>JAWWEW010000006.1:14733656-14858100 GCA_035583185.1 Anabacerthia variegaticeps | reverse complement strand
GCAAGAAATCCCTTACTTTTACAGTTCTAAAAATCCATAAAATACACACCAAAAATACATAAAATCCTTAGGCATCAGTTCTCTCAGGACCTGTCATTGTTTGCAGAAGTCTATTTGCAGGATGTGGAGAATGTTTTATTCCTCATTATGCTCTCTGACAATTTTCCTTTTTTTTTAGTAACTTTTAAGCTATGTACTATTTTCAAATCAGAACTGACAAAAATTTGGCAATTTTGCTTTCAGTTTGAGATTAGTAGTGATAGTCTTGAATGTAATTTTTAAGCTATTTTAAGCCAGTTTGAGGCTTTTATTTTATACTTCAATTTATAATACTTTGGACAGATCACATGCATTGTTATTTTTAAATATAAATATATAATTGAACATTTTTAAAAATACAAGGACTTGCCAAATATTTCAGGTTCAGATGTGATATTTAGGCACAGTGTTAGGTGAGATTACTAGCTATTCTCTGTGCAGTCACCTGGCCCAGGCAGCGCACTGAAGGGCTGGAGCAGTGTGTTTAGCCTTGGGGATTATTTGCATGTGTAAGACTGCATTGCCCAGAGCACAGGACCTGTGTTTCTTTCTAGCTTCCCTTCACAAGGGCAATGGAAGGACAGCTTTCTCCTCCACAACTACAGGCAGACCAAGGTCCTGGGAAAATGTGGTGGTTCATTAGCAGTTGCATTGTGCTTCGAAGCTCTGCTATAACCTGACCTCTATTATCAGTCTGACAGCTAAAAATACAGCCATAGTAAATTAATTGCTCTGAGGCAAAACATCTTGAGAAATTGGCATACACATGACTTTCTGCAGAGATATGCTTTCTCCATACCTCTGTCTGTGCTGGCTACTGGCCAGGATAATCTTGGCCTGTCTGTGAATCTCAAACATGACTAGAAACTCTACAAGGTGTGTAATTAATTTTCAAGATGTACAGTGCATTCAGGTTGATGCTTTTGGTTCCAATTTATAAACTACTCTCAAGGAAATCTCAGGCACTTTTTGTAATTTACCACTGAAACTAAGCCAACATCTGTCTATTCTTAAAGTTTGCTATGAATACATTCAGTAAACAGAGAAAGGGCAACTGGCAAAGGAGAACTTTTTTCCACTAAGAGTAAATACAGATTTGTTTCAGTTGATCTTTTAATATAGCAGAGAATCCTTTTCTTGTTTACTGCAGGTTTTTGTTGTGCTGTTTATTAGCTTTGTTTACTTACTATGAGCACAACATCCATAGTAAAAGTACCCTCAGCTAAATGCTATAGAAAGAGACAGTGTCTGCCCTGTCAGGCTAATTTGATCAGTGGAACATACTACAAGTAATTTTTAGGATAGGTGTTTCGCTGAAATTATTCCAGTGGGAAAAGGATGGAAGATGATATTGTATGGTTCTGTGCAATGCTGTTTATGAAAACTAGTGTTCAATTTCCCTTTTTGCAAAAAAAAAAGGTGGAGACACTGTAAGGTCCAGGCTAAGGAAGAGGTTAAAGTACAAAGCTCACATTGTGTGAGACACTAGAGTATCCAACAGTGAAAACATTACTGCGCATTATACTGTGCAGGAAGATCTCTCCAGACTTCTATATGCCAAAGCCAAATGTATAAGATGTAAAACAGTAGCACAGCTGGCTTCTCTGTGTCTGTAATGCCTCCTGTTGTGGAGTGTGCTCTTAATTCAGTGTTCTGTCAGGGTGGCTGCAGCCTTGTGTGCTTTAGGAGGACAGATGAGCCCAAGAGTGGGAGCACTGCCCCTTGGGTCCTGGCAGTTCTCCTCTTTCCTTGCTCCTCACTGCTTCCATTGCTGCAGAGTTCACCTCAATCAGTACAAGTAAACAAATGTGGAGGGAAGGGAGGCAGTGGTGCACTCTGTTGCATCTTCCCTTTGAAAGGTCTTTGCTTTGTTTTAGTTTAACTGGCACAAATGCATACAGTCATCCCACTGGGAAACTGATTCCCTTGAAGCCAGCTGTGTCATGGCACAGGGCCTTACTTGGCAGGCAGAGAGCTCCCTGGTGAAAGCACAGCAATTCTTCCCAGGTTGAATTACCCCTGCAGCAAATAGTAGCTCCTTGGCAAGGCCTACCTTTGTATTTTTCTTTGAGCCACTGACTGTCTTTTTGTGCTCTACTGAGGTGTTACTGTGTCATGAATAGCTTGTCCCTTTTTGTAAACAAAACAGCTGCTGCCTCAGATGCTTTCATTCAAATTTTTTAGATAAAGAGAAAGCATGGCTTTATTACAAAAGGTTCTTTGCAGAAGAAGTAAGGAAAAAAAAGCCAGCAATTCTTGGCTCAAATCGACAGGATTATCCAAATACATAAGAAATTAACCAAAGTGTGTTCATTGATCACTATGAAAGTTTGAAGAGAGCAAATGGGGATTTTTCACTTCCATAAGTGAATTAACCTACAATGGGCATTGTGTGGGCCTTTCTGTTTGTTTGTTTTGTTTGATTGTTTTTTTTTAAGATGGAAATTTTCTTCTTGCTTTAATTATGTTTGATTTATGTGAAAAATCAATGTGCCTTGCCTTAAGAATTTGTTGGCCTTGCTGTGTGAGGTGTGTATGCCCTGGAGGTACATATTTGTTATGATGTGCGTATGTTTGTTTATATGGATCTGAATTTATGAGCAGTATGCCTTTATTTCTTTTTACAGTGATAGATGTTCTTCATCAACTAGGCCTTGTGAAAGATGCTCAAGAGCCCTCAGAGACAACAGTGCCCTCAACGTCATCTCTGTTACCTCAGGGTGTTCGTCTAACTGTATCAGGAGTTGTACTAACTAGTGATGCACATATTGAGTCCCCCATCACTCAAGTCATACCATCAAATCTAGGGCATCAGTTCACCATATTGGTTGGGTTGTACTCTTACAGAGTCAATAATGCTTTCCTTTTCAGTATTAGGAGCAAAAGTAGACTGCAGTTTGGTGTCCAGCTGCTACCGAGAAAGGTAGCAGTGTACACTGGAGGGAAGCAGTCTGTATACTTCAATTATAGTGTTCATAATGAACAATGGCATTTGTTTGCCATTGGCATTGGAGACAAAGCTGTCTCAATATTTGCTGAGTGTGGAAAGAAGTACTATAGCAGTGAAGTACTTTCTGAAGTGGAGACATTTGATTCGGATGGTGTATTTACCCTGGGAAGAATGAACTCTCAGTCTGTCAGCTTTGAAGGAGTTATATGTCAACTAGATATTATTCCCTCTGCAGAAGCCTCTGCAAACCATTGTAAATATGTGAAACAGCAGTGTCGCCAGGCTGAAACATATCGATCTCAGCTGGGAGCTCCTCTTGTGTCAGATGGGCTGGATGTTTTTTCGAAGATGATCATTGATGAGGAAAAGGAGGAAGATATATCAGCTTATAGATGGAAGGAAGCATCAAATATGCCTGTTACCAAGGTTGCTCAGATTCACTTTCTAACAGACCACTTTGAGTCAAGAAATGCCTCTGCATTGGAGTTTGCAGAGACCAAATCTCCGTTGCTGGAAACTTGGCCTGAAACAGAACTCCAGGAGAATATCAATCTGCCTCTTCAGCAGCAGGAGATGAGCAAAAAAAGAAACATCACTAAAACTCTTGCAGGATCATATCCAGATAGTTCAGCTAATACTGCAGAAGATGTAGTCAGACAAAATGAGCCTTCTCTGATCTCCCCTGGAAAACAGAGTAAAACTAAAAGCAAGGGAATGGAAAAAGCAAAGCAGCATTTAGATGAACCAAGCAAAAAGAAGCAAATCTTCAACACAACCCTGTACAGTTTGCCTGCTGAGCTCCCTCTGGATAATCAACTCAGTGCGGGGCAGGAAGGTGCACTTGATGCTGATGGGACTTATCACACAGAAAACAGTTACAAAATTGGTATTAATAATTATGCTTATGACTATGAAGATCTTGGCAAAATGTTTGAAATGGGACGTGTCAGAGGTCCAAAGGGGGAAACCGGACCTCCTGTAAGTTATGTTTATTACTCTTCTTACTATAACGCAGCAACATACATTTAACAGAGGGTTTGAAAAAAACCTCTCAAAGCATGCCAGAGCTGTGACTGCAACTTCTCCTGGCTGTACTGTACAAATGTTTGTCTGCCTTAAATATGTCTCCTTCTCGCATGTAATTGTGGTGTGTCATATACTTTTATTTACTGGAACAATATAAAGGCTGTCAAGACATTCACATTTTGGTGAAGTGGTAGGCAATTCAGGCTTGTCTAAAATTTGGAATGCAGACAGATGTTTGTAACTGCTAATTATGGAGACTGCTCACTTAATAAAATTACAGGCTAAATTCATACAGTTCACAAATATAGATGCTGATCCATGAAGAGAGCAACCAGTCTACTTGGAAGACTGACAGTTTTCTGAGTTGAGCAATGCTATCAAAATTTATAGTACTAGAGAGAACAGCTGCAGAACTTAGTCTGGTAAAACCATTCATAACCCAAGGTTACAGGGTCAAGCAAACCTGCATGCAAAATGTTTTTTAGAACTGCCTTTTGAGATTTTACAGCTTTTAGTCAGTTCATAGGGTAAGTGACTCTTGATACAATTGCAAATGCACAGTAATGTTTCTTATAAAAACCTGTTTATCCTTCCTTATTGTGTGCACAAGGCTCGTAAACTTTTTAATACATCAAAATGTGAATATATGAAGCTACAGACCAGAAAGAACAGTAGTTCTGCTTAGCCTGGGAAATATGATAGATTGTACTTCACGCTTGTGTGAACTTTTGGTTAAAATTTTTAAGCCATAGCATGGAGTAAATAATTTCACTTTTTTTTTGCTCTCTTTTTATTTGCGTAAGTGTTCGTATCTGTGGTTATTACTGGAATGCAATTTATTACGTGTTAAGCAGTTCCTAATATATATGTGAATATGCTCATAAATTTATTGTTTATTCTTTCACAGAAAAATATTTTTTAAATTAATCAACAACTAAGAACCTATTCAAAAGTTCAGTTTTTACTCTAAACAGGATCCAGGCATAAAGAGATTGTTACACAATTGAAAAAAGTGTTAACAAGTAATTTACACTAGTTTAGAAGTGCTCTTGCTTAATCTTTTTTGAATGTGAAGTTAGTCTTTTTTTTCTCTTTTTGTCCCTTACAATAGTATTTATGGTGACATATCAGTAAGTATTTAGCTACCATCAACATGAGGTTCATTTCTGATTTTGGAGCTTAAGATGTTTAGTGACTGTTAATGGAAACTTATTGCATAGCTTGTTCATTTTAATTTCAAACAGTCATGGCCAAGAAAGCTAATTCTATTCTTTTTTACATGACACAGAAATGGCTGCTGATAATACTGTTGGTTGTTTGCATTACAAAAAAACTCTGCTGTTTTCTTTTTTCTTTTTTTTTTTTTCTTACATACAGACACCATACATACCGTGGTAAAGATGACAGCTGATTTGGATAGTTCAAAGATCTTCTGTGCCTGTCCTGTAGATGGGGGACACAGGCATCTGTCTAACCTAGGAGTGTAGTCTGTAGCAGGGAATATGGTGCATTTGTGCTGAGGTGTTTTGCTGGATCAGGACTTAAGCAACATGCCCAAGGTCTTAAAGATGAGAGCTGGGAAGTTAACCTACACTTTTGTGGGCACTGGGTTGGCTGAAGGAGCCAGCAGCACCCACTGTAACAGAGGCAAAGCGAAAACACCGTGCTGTGAGACAGGCTGATACCCAAGGTAGGGGAGGTCTTTGCAGGAAACTGAGAGCTGTGCTTAGTGAAAAGTCTGTGGTGCAGTACCTGACACTTGTTGGCCTCAGACTTGAAGAGGTGGTCTTGGTTTGCTTTCTCAGTCTAGTACTCGTGTGTAGAGAAGACCAGAGTTAATACAGCTTTCATATGTGCGGCTCTAACACTTTAATATATAAGTACTCACAGAATCTTTTCAACGAGGAACCTAAAAAAGCAACATTGAGGAACCTGAGAACTTCCCTTGCAGCAAAAAATCCTGATGAGGCATGAAACCCACTTCTTTCTACTTCTTTCACTATGTTGTGGTTGGTTTGAATCTTCTTTCAAGATCTGAACACAGGATTAATGTTCATTCTATTGGAATTGACAGGCAAGAACTAGCTTTTGTGGTTCTTAAACTACTCAGCTTCTTTTTAGCTTTTAATCATCTCCCAGAACTGATTCTTGCCTTGTGTAATTAGGCCCCTTGTATTCCATGATCCTACAGCTGTGGAATTCACCCACTGCTGCAAAGCAGGACTCCAGAATTCAGGCTTTCATTTTTGGATAGCATAGAAAAAGGGGCACCTATTTCTTCAGAACTGTTAAGACCCAGATCAAAATCCTAGGTGTTGATATTTCCCTAAAAAAATGAGTGAGTTTAAAGCAGAACAGTGTGATCTCCTGAAACACTACTTTCAGCAAATGCTCTGTTCATCTGAAGAACCACTCCTTTTTGTGTTGCAGAGAGTGTTTGCACTGTGCGAAGGTTACAAAAGTGAACGTGGTGTGTGTTTTTTAACTGTTTAACTTTCAAGCTGTTATTTTTCATTGCACAATCCCAAAGCAGTTTGCAGTAACATGATGCATAGTGCTACACTGGTAAAAGGAGGGGCTGATGTGAGCTGAAGAGCTGATGTAGGTTGCTTGCTGGTAGGTGATTGCATCTTCAGGCCAACCTGCACAGGATGTGGCCTTCCAAGGGAAATGGGCTGGGAATTAATTTCCTCTATTGGGAAACCATTGTGGATTTTGAAGACTCAGCCAGAAGGAGAAATGTAGACCAGTGGTGGTGTTCCTTCTAGTTGGTAAGAAGAAGCAGTCTGGAGATGGCAAGCCCTGCATTAAGCAGAATTGAGTCCTGGGTGAGGTGCTCTTATTGCAACCAAGTGATGTGAGAGTGAGAATGCTGAGAGGGCAGTTCAGAGATCCTAAGTAAACAGCACCAAGGGTAGCATCACCTACGCTTTCACTCTTAGCTAATTTAGCTTATTTTACTCCTTAGCCAATCTCTCATACTTTTGCTTAGCTTATTTCTCATGTGAACAAAATTGCTTGCTGAGGCTCTCCCTGACCACAGGTTGTTTAATAACTCATGCATTTTAGTTTTGCAGGTAACAATGTTTCCCTGCCCAGGCTGAGAAATCTCAGTATCTACTGATTCACATGAAAACTAGATTCTTGCTGGGTTATTCTCAGTAGCAGAAAGATAATCTTAAATATTCAAACATTTAATTTAATTCCATTAAAACTGATGCAGTTTCCCTATTTTCTGCACAACAATATTGATAACATTTAATCCATAACCTAAAGCCATGTACATATTCCTCAGCTTTGACTGTTGTAGAAATTCTTGGCAGAGAAAGGGAAAGACTTCCACAGCTGTAAAGAAAGGAAGTTAATCATCCAGAGGCGACTGCCTGCTCTAGGGCATTTGCAAAGAGAAGTGTGCAGGTTTTATCATTTCCAGTGAAATGCAAATGAAACAAGAAGAAAAAAAGTCTGGATGTTCAAATTTAATAGGATCCTTGTTGCTCAATAATTAATATCTGTATGAAATGCTTAAAGCAGGTAGATAATATGCTTAAAGTAGACAAAGCATGTTAGGAGCACAAAGAAGAATTCTGAGTGATTGGATCGGAATTCCTGATGGCCTAAAACTGATGGGATGAAACTTAGTGCAATAGTACAGACATTAAAAGTGTAAATAGAGGATGGAGAAGTGATTGGTCTGATAGTCACATGAGGATCATAGAATGGTATCATACTGCAGTAGAGAGTAAATGCATGTTACTGCTGTGATGCTTGATTCATTAGCAGGTGTGGTGAGTGTCAGATATAGGCTACTTTATCCACTGGTTTGGGTATGAGGACATTTTAGTTTGGAGAAGTGTCCTCAGTTTTGGATGAAAAGCTTTGTAAAGGTGTAGACAGACTGTAAGGATTGCAAAAGTTTGCAATAATAGTGATGTAATTATAGAAAATATGATGCTGAGCAAAGTTGAATACAGTGTGTTCTGTAATAAAAGTAAGAAGCCAATGTTACAGTTCTGCAAACAGCTAGTTAATAAAGATACTTTTTTGACTTTTCACAAGGGAGTATGGAGAGACAAAGTAGGAAATTTTTGGTGGAACATAAGGAAAACATAACTTATCAGAGTGATACCTGAGCAATAGAATCAATTAAGTTAATGTTAGAAGTGAAATTTCTTTTTATGGAGAGGTTTTAGAATAGATTTGAAGCCTGGTGCATCTGTTTACTTCCCCGCTCTACTGCAGCTATTTTGGTGATGTGCAGAAAGCTTCATGAGGTTTTTTGTTTTGCTGAAAGACTACCTGTCTTAGATATTTGATGGCTCAAGCATTATGTTTCTTTAATGTAGTGTTTTAAAAAATTAATGTAGTCTTTTAAAAAATAAGTGAGGTGAGGTGAGTTTGAATGGTTGGGATGTAGTCAAGTGTCTCTTAAAGAAACTTTAGTGAATGACATTTAGATATTGAATGGCAACAGGATCAACATATGCCTGTGCATGAGTTTTAACTACTTAATGCAGTGACCATTTGAAAAGTAGTGAAAATTTCTGGAAGACTAGCATCTATTTTTCTTGTTTCATGGTGAAGCAGTGATTATTTGGAACTTTAGCTTCTCCTTAATAGCTAAATGAAATTTTTGCAGTTCCTAAAGACAATGTTGTAGTACCTTTCTTAAGGTACAAAGGATCTTTTTGAGCAAACTGATCTTGTTAAATAAATTAATTTTAAATTCGCATCTGTAATATTTATACAAAACCACTTTTTTTGTGGTGGTGGTTAAAATGTCAAAAACTAAAACTCATATTAACGTTGCTAATTGCTTCAGGTTTGTTTCCAGTAGTTGGAGGAAAAGCTATTCAAACAAATTACTTATTCCTTGGTTTAAGAGAGATTGGCTCACTCTCAGATGTTGACTTCTGTGGCTTATGTGGATGCCTAAAAGGCTTAAGTAGCTTCCTAGCTAGTATAAAAGTAGTCATGCTGATTTGAAGTTGTAGTTGCTTTCACAGATTGTAGAAATACTTAGGATGGAATAACTTCTTACAGCTAGCTGGAAAAGCATTTCCAGGAAGAGTTATGTGTGTTCTGCTGAAGCGTGCTATCAGCAGACATGTTGCTTGGGTTGCAGGGAGGAGTCTGTGCTGCAGGCTAAAGAGTAATATGCTGTGCTTAAGGAGAGTCCATGTTAATACTTTAGTCAAACACCTGGATTGCTGAGGCTAGGTGTTTATTACTGTTAACCAGACACTTCATCTACAACTGTTGACTTTATTTTAGAATGCCTTGAGAAAGCACTATTAATCTGTCTACATAGTTCAAAATATATTTTACAGCTTCTTTTAGGGGTTTCTGAGGGGAGCTGAATTCACCCTTAAGAACAGTCCATCACTCTCTAGGACTCTAATTCGATAGATGAAATATAATATAAAATAGTGCAGATTTGAGTCTAGAGTTCTCATTTGTATTTGAGTACAATGAAGTATATCCTTGGGTTTTGAATCTGAACAGCAAGTCACATACAGAAAAAAGGTTTCTATGGCGAAAACAACTAGATATGCAAGGGATGGTACACTATTTAATATGGTGACTAATAATCTAATTGATTTGCAAAAGGTACATCTGATTACACACTTAAAAAACATTTAAAAAAAAAATCTGCATTATCCCTAAAGAGAATGGTATTCATTATATGCAAGGGCAAATGTGCTACCAGTTATTCTTATTAGAAGCTTTTAACAGGAAACTGAATAGTCATTTGTCCAATTTTATTTTCTTCTATTTCTTGTCTGTCTTTTCTGTGAGGTGGTACCTTATTTTTTCAGTTACTCCAACATTTCTAAAGTGCTTGGCATGCCAGCATGCTTATTAAAAAGCCTTAATTATTCTCTATTATTTGTTTAGCAATACTTGCACTTGTTTGTTTCACCTGATCTTTTCTTCCCTTAATACCAGTACACATATGTAAAAGTTACTATCCAGTTTTTTAGCTCCAATTTCTCTGGTGTAAGATACTTTCCAAAGAGGAATCTGATTTGGAATCAGATTAAAAACACACCTGCTTGTAGTTTGTGAATTTATTTTCAAATTGAGAAAGTCTGCAAGAGCAGAAGGTCATCAGTAAGAGGAACTGTTCTCATTGAGACTTGTGATACTGTCCTCCTATCAGGTTTTAGGCTCAACTGCTTTGATTTTCTATCACCAGGGTCCTCCAGGTCCTCCAGGTTTACCTGGTCCTTCAGGAAAGAGAGGTCCTCGGGTGAGTAAAACAACTATGTTCTTCTGCACCTCTAGGCAGGTCACCAATAATCAAATTGGAGTTTGCATTTTATTGTTTTTCTCAACTTTAATAATGTGCTTAGTGATTATAAAAGTGTATGGTGGTTAATATTTGGCAGATAGGTTAAAGTAAGGCAAAGCATTTCTTCTGTGAGCCTCCAGTATAGTTAATTTTGTGTATGAGAGCATACACTGAGCGTTCTTATATTTGTACCTATCTTTTGCTGGTCACAATATTAACTTGTAGTTTTAGCATGCTACTCCCATCTGCTGCAATCTAAGGTCACATTCGTTTTTGGAATGAGGGGGAGTGAGCAATGCAGGCCATAGCCACAAAGGAGCAGGTGGTGGCTATAAAATTAACCCCTGCAAGGCAGAGAGGGGGGGGAAGAAAACTCCTCCCAAAAGTGTTTTAATCTCTTGCACTATGACAACTTGACCATAGCTTGATAGATATCAGGGCACTTCTCCAAAGCACTGAGCTACAATAGCAATTGTTATTTATTTTGTGTGACTGGGTGCACCCCAACATGAGCAGGGCCAGCTGTGTCAGGGAACAGAGTGTGGTCTTTGTCATGGTGAGCAAAAACCTGCCCCCCAGCTGCCATGAACATGGGAAAAGCCTGTGCCGCTGCACAGACTAGTTGATGAGGCAAATGAGGGTGAATCTGTTTGCACAACTGAGTACAAAAGAAATATGCTTAAGGAGTTCCTGAGGTCATGGTTGATTTTGGGAGCTTCAGGGGAAGTGCAACTGGGAGGAACAGATGAAGATTTTTGTGTAGGTGATTTTGGTCCATGGTATATGGGGATGTAAATGATTGTGGCAAGAGTGCCCTCATCTATGGAAATTGAAAGTGGGAGATACTGGAGTAGTTTATATGCAGGCTCAGCAGACATGTGGGAGGAGTTTTGATTCAGCCTTTGAGGAGCATTTAAACAAGCTGCTGCTCAATAGCATGTTGAAAGCCAGCAAAGCACAGGCTGTTCTAAACTTGGCCTGACTGGGCAGGAAAGTGCACTGGTCAAAGAGGATGACAGTCAAACTGGTGCTTTAGAGCAGTCAGAGGCAAGGGAGTAGAAGAGACACATTTGGAAGTGTAAAATGCAAAGCATTCCGTCAAATCCATCTCGTCATGACTTCTTGGATTCTTTTTTCAAGTTATCCTGCTATGAGCTGACAATTCTTACAACTCAACTTTTTATGTTGCATACTGCCTCTGTCAAGGATAAGTCTGGTGTCAGAGGCAGGATCCCACATACCCAAGTAGATTCTCACAGTTGGGAAATTGTCTTTATTTTAGAGGCAGCTGTCTATATATTTAAAGCCATGACTGTTGGTGAGATTGCTCTTCCTCAGTTGTTATTTGTTTGGGATTTTTTTTCCTGTAGGTCTTTTTTTATAGGTATAGAGTACTTAAAAGCACAGTGTTCTACTGTGTGAGTTTTCTGGATTAATTATTGTGTAGTACATGCTTTCCAATGTGAAGAGACAGTTTACAGTAGGGCACCTGGAAAATATGAAAATGGCTGATGTGAATATTTATCAGTAGTTCTGAGTTTAAAATGTATTTATATGGGCCAAGAAAGTCTATAAAACAATTCAGTCAAAAATAAATGATTTTGAAATGTTGGCACTCTAATTTGATACATTCGAGCAGGTACAGCTGGTGAAGATACATGGTATGGCAGAAGTGTTGTGAGCCAAAGAGCCTGTGAAAACCTTGCTGGCACAAAGTTCATTTCCTCATCTACCAACTTGCCCTATGACTTCTGTCTTCCTTCACATGAGCTGCCATTTGTTATCCTGAAATATGACTTGAGGTGTCAAAGGGAAAGAGCAGAGTGCAGAGAGGCATTGCCTGGGCCTTCATAAGGGGGTCTCGAGTGCATGTCCAAACCAGATCCTGACAGAGATTCACATGGTTTGGACACTTTGGGAATGTGTGATTAATGGTTAGAGATTTCCATTATTTTGATCCCTGTAATTTTATGGTAAAGAAGTCCACATCTGACAGTTAAGTTTTTCTCAGTGTCTTGGCTTGTTCTGAGTTTCTCTATAATAAAATTTCAACAATTTCAGAATTAATGACAATGTGAAACTCTTCTGTTGCCTTTATTCCACAAGAATACTTTTGCACTACTTTATTGTGGTACTATGCCCCGAGACAGTAACGTTGCAAGCAACCAAAGTGGGAGCCACTGCAGCTATGTTGGCACTTTCTATTTGTTTCCTTTCTCCTAAATCCCTGAGAGCGCCTCCAGAGTTGCCAGTGTGCAAATTAATCTCTCAAACAGCACATGGGATTAGCATTTCTGTGGAGTTATGTCAACACTGTCATTACTGAGAGGGAGCACTAACAGATTCAGCTTTCAGTGTTACTGCAAGGTATAAGTGGTAAATTCAGGCTTGTATGATGCAAAGACAAACATTGAGTTTATCTGTTGTTAGACCACTGAATATACAGGAAAATTGAGAAGTATTCTTATTATTTGGATTGTTTGGATGGAATTTTGGCCTTAGTGAATTCAACAGAAGCTTTGTTGCTTGCTTACTAGCAACAGGTTCTCACCAGTTTGGTCCTTCAGTGTTTGGAAGATGAATAGCTGTTGACAGCCATTGAAACAAGTAATTTCCCTGATATGCAGTTTTTCAAGGAGTGAGAATTGCTGAATGTGTGGCAGGAACAGACACTTATACTGAAAGCCTAGATAGTCTTGATAGCTTATTCTGTTGCTGGAGTGGTTTAAGTTGAATGCTTTTAGTAACAAGCTGGTTTTCTACAGTAGCAGTGGGACAATCAGAGAATCTGTGATTTGTTCAAAGAAGGTGGAATGCATTGCTTTGAACCATCTTTTAAGTCACCAAGAACTCATCTGCTTCCTTGTTTTTGCAGTGTATAAATGGGTACCTCAAAATGCAATTTTACTGATATTTTTTTTTTCCCCATGCCTCCAGGTGTTGTAGCTGGAGTGCAGTATTGCAGTGACTGTGTGCCAAACACCTGTTAAGAATTACCTGGGAAGACAATAGTCAGATTTTTTTAAAAGAAAAGGAAGTACTCCACTTTAACTTTTTAGAAAGATGTGCATGTTTTATGTCTTGTGAATCCTTTGAAAATCCTAACCAGTGCTTCTAAAAGTAGCAAAGATACAGTAAAATTATTCTCTGCAAACTTTTCGCATATGTTCAGTGGAGTACTGAGTAATCCCACTCCTTGTTCTTTTTCGTTTGTTTGTATTTTGTTGGATGTTTGTTTGTTTGTTTTTTTAATAGGGTATTCCAGGACCACATGGTAACCCAGGTTTGCCAGGATTGCCAGGTCCCAAGGTGAGTTAATTTACCCACATTACCATGCAAATACATGAACTTTTTAATGAGTTTTTGGAAGGTCCAGAACCATTTCCTGTAATAGAAGGAATTGGCTTGCTTTGGTTTACAGAGGGAGAGTGCTACTATAAACATATTTTAGTTAAATGTAGTCAATCAAATTGAACTTCATATCAAAACAGAATAGCAGATTATTCAGTGGAAAGACACCTGAGTGTGCAGAATGATGACTTAGAAACTGTTATTCATCCAAGTAGTATGTACTTGCCAAAAGAGTTCCTGTAAATCAGCTCAGAGTCTTTGATAAACTGAAGTTTAAATGAGAATAAGCAATTGCTGTAACCTCTTAGTTTACCTTTAAAAAAATACTGTAATTCTCTATAAATTGGTATTTTATTGTTAATGTCCAACTTTTTATATTGACATATTCTGATATTTCAGACATTATTACTTGATTAATATGCTAGAATAATCTTCTGAAGATTTATGAATGTGATATTTAAAATCAAAGACAAAATACTGGACTGGAAGCTCAAATAACACCTTCAAACTCATGTAACATAGGCTCTTTAAATAGATTTGACAGATCTGTGCAGTTGCAGAATGCCTTCAACTCATATTTAGTTTGAACCATTTGATAGATATGTTAGGAAAAAAGCAGCACCATGACTTGTTTCATACGATTCCTAATTGCAGGAATCTGACCTGTCATGACAGGTGTTAAAATTTGCTTGAGGACATAAAAAGAATTTTAATAAAGCTTTCAGTGCCAAATGCTGTAAAACCAAGTGATTCTATTTTTGGTGTGTGTTTTTGTTGTTATGTAGTTCTATAGGAACAATTAAACTTAGACATTCATAATTAATTTTTACCATATTTATGCTGGCTGTATAATAGAATATATTTCTAGGAAAATAATTGTAACCAATTACTCCAAGGCTTTGTTTTGTAATGTATTTCTCCCCTACACTGGATGATAATTCTGGTCAGTTCTGTAGCTCTCTCCATGATTTTAAGAATAGAGGGAATTGTGCATGTGTACCTGTATATATTTTTAGTTATAAAAACATATGTTACTAGGTCCTTAGTGGTCTTTTCATTTCTTAGACTATAAATTATCTTTTTAAAATATACAAGTATATTTTGAGATGTTTTTTCTTTAACTAAAAATTAGCCAGGTTCTCACAAAGTTTTTGCTATGAAGATCCAGTTGACCCACAATGAGTATGTAAACTGAAACAAACTTTTGTTTGATCTTGAAACATCACAGATGACTTGCAACAATTTTCTGGCAGTAAATGAATGGAGAATTTTATTTTGTCTTTAAGATGCTCAAGGATCCTTTATGCACCTGAAATGAAACATGAACAACATGAACTGGCACCCTTAGAGCATAGTATCCAGCCAATAGTTCCAACCAATAGCTGATCTCTTCAGGATTTGATTTCTGATAAACAGTTGAGGGGTGTTTTTAAAGTAATTTGGAAGTATCCAAGACATTTCATTTTATTCCTGGCTCTCTGAAAAATTTATCAGTTGAGAAAATCTAGTTTGTGGATTCTGTCACTGTTTTAACTACTCTGTAGTATTACATATATTAAATAATGAAGTACCTTTATTTTATCCTCGCATCTTCACTTGTGATGATGCATTGTTAATCTACAACTGAAAGCCACACATAGCAGTGGCTGTTTGGGCTTTAGATTTAAAACAATGCAGAAATAATTGTACTGATAAGGAAAAGGTGATAGGTAAGTTATCAGAAGACCTGTGCTTTAATTAGCCAAGAGCTGATCACAATTTCTTACAACTCTTAGTTTAATTTGCCTGCATTGGAAAATGGAAGCAGAATATGGTTTGGAGTTGTTCAAGGAATATAACTCTATCTTCCAAAATTTCAGTAAACTGGAAAATACTTGGGTAACTCCAGCCATGTTGAAGAACTGTGTTCTCTGTCACCTGACACATTGATTTAATACAACAGGTTCATTTTGCCACATTTTCAGTCTTTATTTAGTTTTCAATAAGCTTAATTTCTCAAGCAGGCTCACATGTACAGATCTGAGCCACAGAAGGGAGGACAGCCCTTGATCCGCAGGAGGGGGAACAGGCCCTGGGGCACTTCCAGTGAAAGTCCTGTGTGTTGCTGATGGAAATATTTCTCTGTCAGGAAGCCTCCCTTGCCTTCTCCTGTACCTCCAGTGCTGTGCAGAGTAGAGCTGTGCCGGCAACATCCAAAGAGCTCTTTGTCCCAGTGTAACTCATTCACTGAAGGACAAATGTCATCTTTAATCTAGCCCTGCTGGGGGATAACTTTAATAGTAACCTTTGGTTAGGTGGCTGCATAAGACATTTTTGGGTGAGGAGAGATCTTAATGCTCGTGAGTAACTGGGCCTTGTAAGGCGACAGCCATGAAGTCAAGAGCACTGTTGTAGCCTGATGTGAACAGATCAATTAAATGTTCCTGTGCCTTTTTCATGCAGCTTTTGGGGTAAGAAATAGACCAAGGAATTCCCCATTTCCTCCTCAGTTAAAGTATTTTCAGTTTTTGGTGCGTGAATATGGTTTCAGCTTCCAGCTCTGGGAACTTGTGATGAGACTGCTTGGTCAGCACAGGACTGTTTGCCCTGGGCTGTCTCGGAAGGTGCCGTTGCCTGGTGGCTCCTGTTTTAAGGGCAGTGACTGTGACCCTGAGGGTGTGGGTTTGTGGTGGCAGAGCCCACCCAGCCCTGGCTGCTTCTGTGGCACCATGGCTCCATGGCATGCAGCCTGCAGTGCCTGGCACTTTGTGTGACAATGGGCTCAGGCAGTGGGGATTTGGAATGGGAGAGGCTGGTGTGGCAGTGTCCGTCCCATCTGCTGCCTAGTCTTGGATGCTGAAGTGTTGGAAATACAGATAGAGCAAGTTGTCTGGGATGTCTGCTGTAATCCTGCTTAGGCTTACCAATTAATCTGCTTTTCAAAAGGTTGTGACATGGAATTTGGAAAATACAAATCTCATTTCAGTGTGAACTTACACTGTTGTATGCTTTGTAGTTCTTTACTGAAACAATTATGAGAAGAATATCTTTAATAACAAGTACATTCTATATGGAGATTCCACCTCCTCTTGCTGTAACAGTTGAGAATACTTGTTTTCACATATATTACTAAAAACACTCTTCCCTGATGGTATTAATGAGCTTATTTTCTCTGCAACAGGGACCTAAAGGGGACCCAGGATTCTCTCCAGGACGGGCAAAACGTGGAGAAAAGGTATTATTTTCTAAATTATAGAAAAATGCTTTGTCTGTCCCATTTTTTTGTGAAGCCTTGTATAACATGCAGACAAATTATGACATCATGATGCTTTGTATTTGCTTTAACACTGGTGTATTTTAACAATTATGTTAGACTGACCAGTGTAGTCACAAGTGATGTAATGCGCTAAAGGAAAATTTAAAAAAAAGATATTAAAAGCTGAAACTTAAATTATATATTTGATTTAATTTATAAAAATAAAAGGGAAGTACTTTTAAAACAATGAAATGGGATTAGTTTCGCACTGATATAACAAGGTACAGTTGAAAGTTCTCTTTGGTACTTTGATTAGTTCAGAGGGTTGTCTAAAACAGAATTTGGTGATGACAGGCGCACATATTATTGCATGTGGTATTTAACCACTTTTTTTTAAGTGGATTCTTGATGCTAAAGTTTGTCCTTTCACTTCAGAGTTTTTCCTGTTAGTCCCTGCTGAGCCACTTTAGCCAAATGAGTGGTTGCTCTCTCTGCCAAAAAATAGTTGAGTATAAATATTCAAATATTCTATTCTTCATAAAAATTGTGAGCTTGAAAGCGTGTGATTATTTCATTTTTACATTGCAAATGTACTGAATATGTATGAAACTTTAGAGTCGATGTGATAACACTATAATTGGATGTTTGCAGTCTCGTGTTAGTCTCTGCTATGTGTTTTAGAATATCTTGTCTTTACGCTAAATTTTATTAACAGCATTTGCTAGTAGGTAAATTATGGAATATTTGTGCTAAGTGGAAAACACTGTAAGAATCCACAACCACTCTCTGTAATGAAGATAGCACTAGCTAATAACTATTTAGTAGCTGCTGATGTGTACATAAAATAACTTAATTTTTAGTGCATACGTGCTGTAAAACTGTAGAATTCACAAAAACATATTGTAAATGTTAAAGGCCTGCTGAGAAGAAATTCAGAAATGTGTCTGTTGATGCACTAATGAGGAACTGAAGTGCACCTTCTGTGGAAATAACATTATTTTAATCTAACCAGCTTTTGCTTTTGGCAATCTAATGATAGTGTGGTTAGCTGTACGTGTCTGTCTGAACCTCAAGCTATACTCTTTGGCATAAACCCAAGCAGCCATGGAACAGTCTAAAGCCCACCCATATATTTGTACAACATGTGGAATGCATCTATAATCAAAAAATATGGGATTGATATGCATTTTTATAGTTCTTTCTATTTTGCATTCTTAATTTTTTCTCCCAATTTAAATTTGCTTGCCCTAATTAATGGATTTGAATTCACTTGGATGCTAACTCACTTCCAGGATCCATTCCTTGACTCATTGAGTTTGAACTTGGGCGTTAATCCTGAAAGAGTGAATCTCTTCACTGTCATTCCTGAGCAAGAAATAAGAGCTGGAACAACCTTCCCTCCATCCCCATTTGCAACAACCATGAAAATTTTCATCTTTTTCCCTCTCCCTAGCATTTGAGATGCTCTAATTCTTATTCCCCTATGCTGTCATGTGGTTGTGAAGTTCAAAGAACCCAATGGGAATAGCTGTATTTCTTTCTGTATGCATCTTTCAAGGTTCCTTTTCCACAGGTTAGATTTATGCAGTGTTGTACACAATGCATACCGTAATGGTGTCCTGGTTCTTGGCTGAGGTTTGTTGGCATAACAGTAATGCAAACAATAAATAGCAATAGCTAAATATATATATTAATTTGAGAAAAGGGTTACCTCAAGATTTGTATAGCTTCTTCACTCCCATTTATGTTGGTTAAAAGTAAATGTTGTGAGGTTGTGAAGTAAGTCTGTTCCAGCCTTGATTTGGCCATGTTGCAGGAGCAGCCATGCTGTACCTGGTGGTTGCACTTGAGGAACTGTTGGCTTTTCTGTTTCTTGCAGTAAAAATCTATGCCTAATCAAACAACATTAGCTGCTTCTTCACGCTAAATATCCAAGAATGCAGAGAAGATATGAAGTCCTACATGTTTATAGGTCTGTGTCATGTTCAGTGAAACATTGATTCTGGATGTTTTTGTTGTACAGGGCAATCCAGGCCCCATAGGCTCTCCAGGGCCCCCTGGGATCAAAGGCCAGAAGGTAAGATTCTGTTTCCATTTTCATGTGACCAACCCTGGCCCAAGTGGCCATCGGATGGAGGTCTGATAGCCAAGAGGCAATACAATGGCTTTAGGCTTGCTGTTGTCATTGTGCTTGTCTACTGTGCAAAACCTTCCCTTGCAAGTGCATTGAGTGAGATCATCATAACGTGATGTAAGTCACAGCTACTTAGGTTGGTGTTCAGAAGGTATTGTGAAGAGCTACCAGGGAAGGTAGGCTTGCCTGTCAAATACAGCCATTTTAAATAAATTTCATTCAAATTCAGTGTAGTTATATGCTATAATACAGCATATAATGGGGTTTTTTAATTTATTTTTCTATATTGTGTATTTTGTAGTATAGAAGAAGCTCTGTAGGATTATAAGCTTAGTATTTCTGCACTTGAATTATTTTCCTTTTGCCAAACCTGTGTCAGAATTGAGAAAACAGATCCCAGGTGAAATAAGTTCCAATTCTGGATATTACCTAATGCAGTATTTTTTAATATGTATACAGGAAAGTGTAAGGTAGACAGGGTGTTTTGGGAAGGGAACATGAAGGATATTGATAAAGGAAATGAGCACTATGGACTGAGAGAGTGAATATAGTTTATATGGAAGGAGAGTTCACCTGACATAAATCCAGTAGGCTGCTCTGATTAGTCAGATGGTGACAAAAATCAGCAAGAAGGCTGAGAGGAAACTGCTCTTAAACATTGTCTTTGCAGAAGATAGTCGAGTGTTGCAAGTGTAGTAGGAAAACATGGAGTACAGATATTACAGGAGAAGGTGGTTGGGCACTGAACAGGCTCCCCAGGGAAGTGGTCACAGCAAAGCCTGACAGAGCTCAGGAAGTGCTGGGACAATGCTCTCAGGCAGGTGTTGTGACTCTTGGGGATGGTCTTGTGCAGGTCTGGGTGCTGGACTCAGCGATCCTTGAGGGTCCCCTCCACATCAATGCTTGCCTGCTATTGAAACTAAAGAAGAATAACATTGCAACAAAATTTATAATCAGTGTTATGTTTTAGGATGGCTTCATTAAACATTGCCTCAATCTTAAAGTGTATGGCAATTTTTTGTTTTTAACGTCTAGTCATTAATTTATATAATTGACCAAAACAGTAAAAATGTGACCAGAAAAGGAAGTTACCATAAGCACCAGGAGGAGTGTGGAAATTTGTTTTGTTGAACGTGTGGCCACTGTTTTATGAACTGAGACAATGTATAGCTGTGGCAAGAACTGGTGTTCCCTCTGTTCAGAGTTAACCTACAGCCCTGGACACTGGTAGGTTTTGTCACTGCAAATCTAAGGAAACCTTAAAATTCTGCAAGTACTGTGTTTTTATTTAATCAGGTTTATAGATTTGCTTTGAAAATGAAGTATTTTAAGTTTAAAGCTTTTTAGATGGGAGGCAGCTGTCACTTGTTCTGGATTGAGACTGACATTTGGGGGCAAGGAAATTAAAATCTTATGGTGGTCATACTTTCTTCCTGCCACAGGAATTCGCTCCTTGTCTGATGGTTAGGTTCTGTGGAGAATCGTGCTCAGCTGATCACTGGAAATTTTACTCTCTATTTCCATGGTACACATCAGACACTAACTAGAACCATGTTTGAGGTAACTTCTGCTTGACCCAATTTGTGAGAATACCAGCTTCTGAACAGCACTATACCTATAAACAGTTAAAAAAACATTTTACACCATTTTTTTTTCTGATGACAAGGCCACAAGTTATTGTGTTTTAAATAATTGATTTTTAGCTATTGCTTTTTGGTATGTGTAAGCAGATAAACATGCTGTTAGCTCATCGTGATCTCAGAAACTATTTTCAAAGGGTTGAGAACAAAGTAACTGTGAAGTAAACCAGCTACAAGAAAAAACTGCAGAATAATCAAGGACTTCCTTATTGCTTTGTACCCCAGCACTACTGAGTGATATATATTAAATTGTATTATGCTATAATATTATAAAATTAATTATACAATTACATAAATACATATTATTAGAGACATAATTATATAGTATGATAGAAAGATATTATATTTTTATATACTATCTCTATATATTAAATAAATAATGTGTTT
The DNA here is from genome assembly GCA_035583185.1 of Anabacerthia variegaticeps. Classification (NCBI taxonomy): domain Eukaryota; kingdom Metazoa; phylum Chordata; class Aves; order Passeriformes; family Furnariidae; genus Anabacerthia; species Anabacerthia variegaticeps. The sequence goes on along the minus strand of JAWWEW010000006.1, from coordinate 14,837,043 downwards.
CCTGTATTGTTTCTCTTCCAGGTAAGATGGAAGATAATAATTCTTACATATGAATGAATGGTGTCCCCATTTTTTTTTACCATATTTAAAACAGCTCTTGAAACTGTCCCTTTCCTTCTGTCAGCCTGGGGATCTCACAGAGCAGAAGGCCGCTCTTTCCCCCTCCCCTAAATGGGCCTATTTCACTGTACAGAGGGTCAGTGCTCACCCCTGCCGGCCCGAGTGCTGTGGGGGGGTTGTCAGCCAAAGGACAGCACTCCTGGGCGTTACCTTGCCAATACTTTAGAATGACTTTAGTAACTGTGTGGTTGGAGGTACTTTGCAACGACATTGGAAAAGATTTGTACAAAGATTGGCTACCATTTTTGGGCTAGCTTTATTCATTCTTTGATCTGTGAGTAACAGTAAATCATGAGAATTTGGGTCTGTAAAATCCTGATCAAATTCACATACTAAAGTAGAGCATGGTAAGAAATGTTGAAGGAAAAAATTTGTTTGCAACATGAAAAGGACTCTGTATATCATTTTGTCTCTACTTTTGCATCCTGTCAAGAGTGAGGCAGATCAATAAATTTCAAAGTATGCCTGGTAGTATCAGCATTATGCTACCAAGTGTTAGCGTTATGTTACCAAGTATATCCCACTGCTTCTTGTACAGAGTGCAATTTTCCTTGAGCAGAAAGAACAGTTTTATGAGAGGAGAGTGATATTTCCATTCCTTAGGATATTTGGACAGAGCTGCTAAGTGAAATCTTAGCTGTGGAATAAACATCAGCAAATAAGGTGGAGTGGAGCTATGAAAAAAACCCAAAACAAAACCGTTTGCTGATGAAGAAGTTTTTCGAAACTGGAGGCAGTATGGTGAGACCATGGAGCTGATAACGAAGCATTGCAAAGGCTCAGGTGACAGCACATGAGTCCATTTATTTGCTAGACTTCATGTTCAGCAAACTTTTTAGCTGATACTTTTCAAAGACTAATATCTCTCTGTATCTATGGTTGTAGCATGTTGTAATACCTCTCCTACTGATTTTTACAGGTTACAGAAATTTAGTGGCTCTCTAGAGTAATCGACAATGTTGTGCTAGATATATTTTAATATATTTTAATAGCAAATGCATAGAAATTATAGTAAAACACAACGAGTAGCAGTAAGATGGAAAGACATGGCCTGAATAGTCCTTGCAGTTATATATACAGACTGTCTGTCATTCAGACTAGTCAGTCTGAGTCCCACTGTGCTGCACATGGTAGAAGTCAGACACTGTGACTTACTACGTTTTAGTTGGCAGTAAATATTTTTTCTCTCACGCAGACCAAAGTATTCTTACAACTTGCTATGTTTTTGAAATGTGTTTGAAGTCTGTGTTGCTGTAATTAGAAGCTTCAAGCTGTTCTCTTCCACATTGCGCTTTTAAGTCAATCTTCATTAGAAATTGGAAGGTAATTAATTTTTCCAACTAGTGCATGTGAACTTTTATTCTTACTTATTTTCGTCTTAGCTCAGAGTAAACCACATCTAATTTATATGGGTACACTCAAGAATAAAAACTCTAGCTAATAAAAATCTAAGAATTTTAAGAGGATTAGCCAAGTCACAGGAAAAGAAACCCCTGTGTGAAAACTGTCTCATTGGAATGATGTAAATTTTAACATGGTTTAGCTTCATTCCCAACAAGCATTAAGCAAGTTAGACTGAATTAAGGCTATGCTAACTGATTTCATGCACAAAATATTGTTGTGGTCATGCAGATGCTCATCCAAAAATTTGGATTACCTGATCCGCTGAAATCAGTTGTAGAATTTCTTATTACAGTGAGTCTCAAGTCTCTGCTGAGTGATGAGTATCATCCTGCCGCAAGGCAGCCAGATGTTTAACATCAGCCAAGACACTCCTGCTGTTTAGTCAATGTCTTTGAGTCCAATTTTATGTTAGATTTCTATCCAGAATAAGGATTGTTTTGGTATTTCTCTTTAAAGCTGTAGCTTTTGGACATGTGTATTTCCAGTACATCTTGAAAAGGATGTGGAAGCCAGAAACTTGGCTTTTGCATAAATCATGCAACTGTTAGAGCTTTCCTTTTAGGCCAGCTTGTCTGGGTATGTTTAGTACAGCATAAAGACATTTGAGAAGAAGGTTCCCCTTTCAAGTATACTAATGCAGATGACAGATTCCAGCTCTACTTTTAATTTTTTTTTCTTTAAGAACTAAAATACACTTGAAATGGTCAATGTGCAGGGTTTGACAGTTTTGTGATTCCAGCACCACAGGGAAGATTTCTGGGATAAGTCTGTTTTCCCTACCAATATAGATTCCATAGTATATAAGCTGAAATTTGTTCTATGTTAATCTTAAAAAGAGTTGTCATGTGTCCTAGAAGGGCTTTCTTTCCTGAGTGTGTCCTGGAATAGTCTGAGGTGACTGTCTACTTATACCCCTCCTTCAAACTGCTTGTTCAGAAAAGGCATTGTGGCAAGGATTTGGAATGGGGACAAGCACTGTACAGAATCTGGTTCTTTGGTTTCAGCAATAACTGGTGTCAGCATCCCATGTACTCATTTGTTTAAAAGAGAACAAGTCTGGAACTGTCTGAAAGCGTGCTGATATCTTGAAATCGTCTAAACTTCCAAGAAGAGTTCTTACTGCTTTTCTCTAACTCAGCTTTCATAGGAGCTGCTAAACATAAACCACTTCTGCAAGCAGATGAGTTGCAATATTTTTTTTCTTGATAGAGGGGGAATAGAGTAGGAAAAGAAGATCCATTTTGTTTGTCTAACTGTATTTATTATATATCTCTTTCTCTATCTGCAGGGTCTTAAAGGTTATCCAGGACTGCGAGGGCCACGGGGAGAGCAGGTGAGTGATGGCAGCACAGTACACTGTACTCTGCAGATGAACAGTTTTAAGTAGAAGAACGTTTGACCCATTGTGAGTGTTCAATATAAGCTATCAGCGTAAATTACTGACTGCTTAAGGAAATACCAGACTGTTCTTGATCAAGGATTCAGCTTGTTTAGAGGTCAGGATGGTAAAAAAAGGATCTAAATGAAATGGATAAGACCAGTTTGGTTTTCAGCTCCCACACCAGCTTAGCAGATGATGGTGTAAAATTTTTAAGAAAGGCACATTGTGGATTCTCCTAAACCTCTACTGATTTAATCCATTTTAAATCTCCTAACATGTATCAAATGCAATAGTTATTGAGTGCTTTTTCTCGTTTCCATGTCAGTACAAGAAGCAATCTGAATCTAAGTTTCAAAGATGTCCAATTGCCGATGTCTTTTTAGTGTTAATAAGGCTCCTAATGGCAGAGTAGGTGGAAGAACGAGTCTCCTTTTGGATGACCCTGAAAAGGAAATGGTGATAACAGATGGTAAAAACCTGAAAAGAGATGAAAACTGAAGAGCCAGTTTCAAGAGTTTTACACACAAATCTTAACTGATTGAGTGGTGATTTTTGTTATGGGCTCACAGGAATTTTTCTGTGATAACTGTAGTATAGCAGTGAGATAGAGAGAGCCAGTGGGGAAAAAAAGGTGAGTAACATCAGGAGAAGAAGATAGAAGTTCTATGCATTGATGATTAATCTAGTGCTATATTGACCTGATTCTGGAAGAAACAAAACAAAAATTGACTTTTTAAGGACACAAGTGTTCTTTTTTAATGAAAAATTTAATGTATTTGTTCAAATACAGCTATGACCTGTGTGGTTACTTCATTATAAGGACCAGTCTCCTTCTCAATTATTTTTTACAAATAACATCTATGTTATTACTGTGAAAATAAGGGGTGCATTGTTGTATTTCACAAAATCTTAGAGTTTTCAAAGGATATGTAACTGAAATTGGTCAAGTTATTTATGATAAGTAAATTTTACAGTATTACTGTGTATCTTGCTTAAAAAAAGTAATTTTTCCATGAGCTTAAGCTGCATCATATGACTCAATTTTAAAAGAGACAGAAATGATAAAAAGAACTTCAAACCATGACATTAAATGTGTTTGCTGTTTCTTTTTTTTCTTTCTTCCTTTCCCCTCTGCCCCCCACCCCTTTTTTCCACTTAGGGAATTCCAGGAATGGCTGGCAGTACTGGGGCCGTTGGTTACCCTGGCAGGCAGGTGCAGTAACTATACTAATGTCTTGGCGGGGTGGTTGTCATGTATTGTTTCTTTTTTTTCATTCTTTTCAGAAGTACCATATCTAACTCTTTGAAATACTAATCATAGAAATATATTTGTTTACATCTTGTCATTTAGCTTTGACACAAACCTCTTTCTCTGGTAGTGCCCTTGAGGGGCTGTTGAGGCTCATGGCTTTTAAATTTTGATGGGTTAGTTGCAGTAATGCTCTTCCTTTCTAGAATATATAAATGACATTACCAAAATACTGGATGTCTAAATACTGAATATTTAAACACTTTACACTCCTCTGTAAACCTCATGTTGTTCTATGTGTTTTATCGCCTTTGTGTTTCAAGTCCAGAAGCAGTGGGAAACTGCCTGTTTACTGCCCATGTTTGCTTCATTGCTGAAGTGATTTCTTCAGCCCTTTAGAGAAACGGAACATTAAAAGATTTTTTTTTTCCCATTGGGATATTTTAGGAGAGCAAATAAAGCCAGAAAGCAGGTGTTTTTTTTAAACACAAGCACTTATGTACATACTGATTTTGAGTGTTTAGATTTATATGTTAGGTAACAAATACCTCAGTGCAGTAATACAAATAAGACATAAAGTAGGAATAATCATTATTTTCCCCATGTAAAGGTATATGAGACAAATTGACAGCAGTTGACTTCATGGTTTTGTGTTTGCTTAAAGGGTGAATTTGGCCAATAGTTCACTGTTTTATTGGATTAGGTCTGTAATGGCTATATGATTTAAAATTCCTTTACAATATTTTGATTAATAGGTGATAAAATTTTTGTGTAGACTCATGTAAAATGTTTAAGGTATTTGGATGACATTTGCTATTTTGACAATAGCTTGAAAATAATTGGAAATGTTTCCAAATATAAACGCTCATGAAAAATCCTGTGAAATTATGTCACTGTAATGCCAGGTCACTGGTCTGGAAAAAAACATCCTCCTGGAAGAAATAATTTTAATGTAGTGGAAATTTCAGTCATTGTCTGTATTTCAGCCACTGGGAGACCTTTCTGAAAATGGTTCCAGGGGACTACTTGATGACACAGTCTTCAATCCTAGTAATTTCAAGAATGTGTTGCCAGTTTATAGTTAATGAATGCTCTTGCAGTTCTTTTACATAGATCATGTCTGGCTGTTTAAAATTAATTACAACTCATGTATTTTTGTAATAGGGTTTAGCTGGACCAGAAGGTAACCCAGGTCCTAAAGGTGTAAGAGTAAGTAAGCATTTTAAGTATTTTGGTATGCATGTCTATTTATGCCCAAACAGTACGTAAGAAAGGGGATGAGTAATTGAGTTCAACTCTGCCAGTTGTATGCCTGCTGAACCACTTTGCCTTTACAGAACCTACAAATTAGAAAACATAGTGTGTCTTTCAAGATACATGTAAGAGGTTTGTTTTTTTCCTGTGGTGAGCTGTACAGAGCAGCCTTCCATTGTTGCCCTTCCTCTCACTTGCATGCAGGCAAGAGAAGAAAGCAATTCTGAGTGTGTGAGAGCTGGGAGTGAAGAGGGGTGGACGTTTCCTGCCTGAAGCATTATTTCCATAATGGTAGTTGTCAAGAAGGGAGACATGTGGCATTGGCAATCTGTAACAGCTACAGAAGTTGATAAAGGGAAACAGTCTTGTCACATAAAAACTTTGAGAGTGATCTTGAGATTTTAGAATTATTCAATTTTAGTTAGATATATCCCAGGGACTGAAGGCTCTTAATTCTCTGCATGTTCAAAGTTTGGTTTTGATGATTCTTGGAAGTAAAATAGTTTGGGTTTTTTTTTCTATACATGCTGGTGCATGTGTAAATATTTTTTCAAACTGACTCTCCCCATCAAGCAGTAGACACAGGTTTCCAGAAAACTGCGTATTGCTGGTTGCATCTAGGATTTGAAGGAGGCTTTTTCTCAGTGTTTTCGGGCCCTCAGTTCATGTGGTTTGCTGAGCAGTGTGCTGTGTTCTCAAGTATCTATTAAGATAGCCTTGTGTTGCAAGATTTGCTTTTGTCCTTTAATGTAGTTACTAAAAGCCTTTACCTGCAGCAGATTTTTATATATTTGTCTGGTTTTTTTGGGGTGGTTTTTTTTGTTAATGTCAGTTTTCATTACAATGATGGGAAAAATTAGTTTGTCGGGATCAAGTGCCAACAGATATTGCACCCTCAGGGATTGTTTCTTTTATGTTTCTCCAGTTTATTTTTGCTCAGATTCTCAAGCATTTTATCTTGTTCTCCCTTCAACCAACAAGACATTAAGTGATCCTAGTCAATTCCTGAAAAGTTACTGCTGCTCTGTTTACACAAAGCAAAAAATGGCCAATTCATGAGTAATTTTAGGGGAAAACACCTGTCATGCCTTTAGGCTAAGTCCTGTATATGAATTCTAAAAGCAGCACCCGGTAAAAGTGATGACACAGCCCTCTTAAGACATATTGCCATGGAGGTGTATAGCAACATGATGTGAAGCATCTTTAGAGCTTTATGTTCCTGTAATCAAACTGTGCTCTGCTTCTCGACCATTTTAAGAAACTGTAGAAAATAGAAGTGACTTTGTTTTCATTACTCTCATTAGGTCTGGATGACTAAAAGCACACTATCTTTCATAATTTTAAAAAAATAGTCAACCTCCAAGAAATGAAATAATTACAGTTGAAGGACTGGAGAGAGATATGAAAGCCAGGAATTTATTTTAGTAACTAATAATTTTGTTCTGGTCTCGGGTTGAATCTGGCAGTGCAGAACCCATCTCTCCATGCAGCTGAGGAACGATGGCAGAGAAATATGTCGTGACTGAACTTGAATGAATTCTTATATTAAGATAAACTGTTGTCTTGCAAGAGCTCTTACATATAGCAGTGATCACACTGTTACTAAAGATGAGAGCATCTTTTCTGATGTATTTCCTGAAGAAGGTTAACATATGAAAAAAATTGCTAATTTCATCTCTTGTAATAAATAAGGCATCTGATGCAACCATGTCTTATTGGACCACTTTCTTAGGACTTTATTAACTAATTTTCTACTCTTGTAACAGGATATTGGTTTTGCTGTTGGTTGGAAAGTAAATCCTAGTCACATTTAAATGGCTAGAGCTTCATTGGTAGTTTCAAATGAGCCTGAATTTAATCCCTGTATCATGAACCCATAGCTGGCCAATGCTGAAGAACAAGCAGTGTTGGTGAAAAACATTGTTCTTACATTTTTAGGGTTTCATTGGACCCCCAGGTGTGGCAGGACAACCAGGACCTGAAGGAGAAAGGGTAGGCTTAATGGAACATTAATGAAATGTAGATGTTTGTGTAGAAATTCAGTATATGTTGGGATAGGGAAAACTGTACAAGGTACAATGATTCATTTAAGTATTTTTTACTAAAAGCAAAACTAATGTGAAGAAAATTAGATAAATAGGTCATATCTAATTAGTGTAAACAATGAAATGCACCAGTGCTAAAGTTAAATGGAGAGCAGCTGTACATTATTTCACTCTAAAGCTGCAAGGATTAGGGTTTGGGTTTTTTTCTCACCAACAAGGCCCTTAATGAACATTTTTTGTTAATGCAATTTCATTCAGTCATTCATTAATATTTTTCTCTTGTCAGATGGTCTTTGTAGTAGAACCAGCCGTGTAAGTCTGTCACTTTGTCCTGGAGCTTTTTCTTATTTCACTTGAGGACAAAGGTTGCCTGGCCATGTACTCTGATAGAAGCAAGACATGGCACTGTTTCATAGTTGTTCTGATATGGCCACAGTACAGACAAGCAAAGTTTGTGTCTCTGCTATAGGACAATGCATCTACGATCCTTTGCTCAAATATTTTTCTTTTTTCTCCTTTTTTAAAAATTTTTATTTAATCATGATGCTTCTGACACTTATTTTTTTAATCAAATAATCAAATGCAGGTTTGATTATTTGAATTTAATATTGAAGAAAAGAAAACTTACTTTTGATGGGTTATTTGTTTCTCAGGGCATCCCAGGCTTTCATGGAAAAAGAGGTCCTAAAGGGAGACAGGTAAAGCTTCTTATACTTGTTACAGTTCCTGCTGCCTATGTGAATCCCCTTATAATTCAACCTGTAACTTTAATCAGCTCAAAAAAGGTAGTTTTGGTTTTTTCATAGATGACTTTCTATTGTTTTCAGTTAGTACTTTGTAGGAGTGTAAATTTTTGCATGTTATAACTACTAAACATTCTGAAGTGTGGAAGGCTTACCATAAGGACCCTCGTGGCATGTTACTGATAGTTGTGAGAAGGGTTAAAAGGTGACAGAAGCACATAAATGTGTGCTATAAAATTGGTGTTAGCACAAGGTGCACATATGATGCAAGCTTTGTAAATCTGATTTTGGTGTTGGTTTGGATGAAGATCAGCGATTTCTAATGTCTGGTATTTCTGGACTATGGTAAATTAAAGCTGTCCTCTACTTAACATATATTTCTACAGCTGAGAATAAACACAGATCTGCCAAGTATACATTATCAAGGTCTACATGTTTCCTGTGGTATATCTTCAATGCCAAATGTTTTGTTCTCTGCTGCAACCATATTATTTTAGGTCTTTGAAGTTATCCAGGAGTTTCTAATTTTAACTTTCCTGTGGTTAGAGATTGGAAACCACGATAGCATTCTCCAGTCGTGCAGTCAGTTGCACTCAGCAGTTCAAATGGCTTTCATGTAGCTTGTTGAACAAGCTTGTTCAGCAGTAGCAGTATGATTATCTTCATTTGACCCTTGCTGTATATTAAGAAAGTTGTGGAGGATTCTGTTTAATTGTTCTGTTTTCTGTGTGATCCAACACCAGCCAGAAAAGTTGCTAGCCTGCAAGAGTTGCTTTGATGTAAAGAAAGACAAGCCAAGTGCCATTAAGTTGATAGACTGCTTTCTGAAGCTGTGATCAAATTGTTGAGGTATAAAATCAAAGGAGTAATCTGGATTTTAATTTTTCTGCTATAAGGACAGGGTGCTCCTATGCTTGTTGGCCATGTTGTTTGCTTATAATTTGAATCGAATGTTACTTTGTGCATCTGACTGTTGGGCAAGAAGGGCTCTGTGCCATCAACACCTTGCAGTAGTTAGCAGTGTCTTGGGCTGGTGAGTCACATGTGGCATTTAAGAAAGAGAACCTGGATGAAAATCAAAGGTTTGTGCTGAGTGTGGAACAGGAGGAGGAGGTGACAGCAGAGTACACTAGAAACATGTTTTATATTATACTGTCATTCTCCATGGCAGGTTTCACTGAGGCTCCTCATTGCCAGTACAGTTCCAATCCATAGCAGTTAGCTGGTGCTGTGCATACTGTGGTGAGCAGTTATTTTTCCATTTATGATCAGACCACAGTGCCAGGCGAAGTTCTGACAAGGAATTTTATTTATATTAGACAATTCAGATACAATTCACATAGGTGACAGAGCACCGAAAGCACCTCTGCACAGTGTCTGTGACTATCTTAATTCAATACTGATTTCTTTGTAATGTTGTAATTTCCCCAATCCAGAGTTCATTCCAGATCCTTTCTATGATCTATTAAGTACTTACTTGACTAAAGGATTCTAATGTAGGGACCAAATCAGGAAAGCAATCACATGGGAACCTGGCTTGAAGTACTTTGCTGGATCACAGTCGTAGAGAATTTGTGTAATTTTAACCCCAAACAATGGCTGTAATGGCAGGGTCTTTTGGCACAGTACCCTAGAGTTAGCTACACTGGTACTTTGGGGCAGAGCACTGTCACTGAAGTCAGGCTCCTCACCTTTTGTGCTAGCGTGCAGCCTATTTCTGTCAGGGATCTTCATGAAAGAAAACAGATCCCAAATATAATTTTCTTTTTGGAAAGTAATTTTAAAGTATAAGTGAAGTGGATCATACAAGGGATTGTACACTTATAATTCACAAAATGCTGCTACTAAGCAGGTTTATTGAATAGTTGTTCATATTTGTAGCATTTTTTGCATATTTGAAATGGAACAATATATTCAGTTGCTCAAATCTATATTGTGAAAATTATAGAGTGAGTGTTTGAATTTTAGATTAGTTTTGCTTGCAATATGCTTTTAAGAAAATACTTCACATTAGAAGTATATGTATTCAATTTCTTTCCACTTTATGATCATAATAAAAAGTTCTTCTAGTTCTGCATTATTGTTAATGCATTGTCTGTGCCGTTAGTATGATGCAGTTTGCATTTACATGCACATTTGGGGAATTGTTTTTACATAGTTTTTTTCTGTCTGTGATTAGTTAAAACCGGTTGCCAATGTGTCAGAACAGACCTTGAAAATTTTACCAAGAATTTATTAATCAAGTCCACTGTACCTGTGAAAACAGTTCACGTTCTGTTTTGTATTAAAATTATGAATAGTCATAATTTGTATGCTTCATAGTAATGTTAAATGCTAATACTGATTTAATAAAACACTGTAGATCTGTACTACATCCATTTGCTTAACTTCATACAGTGATAGCTATCAAGAAAATACTGCATGGTGCTGTTTCAAACTAGTAGCATGGGTTTCTTATTAGCTTCATATGGCTCTTCCAGTAAAATAGTGTGATCTGGCTGACAGTAATAAACTGATAAAATTCAATGAAAGGGAAAAAAAACCCAAACAAAACATCAATTCACTTTTTCCCAGAAATTCATGTGCTTCTATAGTGGGTAACATCTGAAAGAAGTTAAACAATCCTCAAGACTCTTAGAGAAAGGAAGGAAGATTAGAGCCCACAAAGTGGTGGAATTCCATTTCATTTTGTTTCTCAAGAAAAGATTGGAAATTCTGTTTCAATCTTTGGTGCTTGACTTGGTAAATCAGATTTTTTTTCCTTTTCTGATAGTCTGAATAGCTGAAGTCAAAACTCTGATAAAATGAATGAGGTTTTACCATGTCTGGAGTTATTGTTTCACTCTCTAGATGCCTACTGAGGCAAGTGTTCTTGTTGGTAAGGATAATGTGCCAGAAAGATGAAAAACTTGGTTTCTAATGAACATGTGTCATACTGAGACAGCAGCCATTAATATTTGGGGATGAGATAAGGAGAGCAGAACAGATGTTTTAGTGAATTTTGCAGGTAAGAGGGGGGAAAAAAATTGAGGTAAAAAGACTAAAATTGGAAAATAGACTCCAAGGAACTGGAGTCATATGATTTTGTCATATGCTTACATTGTGTACAGTTGTATAATTTTTGACTTTAATTTTAGGAGACAAACAGGCATCACTATTCTATTCAACTGAACTGTGCAGCTGAGACTTTCTGCTTTTCCCATTCCTTCATCACCCTTCCTGATTCTACTTGCTGATATCTTAATTTCTCATACCTGTAGGAATTCAGTGTTCTGACCACCCTTCATGCCTTGGATAATGAAGAACAACTGTTTTCTCTTCTGCTCTAGGGTTTTCCGGGTGACTTTGGAAATAGAGGCCCACCTGGTCCAGATGGAAGTCCTGTAAGTATTGAATTCTGTGTTGATTAACATGATAAAGTTTGTACCACTCAATATTAAATCCTCTCTGAAATAGAAATGAGACTTTTGCCTCAAAAGAAATGTCTTGATGTACACAGGAAAATTCTGGATTGTTAAATTTTCCAGGACATTGCTAGGACAGTATTATAATAAGTATAAAAAAGAGCAACAACAGATTGAGAAAGCTGCTGAAAGAACGCAGTTTCCACTGCTACATGTGCTGACTGCCTTGAGAATTAGATCTCTTGCTGTCCTCGTTGCATTACTGATGAATGTTTTGTCTTCAAAAATTTTTGCATCAGATTTGATTTTGCATTGTTTATTTAAACCATTATTCTAAGATCACCTTAACAAAATAGGATTCTGCCTACGTGTAAAACCCTAGCTTTTGTATGCTTTTGCTGTTGATAGTTGATTTCATCCTTTGAACTGTCATTGAAAACAATTATGTTAGGATGTCATTTAGTGCATTATAATCAGTATGATAACAGCTTTGTCCTTGGCAGCATGTGCAGGCTAAAGTGCTCTTGTAGTATGCTATTCAAACTGTGGCACAGTCACGTCACTTCACTGGCTGGCCTCAAAGGAGCTTTGCTATCTCACTGTATTTGTAGGGAAACTCTGGCTGCAGAGTCCAAACTCAGGTTTCCTTTGGTGTCAGAAACCAGTGAAAGGCTTTGGGCAAGACAATGGAACAGCAATAAGTGCTGGGTAAAAGAGTAGCTGATTTAAATCATCCTGTATCGTTGGATGCTCCTTTGGGAACTGCTGTCAGTTTGCATCTAAAGATTTTTCTCATATGGACCAGAGTCAGCAACTGGGCAGAGATTGTTTCCTTTTTGAAGGCATGCCCTGACACCCATCTTAGAGATTTGTTTTAGAAAAGCTTACATGAATTTTGCTGGTGAGATATCAATGTTTGGTGTCAACATTGTGGAAATAAGGAAAAAAAATATTTTTGCATTTCTGCTCCCTGAGGCAAAGTTTCCCTTGTTGGAATGTCAGGTGATGTCAGTACAGTGCCTTTCATCTTGAAAACCCTCTGAGGGTTTGTGAGTGTCACCAGCTGCTTTGCAAATGAGATTAAAATGTTAGTTCTTCCCTCCCCTCGCAGTACTCCCAATTCTCCCTCCATTCCTGCTAAAACATATATTGTGTTTCCACCAGATCTGCAGAACAGTACTTTAACAGAAACAAACTCAAAAGGCTGGATCTGAAATTACAGGCTTGCACTTTACAAAGAAGCCTGTTTTAATGCAAACATTTGCAAACAAGTTCCATCTAATCTGCCAAGACAGCTACTGATCTTTCTGCTGCCTTAGACAGGCAGCAACCCCTCTCCCCTCCTCCCCTAAAACTCACCCTGCAGGGCTTGTTCAGGCAAGGGGCCAGAGCTAGAGCTGCAGCTGCAGGGGGCTGCAGTGCTCATGCGATCTTTGCAGAGCCTGTTGGTGAGCTGGCAGTGGCGAGCAGGGGCTGCCTGGGAAGCCTGTGGCGGCAGGAACTTGAAGGGAAGACGTTTCTTCCCGTGTGCTGACTTGACACTAATGACAATTGTCTCCATGCCTGATTTCTTCTGCTTAACTGCCTGATGCCATCCGTCATTTCCACAACACCCTTCCCATTCCCTGAGGGTGTCAGTCTGCCTTGGAGGATGTTGCTGGAGCATTCAGCTTCACCTCTGGTTAGTTTGGAGCAGATTGGAGAACGTGCATAGGCACCAGAGGAGGGAGGAGAGCACAAAGATGTCCTCTGGGGCATGTCCAAGTCATGCTCACTTGAACACCTTCAGAATGGGCTTAGATTTTTTTGCATAAAACTTCTTCTCCACTGTGGGTGCCAACAGGCTGTGGTGAACCCTGTGTGTGACACTGAGCAGCAGGTCCCAGGTGTCGGACACCCTGCATGAGACATGATGATCTGGAGGGCTACAGTGCTGGTTTCGTGTAGGGCAAAGAGACTTGGTAACTGTTTGCTGCAGTGTTTTACCTTCTTCGGAGTTCAACTTGAGTGTGACAGAGGCAGTACTAGAGTACTGTTGAATTTGTAACTTCATTATAAAGTACAAATTCTGTAGATTGTATCAAGAGTAAATTTTTCATAAAGACTGTAAATTTTGCAGAAATCTTTCTATGAACTGAGATGGGGTTCTATTTATCTTTCCAAGAAATCTTAATAAATATGGTTTCATCCTCAAAACCAATTTTTTTTCTTCCACTTTAAGTATTGTGGTAAAAAAATTCTCATATTTCTGCATTTACAGCAGGAATGATTTCATATGTAAATATCTGGAGGTTGAATGGCACAATCCAGGGATTTTAAGAACCATGTTCCTCTATACAGTGATAAAGTGTCCCTCTTTGGGAACTCTCTAAAAATCCCAAATGACTTCATTTGGAGGTCATTTTTGTTAGTCTTATCCCTTGGTTTTCTTTTCAAATGGTAAAATTCAGATAATCTAAAATTAATTTTCTTTGAAGGGAATTGTTGGTGGTGTTGGTCCTCCTGGATTTCCAGGACTAAGAGTGAGTACTGTTTTATTACTTTGATATGGTTTCATTAGAATATTTGTCTTGTGTGTTTGTAAAAGAACAGAATTATTATGAAAATCCGAGGATTTAAACAGATTTTGTTTTAGGTAGCCATGATTTTAATTAAACTCATTCTACAAAACTGCTGTCATGTTGCCAGTATGGAGTACTCCTATACTTGGTGTGGATTTGTATGCTTGTTGCTGATCCAGTGTGTCTGGGTTTTTAATGTGAAATAACAAAGTTTTCTAGTTTATGGCATTCAAGCCAGTGGTACTTTTCCAAAAAGTGCAATAGTCTCAAACACTTTAATAGCCACAGCCCTCATTCATTCCTGAATATAGCTACCAAATTCAAAGCGAAATTAATTTCTAAGCAAAATTACTTTAGCTTGTACACAGTATTATATTGATTTTTTCTTTTTTAAAATAAATATTCATAGAATAAGGTTTCCCTGCTCAGTGTGGAATTGCACACTGTAGTTGTATCGACACAGTTGTGCCAGAGAAGCTCTGTGACATCAGTGAGTCCTACAGGAGGTGGGAACGAGTGATACTCTCATCCAGTGTAGTCTTACTCCCTTGTTTTTTGAGTAATTCATGTATTTACTCGTAGAGAACCTCTGTTTGATTCTTGACATTGTCTCAATCATGCCTTGCTACGCAACCATGTTCATAACATGGGAGAAATGGCATGTTTACTTTTGAATTAAGAAAGCCATGATTGTCTCCAGTGTTTGCTTTGTGGGTTTCTTTTCCTATCTGCAGATCTGAAACATTCTTGATAAGTTCGTTACTTTACACTGATGGTCATCTAACTTTTCCTTTGAAGTATGAAAGCTGAGTTCAGTTATTATTAAACTTTTAATGACATGTTTATAACAAAAAATATTCCTATAAGTCATCCCTTGCTGCCTGATTGGGATTGTTATGGCATTGCCATAGTGAAAGCACAAGCTTGGTCAACAAACCTCTGTGGCCTCCAGCCTTCATCATGCAGACATGACTTACTGTGTTCTTGTCAGTTGACATATTTGAGCCAGTTAAAGCACTCATGCTAATAGAGGCTGCACTCCTGAGAGTTTGCTTTTCCTTCTTACGTGACTGTCTTTGACATTTTGTCAGACTTTGTTAATTGTACTACTGTATCTAGGTTTTTTTAAAAGCCTACTATATATCAGTTCTAAAGAGATATTGTTACTGATTATTTTGACTCAAACTTAGTAGTTCTGCCCTTCCTAGAAGTCATGAGCATAAATGTTTATGGGGTCAAAGCTCTATTTGCCTTCTTGCTGAGTTGCAGTCATTTACAGAGAGATTGGATGTCAATAATATATTGTGACATAGAGAAATAATTTTCAAACATCAGTCCAAAGCTTTTACCACTTGTACATAGATGAAATATAACCATGAGAGCTTTTTCTTGAGAAAAAAAATCGATGGCATATTTAGATTTTGAACAGCAGGCATGAAATCAACAATTGATTTGTGTCTAAGCTCCATTTGAGTGGCCTGCCTTCTCTTAGTTATACATAGGACTCTTTTACGTGGTTTCAGCAACATCATATTGGTTATTCTGGTTTCCTCTTTTCCAGTCAAATAATTGGAACAGCTGTGGTTTGCTCCAGAGTTTCTTTATGAGGAACCATTTTGCTCTTTAAACTGTAGCAGAATTTCACTGAGACCCTGGGGGAGTTTCAGGTGAACCCACTGTCCCCAAGTACAGCTTGGGTGGTGCTGCCCCACTCCTTGAGGATACCTGCTCTCCAAATAGGTTTGTGCTCCCTCACTTCAGGTCACGTGGCTCATATTCAGGCAGATACTAATGGTCATCCAAAACTGAGTTAAGAACTACAGTCCTCAGTGTTCGCTTTAAAATACTTAGTCAATTATAACACATTATACTATTACCAGATGCAATATTGAACATGAGATTAAATGTATTTTTCTGGCAGAAACCAACAGCATTAATTCAAGTAGCTTGTCCAGCCCAACTCTGTGCAGTGTCAAGAGCTAGTTGTATTTTTGTCTTTTTTCATGAGGACAGTGGCAAAATGAGAAGCCATCAGCAAGCTGAGTCCAATATTTCCTTCATTCCCTGATTTTTTTTCAATATACAAAGCTTTTGCCAAGTTCAGAGTTTTGGCTGACTGAGCAGTCTCTCAAGACTTAGCAAGGCCATAAGTGTTAGTAAGATAACAAGTTTCAGAAAATTTACTGCTACAGTTATCAGAAATAGGGAGTTTTAAAATTTTTTTCCTTAATATTTTCCCAGTATTAGGTGAGTTTTTTTTAATTTTCCTTTTCTGCTATCTTATCTTCTTGACAAGTCAAAAGCAATTTGGTTTTAGTTTCACTTATCACACAGAAGTGGTGGGAAAGGTACACTTTATGTAGCTGGAGAAATTTTTGGGGTTTATATATAAGCAAATTTGAACCAAACTGATAAGCATGTGCTAACATCTGGCAAGGCTGTTGTAGGTGGAGGATGATTAAAAGACCCGATAGACTTATTACTTCAACACTTTTCTTATCAGTGAGATAATTTTTCAGTTTTATTTCTGTGTAGTTCCAGTTCTTTGCTGTCACTCCATATATCTGGAGACTGTGGCAGGAGTTTAATGAAACTGGTTGTTGTAAAGGTGTATTGGAACTTCTCACATTGCTTTTGTGAGCTAAATTTCCCAGCTCAGTATCCCTCTGTGATTTTTTTCAATCAATGCTATTTTTCCATGTTACACTCAGCAAGTGGCAAAAGATTTCTGCATTAATATGTGTGGATAAATTATTGCACAGTCAAAGAGCTATAACATTGGCTTGCTGTTTTGGTTTGTTTTTTCCTCCCGCGGTAGAATAGGCAGAAAGTAGATAGACTTTCCCCTTTGTAATATAGTTTTAACTATTGATAAATCATGTCCTATGTTTAGCTTGCCATCTTTCATCAATATTATTGCTGTGGCAGTGTTGATCTTCTTAGATTGTTAATTTTTATTTTCATTTGAGGTTCACTTTTCTTTTTTCTGTCATAAAATTTCCTTTTTTCCCCTGCCATATAAATCCCAGAAAGGAGAGATGTAGTAAGGGCTATGAAGGTACATGAGAACAGAAAAAGTTACTGTGCCCATCATAATGTAGGCTTAATTTCACACACTTGTTATTTTGGAAGTCACATCTCATTTGTTTGGGGTTTTTGTTTGTTTGATTGGTTTGGGTTTTTCTGTTTTCTTTTTTAATTTGTGAAGTCACTGATAGATAAGAAATCCTATTAAAAGGACCATAAAAGGCCATTTTTATGGCCCTACTCATCATAGAATAATTTCTTTAAGCCAAATGCTCTGCCTGCAGAGAAGTATTGGCATGTAACCTTAAGGACAGCAGGAATGGCCACTGAATGTGCTGCTGCAGTACAAAAAAAGCTTAAAAGCTTCCTTACGCTGTATAGCCTGATGTACTGTGATCTCCTCTTGAATATACGATCTACAGGAGAAGAGGCAGGTTAGGTTTCTTGTGTTTCTGCTGGTGTTGCTTGGAACTGTAAAGGTGGAGGACTTATGATATGGACACCATTTTCCTCCAAGAAATCAGCCTGAAAAAGATTTTGGTTTCTCCCTGTGATGCACAAAAATGCCCCTTTCTGTCACCAGTCTTTAAGTTATTCAGTTTTATCAAATGTTCAATGCAGTCACATTTCTTGCTGTTTCATAGGGAGGCATTGGGCCAGCAGGACCAAGTGGACCGTCAGGAATTCCAGGGCCCACGGTATGGTATGAAATGATCCCACAGCCAGGTGCCTGTGCCACTTTCCAAATTATATTTCAATGTGGGATTTATGTTTTCTTTATTTTAACAGGGTTTCCCAGGGAGTGCGGGACAGCCTGGAATGAAAGGTGATAAGGTGATTCAAATAGTTTTGTTGTCTTAGAGATATATAGCTATTTCAGACTCTCTTCATTAAATTTTAAGCATAATGTACTTGGCAAACCTTCCCTTTTTCCTTTTGATTTCTTTTCTCTTCTGACATTTATTTTTTAAAATTACATCAGTCTCATGATCTGGTATTTTATTTCTGTCCAGAACAGTGACTACTGGACATAACAAAATCCAGGTCTTCAGGGTTTCCTGGAGGGGGTGTTTCAGTGCAACATCTTGTGTTGTCAAAGATCTCTGTTAGATTAATATTTAGTATTTAAAATTTCTCGTTCTTTAATTCTGAAAACTACCCCATTTAAAGCCACATACATATATCTGTGTAAAATTATGTTGTTTAGGGTGACCATGGCCTTGCAGGAGAGCCAGGAGACCAGGGGTACCCAGGAGATAAGGTAAGGTATAATTGCGTTGTTTTACAAAATTATCCAATTTCAGCAACAGGTCAGTTGCATAAAAGTAGAATGCAGTAGTAAAAGTTACTGGATATCACTGAATTATCATATTTTTAAGCAATGCTGTGCTAATTAAAACTCAGTTATGGAACATGTGAACAAAGACAAGTAAAGGGCACAGGCAGAGCTCTGGCAGCTGTGTGTTTAAAGATGCATCAAACAAGAAAAGAATTATGGTACGATCTGAATCCTGCTAAGAAACTGTTGTAAAAGATATTTTTCCCTTGAACCTCGAGGTTCATCTGCAGCTCACCTGGGCCTGGTGTGTTAGCAGCAGCACATGGTTTGGCATGCTCCTTCATATCATGAAAGTGAGATAAATAAGGATCTTCTTTCCTGTTTGGCTAGTACATCAAAAGTCACAGAAATAGCACATCCTGTGAGAACTTCTTTGATTCAAGTTGAATGTTAGAAGACACTTCTCATCCTACTGAATTATTTTGAAGTCTGTTTCAGGTGGCAAAGTAGAGCAATCTATTATTTCAAACACAACAATTCATTTTCATGTGTATTTAATAGCTTCCTTTTTTCAGGGTGCTCTGGGTTTACCAGGACCCCCAGGGATTAGAGGAAAACCAGGACCCCCAGTAAGTTTATACATCAAATTTTGCTCTCAATATACCACTGTATGTTGTTATATTGATACTTTTGTGTGATTGTTATGTTCATACTACATGTAATCCTTTAGAAGTGACCTAATTCAAAATGCATGAAGAATAAGGTCTAAGATGTTTTTATTTCTAGTGACTGGTGTTATTAAGATCTTAAGACATGTGACTTTATTACAGAGGTCAGTATATGTGTCAAATTTTAATAGAGGAGTGCTTGGGATATTAGGTATTCTGTGACAGTCACTTTGTGAGGGAATAGACATGTTGGTAATGTTTGAAGTAAATCCACTCAGAGCTTTGGGCACTGCCAAGATGACCATTTGGACTAGCTGGATTTGGAGACAGTGTGTGAAATCTCATTAATAAGAGCCAGTCATTTCTCCCAGGGATGGGAGGAGTCATGAATTCCAGTATTTATTGATTTTTAACAACTTTAAAGATATCTCTGCAGTGCTGCCACTTCTGCTGGGTTTGTAAATGTTGAGGCAGAAAAGGCATGTAGTACAGGGCTACCTGGCTTTTTCCTCACCTGTTTTTAGCACTAATATCTGTCTCTCTTCAATGTATAATTAAAAGCTGCTGATTCTCACTTCGGTGTCAATTTTCACATGTGTAATCAAGTAACTATGGTAAACCAGCTTAGACCTCATGAATGCCATAGGTCTTCAATAAAAAGTACTTTCTTTATCTGAAAGGTCATGGATTTTAAGCACAAACTGAATGTGACTTTGTGACTTAAATTAAACTATGAGATCTCAGTCCTGCAAGTAATACAATTTAAACTTTGTAGAATAAGTTTACAATAAAATACTTTTTGTTAAAAATTAAAAAATATTTTCCATGTCAGATCTTAATTTTGCTCAGGGAACATCTAGTTATGGCAGAAGAAACCTTGTAAAAATGTGAGAGAACAACTATAACTGAGAGAAATACTTTGGTGCATTTCTACACATGCAAATATTTGTACATAATGAAGTCACCATAACCTAATTTCACTGTTGTTAATCAGAAAAGAACCATTTCTTTGTCCATGATTGCATGCTTACAATATGTAGGTGAGTATGTAAACCAATATCTGTAGCCATTACTTCTTGGGCTTTTAAATAAGATGTACTTTTTATTGTGAAAACAGCTATATATTTCAAGGGCTTTTTATATGGCTGTTTTTACCATCCCAAAACTCCCAATTTTCTTTGTATAAACCTAATTTGAATTTTTTTCGTTGTGACTTCGAAGAGATGAAGAACTAGTCTTAATTGAATCCAATGGCAGGCATATCAACACTTCTATTGGCTTTCTTGTTAAGATGTTTTTAAAATCGTCATGACAACCTGTTGTTAAAAACAAATTATCATCAAAAATCTTAATTGTTTGAATGTTTTTAAGGGGAAAATTGGAGATCCTGGATCCCATGGACCATTGGGTCCTCAGGGACCTGAGGTAAGAAATTGCTTGATAGAGGTAAATTGAATGTAATTTTTACCATAGACACGTTTGTTTGGTTGGTTTTTTTTTTGTTTTGTATGTCTGGAAGGTATATGTTAGAAATTATCTTTTTTTCTGGCTTTACATGTTAGAGTAATTCTCCTCAAACCAAGGCTCTATATTCCAACTTATTGGAGAAGAGCCCTCACCAAAAGAAACTTCTGGGTAAATGCGTTGTAGCAACACAAGATGGTCTCTTCAGAATAAGCCTATCTGTTTTAGTCAATGGATATGCAGAAGATACAGAGCCTGTGCATCCTGTCCACAGCTGCCTCCCTCCATGGCTCAGGATTCTAGAGCTTCTTCATTATTAGCAAAGGAGGTCCTTGTGTAATCTCCTTCCTTTACAGCTTCCAGCAAGGGACACCTGTGTCAGGTTAATACCAAATTGTTGGTATTGAAGCCTGTGTCCTGCTGCCCCTGATGCCTGTGCTGATAGTCCTTCACAGCTCCTTATTCCAACACAGACATATTCTGCTGGGTCTGGGGAAAAGATCATTGTTCTGGGCTAGTACCCTCAGGGCAGCTGTGGATGGGAAAATTTCTGTCTGAAAAGCTCAGCATTCCCTTTTGCTCAGGAGTGTAGAATTACTTCATCGTTACAAGGCAAATACAGTGCATTATGCTAGATAACTAAAACTTAAGTGTCCAGGTTTTCATGGTTTGGGTTTTCTTTTTTTTTTTTTTAAATAATTACCTGAGAAATGTCAGGTTGAAAACCACAAAGCAATGTTTCTCTTCACTTCAATCGTGCAAGACAGATCTGAGTAAAGTAGTAGTTTTGCCGCCTTTTCCTTCATAAAAACATGGTCACCATACTGCAAAATAACACAAATAGAGGGGGTGTAGGATAACAGCATACTAGGATTTTTGACAAAATGAAAGTACTAGAAGTTCTATAATAAAAGGAATTCATAATAAGCAGCTTAAACCTGAAGATTATATCTTGTTCTCTCTGTTACTTTGTCTTATAAAAATAAACTAATTGTTGCCAGAAGCTATCTCGACACAACTGAATATATGGAGTGTGAGCAAACAGTGGAGATTTTTCTACAAGAAAAACCTGCTGTCATGTATTTCATCATGTCTTGTCTTCCAAAAACAGAAGACAGGGCTGCTTTCCTTGCTCCTATTTATTATCTGAATGGTCAGCCTTTCTGTGACCCCATGTAGAAAACAGACATTACATCCTATGCTACATGTTCCCTTAATGTTTATGGAAATAGAAGAATGTGATGAACTGGCATGTTACAAGGGAAGTACTTTGAATTTGGTATAGGCATGGCAATCCATACCATATGCCTTCTAGGAAAGATTTTATTTGGAGATAAAAAAAAAAAAGGCTATGGTGGGATTTCTGTAGTGATGCTATTAGCAGGAAGAGCAGGGCTGTGTCTGCCCAGCAGCAGAACCTTTCAGATTCTATTTCTAACTATTTCCACTCTTGTTCAGCCCTTAAGACAGTGGGTTTATACGTGTGCCCTGCCCCCATCGTGAAGCTTGTTTTGGGTACTTGTGAAATAAGAAACTGGGTATCCTTTGGTCTTTTCAATTACAAATTTAAGTATTTTAGTTTCAGTGTAAAGAATAAGCAGTTCTATCCCTGATTCTTCCAGTGTAAACTGCTGTAAATCTGGCTCTACAGCAGCTGAAGTCTATAGTTATCTCTGCACACAACAGTGAGGAGCAGTGCTGGCAGGTTTGTGTTGTTTTAAGGGAAGGTCAGCACTGAACAGCTTCTTAATTCTTTCCTCTGCATCCTGGGTCACGGGATCAGAGTTGAAATAAGCCACCCACCCATAGGCAGGGTCCATTTGAGAACTGCAGTGCTGATGGGCAGGAGTGAGTAGAGGGGAGGGACAGAGGTTTTGTGCTCTCTCTCTGGGCAGCCGTAGAAGGGTTGGCTGCCAAGTGTGGTTTTTTTCAGTGCAGAAGTCTTGCAGAGTTGAGCCAAATTCTCTGCTGGATATGTTGCTGCCAAGCCAGGGTCTGTCGCGTGCCTGAGTGCGTGCTGCTCACAAACCACTGGATATGTTCAGTGAGCACTTTATAGAGCATGTTCTTCATCACTTTACATATTTTGCTGCTTTATCATGCATCTGAAAATGAGCCACAGAAATATGAACTTTCTGTAGAGCTTTACTTTATTGGTATGACAACTGGAAAGTGCTGATCTGACTGTTTTAACCCACAATGCCTGTGTTTACTGTGTACAATGAAGTATGTAATGCTTATTGTTAATATGAGTGAAATTAGACAAGTTTTTAACAGGCTTCCACATGGATTCAGAACATTTTATAGTTCAATTTTGCTCTAGGAATCACATTTAATTATCCCGCCAAAATAAGGGTGATAGTTTTCTTCAGATGTGCTCCGAGTGTCATAAATAGGTTTCATCTGGAGCAGAGAGAGCATTAGTCATTATCCTCAACCGAAGTTTTTTCATCTGTGCAGTATTTTGATCTGAAGTCGTTAGCTCATTCCTTTAGGAAGGTGCTCATATGGGATTCAGCTGGTATGTTTTGTGCTCAAGGCAGCATTACAAAGGAAAGGCATACATTCAAATAACAGTAAACAGTCGAAAAGGCATGTGTTTTGTAAGTAATCACTGGCAGCTTTGAGTTATTTTTAATGCATGTTTTCTTATCACATGATTTTTGAGTTTGTGCAAGGAATGCCTTGAGTTCAGTGATAACATAACCTTCTGTGTCAATATTGCATCAAATAACTTGCATGCAGATAATTTGAAGGAAATACAAAGACAATAATTGAATTAACTGCATATTCTGGCATACATCTGAATAGCTGTTCCTGTTGTAGAATTGATTGTATTTTCTACTTGCCTTTGCACAGAATCTTTAGCTGGTCCTTTCTCAAAGTTACTTGATATAAGTACATGTTTTGTTTTGATTTCTTTTTAAATAAGTATGTATTAATTTTGCAGAAATATTCCATTTACCTTAATTTCTTTACATAAATATTTGTTCATATGACCCTCCTGTGTTTTATATTTTCTTTAGAGTGGTTATGTCTGAGGCACTGGCATGCCCTAATGTAGTAACAACCTGATCAACTCTGCACTTTTTTTGCTAATTAAACATTATGTAGATAAATGAGAGCAATAGTATATTAATTTTATATTTAAATGTTCAGTACAAAAAGCAACACTTTCACAGCAAGGTTAAAGCACATTTGAGTTGAGATAGCTGGTACTTCAGATTTTTCTGATGTCACTTCTATTTTGATTAAACAGAGTGAGCTCTAAAGTGCTTTGCAGGCAAAAGGCCACATCTGCAGCAATATTTTAAAAATAATTTGTATCCTACAAGCTGCCCAGACTTCTGGCTGACAGGAAGTTAAGAATCTACACTTTGAATTTCCTGAGCAGAAGTCATAATATCAAGTGATGTTTTGTTTTGAATAGTCTCTTCTGAAAACTTTGTTGCAGCTGGAAACTATATGTTAATCTCCAGCCTTTCACTTATGGAAGAATAATGAATTTTTAATCTGGAGTAGCTTCACTGGGAGATGGCTGCTGAATAAATCTTGGCAAATTTAGATAGCAATAAAAGTGTATACCACTGCACCACTAGGAATGTGAACGGCAAACACCATTGCTGAGGTGTTTTAGGAACTCCTTTCTGGTTGATTCTTTTTCTGGAATTGTCTTAAGAGGCAGTTTGTCTCCTCTATTATTACACATATTTCATGGATTATTAATGTGAGAACATTGTGGATACAGTGTTCTAATACTGTCATAGCATCTGCATTTTTTTCCATGCTTGTGCTCAAGAAGACAAGTCTTAATCTAGCTTCACAGAAAAGATAATTATGAGGATTTAAAAATTTTAAATGCATTGTTAGTGTTGATGCTCTCAGACCAATAGCCCTCTTGCATCCTAAGACTTTGCCTGACATGGTAAGGTTTCCAAATACCATTATTGTTCTATGATAATACTTGTCAACACTTACACCTCATGGTCATTCCCAAATTCCTTCTAGAAAAATTTACATAAATAAATAAAGTAGGTGTATTCCTATATGAAAGAATAATATTTTTTTGATAAATTAACAACTTTCTTGACAAATTGTCTTCTGGAATGTTACTGCCATGAGGGAAGTTGTCTCTATGTGATCATTTTGCACTTGTTCACACATGAGAAACTTAAAGACATACAAAACAACCTACGCCTTGGTGGCTATTTAATGTCTGTAAATAAACAAATTTAAAATTAAGAAAGGCTGAGTTAGAAACTTCTATAAAATTGACAACTCTTCAGCGTATTCCTGCAGAATATGGTGGACAGGATTGAAAAAAAAAAACCACAAAACACACACACAAAAAAACACCCCACACAAAACAAAAAACCCCCAAAACCCACACACCCCCAAAACCCCCACCTCCACTTATGATCTGTATAGAAATCGAGGGTGATGCAAGTGAATACTGTAGGTATCAGTCTCGGTGCCATGGTCACATGAAGATCATATGCTCTGTGCCACCTAGAGGCATTTTAGAATTGCTGCATAGCTCTGCCAGGAATTGCTGCTTTATGGCAAAGTGAAATGCAACCACTGTGATGTTTTGTGAAATGTTGAGTGTTAAAGTCGTTACACTTATGCTGAAAACTCAGAATATTTTTACTCTTTCATGATTTGCTTTTAATATTCATTAGCATTTAAGTACTGGACCTGATTTTTTTATGTAATTCTGGTTCCTATTTTGTTTTAGAAATTTATTTTTTATTATATAAATGTGACTAAAAATATTTGCATCCCATCTAAAGCCCTACTTTTAAGTCTCTCTGCATCCTGTTAAGACCAGGCTACAGGAAAGCAAACAAAGTGCTAGTTGAGGATAAAATAATATTTTCTTTTACATTTCTTGCTCTAATATGATTTACCTTTACCTGTGTAGTAAGTTTTTGGTGATGAACATGAGCTAATTATGAATAATCAGTAGAAGTTTTTATTACTGGTATTTGAAACTCAGCTGTTCTTGAAGAATAGAGTATGGTTAACTATTATTCACCTAGTAAGGCAATTTTTTTTAATACTTCTTTCCTGCTCAGAGAACCTAGAATATGACTCTTGAAGTTTTAATGATGGCATATATTAGCCTGCATTAGTATAGAAGGATGCCAGAGAGAATTTTCAAGCTGGAAGTTCTCTATCAGATGTTCTTTAAGTTGTTCTGAACATGTATGATGCTTTCATTTCCATTATTGGAAAATGTACCCATGCAAAGAGTGATACTTGTAAGTTTTAATCTGTAATGATTTTCTCTTAAGGAAGAAAGAAACTTGTTTTTCCTGGTGTTAGACCATGGTTGTGCATGGATGTAGTAATAAATATTATGCTAAGGGGAAGCAGCAGTCTTGCTATTTTCAGATAGTCAAGATTTAATGTAATTTAAAGGTGTATTAAAAAAACCATAATCAAATACTGTCTTGGCAGGTGAGTGAGTAGCCCTGTGCTAACTAAAGGGTCAATTACCAATGCCTCATTTTATTCTACAAATATAAAAATTAGGTATCTTCTCTGGATATTCATGAAATTTAACTCTCTACTATATTGCACAAGGGTTAGGTGTGCCAATTTGTTTCCTTAAAATACACTCATTTCTTATAAAGGAGTGTAGTTGTAGCACTGAATTCCTGACATAGAGGCATCATCATGGTGTCCCATTCAATGCCTAGTGGCCACATGTTTCGCAGTGATAATTTTAATTGATTCATTTTCTGTGCATATTTATTTTTTCTTTACTGACACCTTGACCTATACCACACTATTTCACAAGGCATATTCTGAATAATGCTGCATGCTGGTGACCTGCAGTTACTGCCAGCCAGACCTAGGTTATCACCTGCTGATTTGGAGGCAAAAGGCTTCCTACCCTTTTCTTAATCTTGCAGCGATCTCGTCCTTAAAGTGTGGCTAAGGATTAAAGGGCTTTAGCTGTTCTCTAAACTTTTTTGAAAAAATAGTTGAATTCATAAGTGCTGGTGCTGGCTGCTTGGTGGTGCTTTTTGTGCATCAAACCCAGTCCAATGGTTTAATTTTAAACATTGCTTAATGGATAAAAAGTCTTATGCTAAGAGAAATTAAATCCATGCTGACGTCTGCTAAATTGAGTTTAATGAAAGCTGCCTAAAATCTGTCACCTGTCCAAGTCCTTTCAAGGAAACTTAATTGATTTTGATGTTTTTGGGATGGTAGAACAAATTTACTTCTCGTTTCTGTGATTCAGGTTTGTTAAATGAATTAACAGAATCAAAACAAGTGCATTGGAAACATTCCTACTTTGCAAATAATTTGTATGATTTCTTTAGGGTTTTCCGGGAGATATTGGTGTACCTGGATTAAATGGCCCTGAAGGTCCTAAGGTAAGATTATATGAAAACCTATTCAAAATGACAGTAAACAGTGTGAGGAAGAGGCTCTGAGATGTGCACACTGCATTATGAGAAGATAATCTTACTGTCAGAATACAGGTACTCTGCCTCAGGTATTTATATGAGGAAGTTATTAGAATGTTTAATGCTTTCCACACAATTGTGAGTGTAATTTCTGTGTTGGATGGAAGCATGTGATGGCAAGATAAGTGTGAGAAAATGATATGTAGCTACAGAGTAGCTTGTGTTTCACTGGTATTTAAATAAAATGCATGCCAAATGCACGCAGATCTTTGTATAACTCAGGTCCCACCTGAGTAATACAAATTAGTTTTAACAATGTTTGAAAGAAATAGTAGCTGAAGATATGGAAAACAGGTAAAAATCACATGCTGGATTAAACTATGGATATAATAATAGGGGTATATATAATTTTATGGATATAATAATAGCTATAAAAAAATTACTGTACCAGAATAATCACCTTCTGCTCTTTAGTAGACCAATATTTTAGACCTGGCTTAGGCAATAATTCACATTTATAGAGTTTTAATGAAGCTTTGGATAAAAGCACATATGGGAAACTTTTGTTTGGAATGGCAACAGTAGAGGCTAATACAAAAAGTACAGGTGGGTCAGACTTTAACCCGGAGGAAGATGGTTCAGTAATATCTAAAGATTGACTACTTGGTGTTGAAAGGCAAGTACCAGTGAAGTTCCTCGCTTACCAGCCTTGGGACTATTCTCATATTGTATTTTCTGTGATAGTTATAAATATGATGAAATGAAATTTGTATGTGAAACAAAGCTGAGGATCTTTGGATGATCTAAAAAACTGCACTTTGTGCTAAGTTATTCCACTTCTGTGATTTCAGACTGATTCCTGCAAGGACTAAAACAATAAATCCTACTGTAAACTTAGACCAAAGATATTGCCAGATCTCTCTGAAATAAAAGCACATTAAATGAAATTCTAGAACACATGAGGCAAGATATCTCATTAATGCCACTGCACAAAGCATGAGAGGGCTTTATCTAAGGAGTGCAGTTCTGGACATTTGTGTTCCAGAAGGACTTAATCAAGTGAGACTACATGCAGAAAAGAATACTTTCATGCCTATATTCTGAGACAGTTTATTTTTTGTACTGAAATGAAGGGCTTTTTTGAGCTTTAAGTAAACCAGAGGGCAGAAATTGGCGAGACAAAAGAACTGTGCAAGACTTACATTATCATTTGTCCAAGAACAAAACATACAGGTTGTCCATGCATAAACAGACATGGAATTTGCAATATTTTCCATCAACAGTTGAGAAATTCTGTGGCAGACTGCTCAAGAAAGCATAGAATGGGGAGCAGTAAATAAAGATATAGTCTTTTTTTTTTTTCCCTGGAAGATTGTAACAATGCCTTCATGCCAAAGGGGATCATTCCTGAGAACATCTCAAATAATCCAGTTGCTGGAGCCATAGCAAATATTTTCTGCATCTTCTTTCTTTCAGCTGTGTCAAGAGCCTTGTACCAAAATAGCTCAGATATGAGTCTACTTGAAAGGCTGAGATCTAGTTATCTGATGGGGCAATTTGAGAAGTTAAAATGTATTTCTGGAGACAGGTGTGGGCCTTTTCTTTAGTTCTGATTTATTCGTTTGCTAACTTGTTTGTCTGTATGTATTTATAACATTAGCAAGCTTTTGTGAATGAGTTAGTCTGACTATTATAGTGGCAGTTGCTCCTCTGTTTCTGAGTTACCAGAACACTTAAGTAAAAACACTGTTGAGGGGAAATAGCAAAAGAGAAATAAAACAGTTCTTGAACTGCAGTTCAGATTGAATCGTCCGAGGTGATACGTGAATGATGTAAGAGATCTAATCCCTGCTGCCCTGTTTCTTCACTGAGGTTGTATTATCGTGCATTATATCCAAAGTGTTTTTGTTGAATTTGGTTGATGGTTAATACATACATTACTGATGTGTTGCCTTTTCACAGAGTCCAGAGATAAAGGTGCTAAAAGGTAGCCTACAAAGTTTAAGAATCCATGCTCCTTTGATATGGACATTGCACAGCTGAACGAGATCCAGTGCTCTTCAGCACATTTGGTATTTGAGGCAAAAAGCTTAGGCAGCCTGTCCTAATCAGGGAGAACTGTTGACTTTTATTTGAAAAGAAAGATCACCAAACTGGAAAAACTCTTATATTGCTCCTCGTAGTGAGGGAGAAGGGCTGCATAACTTTGGAAGTGTTTGGCTTTCGGGATTCCCAGCTGCCTTCAGTTGATTGCAGTTCTAAAAATTTTCCTCCAGATTTTATTTTTAGAGAACTGTTCTCACTGTGCTGCTATTTTCCTCATGTTTTTGTTTATGCTTCCTCAGAAGTAATGCTCATTTTAAAAGCCAAGAAAGCAGGGCAAGCTTTATTTTTTAGCAGTTCGTGTGGGATAACTTCAGCCTCTTGCTGGGAAGTTTAAGCTCTGTTGAATGTGATCAGCTGTTTCTAAAGGCCAGTAGAAGTTCTGCATTGTAAATTTTTCCTAAATTAGTGCAGTAATCAGCATATCTGACCTTTCTAAATCAACATTCAAAGGATTTATTATGTAATTTGGTCTACAGAACATTACTCAGCTTGGAAACAGTATTTTAGAAGGTGTTTGATCTTGATCCACCACTTATTAAAAAAAATAACAAACAACACACATTTTTTAAAGAAAAGGAATACAAATGTTTTTAGGAAGTTCTGAAATAACTTCATTTGTTTCCTATGTTATTCTTGCAAGTATTTATTCTCTCTAACTGAAAAAAGTGAGAGGAAAAGATGGTCAGAATATGCTGACTACCACTGTAGTTTTTCCAATATTGTGTGTTGCACTATGGAAGCAGTTGAGAGCTTCCTTTCTCCATTCACTTATGTTTGTTTATATAACACATTTAATAGAAGTAGCTATTAGGAGTTTCACCTTTTCTGGAAGGGATGGTCAGCTGGGAATTTATATATGTGAATTACAGGATACCCCATTTGCTGACTCCCTTGGTTTTTTCCAGACACTTTGGCACATGTGTAATGTCTACCTTCATTTTCTGTTTGTTGCCTGAAACCTCAAAGAGGGGATGGAAATTTCATTTAGTCTTAATAATCAGTTTACAGTCTGGGACTTTTTTCTGGATCCAGTTAAGTGCAGTGGAAGGGTGTGTACAGTAGCAGTGTTGCTACCATTTTCACTGTACAATTACATTGTACTGAAAGCTGTATCTCCCAATGGGCTGTGCTGTTAGAATAAAACAGTTCTGTCAATGAAAAAAATGTCATGACTAGCTGCATTAGAATATTACTTTGTAGTGCTACTGAAAACCCTCCTGTACTTTTGTGGTGGTATGTCAAACAGCAGTCCATCCCAGTCCTTCCCAGTCTGATGGGCTCTTTGAGGAAAATCAGTACCTTGAATTGGCCTGTTTCATTTTTCTCTTCCATTTTAATTGCATGTTGAGTAAATTGTTACTGGACCAATGCCTGCACCTTCTGTCTAGACTTCAGCTTCATTACTATGCAATTAATAAGGCTTGCACTTGGAACTTTCCCACCACTGCTTTC
This sequence comes from Anabacerthia variegaticeps, assembly GCA_035583185.1. NCBI lineage: Eukaryota > Metazoa > Chordata > Aves > Passeriformes > Furnariidae > Anabacerthia > Anabacerthia variegaticeps. Next base: position 14,806,461 of record JAWWEW010000006.1, on the reverse strand, counting down.
TTCAGAGGCTAATCATATCTCTCCTAAAGAGCAGCTTTTTGTTCTTTTTGCTCTATCTGATGTTGTTTAGCTTAGCTGTCCCAGAACATTAATAATTTGTTTACACAAGTTTCATTTTTTTGTTCTACATCAGGTCAAGTGCTTTCCCCAATTATTACCCTTGTAATTGGGGTGCCCAAGATTTTTGACACACAGTCATTTTAACAAAGTTTTGAAAATGTTGGTGTGAGCAGTCATGAGAACTCCAGTTTGGCAGAGGATATGGTGCTTTGTCTCTGGGAAGCTGATTATAGTCCTAACAGAAAAGTAAGGGCTGAAAATCATACGCAGTTTTGGACAAGCTAGCGATTTAAATTCACTTGTAGTTCTTTTCCATGGAAATGTTGCCATTACATGTTCTAAAGACTGCCTAAATCAAAGATCTATACATTGATGATGTTTTAATCTTAATATGATGGTGTGCTGCAACTCTTTTAAAAGAGAGGAATTGTTCTTTGAGTTCAAATATTTTCTTACTTCCTTCTCACAACATCAAAGGAAAAAAGCTTCAGCTAAATCTATGTGGTAGAAGTTTTCCAGCAGATATTAAAATTCCTCTGCATCTTTTCCTGGCTTTCTAAGGGAAATTCTATGAACACTGGTAAGAAATGAAGCTGCCTTCAGTTTTTCATTTTTGTCCAGGTTTATAAGAGGAGAGAAACTAGACCAACATGACTGTCTGCTGATGTAAGTTCTCACTGTTTTGTTTGGATGTTTAGGGACCTCTGGGTGACCGAGGGCCTCCAGGACCACAGGGCCCCAAAGGAATTGCGGTAAGATCAAAAGATTATCCAATCAAGACATTATGTTTCAAATAAAAATTTGTGAGGGGTAAGAGGGTTAGACAACAGTGGTTAGGTGTATATGGTGGTGGTGTGCAAAATTTGAAGTTTCTTTTTGGCAGGTGTTCCAAAGAGGGTTTAGTAGCCTTACAGGGCTGTACATCCATTATGTGGTTTATTTTAGTTATTTCAGTGGAATCTCAAATAATATATATCCCATGTTTGATGTGGTTCTTTTAGTTAAACTGGGGAAATGGAAGGTGGGAGGGTAGTACGGAGACAGAAATTATATATCAGGTTAACTGCAGTGTTCTAGATACGCTTAAGTAAACAGACCCCTCTTAACTAAAGGGGGAGAAAGGCAGTTCTTCATCTTGTAGATTCATTGAGTATTTGTAATTCATCATCATCAAAATAAAAGCTTATGTCTCATAGGCTAAAAGTTATTAACATTAGAAATTATTTAATTGGTGATTAGAGATCTGTCCCCACAGACTTCTAAGTAGCTAAGTTATGGGCTTCCATGATGGGTATTTAAATGAGTAAAAGCTAAGACTGGCAAAGTAACCTATTTAGTTAGAAGTTAGGAAACAGATAGGATTTCTTAATTCCTGTTTCCTATCTTTGGTAATTGAAAAGATTGTGTGCCACTTCTTCCAAAACTTGGAGAGAATCTCCCATGATGAGGAGGAACAGTGGGCCACAAAATGATCACAATATGACATCCTGGCCCAGCACTGATATTAATTCATACTTTGTGTAATGAGTGAACCCTGAAGAGTTAACACTACAGTTCCACATTGTTCACATCTCTGTCAGCACACTGCACAGCACAGGCACAGTGTCTCATTTCTTCTCTGGCACACCTGACAAGCCTGACCCCCAGCCTCCCTCTGTCCCTGAGAAAGAAGAGCGGTTAAACCTTGGCAAAATACCATAGCAATGTAGAAGATAAAAGCAAGAATGTTCTTGCTGCTTTTCCAGGCATAAGTGTCAAATGTTACTAGAATAGAGTAACTGCAGGGCAGACAACAGAGGTTCACCCATCATTGCTGAGTCTCGACCTGCTCAAAGTTGTAAAAATATTGCTATCATGGTAGGCATACCAACAGTTTCACAACTTTTCTGGTTGCATCTACATAGGTCATGGCTTTCTGACTAATGAATTTGTCTGTCTTACAGTGTTTCATTTAGGCTTGGACTCATACAAACACATATGAAATAAATTGAAGATGATGTAATAAATACAGTTATCTGCAGAATTTTTTGTTTTTTTTTTTTTTTGTTTTTTTTTTTTTTTTTTTTAAAAAAAAACTAGGCTTGACATCAAGATTATTGAAATTCTGATTTCTTTTAGGGAGAAGTAGGACCAGCTGGACCTATTGGAGGAGTTGGCCCAAGAGTAAGTATAAGTAATTTTCTTAGGGCAGGCTCTTTTTCAATAGGAGAACAGCTTTAAAATATAAATTTACTGTGAGAACTGACTGATAAAATGGCATCTCCTGAGTAAATGTGTTTTTCCTCAGCACATGCTCAGAGCATGAGAAATGGTTTTCCATACAAAAAATTATGGCCACGGTGCACAAAATAAAATTTTTGAAAAAGAAGGGGTAAATAATAAGCTTATGGTGGTCATCTGAGGCAGATGAAACCACCGTGCACTTCCTAGAGACTGAACTGGCTGATATATCAAAATATTTAAATTGGGGAAGAACTCTCCTGGCTCACAGAGAGAAATAAAAAGGAGATATGCTTTAAGAAATCTACCAGAAACCTGATAGATACTGCAAAAAAAGTAAAGCTGGGATGTCACTATGTTGCTTATGCTGACATGTTTTAAAAGGCAGAAGTTTAAAAACAACATCCAGTTTCTTTGTTACTTATAAAAATATACTAGTGTCTAAGAGTATTTTAGTGACTTTGAAGCTTATTTTTAGAAACATTCTAAACAAAAATTAATTCTAGTCTGCACTAGGGATTACAGGACTGTCACTAAATTCATTGGCTGCAATTCTATCTTCTGCCTTTACTTGATTTGCTTTTGTGTGGTAATCACTGGCTTGGTCTTCATTCTGGATGACTTCCCATTTCTTGCATGAACTTGAGAAAGCCTTTTGCACTGTTTCCTGCTTTTAGAGTGGCTATATCCCTATGTCATTTTTCCTGTTTGTTAGCTAGTTAAAGCTGGGAATTTGCTTTATGTTAAAAATAATTTTAAAACATTTGCTATTTACATTAGGTGTTAAACAAACAAACCCTAACCAAAACAAACAATAAAAAACCCAAACACAAAGCTCTCCCACAAAAGTCTCCTTGTTTTTCAGCAGAGGAAAACATGCAAAAATTAAGCAGAATTTCAAAACACTCTAACTTAGTACAATATTCAGTTTAACCTGAGCTGCTGCTGAGAGCCTCATGGAAACTTTTGTTTTGGCTGCATCATACGTTGAGTCTCCTCCTTGGGCAGAGCTTCATGGCTGGACAGCAACCCCATGTTGTGCTGTGGCAATTGGAAAAGGAGATGTTGTAGTGCGTGACTCATGGGCAATGAGACACATTCTCATCCTATACGTCACCAGGCATGCACAGGCCACCATCTGCTGGTGTCAAAGTGACCCTAGAGGAAAACTTTCTGTGTAACCTAGCAAACTGAAATGTTTTTTATCTATTTTGGGTCACTTTGACCTAAATTATTTTGGTTTCTATTTCTCTCATTGTGAGATGTGCACACCGTTGGCATGTCTTATGGCTCTCTGCTTTCCCTCTCTCATAGCAAATTGTTGAGAAAAGAATATATGGATCTGAGGTGGGCCCCAGGGTTGCTGTCTCCAGGCATTTTTTAGTAGCTTGCTGGCTAACATCCCCTCCTGAAATGAGAGGTAGGGGAAAAGGGAATTTTGCTTGATGGGCAGTCCTGCCTGTTTTTCCTCCTCATCCAGGGGCCCATCTGCTCTTGCCTGAATTCTACGGCTTCTGCTGGCTCCAGCTGTTTCACAGCTCCCAGCCAGCTTGTTTTCACTGCTGTTCTGAGCTCTGCTCCCATCTCTGCTTGTTCTTGCTGCTGCACTCCTGCATGTAACATAGACTCTGTGATTACATTGCAGAGTCACAATCGTGAAGTTGTTAAATCTCATGTAGTTTGGCAGGACTGGTCAATAAGCTGCTGAACTCATCTTTTTTTTTTTTGAAATTACGCTTGCTTGATTGCAATCTGACATGCATGATTTATGTAGGCTTTTTTTTTTCCAGTTTCCATGAAAGGAGTTTAAAAAAGTTAGTGCTACCTCTGAAAGTAAACACTGTCAGCACTGTGTTGCTGCTGCATTAATTAAATAGCCGTGGAGGCAGAGAAGGTCTCTGAGAGGGACCTGAAGAAGTGGTCTGTCTATGCCCCAAGGCACCATCAGCTGTCAGCTATGTCTTTCGCTGACAGATGTGTTTAACTTGTGTTTTGCAGCCTCCAGGAGTGGGATTCTTCATTTTCCTTGTCAGTCTGCTTCAGTGGGTTGTCTGTTTTGCAGACATTTTTTTCTAATATGTAGCTGTTCTACTTGAAAGTCTTGCCTGTGCCTTTCTCACAGCAACCTTGCCTCCTGCCCCACAGGCCTTATATGTGGGCATGATTAATAGGTTACTCCTTTTTTCAGCCACTCTTGCCTTGACTTTCCTAGGTAAGCCTCTCTAAACCAGGTAAAGTACCCTTGTAGGTGATAGACTGTGTGCCTTTGATTATTCTTGTGAAGCGGTAATGGAGCAGGTTTCTAGTGCTTCTGGAATCTCTTCTGCTGTGCAGTTTTCAGGTCAAAGTATTAGCCCCCAGTTCATGTTTAGGCATGCACCAAGCAGGCAGCCATAAATTCTCACCTTGTTTTTCTCTCTTCGCTTTCTCCTGCCCTTGTTTCTAACATTTGCTTTAAAAAACGTACATGAGACCAAAACCCCCTGGGACCCACCCAACCAATGCTGCCATCAAAACAGATCGTTCTCTGCAATGGATGATGAACAGAAGGTGAATGTGAACCTGCACATTCGTTCTCAGGTCCCAGCTTAAAAAGAATTCCCATGTGTCTAAAACAACTGGTGATAAAACTGGAGATGCTCCCCTGCTTACTCAGGGTATATATGAGTTCCACAGAGCTCAGTCTGTTTGAACTTTGGAAGAGGAGTTTGAACTGAATCTGATCACATGAGTGGAGATTTCATTCCTTCCTTCCCAAAGCTTCCCACACATTCTATTCCAAAGTTGAATGCTTGCATTGTCTTAGATTAATCCTTCTACTTTAAAAAAAAGATGATTTTTTTTGTATTTAGTATTTATTTGTCCTGTGAAAATATAGTAGATGTAGAAGTGGCTGTGTTTATTCAGTTTCCTCACAATTAACTCTCTTGCTCAAAGGCTATCCAAATATTAACACTGTAGCTGTCAGTGTAGCTCAGCTCAGTCACTGCAAGCATTAGTGCATTTTATTAGGTTTTTTGTATCTTCATTGCTGGAGCAGAAAATGCCTTTGAAAGAGTGGAGATTGTTTTAAACCAGAATGGAGACCTGAGTAGAAGTCTACAACTTTCTTGTGAGGGGAAGGAAAGGGGCAGGCACTGATCTCTTCTGTGGTGACCAGTGACAGGACCAGGGGAGATGGCCTGAATTTGTCTCAGGGGAGGTTTAGGTTAGATATGAGAAAAAGGTTCTTCACTCAGAGGGTGGTTGGACACTGGAATGGGCTCCCCAGGGAAGTGGTCACACCACCCAGCCTGACAGAGTTCAAAAAGCGTTTGGACAGTGCTTCCAAGCACATGGTGTGATTCTTGGGGATGGCCCTGTGCAGGGCTGAGAGTTTAACTTAATGAGTCTTGTGGGTCCCTACCAACTCCACATATTCTATGATTCTGTGTTAAAAAGAAACTGTTGTGAGTTGATTCCTGTCTGAATTACATGTGCTAAACAAAAGCTGGAATTCATAAGATGAACAGTTTCTCCTGAAGGTGGTAAAGAATGCTTTCAAATCTGCCCCACTCCTCCAGTGCACTGTTTTCTGAAAGTGCCTCCTGTGGGCTGGAGACATGTGAGGAGCTGTAGTGATAGTGAGATATTTATATTAAAATATACACACCTGTACTTACCCATTGTAAAGTGAAAGGAAGCACAGCTGTTTGCTGTTTCCTGAAAGAGAAGAGTAGAACTTTTAGCTAATATTTTAGGAAACAGACATTTCCTTTGGGATTACACTGCCCTGGAAGAGTAATTTTCGCAAGTGTTTGCAAGCTGAAGAACAGCCATCCCTAGTTCAGCTTTCTGTCAGTGGCTTTTCCTCCATGTGTAAATGTATTATATTTCTGTTTAAAGTCAAATCTGTGTGTTTCAAAATACTTTACCAGTTAAATCCACTTGTTCCATTTTCTGATCAACTTCCATCTGTTCCATGTCCTTCACAGCTAGAACATGAATGGGGAATGAGCCAAAAAAGCTTTACAAGTTGTAACTCCTAATTCAGTTCTCATAGGACTAAAATTATCAAGGTAGTTAATAGTGGGCATTAGTTTTCTTTTAGGGAATTTCACTTAAAATATTTTAATAGACTTGCTGTCTAGAAAGACCTTAAGGTTCCTTACTAGGAAAGTAGTTAAACAGCATGTAGTAACCTGCAGAAGCCCATCACTTGTTCTTTGTTACGCCTTGTGTAAAGACCTGACTTGCTTTGTCTGGATCTCTCAGAACTTCTCTTCAGTCTTTTCTCCCTGCATTCCTGGATGTGCCATGTTTTTATCCATTGGCAAAAAAAAAAAAAAAATGTTCCTAAAGTGATTTTATTTGTTGGAACTCATTGGGCAAAATTAAATCACTCAGGTAGGCAGAGAGAATGAGAGAGAGAGAAAGGGATTAATATAGGTCATGGGACCTGCTAAGATAATATAATTTTAAGCCATATAGAGAATTTCTCAGATGTCCAGTAATCTAACACACACATTGCAAAAGAGCCAAATGAAAAAATGCCATCTTTTTTCAAGAAACTTGTTTATTATATGTTGGTTTAGTTACTCTTGTCTCAGGGCAGCCAGTATGGAATGGAAAAGCTCTCACTGCAGACTCTTCATAATTGCAATTATTCAGTTTGCTGGAACAGCAGCTGATAATTTCCTTTCAGCAAAAATCAGCATCTTTTTGATATTGGATCATTAAAATGTTGAATTAATTTCCTTTCTCCAATTGTCAGCCTTCAGTGATCTCATTAGGAACTTTCTCAAGAGCCAGATCCAGTCCATTGGACCTTTGCATCTGGACTAGGGCCTTTTCCTCAGAGCAGATGGGAAAACCTTGTCTAGACAGGGCTGTGCTGTCCAGATAACCAATGGGTTAGGCCATGCTTTATGTTGTGGAAGAAGTAAAGTACACCTGGAGAGAAAACAACCTCCGAAGTGGGAGACATAATTACATTTCATCTAACTGAAAATGAAGGGGGAAAGCATTCTGATTTGTGTATGCCTTTGTGGGTCTATATGAGTGACAACAGAGGGAGGGATGCGTGTTCTAAAATGCTTCAAGGATCTTGTCACTTCATGGTCTCCTGCTCTGATTGATGTTGCTGTATTTCATCCAGCTAACAATTTGTTATTAATAGAGTATTGTAGCAACCAGATCTATCAGCAGATACACTTAGTTCAAACTTTGGTATTAAATACTACTAAAATTTAAATTTTCAGTGCACGTATTTTGATAAATACAAAAATTGGGATGTAATTACTTTTTAAAATAAAATATTTGCAGTATTTTATTCTAATCCTTGTTTTAGGGAAAGCCAGGACAGAAGGGTTATATAGGTGATCCTGGACCAGAAGGTTTAAAGGTAAGTGATGGTTTTATGTATTAAATAGAACATATTTGGAGGATCAGCTGTGTACAGTTATACACTGCCATATATAGTGGCATGCTACTGAAAGGACATGAGTATGTATGTTTCTGCATAATATAAATGTACATCATACTAGTGATTCTGCTTTCTTGAGAGATCACATTTTGGAAAAGAAGGAAATTGTGCAGCTCTTGGAGACTGAGATGTGCAAGCAAAGACTGCACCTGCTAACATGAAATGTAACTGCTTTAGATGTGAGGGTGCCTGGGGCTCAGGGCAGTTCCTCCACTGTGGCAGGATTTTGGGGGTGTCAGTGGGGATGAGATAAAGCACTGCAGTTTGAAAGAGGAGCCTGTGGCAGCAGAATTCCTCTGTGCTGAGCCACAATCTGTGTAAATAGATTGTAGATAATCATCGGTTATTAAATGGCTGAGATTATAGGCATAGTCAGATAATTAACAGTGCATATACACTCAGCTTCCATTTGTAAAATACACAGAAAAATGTTCCAGTTATGTAATGTGACTTGCAGAATTATTAAGGAGAACAGAATTAATTAATTTAATACTTAATGACAGTTTCAAGATTTTGGGGGAAGGGGGAAGCTTATTAAAATGTCATTCAAATGTCAATTTTCCTAATATTTCATAGCAAACTTAGAGTTATCAATAGTGTGCACAGGCAACATTTAGCTTTGAAGCAGTTGTGAAATAGTGAAGGCAATTTGTTGAAAGGAAGATTTAATAAAAACTAAGTAATTCGTTTATAGTATTTGCTGACTTAATGTATTTAGTGAGCCCTTACTACATAGTTTTCATTTTTGTGGGCAAGTCCTGAATATGTCAGGACATCATTTTACACAATCAAAAGTAGCCACTGACAAAATTAAATTTTTATTGGTTGCTTAATTTTAGCTTTTAAAGCTTTAATTGGCAGTTGTAACTTGGAAAATAAAGAGGCTTTTAGGAAAATAGAGGACTTTGTTATGCACATATGAAAGAAATTACTTTTCTACTGAATTGCATCATCTGTTTTCTACATTTAACAGGGAGAACAAGGAGACCAAGGAAACCTTGGAAAAACTGGTGAAGCAGTAAGCTTGAATTCTCTTTCTGGTTTTGTTTTTGGTTCTATGTTTATATGAGAGTGAATGAGTAATTTGTTTCAGGAACCTCCTGATGAAGTTTGCCTGTCTTTGAAGCTGTAGTTTGTTGGGTATATCTCTGTCGTTTTCCAGAACTGTACTACTTAAAGAAATTTCCCATTTTTAAGCATTTCCTTGAGTTAATTCTTACTCTGGATTTTTCCTAATATGTTGTGTGAACATTGCAGGTGGTTGTAAGGATTTTCCAAGGCACATTTGCCTGAGTGAGCAAGTGATCCTTTTCCAGTTAAATCTTTTGAGGGGCTACATTTAGCCTGAGATATGTTCTGCAGACTTGTTCTGTCTACCCTCCATGAACTCACAGAGGTCAAGGTGACCTTGAGGTGGCACATTGTCCATCCTCTACTGCCTAGGCAGGGCCAGTTATCTAGATATCATTTCTGACAAATATTTTGCTATCAGTTATTAAAAAGCTCCATGCATGAAAGCTCTTTGACTTGCAGGCAGACCAGAGTTTCTCTGTCTTTATTTTTGTTAAGTTCTTCCAACTGTGTAACCTGACTCCCTTCTGCTGGAGACAGCATTTTACCTATGATGATTGTTATTGTGTGCCTCCTTCATTCTTTCTGTTCAGGCTTAACAGTCCCAATTCAATTAGCCTTTCATGTTTTCTAGATAATTTAAGTCACATTTTAACTCCCCTCTGGTCTGTTTTCAATTCATCTAAATGTCTATGACTCCAGCCACAGGTTCATTTTCTTGTGTTACCATTTGGAAAATCTGGGGGGCTTTATATTGCCGAATGATTAGGGCAAACACAGGTGAGTAGTGGATACTTGCTCTTCCCACCTTCCTCCCCAGTTACACATGAATTTTGATTTTCAGCCTGTAGCATGTTAGGGAAAATTGATAATGTTTACTGTGTTAAACAGTGCCATATGCACCAAAATCCTCAATGAAAGACAACCCTAAACTCAATCTTAAGTCACTGCATTAGTAATAGTACATAAAATAGTCACAGAAACTAGTTACTTAACCTTAAGTTTCTGGATTTGACATGGAATTTTTTTTGCTCCTCAGGAACTTGAATTCGGTGCACAAACTTTCCACAACTCAGATGTTTTGTATGAACATAATGTCTTTCACTACTAAAAGAGCTCCATTCTGTAATAATTGCTGGTTCAAATACAAAATCAGTGATTATGAATTGCAGTGATGATGAATAAAATGGTCATACCAGCTACCAAACTGTGGTCAGGGTCAAGCTGCAGGAATAAAATAACAAAATATTTGCTGTCCTGAACAAGGAGATGTTGCAGCCCTGTTACAGTATTATAAAGAAACAGTTATGGCCCAGCATTAATTACCATTTCCCACTCTTAGTATTTGGAGCATTTGCATGTGATATACAGGATGACATGGGATACCTGAAAGCTGAAGTAGTTTCTAAGTTACTGATAAATATTTTGCAATTTTACCTGTGGATTTTAGAATCTCTTCTTTATGTAGGTGTATTTTAATCAAATGAACTTCATAGGCCCTTGATCCTTATATGTTAGCTCTGATCTGCCAGCAGAGGTCTTTAGGGGGATAATATATATTACCTTGTCATTCAGGGCAATGGTGAAATACCAAGAGCAGGAGAGTCTTTCAGGTACACTCAACAGATTTCTCAGACCTTTCAAAACCCCTTTCCTTCACTTTATTGACCACTGAAATCTGTTACAATTAAGCTTTTTATAAAAAATATCTGAAAAGTACTAGCAGTAAGAGGATGGTTTTCTCATATTTCTCAAATGCTTTTCCAGATGTGAGTCCTGATGCAAAATATTCACTTGTGTGTGCTTTTGATGCAGGTTTTACTTCCAGCTTCTCAACAGCTTCTGTTTGTAACAAGTAATTTCTCTTTGCCTTGGCAGGCAGATAGACTGAAAGCTTCTTAATTCACTGATAAATCCACTCCCCATTATTCAGTGTTGGCTCTGGTAGCATGAGTGATGACTCCAGGACATCTCTGGAATCAAACATGCCACACACAAAACAAATAAACAAATTAAATAGTTGGGAAAACAGAAGACAAAGTACAGGTGTTACCAACTGCTGGGACAGATTTTGAGATGGAGTCTCAAAGAAGGTGTGGAGTAAGGCATCTGCCCTTTCTCACGCCTTGTGAGGTTGGTGGTACCAGATGCTTGGTGACAAAGAGGAGTTGTACAAATAGCGCTAAACAATGTGCAATTACTGTACCATGTATTTAATAGTAAAGGCAAAGGGAAAAAGAAATTACTAAAAGGTTGACAGTAAGTCCAATGTCTGATAAGATTCTGTGTGTGTGGTTTCTCTCTTCTGTCCACCACCTTGCCAACCCTCCTTTTTGTCATGTCTATAGTTTGCTGTTTATTTGTTATCTTTATTGACAGAGTTTTTCAAATCAGATAATATAATGAATACTTTTGAGCCTTTGGTTAAATTATACAATACCCTTTCTTAGCAATGGACAATCCATCACAGCATTCCAGTTTTTCCAAGAGATAACCAGTGCATTTCCTGAGTAAGCTGTCAAAAGAAGCAATTTTGCAATCATAAATCCTGTAAATGCTGAATTCCTAGCAAATTATGCCATGAAGCACATGTGCATGTCTGCTACTGATACCAAAGGGTTGCCTTTTTTCAATTTTCTTACTTTTCCTGGTATCATTCATCTCCTGTCTTTCACTAATAGATCTGCCACTGCTGTTTGAGGTGCCAGAGTATTTATTTCTTTTCTATAGAAGTCAAGTCCTGCTTAATATCTGCTTCAAAAATGTCTAGGAAGGTGGAATAGGTCCTGAAATACAGCTTTGTCAGTAGGCTAGAAGTCACACTGTCCATCATTTCTTAGGTCCCATGAAGCTGATGATTCTTCAGAGCACACTTCTGCCCAAGTATTTCTGGATGCTTGTCCAGCGTGGAAACCGAGTAGACTAAATTTATAAAATGTTGATGGTGCTCATAAGCTTAAATGACACATGTTTAATACTAGATCAGGAATGTGCCTAAAGTCAAACCTCAGACACTCTTCCCTGACTGAGTCCTACAACAAAAACTGTTTCCTGGCTACAGCATAGGTTGTATTTCTTTAAAGGGGAAGGGTGCAGGTTCAGGTGAAGCTGCTTGGCTCAGTAGAGCCCAGAGCTGCAGTAGAATCCAGAAGCTGTTCTTTGCTGCAAGGTATTAACTGCAGGACCATCAGGTTCAATTGAAGAGGATTTGGTTAAGGTAGTGAGAAGTAAGGGATCAGCAGGCAGAGCTAATGTACACTGCTGATGAGGCAAAACCTTTTGAGAGTCATGCCAAAAGAAACAACCTCTTCAGCTACTGAGAAAATTCCTGTTACATTTTGGGGGATGAAAATCTCACTTTGCTGACATGTACAACTGGATTTTGTATGCTTAGATCTGATGCTGTCCAGTGATGGATAGCAAATACTTGGAAAAAGCTTCAAGCATCTCATACAAATGATCTGTCTGTTAAAATGTCAGGGTTTATTTCAGAAAATGATAATTGCTTGGGGTTTATGGCACAAAATTTAACTCATCTGAACTTGAAGCAGTTGTTTCCCAGGATTGTTTTAGTGTTTGATAATGCCAGTGTTTGTGTAAACTGCACTACTCTCAATAACTAAGTGCAAGTTAATTCCTATTTCTCCTTGCCACCACCATTACAGAAATTCAGCCTGTGGCCCATACACTTCTGAATTAGAAATCACTGACATTTATAAATGAGACAGAGTACACGGGTAGAACTATCAGCCACAGCATGTGCATCTGGTGTCAAAAGGACAGACTGAAAGAAGCAGTTCATTAGCACAAATCCTGGAAATGTAATCTTCAAAAATTACGTATCAGCAAGATTGCCTGCTTGCAAATTGTTTTTGAAACAACAGAAGGAAACCAAGCTGAAATGAAAATTGCTCCCTCCTGAAAAAAATATTACAGTCTAGCAAAGGGGAAGTCACGATTTTTCAGGCTGCAAATGGTCAGTGTGTGAGAGTCTGTAAGCAAGAAAATGCTGCAGTCAGACCGTTTGTCTAGGAGCTGAGTAGCTTTGGAGAAGAATTACCAAAAACCAGTTATCATATCTCCCAGAGAGGTAAAAATTAGCTGGGTTAGGCACCAGGGATCCATAATTCAGGGAGAGTAGAAACTGCAATTCCTTTTGCTTGAAGAAAAGATTAAGTGAACTTTAACTGATGCTTTCAGGATGCTCAACACGAGGGTTTTTTTGAATTATCATGAGAACTCTGGGCTTTGGGGATAGAGGCCAAAAGATAAGCCAGTTGAGGGAAGCCTTTTTTCAGACTGGTGAATGCGTGGGGCACTGCCAAGGGCTTCCAAAGAAGGAACTGTTTTAGCTGCCTTCAGAAACCAGTTGGATAGAGATTAGTGTAAGTTCTATGAGGGACTTCACAGGGAATGGTAACAATGATACTTCTGTGTCTCTGTTGTACTTCTTGTTTTTACCCCAGATAGCCTGATATGCTATAATTCCTGCCAGTTTTTCTCTTGGGGAGGGTGGGGAAAGAGGTTACCATATCTGGAGGTTAGCTTTATGAAGCTGTTGCTCATTTTTCTTGAAGGATTTTTTGCTAGTAGTGCTCTTTATCAGCTAGTTTCAGCTAGAGGAATAGTACCTGCACATGGCAGCTGGAGTTTAACTTCCAAGGTTTTGCCAGTGAGCACATCCTTCTGCTGCTTTTTCAGGTAGCTGCTCTTAAATGCGAGTGTTCCTCTGCGTAGTGCTGTCAAACAGAATCACCCTATTTTATACTGGTGTTACTGATAGCAACATTTAACCCACTTGTTTCTTTCTTTAAACTGCAGTTTCAGGTAGTTGAATTTCAGAGTCCTTTAAAGAATTGAGTAAAATATCAGCAAAAGGTACAAATATGGTGCGTTTCTGCTTTTATTCATCTCTTCTACTGGCAGTAGCAGGTTGTAGATTTTCACTCAGATGCAAATTACTGTGGCTGAGTAACTTTCTCAACAGACAGAAAATGCCAGTAAAACAGATGGGCAGATCTCAGTGTCAAAAAGAAGGAAATAGCATCTTCCTTTTCAATATAATGCTTTCCAGCATAATCCTGGGTAACACAGTTACAGATCTCATGGTCATGTCATAACATTTTTAGTACTGTGGTTATGAGGTGGGAAACAGTTTCTGTAGTTTAGAGCCTGAATAATAAAAAGGACCACACAACCAAAAGCCAACATCGCTGTGTGGCACACATACACCAGTTTGCACAGCTGTCAGCCAAGATCTACTCAGATGGGGCCATTTTGTAATCTACTCTTGTATTTTGGCAATTCCAACTGAAGTGTCATTAGAGTTCAAATACACTGTTAGTCACTAAGGGACTTAAAAGTAACTAATTCAGTAACTGAACTGGCAGTATATTGTAAGTAATCTCGTATGAGTTTATTTCTTCTTTGACCTTTTGGATAACCTGGATTACTAGATTTTCTCCATTTAATGAGAAAATATATCCTCTAAAATTGATCCTGTTCTATACTGTTCCCTGAAGATGAAAAACTTGGTTATACACTTCAATAATTAAAAAAAATAAAAAAATAAATTTGAGACGTAGTTGATACAAGCCAAAGCTTTATCTTTACGTGTAATGCAATCAGTTTGTATCTGGGTCTTGTACCACATTAAAAAACCAGACTAATGGCCTAGAAGAAGACCTTGATGAAACTAGACTGTAACGAAGTGCCATTTTCAGGACAGTTTTCCTGGTTTCTTTCTGAGTTATTCAGCTGTCCCAATGATCTGGAGACAGATCTTTCATCAAAACTTCACATTACTCTTACCTGTAAGTGCAGAATGTTAACAGCTGCTCTGTGCAGTTCATACCTACAGTAGTAAGTGTTCTACACAAAGGCTTTCTTGAAAGAAGTTGGTTTTAAAAGCCTGTCTGCGGTACAGCAATTTACTATTTTGGATCAGATCAGAAATAGTCTCTTAAAAGCACTGATTTTATTCAAGTTCACTGAAAAATCCATGATGTGTAGGGAGTTTGATTCCATGGCAAGTATCAGCTGTCCATGACCCCTCCCTTCTCACAGATCAGCCACCTTTTGTTCTATTGCAGTTGCTCTAAAGCCCAAATACCAGGGTGTTTTGCCTCACTCCTCTGTTTTCAAATGGCAGCCAGTGTAAACCCTGCATTATGTTTCCTCTTACTTGTTGTGCAGGCCTGATCTGGCTCAAATCTGTTAGAGGCATGCATGAACAGATCCAGTGTTCATGTCTATGATTTTAAAAATTTGTTAATATCATTAAGTCTGGATAGCAAAGCAGAGCTTAGGTTCATTTTTATTTCTTACAACTTAATTTTTTGTAATTTTATGGGTTGTAGAGGTATTTATCTATGAGCTGAGTACGAAACAGTAGAAGTTGGTTGTTAGAGCATCGTCTTCCTCCTCCTGTCTATCAGCCTTGTTGTCTTTTTAACATAGATAGTTGGCTTGAATCTTCAAGGATCCTCAAGTATATTTTGATCTGTTTAAATCAAACCTAAATGTTGCCTTGTTTTGATTTTTTTTTGAGTACTGTGCCAAAACATATAAATTCCTTCTTGAAGTATGAGGCAAATGGACTTTTAAAGAAATGCTTAAGTGTGAATCTTAATCAGCAGACAGAGATTATGATCCTGCTAAATGCTGGGTTTGAAGTGAAGTGATTCAGCACAGATTCAGGACAGGTGTATGGAAAATTCATTGGAAATAGCAAAATAAGTTAATAGAAAAATGCTAGCATGACATGATAATATTTTCAATCTACCTATGTCATCTCATTAAATATTGAACGAAAATGTTGTAAAATGCTAAACTGTAAATGAAATAGCATTGGACTCGATAATTTTCAATTATCACAAAAGACCATGTTAACATACAACCTGGCAGGTAACTGCTTCCACAGGAATGTTTGGAACCAGCTAAATATTCATTTCTCACTACCAGGTTTTTCAATGGATTACTCCATACTTTGGTTTGCATTAAGTGTACAATGTGTTTTCAATTATTCAACTATGGTCCAGTTTCTAACACAGAGCATATGCCCTGGCAAGATGTTTTTGTCTTTCTCAGGCATGTGTAAGTTGTGAGATCTGGTCTCTGATTCCTTTTCCACAAAATGCTCCTGTCAAGAAGGCCTCTAAAATGCTCTTATTATGCTGGTTTTGTCACTAGATCATTCTACACAAATCCTTGTAAATTACTTGATGACTGTTTTTTTAATAATGTGCTTCAGGGTTTTCTGCCTCACTTTTCTGTTTTCTGATCCATTCAATTTTATGTTTGGAACCCACCTCTGCTCCCCAAAGAATGGAAGGGATGCTGGAAGACACTGACTCAACAAATCTGCTTTGAGAACAAATTCATTCTCTTACATAGGAAGGGGAGAGAGTTGAAATCTCAATGTAGTCCTAGTGGCTGGTCTTTGTAATAAGCCAATCCAAATCTGGCATTTAAAGAGCCATGTGACCTTAGAGAAAGTCTGTAGGGAAAACATCAGCATCACTTCATGGCTAATATGTTGACAGAACAAGATGTTTTGCTATTTGCACTTTCACTGAACGCTACTAACTGTTCTAAGGACCAAAATTATATTCCTAAGTAAGCTTTTTTCCCTTCTTGCCTCTGTAAATACCTGCCCTAACTTTTTCTGTCAAACACTTGCCCTTGTTTTGAATGAGTGGAAGAGGGTTTAGTTAACCTGTCATGAACTTGTTTCCTCTTCATACCTCTTGAAGTCCCTGTTGCTTTTAACATTCCACTGGCTTCACTTCTAATCATCTTGACTGTTGTTTTTCTTTCCATACGTATCCAATTCCAATTATGCCACATTTGTTTTACATCACTTGTATCAATGAGAATCTACCTTCTTTGTGGTTTTTGCTGTATGCTTTCTTTACTTTTAACTACTTTCTTTTGAGGAATAGGCAGTATATAGGAAACTTTCTATTTAATAGCCAACATTTGTGCTCACTCTGGAGGGTGTCATAGGCTAGTCCTAACGTGCTAGGTGATACAACAGCACATTCACAGTCACTGCTTCCTAGTCATTCCTGCTCTTTCAGCCCAGAGCAACCAAGTCAGGAACACAGTACTTTTGAATTGAAAACAGGACTTGATCGAAGGCTGTATAGTAAATGGTTCACTGCTGGTGCAAGCCATAGGTCCCCATCTTTCTGATCAGCATCTTCAGTCCTGTGACAGTGTGGCATTGGCCAGGAGATCAGGAGTGTCTCTGTGGAAAGAGAATAGGTTTGAGTTTCATCTTGGCTCTGATTATGTCCTCTGTCCTTTCTGGAATAAGAGAATCTAAGTGATTGGTCTTTAGCATTTTGAAACTGTACCTCCATGCCTCTTATCTTGATAAGCAAGATGACAGGGTAATTCTTTGTCTCACACATTTCTGCCTGGTACTGAGCCCCTCTGTTGGCTGTGACTGGAGCAGTGGTGGCTCTCATTCTCAGAGGTCGTCGTGCAAGTCCCTCATTCCTGCCAGTGACGTCTGGGCCATTGCCTTAGTGCCAATATCACCAGAACCAATCTGTGACTGCTGCCAAGCCAAGAGACATCTCAGTTCTGACATATAATACACAGGTTCCCACACGTAATATATCAGTCCAGCAAACATAGAGATGCCTGTTTATCTCTTTAGTTCTTTCCAAAAAGTAATTTCTGCCAGTATTGTCAGCCTCAAAGGCAGCTATATTGATGGCTCATTGTAATATATTTAAACTAAGGGATTTCCAGAGTAGCTAGCAGTCCAAGAAAACAAGTAATCATAAAATTTTGTTGCTTTACACGTGTTGCATTAAAGTGCTTGAGA
Organism: Anabacerthia variegaticeps; assembly: GCA_035583185.1. Taxonomy (NCBI): domain Eukaryota; kingdom Metazoa; phylum Chordata; class Aves; order Passeriformes; family Furnariidae; genus Anabacerthia; species Anabacerthia variegaticeps. Next base: position 14,788,807 of record JAWWEW010000006.1, on the reverse strand, counting down.
CTGAACTGTATTCAAATTATACAGATAAAACCTACTTTTTTTAAAGTAATGCTTTTTTTTAAATAAAAAAAAAATCTCAAGTGACAGTGTACTGCTACTTAAGCTAGTTTCTTCCTACTTACAGAGGTAGCAATGCCCAGTGTGTGAATTGACATTTTATTTTTGCTTTTTAAAGTGTTTTAGATGCAGTGCAGTTGTGTATTATGTCATTACTAGGAGCTTCCACATTTCTGCCATGTTTCAAAGGCAGTCATGCAATGTACTCTGGGAACTTTGTACTTTTACTTCAAGCTCAATGTGTCATACTTTTTTCACTTTGGGATCTTGCATTATTTCTTTTTCTTTTAGGTTTCATAATAAATTTGGTATGGCAGACACTGGGAATAAGCTTTTTAAAAGTACTTTGTCTCATTTTTCCCATTTCATATGGTGGTACTTGTTCTATCTAGTGGAAATTTGTCGGAGAGCCTCAGAAGAGAGCTATTTCATTTTTGAATGACTGAAGGTCTCTGACCATTGGACTTCAAAGGCATTTAGGGTTACAACTCTTGAAGGGAAAATTCTGACAACACCTGAGCCAACATAATTTTTGTTTTGATTGGATTTTACTTTGTTCCACTGAATTTATTCTCCTGGAAATTTGTGGTCAGACTGAAGCACTAGCAGAGTGATCGTCACCTTTAATTGTATGTTTGTAAAGCTTCTAGCAGTGCAAGACTGAGCTCAGTGGCGGATCTTAGATGGGTAGTGAAGTATTGTGGTTTAATTAACGTAACTTCTAGCAGTAGCCATTTACTGTTGCTGTGTCTGGATGCAGTGATTCTTCTGCTTGGATTGTATGCCAGGCTAAATTGTGCAGTCCTCACTGTCCCACAGGTGCACTTACACAGATACACCGAGGGTTCTTTGGGATGAAGGAATGTGCCATGCTTTGTTGCTGGAAAGCTGCTAGCTGTGAACTAGTGTAGTCATTGTGCCTATGACAGTATGCTTTCCTTTTGAACAGGGATCAGCTGGCTTACCTGGAGAAGCTGGGCCATCTGGAAGCCTTGGTGAAAAGGTAGAATGATGTATCTGTCTAATCACCAGCAAAAATCAGCTTTGACAACCATTGAGGTGATAAAATAGTGGTCAGAGATCATTTACTGGCCATGGTTAGAGCTAATATTCCTGTAGCTATTTCAGAGCACAGGGATGTAATAAATGGTAATTCAAATGCTTATTTGAGGTATGTATCTGATATGCTTGATTTTACGTCATAGTTAATTTAGAGCTGATAGATTTGATATTTACTATTCACTGCTATTGATTCAGAGAAACTGGCATAAATTTTAGTTGTTTTATATAGTACTTGCTGGTTTTGCACTGCTATGTAATGAAGGCAAAGGTAGAATGGTAAAACTCGGCTATATGCGTTAACTGAGAAAAAAGACAAGACTGTTAGTGCAGTAACAGTTGTGCTTATGAAAGCAAAGTTTGACAGACTTACTGTGACTAGAACAGTATAAGTAGCTTAAGCATATTTAACATGGTTTTATTTAGGTGAAGTATTTTAAAACTGAAAAACAGGAAACTATTACTGGACTGCATGTCAGCTTCAATTATGATAAAAATGGAATTTTTTATCAGAACAATCCAGCACCATTTGTATTTCTTCCCTGCAGGGTTGAATTATTTCACCTAGACTGATGTCTGCTATTTAGATTTTTTTATTGCTAAAGTCCTAACATAATATTAGAATTTTCATGAAAATCTGATTATAATTTATATAATCTGTGAAAGGAAATACATCAGTGGAAAGCACTGCTTGTTAAAACTAAAATTTAGACAAGTCTCATATGGTTTTAATTATAACATCATCTTAGAATTCTTGCTCTTTATAATTATACTTGGCCCAGCAAAGATTACCATGTGATACTGCTGCTAGTATAGCTAGAAGGGAAAAGGCAGCAAAAGACTAATTAATTTGTCATCAGCAAATGGAAGAAAGCTTCTTCATGGTGCAATAATTGTTGTCACTGCTATGCTGTTTCTGTAGAATTTATTGTCTTCCTCTTTTATGAATTAAATAGTACAAGGTAAACATGCTATGTGGATTTAAAAAACAACATACTTCCAGCATAATTACAGTATGTAACATGAAATATAGTGTTCTCATTATGTTGTATATTATATGCAATAAAAGTGTAATCTTAGAGGATAGTCTACAGGTACGTCTGATATTTAGGCTGAATGTTATATGGTTAAAAGATGAAAAAGTATGTAAGACAAGAAAGAGATCCTTCTTGCCTCGTTCAAACTCCAATTGCTCCTGCAGCTGCTGAAGTGCTGGCCTTACTTTTAGATCTGTGCTTTCCTAACACATTCTGATAAAAAAGGGGGAGAAAGGAACAAAATTTTCTTTTTTCTTTGCTGTCCTGCATCTTATGCATTAAGGAACATAATTGCAAATATGATGCAGCCACCAGAGAGAAAATGGATATGCTAGCAGCTGTTCTGAGAGACTGGTGTAGTACCAAATCGCTTCTTCAGTCTTCCAGGGAAAGGGAAGGCAGAGAAATGCAGTGTTATCATCTTTTCAAAATGTGAATGGGTTTGTAGGAAGAAAGTGCAGAAATTCAAAGGAAAAATTAAAAAAGGTCTCTACACTGTGAAGGGCAGTCCCTGAACCAATTCTGTTAATCTCTGCCAGGTATGCTCAGTGGATGTTGAACAAGCCAGGGGAAAAGAGCATTCATTGTTACTTTTTTTTAAAGGGAGAGCGAGGCGGTCCAGGCCCAGTAGGTCCTCCTGGAGAAAAAGGCCTGATGGTAAGTTACAAGTAGTGTAGAACAATTATGTTAATTTTAGAGGTACTTTAATCTTCAAAACAGTAATAAATTCTCACTCTTCTGACAGTACAAGCCTTACGGGAAAGAGTAGTATTGAGGATGTGTAGTTCTTAAAAAGCTTCATTTAACAGGTTTATCCCCTTTGTGGCAGTGATATTGCAGAGGGACCTGCTCAATGAAACTGCATTTTTGAGAAATGGCTCTAAGCACCCTTACATGATAACTTAAAAGGAGGGAAAGTAAAACAACAGTCTTCTGTAAACTGGGGGTAATCCAGGTTGTTCTAGTAGACAGACTAGCATCACCTCTAATTCTACTGCCCAGCAGGACCCAAACAGCTCCTGGGTGCCACTCTTGTGGGAGGACTGGCTTCTTGACAACACCACTGAGGACAAGTCAGTGTGCAGCACTCCAGGCATCATGGCACAGCCACATGTCCTATTAGTGGGTTGGGGTGCAGAAGTGAAAGACTGCACATTGTCACGTTCATGTTGAAGTTCTCAAGGAAAGGTGCTTAGGACTTAGTTGTGTGTTTGCTTGCAAGCACTGTGGGGGCTCCAGAATGTACCGAGAGCACTTACAGATTTCACTGCAAGGAGATTACAGGGAGTTTATATGCAAAGTACTGCGTGCTGCATCCTGTGCCACCTGACACTGGTGAAGGGTGAAATCTCAATGGCCTTACATAGAAACTGCAGGGGTGGGCCTGAACATGGTGCAGTGCATGATGTTCTTGCCATGGAAATTGATTTTATTATAGAATATATGCAGTAATTACTCTTTGGGCAGCCATCGGCAAGGAAGGGATCAAGTACCCTGAGGCTGCAGAGCAATTTAAGGATCTATGAACATGCAATGGTTTTTGAAGCATTCTGTGTTTCATTGAATCTCTCTAATCTAGATTTACCTTCAACCAGCTACTTTTGATCCATGAAAAATAATCTTAATAGGGAGATTAATAAATGAGGATTTGTTAATATAGTATCCAGTCTTATCAACTACTCTTTTTCAACTGTTTTTAATGCTTATTGACACATGCAAATCCACTTAAATCATAGCAGTGAGAACCCTTCCCACTACTAAGTCATTGTAGTCCTCAGACAAGAATTGTTCTTGGCATTCAGTCTTGGACAGTTTCACCCACAGCAGGATGTGTCCACTTTCTGTTCCCACTGTCACAGCCTTCATGACAGGATATTGAAATTTATTTAGAACTCGGCATCTTTGCTGTCAGTATATCCCTGCCAGCTACTGCTTGTGTGTGGGAAAACTTCTTAGGCTGATTTAAAGATTATTGGGATATATCCAGATAAGTATCTGGTTTCTAAACAATATTTTGGGAATAAATTTTGCAAGATTAAATATGTTATCAACTTAGCTCCAGTTTTTCAGGTAAATAACTGGATTTATTATTGTTGTTATAATAACAATTATGGTAAAAATGTTCAGTCTTTTTTATGTCTATTTTAATTCTAGGGCTATCCAGGACCTCCAGGAGGCCCTGGACCTGTGGGCCCAGAAGGATTACCTGTAGGTATAGAGTGGCGCTTTGGTTTGACGTAAAATGTACCTCTTTCAAATTGTCATTTTGCTCTGCTGGTTTCTAACCTGTCCTGCAGTGTATAAAACTGCCACGAAAATTAACCCATCCAGACACAAAGTCTGTTCACCTGCTCTTTATCAGGATGATCCACGAGAGACAGGAAAAGTGATTATATCATTTACTCATCCATTTAAAAATCAGTCAGTTGAGACAAGTAGAGGAATAGAATTTAGTAATGATAGGTAATAATTACATAACATTTTTTCATTAATTGATGCCTAATATTATTTAAATATATTTGGTTTGTGTTTAGTTTCATTGTTAATCAAAAGAATTTTATTCTGATTTTCTGTGTATAATTGTTATAATTTGTCTATTATGGGTCTTTACTACAGATCAAAACTGAACCTTTCAATTTTCATGGTTTTTAACATAATGTTGCTGAAATACAAGTACCCTTCAAAAATTTTAGGATGATAGACAGAATTTGTCCAACAGTCACATCATGATTTTTAATCAGAACAAAGTTACATAGAGTCTCTTATTTAGATTGTTCTTGGTAAATATTACTGTTACAATTAATTGAATTTGAACTGCAAGTGAAAGTGATTGATTTGCATTTGTTGTACTGATTGTTGCTCAAGGCGCATGAGCCTTGTTATTTTCAGAAATCTGTGTTTAGAAGACAATGAATAATAAGGTTGTTTGATATGTAGGGACCTTCAGGGACACGAGGACCATCAGGGCCACAGGGACCCAAGGGAAGAAGGGTAAGTAATATTGCTCTTTCCTGTTACTTAGACCAGAGAATAGTGTGTTGCAAATATGGATCTGATCTATAACCCATGTACAGTCGCTTCCTTTGAACTCTTTTCTCTGGACTCAACCTATTTGTATTGAAATCAGATAGAAGATACGTGTATTTCCATGTACAAAACAATATGAGTCTTCATTTCCCCTTGTATGACAGTGAAATGGGTTTTGCCATTCATTTCAGCTGAGATCAGAGCTAGAACCAAAATGACCATTGGCCTATTTTCGGTATACATGAACATGCAAAAGTTGTCATTGTAAATGACTGCCATTGGACTCCTTCGATGTTTTGAGGGCTATTTTCTTTACCTGCGTGTCATTTACATATTTTTGTTGATTTTGTTCTGTCATAAGAAGCAAAAATGTTTGTTGCTACAGCAAAATACAATCATAGCCTTCCTTTATCCTCCTCTGTTATTGTGATACATATGTTTTCTGAGAAAATCCATGGCAAAATTTGAAAAGTTATAAAGTCTGGAGGCTTTATCTCCATAAATCCAAGTATCAAGATAGATACTTGAGAAACGTACATTGCATTTTAGATTAGAAAATACTGGGATTAGCAAACTTTGTAATACAAAATTTATCCACTGTATATTATTCATGGATTGCAGTGCTTATAATCAAAGATCACTCAAAATAAATCCCAAATATCCCAAACTCTATGGAAGTCCTATTTTGGAACTGTGGTTTATGCCTTTGCCTCTAACCAGCATGACTGAGAATGTTTCATGAAAGAGTGTCTCAGGGCAGACCGAGGTCTTCCAACTCTGAGAACAGGCTCCCACTGAAGCTACTCTTGAGGACTGTGCCTTCTCTCAAGATCAAAATATCAGACCCAAAGTGGAATCGCACATAAGGAAAATATCTGAGATACCTTGAAACCTGGGACTTTTCATCACTAGATTCGGAAACAGAAATGTCAGAACGCTGAGCTCTGTGTGGCAGCACTTGGAAAAATGCATACCGCAGTCACATACAGAAGTTAAATGGAATCATATGGAAATTCCCCTTCATTGTGTATGGAAACAAGAACGTATCCTGTGTTCACAGCTGGAATCTGTGGGAAGTCTTAGATGCACTGACCCTCTACTTCTGCACTGTCACAGACTAGAATTCATTCACATCGTGAGTTCTGGCCATCTCAGCAGTGGGGTTACATCCAAGATTACCCCGCAGCCTTACTTCTGTCTGAGAGTATCCGGCTGTTTGCTCTCCGGTACACCCAGGAGTTCTGGCCAGCTGATGGCTGGCTGTCTAGGAGACTGTGGAGTATCTTGGGATTTGAGGCAATGTGCCACTGAGCATAGCACTAGCATCTTATGTCTCTAGCAGCCAGTAGGGTTCTCTGTGCTTCAGTCTGTACTGGCAGAAAGAACTTCAATTACTACCCAAGGACATCAGTGCTTAGTTTTAATGAGAGATATCTTTCCTACTTCTCATAGCAGGGAATATGGCACTTAGAAAACTGTGTGTGTTTCAGGGTTATGTGAAACAAGTGTCCAGTGTGCTTGGTGGCACATCAGTAGCTGAACATGTTTATCTGTCTTAATTGTTCAGAGGAAGTGAGACTAAATTGATGCCATTTTCTAATATTCTTCCATGTCAAGCACCAGAAAAGAGAAGTAGCTGCATAGTGTGTTTATATTATTTTCACTTTTCAAGTATTTAGGAGATGAGAAAGAGTAAAGAGTTAATTGGTGCTTTTTACCTTCTTAGATGAACTTTTTCACAGTTTATCATTCTAAAGTTTTCAAAGTAAAATGTTTCATTTTAGAAACAAAGCTGAACCCATACCAAAATAAAAATAAGTCATTTGGCAGCCTTACTCCACAGCCCTGCTGCAGCCTAATTTAAATAACAGCAGGCAAATCAAGTCTATTGCTCATTCTATACTATTTGTAGTAAAAAATTATACAATCCAATTAATCTGTGCTGATAAGAAATCGCACCATGCTCTTTATGGGAATGTTATTTTGTGCTTTTGTTAGGATATTAAATTGCCTTTCCTTTGCATTCCTGCACTTTATTCTGTGGTTGGCTAAAGGCAGGCATGGCCCTGGGAATCGTGTTGGTTTCTGTTACTTTATTTTCAATTCAAAATTATATAGTACAAGGTTGGTGTTTTAGATGGTAGACCTTTTAGCTTAATTATTAGTGATTGGATCAGTTATCATGGGCTGTCAATGTGAATTCTTTTGAAGTGGAGATCTATGTGACTAGCAGAAAGGTTTTGGTGTGTTATTGTGTAATATGGGCTGAGAATCTCGTGCAGTTTTCTGACAGGCCCATTTCTCAAGCTCCAAGCTGTGACCCTCTTTATGATTATAAATCACAAATGTTCAACTGCTCAACTTAATGCTCTCAATTTCTCCCTTCCTACGTTGCCCTAGGGGATTCCTCCACAGCTCTTCAGTTATCTTTTTTCCCCTTCTGCCACCCCACCCCTAGCTTAGTGACCTGTCCTCACTCCATCTCAAACTTTCCTCTTGTTCCTTCTCCTCCTGTTCTTTGAGATGTGTTAGATCAGGGGACAATAAAACTGCCTAATCTTCTTGTATTTTCATCACAACCCATTTTGTGTGTGTTATAGATAGCAGTTACAGAAAAAAGTGCAGAGCAGTAACCTGAGATTAATTTGATCAAGATGTTTAGCTTTCTTTTAAATTATGCTTTATAGTAATTCAGGAATTGGGTTACACAATTACATAACCTTAACATGAGTCCCAATCTAAATGTAAGCCCCCATCACCTTTGGAAACACCGTTAGCATATTGTTTCTGATCTCTGAGCACATTGAAGTCACTAGGTTTTTTCCACAGACTTCAGTATTCTTTGGCTTGGGACCTTTCTCTTTGAGTGCCGTACAGCAGGTCAGTGTGTCATCTTCTGTAGCCTCTTTCCGCTAGCCCAAAACAATGCCTGTAAATGTTCAGTCCTAGCTTAGACCCTAACAAGAAAGGTGGCCAGACCAACCCAAGGATTGCCTCACAAGAGCTGTGTCCCAAACTACAGAGGTATCACAAGTATTCAGACAGTTTTCCCTGCCTTCTCTTCTTCCCTTTCCTGTGGTTTGTGTTCCTTTGTGCTGGCCAGAAGTAGCAGTGCTGAAATGCGGAAAGATGAGTTCTTGTGGGATATTTCTGGCTCTGCCAGGGATTGTAATTATATATCAGCTCACAGGAAGGGCCTATTCCTGAGAGGTTTCCTTTCTGTAGAAGTCTAAATGATTCTGGATACACGCTGTTCCTTGAGTTACCGGTCAGCCATTTTCACTTTTGCTCTATAAAGCACTGAATGGGTGCTCACTGTATGTTTTAACAGAGGTTTTGATGTAGATCAGTAAATCCAAGTCAGAGAGGACAAAATTCTGGTATGTTTTTTTCTCAAGATATTCAAGAGAGATAGGGAAGCGACAGATATTTTTGCAGAGAAACTAATCTAAATTAAATCAGATGTGCTTCCAACAGTCATTTTGCAAGCCGCTATTACATATTAGAGCAGTGTTACAACTCTGAAAATCAGTCATGTTTGCATGCCCTTCACTCTAAACTATGACCCAAGATGTAATGTTCTCTTCAACTCAGAAACGCACCACAAAAATGGCAGTGCCATAGTAGTGCACTAGTTCCCTCTGATGCCAGCCCAGCCCACATGCCACCAGGAAAGCTGTTCTGTCTCATCCTCCCACTGCGTACTGCTCTAACGAGCTCGGCTCTGTCTTGGTACTTATCTAGCTTTTCTTTTGAAGTGGTTATTGGTTTCAAATTGTTATTAACTGGTTTTAATTTAATGTTCCGTAGCTGAACAGTCATGGGTTTTTTTAGAATTATGGAAATAACCTTCTAAGTCAGCATGGTCAAAATATTCCTTTCCACTTTGCTTATGACCTATTTAAGGATTTTTTCCTTGCCTGTAATCTAACTGATGTAGATTTGCAATCTTAAATAATAATTTCTGAATGTTTTGGCGATAAGTATTTGCTATATTATGCTACAATAATATAAGAGGTTGTCTTTGTTCATCTCTTGGTTTTAAAAAATCCATTTACAAAAGACATTCTAACAATAGAGCAGTTCACAATTATAAATTGCTTTTAATCTTGCCTCAGTCTGCTTTACTAATGGAAGAACTTTAACTGCTTGTTTTAGAGTCTTACTAGCAAGATGGATTTTTTTGAATATACAACCTATGCTAAAAAGCAAGCAGTCCATATAAACAGTGCTCATCTAAATTCTTCTAAATATGTGTCTGTTGCATGCATACAAAGTGGATGAAAAAGAGAGCAGAAGATATCAGTTTGCAAACTGGCTCCAACAGAGACCCAAACATTTTGTTTACATAGTTTGCAAAACATCTTTCTACTTAAATTCATAATTCAGCAAACCAGAAACTTATTTTATTCCTTGAAGCTTTACTTCATAATTAATGTACAACGAAAATCGGTTTTCATGCTATGAAAATGTTTCCCATCTCCTAAAGTTTATGTAGCATCTCCTTGATAATAACCAAAAATAATGCATAATGAGTATTCCAAATCACTTATTTGATATTCAGGGGCCAAGAGGTCTAGATGGGCCTCCGGGAGAACTGGGAACAGAAGGCATTAAGGTGAGTGCTTGCATTACTCAGTACTGTAAAAAACACTGAGGTAGAACATAACAGATAAAAGAAAACAAACAAACAAAAACCCAACCCAGCATGGCAGAAGCCAGAGTACCATTTAATCTGGAGATTTGCGAATTTTGGCATTTTCGAGTCGCTTCCTTATTATGTTATGAACCCATCTAAGCCTGAATCTGCACTTTCTGCAGAGTTACCCAGCGTTTAAACTGACAGCAACTTTATGCGGTTTATCTAGCAAATGCACCTAGAATTCATACACTGTTGGTTATTTATCAGGGAGAAAGAGGTGATCCAGGAAAGAAGGGAGTGCCTGGGCTCATTGTAAGTATCAGAACCAATCTTTGTAGTTTGTTTTAATGCAGTAATTCCTAATTTCTGAGCTGTGTTTGGAAATTACCTGAAGCCAGCATTATCTTTTGATACTTCTCTTTTACCAGGGTAAAGCTGGAAATCCAGGAGAAAGGGGAGATCAGGGTGCACTTGTAAGTATGAAACTGGCAAGTAATTCTACCAAAAAGTACCCACAGAATCTCCTACTTTGTTTGACACTCAGATAGGAGGAAGGTTATCCACTTTAGAGCAGCTGGAACATTCTAACATTAAAGGTTGCATTCATTCATGTGAAGAATCAGTGCCAGAAGTGAGAGCAAATGTGACGTGATGTCGTCTGCTACAAGACCAGTGTTTTCATAGATAATGGTCCACAGAATACAGTGTGATAGCAAATTGCAGCATAATAATTAGACAATGTGGTTAATAGTGGGGTCTTCATTTCTTTCTTTTTTTTTTTCTAGTTTTACTGTAGATACAAAGACAAAAGTAATTGTGGCATAGAAAAAGAATTGTGATTTTTAGGGTAGATGCGTGCTATTGATGTAGAGTTAAATGTAAAAATACGTAAAATGTATTTCACATGTATAGGAGAAAATTCTTGCTTTTAGGGCTTCTTTCAATGGGAATCCACTGTGTTCTATTTGAGGCTTTCTTTTCTAAAGCAGGTTACCAGTCAGTCCAAATCGTACTGGCTTTTCAACAAAGAAGGAAGCAGGAAAACAGAAACAAAGCAGTAATGGTGGTGATTTTTTGCTGCAGTTGACTCAAAATGTTTGTCACTATACTTCTCTTGCTTTTCCTGCTCAGTTTTAGCAGTTTGCTACCTCTCCTTTGACACAAGGGGTTTTCATTTCCCCTTTAATCAAGAGAACTTTTACTTATATATACAGAAATGAACAAAGCAAAACCTCATCAGATTGAAATGATGTGAAATGGTACATTTATTTCAAAATACAAGAAACTGCTCTAGTACTCCTTCAGCTACAGTTTCTTGAAGAGAGTGAGAGACAAGTGCTATGACAAAGGTTTAGCAGAGAGAAAATTGGGTATGAATCTTAGATTGTCTCAAATACATCTTGTAGGGCAGTTTGTGCACACAAGCAGCACATGGTTCTAAGGGGAATGATAAGGAACTGGTAAATGTTGGGTCAGCCAAGATCTATTTGTATGTAAAAGAAACTGAGGAAGGATTTATTCAGAGCTCCCTCACCTGTCACAGGAGGTAGTGATGTGTCAGTGCATGTCAACCAGAAAAAAGGCTGCATATATTTCTTGGATGTTTCTGTGTAAGTTATTGTGTGAGCAGAAATAAGAGAGGAAGTGGCTGTTCATGTAACGTGAAACAGCTTGTTTCCAATGATTTTTTTTTTTTCATTTTATTTTAATCTTCCAGGGTTTGCTTGGGCCTCCTGGAACCACAGGAGACAGCGGACCAATGGGAGAGCCAGTAAGTTGATCCTTATGCCTGCTTAAAAGTTTTTCCATGTATTACATGAATTCCCTGGCAATTCAAGCGCCATTTTACCAAGATTCAGTATTGCCAGCTGTGGTTAGGAACGAATTCTGGGGTGATTGTTCCAAAACTGCAGTTAGTCTCCCTCCCTTGCTAAACGTGTAACTTGCTCACAAGCAGACCCGTTCATCATGTTGGGGAGCACCATAGTAAAGGGTGCAGAACATAAGAGAGCATGACAGAATCTGACCCACAGTATTTTGTGGCTTTACACCACACTGAGGTAGACATCTGTGTTATGTATTATGTACATGTATGTGCCAATACAGATATTAGTGATTTTTTTTTTTAGGCAGATATTAGATTAGTTATTCAGAAACTAGGGGACCTTGTCTATTTAACAGGTTAAAATTTCAAGCAAAAAGAGACTGCTGTAATAAACGTCAGACATTCCTCTGCTGGATGGATTCTTGTTACTATGTAAAAGCCATGTTCACTTTCACGTGGCTAATATTGTTACAGAAGATCAGGCAGAATCTGCAGCAAATATATGTAATGTGCTGCAAGATACAGCCATGACAGGAATAGGACTGCAGCACCATCTCCGGGGGTACATCAGGTTGTACAAATACAGTGAAAGAATGTGTGCTGTCCTAGTGGGACTTGGGAGAAGACTGTCATTTTATATGGCAGAAACATAACAGGGTTGACAAAAACTGTGTTTTCATTGCCTCTGGAATGCAGTTTTGCACAATAAATGGTACATAGATTAAATGTTGAAAGTGAACTGTTGATATAAATTATATTCTTTTTAGTATTATTTTTTTCTAATATTATTTCTACTAATCCAAAGACTGACATTCTTATAGAAGGTCATTGCATATTTTGGGGGGCTAGAAAAACACCATCAGTTATTTTGGTAAGTTTTCTATAGCATATGATTGCTTCCTTGAGCTAACTTGTAGGAATGGCAAAATGTTCCAGAGAAAATGTATTTTCTAATGGTTGTTATTGGATTACTTGGTCTCTTTCATTTACTGTGTCTTATCTTCATGTTGCAACATCTGAGAGCCTTACAATGCAAGGTTTTTATGTCAAGTTCCTGACATTTTCTGATCAAGTCTGAATTTTCATATCTCTAGAATGACCATCTGCCTTATCTAATCTAAGTGGTCTACTCTCGAGCAGCCTACAATTCTGTTGTGCTCATCATCATAGAAACTACATATTCAGTGTCAAAAGTAAGAAAAATTTATCCTGTGAATAGGATGCCTTTTCTACCAATTGCTGAAAGAGTAAAACGTCTTCAGAAAATGGTTTGTGGAGCTAGAAAGAAGTGATAAAATGACAGATGTTGCGAAACAAAACTCATGGCTCTTATTTCAGCTGCCTATCCAAGCAGCTTGATTTCATCTTCTGTCAGCTGGTCACTACATGAAAGCCAGTTTTTACTGGCTCTTTCACTAGTTCTGCACAGAGCAGAAAACCCCTAAGTGTTGGTGGAGGAGCAGAGAAATGTAAGCAATTAGAACTATTTGTATTAATGGGTTTGATCTAAATTACACTTGAACTTTATCTACTTGTCACACAGTTGAGTAAAATCCTTCTTTGCCAATTACCTGACATTCATGGTTAAAGGGAGTCCCTATACTGCTGTAAATTTTTGGCTTCTGAAAATCTTGGGGGAAAGATAAATTACCAATCCAGCAGCCTTATTTCCATGATAATGTGAAGAAATACTTGACCTGTGAATCAAACTTAATCTTTGTGACACTTGCCTAGTTGAATTCCATGGAGTTGCTGCAAATGAAAATCAACTAACTTTAGAACCGAGGGAATTCTCAATGGGAAGTTTACTGCAGTTTTACTTGTTCATCCTTAAATGAAGCTGTAAGGTCAAATGTATGCATCTGCTGAAATTCTGGAAGTAATATGCAATTTACATTGCTTTTACAAAGGAAGAAAATACTCTCATTGTTACTGCCAGGTCATCAGGAGTAGCAAAATCATATGCATAGTCTGTAAGAGGAAGTGAAACAAAATAGAGTAAATATTTCTTTAAAAGGTTCCTATCATAAATACAGGTAGCAGCATCTTTTTTTTTCGTGTAAGAATAATAGATCTACAAAGCGTTTTGAATTTAGAATGTATTTAAACACAGATGAGTCCCGAAGTGGTAAATAGATACGAACTTTCTGAAAGTTCAAAGACTGGTTACATCCAGAAGGCTGATTATTCTTGACAAACATTCACAGTGGCTGTAGAATCAGCTGTAAGCAAGTTACAGGCAACTTCTACCCCCCAGCACACAAACCCTATTCTGCAAGCCCAGATCCTACATGTGCAGAGAATTTGAACATCCTGCTTTGGGAAACAATCCCTGTGTGTTACTGAAGTAAATGTAATAGTTATATGCAAGGCTTATAATAAAATGCTCACGATATAGTTACTAATATTACCAAAAAGGCTCAAGCCATTAGTCTATTACCCCTCAGTGATTGTTCTGTACAAATGCTCCTAAATCCATGGTGAAGCACATAGTAGTTGTTTTCAGTTAATTCCATACCAGACTGTAGTCTTTTCCACAAAGCAAACCAGACAGTCTAACAAACCTTAATTAAACAAAGTCTCAGTTAATCAAGAGAAGAGCTTAGTTCAGATAATAATTTATTTTTGGTCTAAAAGAAAAGACATCTGTGCTATGATTTGAGATTTGTTATTTCAGTGTGTTGCAGCTGGCAGTGAGGTCTTTGGTGCTGTATCCCATCATGGGACTGAAATACACTGCTGGATTCAGGAGGAAAGACAACAAAATACAGTTCTTTATACCAGTAGGAAGAGTTGTGAAGACACAAATTGAAAACTATACAATGTAATTTTATGTTAATTGAATGATGCATCCAAAATTTTATTTAATGCCAGGGTCCAAGAGGACAACCAGGGGATGCTGGCCCTATTGGAGAAATGGGGTTTGAGGTGAGCTTTTAATCATTTATATAGCAATTAAAAACACTCAAAACAAGTGACTAAGCCTGGACTTAATATGTTTAGAATGTATTTTTGTTTATTACCTGCAGCTGACTTAAATACAGTGCACTACTGAGACACTCTTCCTTAAAGCTGTCCCAAAAACATTCTGAAAATAAATAGCTTTTTGTGTTGTGGCTGACCATTGTCTTTAAGAGTATGTTCATGACATCTGCACATAGAAGGTGAATGTTTTCCTTGCAGTTAGACAGTAAAACAGCATTAATCATATGCCCTTGGAAGCTGTAGATGAAGAAAAGCAGCTGCAGACAGCCTTCTGGTGATCACGTGTCACAATAGTTCTTGTACCATGCAGGGACCTCCTGGCCCTGAAGGAGAAGCTGGCCTACAGGGGGAACCAGGTGCAAAGGTAAATATTGAAATTATTGTCTCTTGTGCTGTTTACGTTTTCAAATTTGCATAAAAGCAAATCAGAGGGATCTGATTCATTAGTCAAGTAGATAGTGACACAGGAAATGAACCATTAAAAAATGTTGTTATTATCACAATGGCTGCATTATCTCTATACCCTCTCATTATAAGGAGTATTGATCTTTAAAATCCAGGGAGACATTGGACCTGCTGGGAAGTCTGGAGAACCAGGCGACCAAGGTTTAAGGGTAAGTGATGGATGCAATTCTTCTTCTGAAACAGGAAAGTATGTTATGAATGAAATGCAAATTGAGAAATCTTGATTTATCAGATGAATTCAATAAGAAGCCATTTTCTGATACCATTTTTTTTAAAACATAATATTGTAGCAAGTTAGGAAGTGTATTGATTGGGGAAGAGTGGCTTGTTCAGCAGAAACAGACTTGGGGGTGCTGGTTGACCACACTGTGCCCAGGTGGCCAAGAAGGCCAGTGGCATCCTGGCCTGTATCAAAAACAGTGTGGCCAGCAGGACCAGGGTAGTGATTGCCCCCCTGCGCTCAGCACTGGTGAGGCTGCACCTCAAGTGCTGTGTCCAGTTCTGAGCCTCTGATTTCAAAAAGGGCACTGAGGTGCTGGAGTGTGAGAGAAGAACAGAGCTGGTGAAGCACAAGTCTTACGAGAAGTTAGCTGAGAGAGTTGGATTTGTTTAGCTTGAAGAAAAAGAGGCTCAAGAGAAAGTTAATTGCTCTCAAAAACTGCCTGAAAGGAGGTTGTAGTGAGGTGCGAGTTGGTCTCTTCTGCCCAGTCTCAAGTGAAAGGTTGAGAGGAAATGGCTTTGAGTTGCACCAGGAGAGATTCAGATTGCATATTAGTAAAAGAATTTTCACTGGAAGAGTGGTTAGGCATTGAATAACTTACTCAAGGAGGTGGTGGGGTCACCATCTCTACAAGTGTTTAAGAGTCATCTGGATGTAGCATGTGAGGATATGCTTTAGGAGTGGTTATGGTGGTTCTATGCTGATGGTTGGACAAGATGATCTTGAAGATCTTTTTCAACCTTAATGATTCTGTGTGATTCTGTGTTTATAATGTTGAAATATTTTTAAGTGTCTCAAGTCTTTTGGTCAAAGGTTGGACTCCATGATCTTAGAGATCTTGTCCAGCCTTAATGATTCTATGATTCTCTGTCACTGATACACGAACGAGTGTTTTGAAGGTAAATCCAAGGGTGTCCAGTCCAACTGTTAAGAGGACAGCACACAATAACTCTGTGTATGGATTCCCTGTCTAGGTGAGAAAATGAGAACATTATAGTCTTACCAGAGCAGGGTGTCTCTCTACTACCATCGAAAGCATTTGATTTGCTTCTGGTGCTTCCGCACTTGATTTTACCAAGCGTGTGTGCCCCTGCTTATTCTTCCTGTGCAGACTTTTTCCAGGGTGCTTTTGAAAGAGCATATAAACTGTATCCTTTCAGACCTGAGTCTTACCATTGAGCTCCCTTTTTCCATTAGCTTCTTGCTATCATCTTTTCCTCCTGCCCAAAATCTCCAGCTATGTGCATTCCATAATTCTGCCTGTCCTTGGAGAAGAGAAATTTCTGGTGCTAGTCCACAGTGGGTGCTCTAGACTTAGTCATAACTGCTCTGTCAGAAATACTGTGTTATTAGTATAGGGCAGCACATATTTGCAAGTTGCCAGTGACTTTACCTGAGAATAGCAAATATTCTAAAATGCCATGATGCATGATGATGGTAAATGATGAGTTTTTCACTGCCCTAAACTAAGTCACTAAGCATAGCAGTATCATAGTTATCCACATAAATGTGGAAGTTTCAGGACAGACCAGGTATATATTTGAGGTTGTTGTAATTACATGTTGTATACTCTGAAACCAAAAAATCACAGTGCCTCTGTCTAAGTCTCCAGTGTTATGTGAACATAGTAACTACCTCATTTTTCTAATACTGATCATCTTTTATGTTTTCTTGTGTTGGAGATTCATGGGCTGTGACACTGAAGGTAAATAAACAGTAACAGTAACATGAAAGTTGGCCAAAAATAATAAGCTTGTGTAAAACGAGTATGAGTTCTTCCAAGGCAATACTTCTATGTCAAGGAATTTAGTAAATAACTTTGTTTTCAACTGTTCCTTTTATAAGGGTGAACCAGGACCTCCAGGAGAAGATGGTGTTCAAGGAAAAGATGGCCCAAAGGTATATGAAGTTTTTGTAGCAGATATAAAGCAGTTGTATTAGCTTAGGAACCCAAATCTTCTTTTTTTTATCCTATTTCACCAGGTGAACAGACCCCAGCTGGGCGCACTTCAACATAGGAGGTCCTGTATATTATAGGCTTTCCTGTGCCTTTTAGGTACATATCTACCCTGCCTAGTTGAATAGATTGACAAAGAAATGCGAGCTGAAGAAGTGAGTGCAGCTTATTTCTGTGGTGACGAAAATGCTGGAGGGAGCAGGCTCAAGGCTGCTCTGCTCCCCGAATTGGATCAGTGCTGTAGCAGGGACTGCGGAAGGTGCCAGGACAGGGAATGTCATAAAGGAAAACCTCATATACTTGGCCATGGATGAGGCAAAATGTGGCTGTAGGAGGGTATAAATGAGATAAAAAGGGCTTTACCCTCACATAGAGTCTGATCTGAATTTGACAGGCATCAGTTTTAGTGTGTTTTTTGTAAAATCTGAAGTCTCAGAATTCGCTTTTCTTACGGGCAAGTAATTCTGTAGCAGCAGCTTGACTAAGCTTTGGGTTTTTTCTTTTTTTTTTTTAGGGAGACCCTGGAGACCAGGGACTTGTTGGAGAAGGTGGTGAAAAAGGAGATATGGGTTTACCAGGAATTGCTGGGCCCACTGGTGAACCTGGCATAATGGGCATTCCTGTAAGTGTTTTCAGGCTGAAGTGCGATTTTTGTGCATTTGCTTTTTCTAAGCAAATTTAATTTTGTTTGGTTTCTTTATTTTCTAATTTTCTATGTAAGTAGAGATGACCATCTTTAAATAAGCTTTCTATGTCGTTCAGCTTTTCAGGATTGATAGAGAGCACAAACGCTTTTCCTATCTTAAATCTGTGACCTCTTAGCAAATAGTGATTTCTCACGACTTGTCATCCAGACACACATACAGCACAACCTGGAACCTCTCACTTCAGCTCTCTCTTTCATAGTTAACATTATTAGATCAGTTTGTGTATTTGTTCTGGCATCACTCCTAGCAGCTAAAATCCATCTATGAACTTGTATGCAACTTCTTAGTGTGAACTAATGTTTTCGAGCACAGTTTCCAGAGCAAGTATTGTAGCCTTAAGTTAGACATCAGATTCCCTTACCAAAAATCATCATGCTCTCATTTGCAGTCCTCTGGCTGCCTTTTGTGTAGCTCTTACGTGATGGTGGAGTCTGACTAAACATTAGTTGGAGGGCCAGCTGTTGATGGCTGTGAGCACTGTCCCCTGTGTCCTCTAAGCATCAGTGTTACAGTCTGCTCTCTTTAGTCCTGGGTTCTTCAGTGAGCTACTCCTAGTGAAAGAAAAGTGCTCTTTTAGTTGTTAGCACACTTAGAGGGCTACAGAGCAAGTTTTGTTTCTGATAGAACAATACAACTCACTTTCTGGCTTGAGCTGGCAATTCTGGAGAAGCTTGAAAGTTTCATATATTGAAATTATTACAAAATGGCTCTGCAATGGCATATCTCCCCTGTATGTAATTATACTTGTGTACAATAAACAACATTAGCAGTGCTTCTGTGCCTCAGTGAGACAGGCAGGTCTGGAAATTCAGTGTTTGGGAGGATGTGGTTCGTGGGGGATTTTTCTTGTTTCTGTTCTGCATGTTCCAAAGGGAGCTGGAAAGCTGCCTTCTTCCCCATTCATCCTCCCTGGCATCTGGGATTGTTCACATGACTGTTTTGCTTTGCCCTCCTTCTAGGGATGCAGACAGATCATAATATCTTAGTCTAAACATGGAAATCAGTTTCCTGTAGTCAATTGTCCAAGTGTTTTATTGAAGGTGAGAGTAATTGTATATTTTCCTTACAACAGCTTACAAAGCAACAAATGAGCTTCACAAATCTGTTTAAACTATGTTTACGCTGATTTATTAGAACAATGGCCCAAAATATGTCTCACTTTATCCAAAATTAGAGCTAAATTGCCTCTTCTAACTCACAGAGCTTCTGGGTAAGTTGAAACTGGTGAGTAGTGGACACATTCAGACCTTTGGGAGAGTCAGTTTTGAAAGTGATCTGGGGGCAAAGGGGCTGTAGCTTCACAGTACCCTTCATCTGCAGGTGGCACACACAGTTATGCTGTCACTAAGAGGTGGGCAGTGATAGGCACCAGCACTTATTGAGTTGGCTCTCTGCTCTCCAGCAATTTGTCTCAAGGCCCTGCTCTTCACACTTGATAGCCCCAAGGTTGTCTTAACTTTTCCTCTGGCTTTGTATTGGGGTTTTTTTAAAAGCAGTGTTTGTCTTGAAGGAATTTTATTCCTAAAGTAATATTTTCTTTGTGGACAAGATTTATTGGGGGATTTTCTCCCTTATTTTCAGTGAATTTTCACTATTTTGGTACGTGATCCCTGCTACTTGCTCGCTTGTTTCTGCTGTAACTTGAAACAGTCCTACTAATTCTCACAGCCACAGTTAATTACATTTTTCCTCTCACTTCTCTGCATTGCAAAAGCCTACTTAGTCGTCCAGTTTGAAACACAGTTTGAACATGTTTCTAAGCCTTTCTCATTAATTTCTATTTCTTTCTGTAATAAATCTATAGGGCCCTGAAGGAACACCAGGAAACCCAGGCCAGAGGGGCCGTTTAGGAAAGAAGGTAGTATTTTTCATCTTTCCCAGATCACTTCCTTTTATCTTAACTCAAATTTACATTGCTAAATTCCACTGAACCAAAACTATCCCTGTTTTATGTCATGCTTCAAGCCAATTTTTTTCTTGCTAGCCATAGCAATTAAAATTGTCATTTTTCTGCAACCAATAACATTCAGAGCCTTAGGGAATTTAGATTTGTATCAGACTGTGCTTTTGCAACTCATACCAATTTCTGCTTCTATTAAAAATTTTTAAGCTTTACTTAGAACAAAACAGAATAATAGAAAGGCTTTAGCAGTGACCTTTATACTGTGGAGTTCTGGGTTCGGACATTCTAATAACTACAGTAAACTGATACACAGTAAATGTAATACCTATTAAATAATGCTGTTACACACTTTGAATAAGCATAAACCACTTTTTGAAATTTAGTGTCAATCTCTTACTATTTTTAATGAAATAACACCAACAGGGGGAAAAGGGGCAGCTTGGCCCTCCGGGAGAATTTGGACCTGCTGGTGATTCTGGCCAACCTGGAGAAATTGGTCCCAAAGGTGCAAGAGGAACTCGAGGTCCCATGGTTGGTACAGAAGAGGCTTATTTAAGAGCTTGTATGTTTCTGGTTTAGCAGAATCATGTCTCTCCATGGAAAGAAGTGAACCATTGGTATAGCATGGATAAATAGTTTTGAGGTAAATGGAGGTGCAGGAGTGTCCTTCCCAGCCTGTGTGTCCCAATGTGTGCCGTGGTCTTTCAGCATCAGAAAGAAACTTGTGCACCTTTCCAGACAGAAACTTGGGGCATGGATCTGGAGTGAATCATCTGGTGCTTTGGTTCCCTGACAATCAGGGGAGTGGGATGGCAGAGCATACTATGCAATATTCATGCACCGCACTGCACATATAACCTCACTGCAAGGGTTGTTATTAAACTTTTCCAGTTCCAACAACAGAGATCCTGGAGTTTGCTATCACATACGATAAGCCTTACACATGTCTGAAGCAAGGCATTTCAGATGAAGACTGCTACTCCTATTGAATAGGATTCTCATCCAAAGTTAATTGAATTAAGTCTATTCCATTAACTTTTAGGTCCTTTCATAATGAGCTGCCAAAGCTTGCTCCATGCTGCATGACAGATGCACAGACACATCCAGGCTGCGTGCTGGTCTCAGTAGTTTAGGGCCCAGTCCTGTGGCCCGTGAATGCAGCAGTGTGTTCCTGAATGAAAGAAGTACAGAAGTAAAGTTAACTATCTAATAGCTAAGGTTTTTAAGAGAAGGACTCAACTTCTTTAGGTGATGACCCCGAGCTTCTCTTGGCATACTAGCATTTACAAACAGAGTTCTTCCACTCCTCTGTAAGCTCAGATCCTTTTGATCTCAATTATGCACAAGGATTATAAGACTAGGACTGAAAACACAGATTTTTTTTTTTTCACATAACAGGGAAAAGCCCAGAATTCTTTAGTAAATGAAGTTGGACCTAACAAGAAAGTTGTCTGTGGTGTCAAATGTCACTATCTGAAGATTTTTTCAAATGCTGACTTTATAAAATAGGCATTGTTGTAATACTTTACAAAGGAGTTCATTTTTCTTTTGCTGGTTATTGCATTTAACAGGGGCACCCAGGAGGCATGGGGCCTGAAGGAGAGTCAGGAATTCCAGGTTATGGGGTGAGTTTTTTACTGAATTCATGTGCACTTGCATCCCAAAGTAGCATAGGGATCTGTATCTAGACTACACTAATACCTTAGGAAAGTCAGGAACTTACATATGTTTATATGACATGTGATTGCCTACTCAGAAATGTTACCCTTAAGCAATGATGGCTGATTTTTGTGAGTTCACTAGCAGGTTTTTTACCACTGATTTTAAAGCCTTGTTTGTCCAATATATCTCACCCTTGTGAATACAGTTCCTGTAAAACTACTACAGCTATTCATTATAAAGAGAGTTGAGCAAACACCACAACCTCTGCTCACTGTTTGCCCAGGCAGTTGCCATATCAGTAACAGAAACTGGTTGAATAGGTTAGTTGAAGGACATAAATATATTGTGGTTTTCACTGAAAAATGGTTATGATCACCATCATTCTAGATGGATTAAGTCCTGCTCTTGCAGACCATTCTCTCCATTCTCTTTTCCAAACACAAACATCTATCAGTGACCCTAACCCTGAAGCAAGAACCAGCCCAGCTCCCCTCACCTTCATTAAGCCCTGCCAGAACCTGTGGTTTCCCGCTGTGCACAGAGCTTTTTCTGTACACAATCCATTTTCTGCCTGAGCCCATTGATTTTGTTGTCATATCATGATTTAGAGTTACTAACAAGCATTAAAAACCCAAAACAATAGTAACAAATAGCTAGGAGTAAGTTTGGAATTAATTATTTCTTTAATTATTTGGTTTGGAACTAATTTTTGTTTGGCTTGGTTCTCTAGGGTCACCAGGGTCCTCCAGGGCCCCCAGGGCCCCCAGGCCCCAGAGGAGAAAAGGTATAAAGATGGGTTTTACTGTCCTATGGTTTGTGAAATTACAAAGAAAGGAAGTGTTACTGCATGCCCACTGTTTTCAACAGCACACAGCGAAAACCACCATTTGCAGTATTTGTTAGTGTTGTGAGAGAATATGCAAAGAAATGCAAACTGGAGAAATGGGTCATTCAAAGACAGAGCCCCGAATTAAAATGCTTGAGGTTTTAAAACACAAAGTACCCATTGTAAGAAGTGCATTCTATTATATCAGATAGCACCACTGCCCTTAGTGAGCACTGCTGACAAAAATAATCAGTGCGGAACCAGCTAAATATTTACTCAACTCTTAAGTCTGTGAGTACACCCACAGATTTGCCTGAAAGTCCAACTGAGATAGACAAATATCTGTGGTTAATTTAAATGTTAGGGACAGGATGTTGCCTCTGCTGCTATTTTAGTGTCAAATTCACTGTTCTGTTAAGTCTCAAATCCTGCAAACAGATTTGTGTGCTGACTTAAGGTTCTGTGACCCCAAGCAGGTGCATGAATTCACTTCATGAAGACTGATTTGGAGCACTAAATGCCTTCTAGCAGTATTCATTGCAAAACTGGCCCTATGCAATGAATATTGCTAGTAGGCATTTAGTGCTTCATGTTATAAATAGGTTTTGATACCATTTTCAGAAACAATAACTGAAAACTAAATTGTTTGGAGCTAGATGTCTAGGTTGCTTGGTCACTTCTCAAAAAGCATTTTGATGCAATTTAAAATTCTTAACCATATTAAAAATGTGAGTCTCTTTGCATTTAATATTGTTAAGTATCATCTGGAATAGATGACCTTTTGTTTTTTAGCTTGGATGACAGTTGTTTCATATTTAAAATTTAATAGAGTTCAGGCTTAATATTGGAGTCTTCTGTACACTTGTTTTTCTGTATTAAATGTATTTCTTGAAATAGTGGAAGAAATTGGTTTTTTCCTCTTGTCAAATATCCTGTTTATCCTTTCTTTTCATTAAGTAAATGATTATATGGAAATTGTTCAAATAGTGTTGTTTTTTTAATAGGTGCCTTTGAGAATAGAGCAAATACTTAGCTTTTTTAGATGAATGTTAAAATGGAGTTATGATTTCCATTACATCAGAACCATAAGCATCATATTCACTCTTAGCATCTATACAACATTCTCTCTGGTTTTTATTAGCATTAAAACTTGTGTGCATGGTAAATGAGGATGAATTTCCAAGTTAACATTTTTTTTTAACTTATCTTTGGTTTAGGGTTACCCAGGCGAAGACAACACAATCCTTGGACCACCTGGGCCCATAGGTGAACCAGTAGGTCTTTCTTTCTCAAAAAAATTATTTTAGTGCATCTCAAGACAGGAATCAGTTGTGTTCTTTCTGAAGCTTTATATCCCTGTCTCAGGAGTCAGTACCCCCTTTTACAAAAATGTAGAATGATGGTCCTTTAATTCATAATCTCTCTCTGAAAAATGCAGTCTTGTGCTCTTTCCTGCTTAAGTGTATGTTCCCTCTATTTAATTACACTAGTGCCATCAGTCTGTATTCAGACCAGCACATTTTGGAACAGAATTTCACCCTCTCTGTTTGCCCTGAATTACACCTAATTGCTTTACTAATCAAGAAAATGTTTTGGCATATCTCATTATCACTGCTAACTAATTTAGCTGATTAAAAGAACTTCATTTTGTAACCATTTTTGTACTGAATTCATATGTGGGGTATCTCTCTGCAGCAATTACGAACATTTTAAAGCAAAAAGCTATCTCAAAATCTTACAAGTGTTTCATGTTCAATCTTTGATTGTGCCAGGGGATTTCTTGTACAGTCTGCTTCTCTCCTGATTAACCATAATATTTGTACCTTGCTTTCTGAAAAGGCAGGACTCCCTTGTAGCTGAAGACAAGAGTCTGGACTAGGTTCTTAATTATGGTGATGCAGGAGGGAAGAGACTCCATCCATTGTGTTATACCCCAACTGTCTCTGTAATGCTGACTGCTCTAACCTTGCAACTGGTGCCTTCTCACCTTGTAGATTCCCTATAGGAAATGTGCCATGGGCTTGTTGAAACTTTGGAGAGTATATATGCACTAGAAGTGGCTGATTATTAATTTGTGAACTGTAAAGATACATTGCAGTTAGTGTTGACTGGGAAATTTTTCATTATGTGCCTTTACTTCAGTTGTTGTCTTCTGGAAAAACTCAGCCATTCTTACTTTCTGTAGCTGTGATTCCCTATCCCATCGCTTTTCCTTTGACTTGTGTTTGGTCCATTTGCTACAATGAGAGTTAAAATTCTGGGAAAAAATCTGGTTTCTTGTGGAATATAAGTAAGGGCCTTTCCCTAAAGTAGAGCTAGTGAAGTATCTGAATGCAGCAGGAAGAACCACATTACTCACAAAAATCATGCTATTCCCTCTCCTCCGGTGCAGTTCTCATAGTCAGGATGCCTGCTGAGCGATTGAAATTACCTTTGTAGTAGGAAAAGCTGCAAAATTAAAGCGGACATTGAGTACAGCAAATAATTTCAGCAAAGAACCCAATTTTCTTAAGAAACTTTTCCTTGCATTTCTTGAAAATGGAGTCTCTTCATGTATCCATTTAGATTTTAAATTCAGGTATATATTTATATATGGGTATAAATCTGAAGAAGTTCTACTGAGGTCAATACTTATGTTTCATTTAGACCCATGTAAGACTGATCTTTTAACTTCTAGTCTTCAGTTACAAAATATTTTAGACAGTGGCTACTGTCTGACTGCAATGCATTTTGTTTAGAAAAAAATCATGTTAATTCCTTTAGCCAAGTTTGACTTTATATTCCTCCATTCCATCTCATTGGTTAGTCTGTTTTGAGAGAAATGCCAGCTGTCTTTTTGTACTTCACTGTCGCATTCTTTCAGCTCAGCTGTTATATTCTGCACTTTGGTTTTCTCTCTAGGGTCCTACTGGTGAACATGGAGATAGAGGAGAACCCGGTGATGAGGGTTACAAGGTAATACCTCTTGCTTTTTATTCTTTTTATTTGACCTTGGTACGCTATGCATAGCTGTGGACTCATGTAGCAGAAGTGTCATCTTCTCTCACAAGCGTGCAGAGATGCACTGGCTGGTGCCTCACTGCACTGTGGAACTCTTAGATCACATTGGACCATCTTTCATATGAGAAGTTGAGAGCTGCCACTCATGAGCTGAAGAAGACTTGAGTGACCCTAAGGTGTATAAATACCTAATGGGATGGAAGGAACATGAAGCAGACAGACTTGTCCCAGTAGTAGGACAAGAGGCAAAGGGCAAAAACTGAAACATGTGAAATTCCTTTAGAAATGGCTTTTTTTTTTTTTTTGCTGTGAGAATGACTGAGCACCAGAAAAGGCTGCCCAGAGAGGTTGTGGAGTCTCTATACTTGAAAATACTCAAAACTTGAGTAGACATGTTTCTGAACAATCTTTTCTACCTGGCCCTGCTTGATAAGGAGGGTTCCACTAGATGATCTCAAAAAGCCCCCTTCAACATAAATAGTTCTGTGATTCTGTAATACTGAATGAGTTAACATTTTTCTCTGAAATTTAAGCACTAATTTGTAAATCTAATTGTAATAATTAATCATGAATTATATTCAGTCTTTCAGCAAACAAAAATTGGATGGTTACTCATGCTTACCACTGATGCCGTTTGCTGAAATACAAGAGAGACAGTCTTTGACATAGAATATACTGTTCAAGTTACACGGATAATACAGAGAGACAGTAATAAATGCATGAAGTTAATCTATGCTTACAGAAGTTCAGAAATGTTTAAACAATATGTAATTGCCACTTGAAGTTTGGAGTAGAGACTGTAAAGAATAAAAGCTCGTTGAGGTTTCATCTTGGAGATCTGACCATACTTTATTTAGGACATGTTGATGAATCTGGGTCCACCCAGAACCTCTCAAGATGGACTTTTCAAAGAAGTCTGAACGTGACAGCCTGAGTTATTTGTATTCCAATATGTTATATTTTCTCCTTCCCAGGGTCATGTAGGGCTTCCAGGGCTTAGAGGACCTCTTGGACAGCAAGGGTCTCCAGTAAGTGTTTCAAACGAGAGATTTACTGATTGACTATTGAAATTATGTTTTCATCTGTATTCTAATGATTCTTTTCATTTATTTAATGTATGTTTTTTTTCAAAGGGAGAGCCAGGTGAATTGGGAGAGCAAGGACCAAAAGGAGAAAGAGGTTCAGGAGTAAGTAGAAAAAAGTAAAGCAAAACTCCACTCAATTGGAATTGGTAGTTTTTTCATGTTTACTGACTATCCTTGGAAAACTGTTAGGTAAAGCTAGAACTGCATTTGGATTTCCTTTTCATACCTGCAGGGAAAACAAAAATATAAACCAGAAAATTGCATAATGATCTGGGATAGTAAATATCTGTTATTGGATAGGTGAGTGGTTTTACTTTGGAGTGATATAAAGCATTATGAGAGGCTCTTTTAGAAACATTGCAGGGACGTTCAGTTAGACCCTTAATTGGAGTTCCTTGTGGCAAAGTAGCTCTGGAAGGCACCTGAGACTTTGCTTCCCTGATCTGTAAATGAAGCCTCCTGGTACCACACTTCATTGAGTTCAGAGACCTGCAAATAAGGAATTCACTGCAGAATACTAGAGGCATAATGACAGAGCAAGTCATGACAAATATCAAAGGTAAAATCTTTCCCTTTAGAAATGATAGTTTTTCTTGGTGTTTTTTCTGGCTTTAAGTAAATTTTATGTTTTGTTTACTTCTTAGATAAAAAGAATGTTCTTGTATGTGACACCATTGTTTTCTAGTATTCTATTCCACAGACATTCAGTGTATCTACATTGCCTACTTTTCCTGACTTCCCTTTTTAAGGCTACAGGAAATGCTGTAAAAGTGTACTTCCTCAAAGAGGGATGGCTGAGAGAGAAGAAATTGCCAAATTCATAATGAAAAATGTTTTATGCCTGTGGTTGGAAAAAGTTTTGAAAACTACACTACACCAATTCACAAAAGTGAAAATATATATGATTCTACTAGAAATGTATTCACTTTTACTTGAAAAACTTTCTTCTCTTTCCTGAAATGAAAATAATCCAGTCCAAAGCCAGGCAATAAACATGCATACTAAGAGGGAAACAATCCTGAGCTCTTATTTGATTGAGTTTAAGACATTTGTCAGTTCACAAGTGTTTGTAACTTTTAGGGACCCACAGGGAAGAAAGGAGCAACGGGTCAGGCAGGCAAACCTGGAATTCCTGTAAGTAACAAAATTCTACAATCTATTTTCAGGTTATAAAACAAAGAAAGTACTAACTAATAAAAACAAAATCGAATCATGCTGTGGTACCTGAAGGTCTTATATTCTTATTATTATCCAAGAAATGTAAAAGAACTCCTGTCATTTTTGAATATTAATCATTTTTGAAATTATGTTAAATTATACTGAACTATAGTATGCAGTATATGGAAGTGAGGTGTAACTAATATGACCTTCCCACTCTTAAGGTTACTAAATTAGATCATTTTTGCATGTGGCTTTTAGTCCATTTGGCAGTTATCACATTATATTGCAGAGTTGTACTACTGTTCACTCCTGGCCCCATCAGTTCTTCAAACAGCTGCAGCCTACAGAAGCTTGGATCCATATGTCCATGATGGATGCATGTGGTAGATCCCTTGAGGTTTATTTGTTTCTCTTGCTTGCCCTGAGCTGAATTTTTTTAATGTTCTTTCTTGATTTACTGTAGAGAAGCTAGCTTATATCCCTTTTTCCCTGAGGGAGAAGAAAGAGCAGGAAACAGTAGGTGTTCTGGAAATATAACTAATAACAAAATGCATCAAGGTTATTTTGGTCCCCTAATAAATAGTACCACACAAACACATACTGTAAATAACTTTTACTACCTCACATCAAAACATTGTCAGTAACTGAAGAAATGCAGCTGCTTCACAGAGCTTGTACCTGCTGGGCAGAGGGCAAGAAGAGCCTGTTGAAGGCAAGGAACTGTGTCTTTTGTAAATACTCAGCTTTTTTCTCTGGAGGACTGCACAGAGTGTATCATTCAGCAGACAAAGGAAAAGAGGGAAAGGCAGGGCATACAGAGAAGTGAGGAGGAGAAAGCAGTAAAACTAGAGCTCGAGGAATATTCAAAGCACATCCCAAATGCAAGATACTTCAGCAACAAGAAGTTAGAAATAAGACCAAGATGACACATTTGTTGTATTCTGTATGGCTGTTGTTAACTTTTTCAGACAAGATGTATCATAGTGAAAACATTTTAAATTTCTGAGAAATGCATTAATTGAGAGAGATCATTGCAGAACTCAAGGTTTTTTAAGATAGTATATCACTCTAAAGGGAAATAATTGTAAGAAAATAAATCAATGTTCCTCTGTTGGATGGGACACGAGGCTTTTTTTGTGCAAGTATAGCAACAGTTACCACAAACTTGGCTTATTAGAAATTTGTATGTATTTTTAATATGTTCAAATTTGAACAGAATAAATTTGTGAAGGTATTACTGAGTAATACTGAGTATCTAGTAAAATAAAAACTGAAAAAGTATATGGTTGGGATTTTTTCAGAGATAAATAGGTTACTTTACCAGGCTTCTGTGCTTCAGTTAAAGAATCAACACTCTCAGCCATCTTCCAGGCCTGGCACACAAAGGGGCAGCTCCATGGTTTCAGCTGAAGTTGTCCGATCCAGTAACACAACAAATCTAAGGTTAAAGCAGCAGTGCTCTGAACTGTAACTCAGCCCCCTTTGCAAGTATTCTTTCATATCCCTGGGTCTGCTATTATGTAGGGTTTAGGAAATACTGTAACTGAAATCTAGTTGCCTGATGGTGAAGGTGAAGAGAGTCAACTGTACTGTGTTTGATTTGGATTCATTGAAGGGGAAACCAGGGCCAGCAGGGCAGAAAGGAGCAGTTGGGTACCCTGGACCAGAAGGTGTTCCTGGGAACCCTGGCAAGACTGGGCTGCTGGGGAAGCCTGGCCCTAAGGTAAGTTGCTTTCCACATTGCTTCTATGTCACTCTGCATTACATACTTTCTAAGGTTAAGGTATTTAAAAAGGAGGAACCATTCTCAGTTCCTTAAGCATCTTGGAAATTAGACCAATTCTTTCATTTTCCTTCTCTTTTGCTCCTGATATTCTGGCCAGGGTATAAAGTTGGCATAAGGCAAGTGTGCTGTGAGAACTATATTTCATTAGTATGTGTTAGTAGTAACTACAGCTAGCTAAATAAAAATAATTTCTTAATCGGAGAGACTGCACAGTTCTGATCCCAAGAATGAGCCATAGACCCCAACTGAGACTGTTTTCTCTCAGGCTCTGAGATAATCCCATGTTTTCCTTATTGTCTTTCAATTTGTAACCTATGCCCGTCTACCTAAATAATTCTGAAGATTTGTCCAAAACCAGTGAAAAAGAGTATCAGATATCTGAGGTATCTGGAAACATTCTTTGAAACAGGTTTCTTTATCTGACTGTTCTTTGCTGTGGGCCAAAGGTGGTGACCTGCTGCCTCTGGGAGCAGTGACACGGTGCTCCAGTTAGTCTCTCCAGAGAGGGGGAGAGAATTCCTTTAGTTGTTCCCATTATTGAAAGTCTGATCACTTTGATTTAAAGTATGGTATTTCCCAGTAGTTCTACTTAGATGGAATAGTAATTGTTATAAAAGGTTGCCAATTTAAATTTAGTGTTAGGAATTAATTGAGGTGCCGAATGAGGCACTGTTGTTACAGGTATAAATTTCCAATCTGGTTGAACAAAGGAAAAATGAAACAAGTTATCTGTAGGGGGCAGGTGTACCCTATTTGAGCCTCTCCAGTTTCAGATCATGAACCTCTTCCAAGTAATTAAAAGTCTTTGGAGTTGGATTTAAGAGTATCACCCTGAAGAATTCTTACATTTTTGCCTTTCCACTGATAATGTCATACAATCATATTTAAGATGATTCCATTACCCCATTACAATTTGTAATAAGGAGAGGCTGTAAATCATATTTAATATAAAAATCCTGTTCCATATAACCCTTTTATTTCTGTGAGTGCTGAACTGAACATCATATGAAATGAAAAAGAAGACAGTTATCTATATATGTGTATATTTCTAATAAATGATACCACAGAAATATTCATTTTAATGGTAGCAAATTTTCATTTTGTTTTTTAACATGTCAAAAGTAACTTAACTCTGTATACTGGTTATTTCCATTTAAAATAGTTGCTTTGGTTTATAGTGTGATGTTTTCCTATGTTTTCATAGCAAATGTTCTGACCTTTTTTTGTGTGGTAAAGTTATTGTGTGTCAATCTCTACAGAGTGTACACAACCACACTAATATTATCATTATGCCTGATACTTGGAAATAAACATGTTGAATTTTGAATGCTTCTTTGGGAGGTTAGTCTCATTTTGTTTCATGTGGAGTTCCTTCTTGAAAAATGAATACTGTGAATCTCAACCATATTTTCAGCCTTGTACTTTTAGAATTAGTGGAAATCCAGATAAAATGCCAATCATTGTGTTTCTATGTATTTTGATATACTATCAGTGTGTGTCCATATATACAGAAAACTTTAAGTGGTTTTGATGGATTTTGTTATATGCCTGTTTCAGCATACAATGAAAAAAACACGTTTGGCTGTTCTGCTTGTAATCCATTATTTTCAATTTCTTAAGGGTAATAAAGGAAACTCAGGCTTACCAGGCCTGGCAGGTTATCCTGGAGTTCGAGGTCCCAAGGGATTGTCAGGCATGCCAGGGCCCATGGGAGCACCTGGACTAAAGGTACACGAATGGGATCTTGTTGTTTAAGTACAATATTACTGCTTAGTCTTCATACTGTATTCAGTGACTGTGGATTCCCATAATACTGTCAATCATATGAGTAACTGATGTCAAGACTTACTTGAAGTCTAAGACTACAAGTTGCATTGACCTCATTTCCATAAACTGTAATTGAAAAATAGAGGTCCATCCATCTGAATGCTATTTCCAACTCCATCCGTATGCTGTTTAAAGCACTTTTGTAATTATTCACTCCAGCTTTACAGCCAAATGTTTCCTGACTTTTAGTTCTAAACTTTGATAGCTACTAGAGCAGTTGGGATAATTTGAACATCTAAGCAACCTGTTAGCAGAGGGGTACCGTGATTTCAAGTTTGGGAGCTAACAACTTGGAAATGAAATGAATGGAGTAAGTGTATTTCTTATAGGGAAAGCGCATTCCACACTTCTGACAGGAAACCCATATTTACATTTATAACTTTCATAATTGTAATAAAAGTTATATTTTCTTCCTATTTACAGGGTGAGAGAGGACTTGTGGGTCATCCAGGAAAGCGGGGCAAAAGAGGCCTTCCAGGATCACAGGGTGATCAAGGATCAGCAGGAGATACTGGACTGAAAGGACAGACTGTACGTAATCACAGCTGGTGATGCAAAACAAGTAGTCCAAGAGTTACTAAAATGAAATAATAGTAAGGATGCCTGCTCCTTTTACAGGGAGAAGATGGAGATCAAGGTTTAATGGGCTTTCAAGGATTCCCAGGTCCAAAAGTATGTGCTTGTTCTTTTTTCTTTTAGATCTTAAGCCATTTACAGAATGAGAACACTAGGAAAGCATGGAATTAATAAGCTTTAACAGTAATTTGTTCAAAATATCTGTGAACTGTTGGAACATGGCAGGCAGAACTGTGTACTCCATATCTTAACAACGAACGTTCTGGGTCAGTGCATTTAGTATTTTCACTGTTACTGCTCTTAGAAATTATCTTATTTCAGTGATTACAAGAGATTGAAACAAGTGGATAGCTAATGTCCACGTTTGATTAAACTGTTCCTTTGCGTTTTCAGGGTCCTGCAGGGGACATTGGCTTAGTTGGAATTCTGGGTCCAAAAGGTCCAACAGGCCAAGTTGTAAGTGTTTCAATCCATGAAAGAGATTGTCAGGATGGTTTGCAAGTGGCACGTATTTTTAACTTAGAAAATAATCTTTTTTCTTATTAAGAAGGCCAGAATCCTCTAACCAAACCCTCCTGTCTGAGACTATGACTCCACCAGAAGTTCTTGGCTTGTACTGCCACTGCTCTGGTTGCAACATGCTTACAGACACACAAGTGGAGCTGGGCTCTTAATATTGAAAGAAAAGAGCAAGCTCTGCTGATCAAGTGTAACTCTCAGCATATTTTTGTCTGCACAAGTAATCTTATGATTGGCATATCTTCTTCTGTTGGGGTTGAACATTCTTCCTACTGGCAAAAGACACGTTGCAGCATGGAAGACCTTAGTTCAAAATGTTCTTCCCTCACTGCTGCCATTGCCATCACAGAACTGAATTTGTTCAGTTAACTAGATGCAGAGCAGCAGCTTTAGGAGCCTATTCAAATAGCTACTTTATTTTTCTAAATAGTCCTATACAAGATTATATTGGGCATGAACAGTTTGCTCTAAATGAAATGGAACAGAAGAGTAACATTTTAACAGCACTCGCTGACAGCCTTTTAAGAGTACTTGCGGGCAATAACATAGCTCAAGATATAGTTGATTGTGACTCAATAAATATATGGTCTTTTGTAATCAGAGTATGTAAATTTCCACTGGTTTTAGTGCACCAGCTTTCATGTTAAAGAATGTGTGTGGGCTTTCCAACCACAACTATTACAAATTACTGAAATACTTTACTGATTTTGTTGCAATGTTCACTCAATATTTAGAGAGAGAGTATCACCGTGATCTTTTGGATATTTGATAGGGCTGTGTGTTGAGCAACTTTAAACCAGGATATGTCATGAGGATTTTCTTCATTTTGAAAACACAGTGGACTAATAAATTCTTTGCTTGTTTACAGGGATATATTGGCCCTGTTGGTCAAGAAGGCATAACAGGGCCAGCTGGCAGGCCTGTAAGTTTCCCTTCATTTTTGCGCTAATTTGTTTATTTCGCCTACCTTTTTTTAATAATCTTCTTTTGCAACTAACAACCTTCTCATTTTTTCTGTTTATAAATAGCAGCTAGCAAGGCCTTCTTTTTTTATACCATTCTGGTGAGCTAATGTATGTGACTCCAACATCTGTAATATATACAGGGGGAAAAAAATTACAAAAGCTAATGACAAAAAAACAGTACTTTAAATCTTGCTCTATTCTTTTCAACTGCACTGAGGAGAGAAATTTTACAGTTTTGCGTCTGTATGAAGGCTTCTAATAGACTTCATATTTAATATAATAGTTTGCCATTATCATTTAGAAAGCATTATAGTTGAGTATTTCTTCTTTCTGTTATGAAATGCAGTGATCAAAATATGAAATTCTTCCAGGAAAGAATTATAAAATTGTTGCCATCCTTGGAAACACAGTTTAAGTGCAAAACCAGTCAAAAATGCCATGTGGGCAGAAAAACAGTGTCTGATCTGATTGTGAGAGGAGAACTAATAGCATAATAAAAACATGTATAAGATGAATGGATTTCTTCAGTGATGAGAGTAGTGAGTTTTGTTCTCTGTTCTTGAGATGGCGAAGCACTGATGTATGACAGTGGATGAAATTGTGGGAAATACAGCTGATTGACAGGGACAACACAGGCAGAATTACTGAGAAACAATATATTTGCAAGCTGAAGAAAACAGCTTTCCACGTACAGGAATTACAAGATGTTTTCACATAATTTAGTTTTCTAGCAGTACAGGAACGTTAAACCCCCAGAGTTGTAAATACTTCCGCAGATGAGGCTGGACTTTTCATGTGAGCAGTATAACTTCCATGGATATTAATCTGCTTATTTCAGTCCTAGGCACCTAGAAAGCACAGTGGATTAACAGCTTCTCTTTCTTACAGGGACCGAGAGGTGAAAAGGGCACAAGGGGTGAAATGGTAAGATGAAACAACTTTTATGCTTTCATATTTCTTTCATATTTTTGGCTGTGTAAAAATTATTCTTGTGTTATGTGGAATGTACTCTTGCATGCTCTGAATGCCAGGCAGTTGTGTCGTGCTCCTGGAGAGCACTCGCTGGCAATGTTGGTAGAAGGTGTCAAAAGTCTGACCTTTTCTTGTTTAAGGTGACTTATGTAGATATGACTGCTATGGCCCCTGATCACAGAGCAGGCTCATACTCCAAATCTGTCCTAGTTCAGAGCTGAAAGAAAAACCCTTCATCACACTTGTTGCCAGTGCTCCAGCGCCTCCCAGCATGCAGGCACATGTTCATAGGTCTCTGTAATCTTGTCTAGAGAGGGAGAAGCTCAGGAGAAGCCTGGATGTCCATGCAGTGTATGCCAACTGTAGGAACAGTAGGCAGCACTGATAGGTTATAAATTTGCTGTCTTTCCATTTTCAGTAAGAATATTACACTAGTCGTTGTACATTAATAAATAATGGATTTCATTTTAAAATTGTGTTAGTCTCCAGTTAGTAATGGCTATGTGAAAAGCCACTAAGTTATCATATTTACAGCAAATATGAACACAAAGTTGATACCTATGATACAACCTTAGCAAATGTATTAGTTCCTTTCCAGTAATTGACAGATGTGATCTTGTTCCTGTTACTCTTACCCTGCCTTTCACACCATCTTGCTTAAAACTGTTTAGTTTCACTTATGTTGTTGTATTTTGCTATTAGCAGCCACCTATAAAAAAATCCAATCTAACTGCTTTATAAAAGTTTTGAAAAATAAAAATATTCATAGTGTCTGAAAGAAAGCTGGGAACTAAGCTTCTTGTACATGTCTTGGGGAACTTTCTTCTTTGATTTTAATCCTTTCGAGGTAACTGCTATCTCAGAATAAGAGAAAAATTTGTTTCTTAATTTGTGCTGCTATTGTCTCTCTTAACTGTCTTTTTCTTTTTATGTTTGTTCATAAAAATTATTATGACAGCATAGAGCTGAAGATATTGACAGTTAAAAAGTAATAAAAATCATTCAAAATAGTGAACAAGAACCATACATTTCCATTGCTGGTGCTAAAGAAGTTATTTCCTAAATGAGTTCTTAAGTTTATCAAGATAAAGAATGTCTTGAGAAGAACAATATTTAATTTAAAATCATATACAGTGGCATTACTTTTCCACAAGTAATGGATTTATTTCCAACTATTTTCAGATACAAAGGAGAGAAAATTATTTTAATCCAACTGTGTATTCCAGGATTTAATTTATGACTCTAAAATTTATATTGGCATTCTTCCTAGAATCACAAAGACTGTAATTTTTTTTAGTACTCCAGGGTTTAGGTATATTTTTTAGTCTGTCAGGGTTACAGTATTCATTACTAGAAAGAAGTGCCCTTTTATCCCCCAAAAAGAATGTAAAATCATGTCTCCTTATTGAGGTCAGTGGTGAAACAAGGCTCATGTTCTGTAGGCTATTTCTGGAGACTAATAAAGAGTTCATTAAAAATCTGAATCAAAATTTAATCAATAATTATCAGAGTTATTTTTCAGTTCAAAATATTCATATCACTGTGATTGAAACATTTAGAAAAACATGGATTACACTTAGGAATATTGTTTCAGAAGTCTGACATTTCTGAAAGTCTGTTTTCATTTTCTTAATGTTTGTTATTTCATGGCATGTCACCTAATCAATTATAATATACAGTCATAGGATAATCCAGGTTGTAAGGGACCTCAGGACATTTAAATAGGAAGTTGATCTAGAAAAGAATCAGGTCTGAGATCAGAACACATCACTCAGGGATTTATTGAGCCAGGTCTTGGAAACTCTCAAGGATGGAGATTGAATAATCTCCTTGGGCAATGCATTCCAGTCTGTGACTATCCTCAAGATGAAAAAAGATATGATAAGGCGTAATCTTTAATTTTGTATTACCATATTTTATTTTAGATTTACAATCATTAATGCCAGTTACTAAACCATATTGTATATCAGACTGTCATATTGAAGGATGTTATTAGGCTTTACACATTACGAGATATGGTGACATAACATCAAAATTAAAAAGCAGAAACCTTAATACTAATAATTGTTGTTAAAAATACTTTCTTCAAAAATTTCAGAAGTCTTGGGTAATATGGAAGTCCTTGGGACTGTTCATGTTTTCATGTATCATTGCATGTAAACTCAGGGCCTTGCAATATTAGAAAAATACTGGGGGTTTGGCCTTTGAACTCCTGTTGGGGTGATTAGAGAATTAAAGAGTGCACTCAAAGTAACTGGTTTAGTCTGCTTTTGTTTTTATGAACTGGAATTACACTTTTCACACTTAAATTCTAATGCGATCAAAGGGTGAATTATGCAAATTTGTAAAGGTAATCCTGTACATTCCAGTAAAACATTTAGCAATTAACTTAGTCCATGAAAAGTGTAATTTAACCTTATTTTGCTGCTCTCCAGCAGAAAGAAGAAACATTGGTAAAATCCCTACAGGATTTTCAATGCACTCTATGCAGTTTCATAGTATTTTAAAGGTTTGTAAAAATAATTCATATAGCCCTCTGAAGTTCTAATGCATTTAAGAAATGTAATATTCCCCAAAGTAGTTCACTATAGTTAACAAATAGCATTCAGTGTTTATCTTTTTCCTGCATGGGTTTCACTGGCAAGGAGACAGTGAATCAAGACAAATTACATTCCTTTTCTGCAAAATACCTTAAACTCATTGGAACAGTGCAGGTTTTTGTTTTCAAAACATTCAGTTTTATCTCAGAAACCACTATAAATTTGAACTGTTCTTGTCCCAAGACTTTCTGAGTCTTAAAATTGTGACACGTGCCAAGAGCACAGGACCTTAACTGAAGCATTCAGTCATCTGAAAAAATCTACTGGAATGTCTAAATCTCAGTGCTCAGAACAAGGACATCTATTCATCAGAGAGCAGTGGTTACTTAGGGACAAACTGTTGAAGACTTTGTGCCTTGCCTTGGCTTGGTATTTGCGTGATCAAGTCCTAAACCAAGATAAACAAATATACCCTCACAATGTCAAATTCGTTTCTCAAGTTTCTTTTTCACACTTTCTCTTTCATTTTATACTAAACATACTTTGCCAAGCATGATCAGATAGTCCAGTAATATATTCACATGAAGCAGAAGGTATCCTGAAGCAGTCTGACAGCACCTGAACTGCTGATCTGATTAATTCAATGTGGAGTCAACCTTCCCAGCTGGCATACAAGTGGGGCTCTGTGAAACTCAGGTGATTTGCAACAGCTGAGGAACTAGTTCAAAGTAGTGAATGTAATCTCTGCAAACTCAGATCAGTTTTGTAATAGTAAGTAGCAACAATATGTGTATTTAATAGTAATAGGATTCAAAGAAAATTTCAAGCTGGGTAATAATCAAATTCAGAAGAGTAAAGGGAAGCTAGGTACACGCTACGGGACTGATAAGGATTTCTATACTACCACTACTGCATATGCTAAAATTACTTATTCTTTGATTTCCATTTTTCAACTTTAATCATTAACACCTTTATAAAAAATGTCATCAGTACATATTTACATAAAAGATGACTTACAGTCCCTTCTTTAGGTGTGAGTGGAGGAAACATAAATAAGGTCAGGATGTATCAGCTGAGAAGCTGACAATATTTGCAATCCCTGGAGCTTATGCTGTTAGGGTCTTCTTCAGTAAGTATCAGAAGACCATCTATCTAAACATCCAGAAATTGCTTCAATTTTGAATCTCCTCTATTCTCCAATGAACACATGTAAAACATGGATCTTGGCCTCAAAGCCATTTGCAGTCCATCATCATAGCCTGGTGCTAGGAATTACATGCTGGCCCTCACTTTTCACACCCTTTTAAGGCAGCACCTGAGCCCCCTGGCGTGGCCAGAGCAGGTGATATGGAGGCATATTTAACTTGTGCAGATGTCATTGTGACCCCTGACAGATGCATTCCCTGGTAGCTACCACCTGCTCTGCCTCAGGAATATGCCTAGAGATAATAAGGAACACAGCTGATACTCTCCTAAGAACTGATAAATTTGCAGCCTCAGTGACTTAAATTGCTCTTATCTGCTTTGAGATCCACTTTTTAAATGTACAGGAATTAATCTTAGATTGACTCTGGCCTTTCTTTAACCATTTCCAGCTGCCCTTGCAGGTGTGGCACCTTGAGAACAGCCTGAGTTTAGAAGTTGTAGCATGAAGTGACACACAGATCTTGCTTGCTGAGAAATCTCACAGCATGAATACTTATGACTATATCTAGTGATTTGGAATTTAATTCCTATTTGACTAGAACAGTTTCACAATATTTGACAGCATGACCATGTCCCATAAGATTATTTCTCTTTTGGCAGAAATTTAGCGCGACCACACTGATTTATAAGGGCTTTTGCTGGAACAGCTTATTGTGCTCAAGTAATTGATACAAGCACCACTAGCAAGAGTTTTTTGCTTAAACTGACTCAGTTGTGTTAAAAGATTTTACTAATTTAAGGTGCAGATCTAGCCTATGCCTCTCATTCCTTCTTCTGTTTTGCTCATCTTAAGGCACTGCCACCTATTCTTCTCCTTGTTATTGTTTGTGCTATTCTTTTTGTTACAACAGAGGTTTTGAGTATATGGAGATTGAAGATGAGAATCTAACAGAGGCACAAGTAACATTTTATATTAATACATATTCATAATCATTCCATCTTAATGTCAATAGTTGATCAAAGAATAATTCCGATCATCAAAGAAAGAAATACTTCAGATGGGTTTATTGTACTGGAAATGCCTGTGTTCAACCCTGAGGCAGCATAAAACTCAGATTTAAGGCTGTATTGTAGGCAGTGGAAGCAAGGGAAAAGCAGCTGTTCCTTCTCCTCCTCTCCCTCACACTGTGACATCCTACACACTAAAATGAAGCTACTTACGATGAGGAAATAAGGACATAATTTCTTCAATACACAAAGGAAGCCTGCAACATCACTGTTAAACAGGGAACATAACATGTTCTGTCTGAAAATTGACATTGCTAATAAATTAAACTAGCACATACTCGTGGAGTAATGAGAACCAGTTAATTTTTTGCAGCTATCCATCACATTATTTATAAGGCTTTTATGATCATTTATCTCTTGTAGTGCTTATATTGTCAACATGCCTGTAACACTGGCAGGGTATAGCCCATTGTTTGTTAATGCTTTGTATGACTTTTAATCTTCCCTTAATATCAAAAGTAATTGGAGAAACAAGTGACCAGACAACACAGCAATTCCAACAGGAATATTCATGTGTTAACAGAGTAGGGTACTTTAACAATAGTAGCTAATAATCTACAGCTTTACCACAGCTGGTATCACATCATCTTCACTGTACGCATTGGGGCATCTTGTGATTTGAAAAATACTTCAATGTAAAACAAGAGATGTTAATGTACAACTGTTGCATGTTACCTCTGTTTCTTCTAGGGTCCTCAGGGACTGCAGGGCCAGCCAGGACCACCTGTAAGTGCATTAAAAAATGCCTTATTTTTCCATTGTGATTGCATTATGTAAAGATGTGGAGCACCTAATGTCTCTTTTTCCCATTTTCCAGGGACCACCTGGACCCCCAGGACCAAGGGTAAATTCTATAACAACCATAACCTACAATACAGTGCTATTTTGAAAGTGAAAATAGCAGGATTCTCCTCAAATGCACTGCTTATTCCATCTTTGTACCTGAAGAACAAGTACATTTTTCTACAACTTCCATTAGTACAACAGTACATTTTTTTAACCTTCTGTCTTATGCAGTCAGTTCTGTTCTACTGTGCTGGTGAGCCCTCAAGAGGCAACCGTCACGGACATGCTCATACTGTTGACGTGGGTTAACTTTGTCACACTCTAAAAACTTTTTCTTCTGTATTTGGACACTCTGAAAGTTAGCAAAAGAAAATTGTGCTATTTTTTTGCTCAGAAGTGATAGATGGATGGATGGATGTACATACGTGCCCCAGTTAGGACAGACTCAACATCTGAAGGGTCCTAAAGCTGTAATGATATATGTAATCTGAGACCAAGTTGCAAGAACTAAATGCTTGTGTGCATGATTTAATTCTTTAAAATGATACCAACCTTTTGTCTGGATCTGGTGTATGTGTCACACATAGAGAATAAAGCATAGAGAATGAAGATACACAAGAAACAGGCTTCCTCCTTTCAAGGAGGTTTGTCAGTCTTGCTAATTCTTCGTGAAGAGTGATCCATCAGCTGCTGATACCTGATTCAGATATTCTTTGGGAGCTTCTGTTTGAAGGAATAACACCTTTTCACACTTAGCTGTATTGGTTTGCTGAAGTATATTAATTAAATAGCTGGGAGGAATAAGTTGGGATGTTAATCTGTAACAACTATTGCAGTATCTTTTTTCCAGGTTCTAGGAGTATGATCATTAAATGGGGTATGGGTGTACTAATAAAAATCAAATATGCTTTTTCTGTATGCATGCTTGCATATTTTTGGAAATTAAAGGAAGAATCCTATTTTAAATGT
This sequence comes from Anabacerthia variegaticeps, assembly GCA_035583185.1. Classification (NCBI taxonomy): domain Eukaryota; kingdom Metazoa; phylum Chordata; class Aves; order Passeriformes; family Furnariidae; genus Anabacerthia; species Anabacerthia variegaticeps. The sequence goes on along the minus strand of JAWWEW010000006.1, from coordinate 14,748,035 downwards.
GTTTACAATGAATTATTTTTTATAAGGACAAAATAAAAAAGCTATCTTGTATATTGCTACAGTGCTCAAAGAATTTACCACCAGTGTTTTTGAATATTCTTTGTCATCTTTTTATATTCCGAAATACCTGTTTTTTAGAAACAAGTGGACCTCAATGCTGCTGTTCAAGCTTTATTTGAGTCAAATGCTGCCCTACAGATGGAGGTAATATATTTCAGTGTATTTACATTGTCATACAGGGTATGCAATTATAAATCTATTTTTTGGGGACAGAACAGGGCTTCTTTCCAAAGCCTTAGTTTAAAATTAATCATGGATAGCAAGTAATTATTGTAGAATGTAATTAAACATGCTAGGATTTATAGGATATAATTGAAATAAAATTAAGAAAACCAGCAATACTTCTCCCTTTTTGTCATGACTGGTAGTAATGGAAATTAGTACTGACTGTCACATATAGTGGACTGATTTAATGTTAGATAAAAAAAAAAAAAAAAGACGTGTATGGCCCAACTGATTGCAAAAAACTGTATCCACATTTTTGTGCCAGTATGTCATAATGACAAATTTGTATGATCTGAACCTGCTTGTAACATCACTGCTTTGACAAATTTCAATAAAATGTACTCATTTGTTTATTGGGATATATTATTCTTACCCTACTGTATAAGGCTGGTTGCATTCATATAAATACTTTGATTCTGTGTGGCTATCCAATGGCCAGTTGACTTTTACTGCATGTACTGTTGTTGTGATACTTCTTTGTGGTAACGCGTTTGCTAATGGCCCTTGGCAGAAATACCAGAATACTGAAGTAACTTTACTAGATCACAGTACAGAGATATTCAAAACGCTCCACTACCTTAGCAATTTACTGCACAGCATCAAGAACCCTCTTGGCACACGGGATAACCCAGCACGCATCTGCAGGGATTTGCTTAATTGTGAGCATAAAGTGTCAGATGGTAAGCGCCCACTTTAACTAAAGCTTGAACACAAGTAACTTTGTAATGTGTTGCTTTCAATGTTACTTTCTGCATTAAAATTCTGATGTGTAGATTTTTTTTTTGTTAGCTTCTGTTGCAGTGTGCTTGTCACAACTATCTTTATTTCATCTTTAAGATTCAGTCTCTGAATTTTGAAGGTGGAAGTATATAGCTGTCTAATATTACATAGATTATATGTATCAGTACACAGAGGTATCCAGAAAATTTGAAATTGATCCAATTTTGTGATTAAACAGTTTTCCAAGTATTTGTAACTAATCTTGCAATGAATCTTGTGTGGATCAGATTCTAGATTCCTAATGAGAAAATTGTATACAATTCAGTGTCACTGTCAGATACACTGACAGTTGCTGTGTCCCAGATGTTCTCAAATCAGTACATTAAATAGAAAACCTCACCATACTTAAACCTATCATGTTATTGTAATTATAATTGGGTGGTTATGATATTTTTGTTCAGTATCAGTTATTAGAATAATTATAATAGTGACAACACTTTAATGTTCTATTTCTTTCACTTCCCTGTGAAGCTTTAGTGATGATATATGTAATACTTGCCAAGAAGCACTGAATATTTTAGTAAATTGTTTAGTAGAAATTATATTTTGATTTTATTTTCCATCTGAAATTATATACTAATAGGAAAATACTGGATTGACCCAAATATTGGATGTCCTTCTGATGCCATTGAAGTTTTCTGCAACTTCACTGCAGGTGGTCAGACATGTCTAACACCACTGTCTGTGACAAAGGTATGCATTGCTCCTAGAGAGACTCTGTGCTTGAACTCTAAACTAATGCATGCTTATTTAGTTAGCTCATGAAAAGGTGTTAGATTTCAGAGCGGGTTTATTGTGCATCTTGTGGAAGTATATTATATATTCTGTTACAAAAGTTACAGATTTTCTGGTGACTGTATGTATTAGTGTAACTCTCAACTGTGTTCATTTACTCAGTTTCCATGCTGACAGAATTATTTTGTTTTGCTTTATACTTTCCTACACGAGGCATCAAACTAAGCTTGAAATGCTTCAGAGCATTAGTATATTGTCTCTCAGGGCAGTTAAGTGTAGATGTGCTGAGGTCATTGCAATGGGAAGGATGAAAATTATTAATGCTTTCCAACACAGTTACTTTTAAATGCTGTGAGGGAGAGACTGGTTTCCTTTATAACATTAGTTCATGCTCCTCTTTACATGTAGTTCTTGAACTCTTGAGAATAGAAATTTTTTGTTTGTGGAGTTTTGCACATACACATTGAAAAGCATTAGAAATACCATAAAGTTCACATATGCATTCCTGCATTTGAAAGATCTCTGAATAAGAAATATTCTTGGAGAAATTCTTGTTGAGTAATGAGTAACTATATTTTCTGTCTAAAATCAAAATATGCTTATGAATTTTTGCACTTGTAATGGATTATCAGTATTGCCAGAAGCTGTGGTCTAAGAAGACTAAACAGCAGAGTGATGTGGCTGCAGTTAAAACACTACTGCTGGTAATCTTTGTTTGTATCACAAAAGCATTTGTTTCACTTTCCTTATTTAAAAATAGTTTTTTCTGCCCAGCTGTGTTTCAACAATGTTATAAGCATTATCAAATGTTTATATTTAAGATTTGAAAATGTCCTATGGAAGCTTCTGTTTATAGTAATCACTGTAATAGAACCTGACATCTCCCCTGAAGAATGCAGATCATGGTCTTTGGCATTGATCCCAATGTATAATAACATGTATACATGTTCCCATGCTTGAACACAACACTTGAATGCTCATGGCACTTTGTGTTGCTGTGGCCATTCAGCAGAGTCCAGCTGTAAGTCTAACGATGTCTTTCTCTCGGAACTTAGCTGGAGTTCGGTGTTGGGAAAGTGCAGATGAACTTCCTTCATTTACTGAGCTCAGAAGCAACCCACAGCATCACAGTTCATTGTCTGAACACACCACTGTGGGGATTAAATAAAGCAGGTGGCCAGAAGGCATCAGTTACATTCAGAGGATGGAATGGTCAAATATTTAAAGCAAATACACTACTGGAACCGAAGGTCCTTATGGATGAATGCATGGTAAATAGTTTTTAGCACTAGCATTATTAAACAATAATAGAGTTACTGTGCAGACATTATTAACTTTCTGAAAATAAATAACAATCATTGAGAGTCATACCCCTTAAAGCTTTCTTCTTCGCATAGTTCTGCATATGCCAGCCTTTTGATACTGAATTCAACATCTATTTAAAGGTAAAAGCAATTGCAGTGATACAGGGTATCTGTACTTGCTGTTTGCATTGTGTCTCATGTATTTTGAGACTGCAGGAAGACACTGGAGAGACATCAGAATGAAAATAAGAAAGTCCTCCAGGAAAATTTAGAAGCAGTTACTCTCAAAATGAAAATTCAGCCTTCAGTAAGAGTTCAAACAGTCTCAGAAAGTTCTTAGGTTCAAACAGGCTGGACATTATTTTTTGGACAACAAAATAGCTTTAAATTCACTGACTCTGATTGTTTGATTATTTCATAAAATAGTAATGAATGGAAATTTAGTCCATGGCTAGCTAAAATATTAAATCGTGTGTTCAGGAAAAATTGGAAGAGCTTATTAATTTTCAAATGCTTATCAGATTACTCTTCAAGATGTGAGACACTTGGTAAGTGTTGTGAGAACACTGTGAAATACACCAACCAAGCATCTTATACTTCCTTTATTTTATAGCTCTGCTTTCATTGGCAATAACAAAAGACATGAGACTGGTTCCATATCAATACAGGGGTGTCAAGTGAGATTTTTAATCTCAAAACGGAAAGTGGTTTTATTGAGGTACTGCAAAGCCATTATGCTTCCAGTCTTTATTAGCAGATGCTAATGAAATGCTCTAGCCTGTGTCATGCAGATAAGGTTATGGCCATTGTAGCCCCTTCTCCCCACCTTCCAGTCTGTTTGGGACTGTTTTATTCCTGAGAAAAATTAAGGCATGATAAGGTGGCTATTGAAAAGTGCCATTTTTCTGTGAGATTCTACAAGGTCTGTCACTTTTTCTGTGGGAAACAGTGTACTGTGCAGGCCTGCTGCAGAATCTCGCATGTTCCTCTGCAGGGATTCCATTTTTTAGTGGTATCCACTGGACTTGATGGTGTTTAAGAATGGATTGACTGCAAACATCAAGGCACTCCCAGCCTTGGGCATTGTTATAATGTTATTTTACAGGTATTATGGGGTAGCATATTTTTACTGAGGGTTTTTTTAAAGCATTAGAATAAGCAATACAAAGTTCATGGCAAAAATGCGTCTGTGATTCCAGTGTTTATTTTTCAAGGGCCTACAGAGTTGATAACCCTGACACCTGCTGTTCAGATTTGGGGGTGAATTTAGAATCTGTTAGTCACTTTGTTTGCAAAGGCATTCTGCTCTGAGCCACGTTGCACTGTGTCTGCACCCACTCCATCTGGATTCTGGGCTCAGCTTGTTTACAGCTACAGCTTTGCCCGAAGTGCCCATGCAAGTGAGAAATGGCATTTGTTAAATTATGCAGTTTCCTTAGGGAACTGCAAGGAGAAGTGTTTCTATCCACTACTTCTCTTCCTCTCTGTAAGCAAAATTCATTTGTGCTTTGAAGCATGTCTTTTATATTAATCTAATATTCTTTTTCTGTGTGTTGCAGATTGAAGATGGCAGCTGGCATAAGACACAGTTCTTTTTTCACACTCAGGACACCAGTCAGCTTCCAGTGGTTCAAGTTAATGCACTTCCTCACCTCAAACCAGGACAGCAGCACTTCATAGAAAGTGGTTCAGTGTGCTTCCTTTAAGGTTTCTGTCCTGGGTTTTTTTTTTGGTTTGGTTTGGTTTTTTTTCTTTTTCCCACCAACACAGAGTTGCTGCGTAGATTGAATGCAAAGGTAATGATCCATTACAGAAAAAATCACTAGGAAACTGAAGAATCATTTTAAATACTGTTGATTAAAGAACCTCAGGAAGACAAAGACTTCCTCCTAAGGAGAAATAGCATTGAAAAATAAAAGAGAGAAAAGACTGCAATAATTTTCTTAAAGTATTTAAAAATAAATTTCTTGGTGCTTTCTTGCATTATTTCCTGGAATGGAGTATCTGAATAAGGATTTTTTTCAGAACCTTGAGTGTTCTTAGCAATCTCTTTAAAAGCACTGCAAAAAAATCATCCTGAGAAAAGGTGGAGACGTGATACTGAAGGAGCAATATCTGCTTGTGCTCCTAGATGTGCAATAGCTCATATACAAAAAGTGAATCATGCCACAGTACAGTACAATGTCTTCTTCTCTTAAACGTTGTTTTACTCTAGTCCTATGTGGACACATGCATCTGAACAGATGGCACACTACCTCTTTCATGTTTCCTGTCCATGTTGCTTTGGTGCTTTTCATAACACAAGGTGCTTGTGGCCTTAGCAGAGATTATTTGAGTCCCTTTTTATCTTTAGACTGTATGTGCTGGTTACATCAGGATATGTTTCTGTTTAAAGGTACTTATTTTAAATCCTTGGTCACATACTTCACTACAATGAAAACATTATTTATGTGGATTTCTTGTTTAAAATATTTTTGTGTACTATTTTGGAAATGGTAATAAGACAGCACATTGTATATGATGCATATAGTCAGAACAGTTTGCTTTACAGCCATTGTAAAAATTGTAGAAGAACTACCTAAAGTAGTTTTGAGTTTTAGATTCTGTATTTCAGTTAACATTGCTAATGCCAAAGCCACCTTCACATGATATATTCTGTATATATTTTGTAACTTCTGAGAAAATCTACTACAACATGTCTGCTGTTAAATTATAAACAGCATTTCATCCTCTTAGAAATTCCATGTTTTTTGCAAAGTTATTAGATCATTTTGGGTTTTTTAAATTAAGCCTAAAATGTTCAACCAACTTTTTTAGTAAAAAAGAACAATTCTACCACTAACAAAAGCAGTCTTTATATTGATCTGCCTGTATCTATTATCAGTTCAAAGTGTGCTCAGCAGTACACGGCAAGGTGATACCAAACTGTACAGGGCAGCAGGGGCGCCTTCGAACAACGTGTCTGCCTTGATCTGCAGGAACCCACGCTTACCAAAGTATAATAAAATAAGCTTCCACGCCATCTGTTTGTCTTTTACTATTCTGTTCCGTATTGTGTTTGTCATTTTTAGTACCCCTCTGGAGGAGCACTTTTGTTAGGTGGCAGTGCTTGTCTTCCCAGGGGCAATGCATGTGTTCCGTGCCGTGGAATACTGCCAGAGGGACAGTGTTTGCTTTTACGACATAACATATACATACATGCTATTTGACGTTTTTTGTGGAAGCATCAGTTTTGATCACGTTGAGAAGAGCTGATAAAACTAAAGACAAAACAAGATTACAGTGTGATGATAAAGGTGAAAGAAAATGTCTCTTTTCACGTTTTCAAGATCAATACATTGACATTCTCACTTGACATTTGTTCTTAGTTTGACTTTGGAGGTGATCTTGTGGCAAATGTTTCTGTAAGATTATAATCTTCTAGAAAATGTTCTGCTTCATGTATATTTTTATTCATCTCATTGCCCTACTTTTTGAGGTTCTAAAGCCCTAAAAGGCTGCTCGGATGTGCGTTTCCACAGGTGAGGCAAAAACGTATTCCCGGCCAGGCAGACGGGGCGAGGAACTGGTGCGGCGGGACGGGGCGGGTGTGCGGGGCTGCGGGGGCCGTTCCGCAGCCCCGGGCCGCTGTGCGGCACAGCACCTGCCGCGGAAAGCCCCGCCCGTGCTGTGGAAAGCCTCCAGGCGGTGTGTCCCTTTCCACATCCCGTGTCCCGTTCCCTCCCTGTATCCCGCCGCGTGGCCCCGCCCCTCCCGCCCGTGGCCCCGCCCCCTCACCGTGGCCCCGCCCCATCACCACGTGGCCCCGCCCCCGCCGTGAGGGCGCGCGCGCGGGCGGCGCGGCCATGGCGGAGCGGGAGCGGGAGCGGGACGGGCTCGGGGGCCGGGACGGGGCCGGGCCCGGGGGAGCCCCGCGGGCCGCGGGCGGCGGGAAGATGTCCCTGCACAGGTAGGGCCGGCACCGGGGCCGCGGGAGCGCCTTGCGGGCGGCGGCCGGAGGGAAGGGGCAGGTCCGGGCCGGCGCGGCGGGATGCCCGTTCCCGGAGCAGCGAGGGCCGAGCTGGCACAGCTCTCCCTGGACCAGCGGGCACTGCGGGGATGCGGCAGGAACGGGAAGGGGAGTCCCTGTTCGGAGTAGCCCCCCGGTTTTGCTTTGCAGTGTACGAAACGCTTTTCTCCGGCTCGTACAGTGCTTAGCGGTGCCGGCGCACGGGGCCCCCAGCTCGCCGGGAGGTGATGTTGCTGAGCTTGTCCTTCACATCCCCCCCGCCACCTGGCAGCAAACACGTGGTGGGGAGAGGGAGAGAAATGTCCTGAGGCTCACATTTTTCCTCTAGCAGTTGAAAATGGTGACTTTGTACTGTTCTAGAAAACTTCACTGATGTGAGAGAAGAGTTACTTCTCTCCCCTATTTATCAGAGTTAAAGTAAATGAAAAGTGTTGATTATTTCAGTTAATATATCAAGAACTTTTTCTTAAAAATGAGAGAAACATCTGTTGTAATAGCCTAGTTCCAAAGCATACGATCATATTTGTAGAGGAATTGTATTTTTGTTTTGCTGATATAATACTTGTTGGCTATATTCATAAGGCTTTCACATTCTGCCTGAGAGGTTCCCTGACTTTGGGCTTTACACTGCTGGTAGCCAGAAGTTGTTTGGCTGACCATGTTGTTGTCATGAGCTTTCTGTTTCAGTGAAAGAAATGATACAGCCAGGTCACAAAGAGTGGTATGGTTCCAACTCTGCAGTTAGCATAGGGGATTTTTTGTTGCTTCCAGGCACCTGTACTGTGTTTTAATATGGATGTGTTGGAAGATATTCCCCTAGCTTTTGTTGTTTTGTCTGCCACCTTTTCTAATCCAGGTGTTTGTTGTTTGGTTTTTTTTCTTTCAAGGTGTGGATAGCTTTTCCTGAAAATGCCATGGATGGCCTAGTGCCTGCTTGTTGAGCAGACACCTTCATAGGCCAGTCAGACACAAAGACACTGCTTTAGTAAGTCATGTTTTTTACTTCTTTCAGGTGTGAAACCTGTAGCAAAGAAGAAGCTAAATACAGATGTCCGCGATGCATGAAATATTCGTGCAGGTATCTGTTATCTGAATCAAACTGTTTTGGTTATTTTCCTTATTATGTGCTGATCATGTTTATGGTTTTCTTTTTGTCATTTCAGTTTATTGTGTGTAAAGAAACATAAACTTGCACAGAGCTGTAACGGAGTCAGGGATAAGACAGCATTTGTCTCTATAAATGAGTTTACTGACTTGAACCTTTTGAGTGGTAAGAACCTACCCTGTGTTTTTTAAAGTTCTTTTGGTTTTGCTAGGTTAGCACTACATTTTTCATTGTTCTTTTTTTGCCTTCAGATTATCGTTTCCTGGAAGATGTAGGAAGGGCAGCTGATGCTGCTGCTCGACGCTGTACTATGCATAGTCCAGCAACAAAAAGACTTGTAAGTTTATAATTATCTGCTTGGTCTGTTGGAGTTAGAGTTGACTGCCTTTGAATTCCCACTGGGCAGTCCCAGTCCAGATTTCAGAGCTGATACCTCTGCCTATGAAGCTATGAATGACCCTGAATTTTAGAGCCAGAAATCAAAAGAAGTCTCTAGGTTTATGCAATACTAGTATTGATGGCTCCGTCCAGTTTCTTGGAAGAATAGATTGCTAACTGTGTGCATTGTTAAAATTGATGCATGATCACTGTTACTGTTGGATACTAGACCTGTGTTAAAAAAGCCTGAATGTTTCCTTCCACCTCCACAACTTTTTTGTGTTTTTAAGTAAAAAATTCTAAGGTAAGCAATGGATTTATTAGTTGCCTAAAAATGATTGCATACTTCCATGCATACCAAATGAAGGCACCTAGTATTCTTCAAAAAGCAAATCTATGCAGCTATGACATAAAAGCCAGCCGTCTGAGGGTTTGTTGAAGCTCCTTCAACAACCAACCACACACACCTCCTAAAGAAAAAACAATGAACAAACAAAAAAAACCCCAACCAAATCTCATACAAAGTGTTTTGATTTGTTGATATGACACAAAAAGGCATTAAAGGCCATTGTTTTTCAGTCTTGTGAAGCTATCTTTAAATATAGCACTAAACTCAGGGAGAACTCATGTTAATGACAAAGTAAATTTGCTGAGATCCTAGAGGGGAAGAAAGGATGGCTCACTCCTTCGAGGGTCAAACATGGAATGGCAGTTTATTCAAATGTGACTCAGGCTTACGTAGAGGATTGTGGGAAGGTTCCAGAGCTTGGGTGGAGATTGGGAGGAGCATGCAAATCCTCTCACAATTAAGGTAAAAGAAGGAAGGGCAACAACCGTATGGGGAAAATGGGGGAGGAGACAACCATAAATGGTGACACCATACTGCGACAGATCTCAACCAGTAGGAGAACAGGGAGAACATGAGGGAGAACTGGGGAACCATTTTGAAAAATATAGTATATATATTTAACAGTGAACATATAAAATTGTGAGAACATATAACAACACTGGGAGTCAGTAAAGCATAGTCCAAATATATATATATTCTTTCTTTCTCAGATAGCTTATCATTTGTGATCTTCTTCCTTCCACTCCAGCCTCAGCAGCTTGCTCCATGCCATTCAGTGAAAGATTGTTCTTTTACATAAATGCAGAAGACTCCAGCTTTCTCTCAGGCTGGAGTCATATTCTGTATGTGTGCCTGGCACCTTGATGTCCTGAAAGCATGGGCTGAAGGTGTTGAGATAGGTAGCAGTTTTTGGGAAGTGGTACTGGGCACGTTTATAGGATTAGTGCCATGTTCACATAAGCATTTGTCAATGGCTTAGATGGTGCTTGTGCATCTCTTCTGCTGATGGGGTTGTAGAAGCAGCCACATGGTGGTATTACACCCAAAAGAGCTGTCTGTGACTTTCATGGTATGTTAAAGAACTTTTGCTATGAAGAGGCCATTGGTGTCATATTTTTAATAATAGAAAAACTACTCCTGAACATATTTCAGAGAGTTTCTAGGCTTACTTTATTAACTTTTTCATTCATAATTTTTTTTCAAAATTCAAAGTATTGAATTAGTTATGGCCTTTTCCATGATTTTTTGTTAGCTTTTTGTTGTTTAACTTTCAGGGATTTAATATATTATTCAAATTTTTTAAAAGAAACCTGTTTTGGTTTTTGCCAGTTATATTGCTTGAGAAACAAAGCTCGAGGCTGTAATATTGAGCTGAAAACACTGCCGGTTGGATTTACAAAAAGAAGAGAAAATTCAACCACGTTCAATTCCGTGTGAGTCTTCAGTTGCTTACAATCTTTCATTTTTACTAAGCGTATCATGATGAGAATTTGAGTTCATATCAATACATTTGCTTTTAAAATCTGTTTGCACAAACTGTGTGATTTAATATTTCATGCTTCAGGTTTTCATTTTTTTATGCTCTTTGAGCTCAGTTTAGCAGCTTAGATAATTCACGCTTTATTTTGAGACATGCCAACATCGTGTAAAAGTAGGAAGAATGGGTGCTATTGTGTTTTTTTCTTTAAATTAGCATTGAGTTTTGTTGCTGGAGGAAGAAAATGCTTCTTCAGAGGTTTATGATAAAGGATTGATGCAGAAGGCTTGCACAAATTTCTTTCTCTGAAAAGGCTGACTTCAAGTCTGAAAAGATGCTTCCAATAGAGTTCTGTGTTGCATACTGTGATGGAAGTTGCTGTGCCAGAGGATGTGAATGTTTGATACAGCACAGCTTAGGCAAGTGTAGACAGACAGATGGGAATTCAGGGAGAAGGCTTAGGAGACTTTAAATATTCTTCCCTTATCTACCCTGTAGGTTTTCTCTGATAAGCAGAATTTGTATTTTAAGGTGTTTTCACAGTAAAAATAAAATAATTGCAAAGTATTTCATTGCGACAGCAATTGGGTCTAGAGTTCAGCTCAGTGATCTGTTGGGGCAAATCTAAATCCCTGTGGAGCTTATTACAGCAGTGAGTGCCAAATCCCCCTCATGGCTCCTTCACTTGTTTTCTTTATGGTCTCAATTTTGGTGGCCAGTTGTGTTTTAGGGATGCATTTTTCCTTCTCTTCTTGAAGCTTTATGGTGTCAGGCCCTGGCTGGCCACCAGAGGTCTGTCTATGACAGAGTAATAACCACCCGGAAACTCCTTAACAGACCCACCTGTACTGTTTAGGATGTTCTGGGGAAAAAGAATAAGGTTTCAGTTTTGCAGATAGAGTAGTTTTAAGCAGAACATGAGGCTTAACAGTTATTTGTCTAGGGTTAGGGTTGGGTTTATGGTTAGTGTTAGGGGTAAGGGGAATATGTGGTTGTGTTCGTTAGTGGCAGTGCTTATTAGTGGTAGTGGTAATTATGGGTTGCATTTACTAGGGGTAGTGGTTATTAAGGTTAGAGGTTTTTCGGATTAGTGGATTTTTGGTTCGGGCTAGGGTTAGGGTTCGGTTTATGGTTAGCGTTAGGGGTAAGGGGAATATGTGGTTGTGTTGGTTAGTGGCAGTGGTTATTAGCGGTAGTGGTAATTGTGGGTTGTGGTTCTTGGGGTAGTGGTAATTAGAGGGAGAGGTTTTTTGGGTTAGTGGATTTTTGGTTAGGACTAGGGTAAGGGTTCGGTTTATGGTTAGTGTTAGGGGTATTTGTGATATGTCCTTGTGTGTGTTATTTGGAGTGGTTATTAGCTGTAGTCTTAATTTGTGGTATTTGTTATTTGGGTTCTGGTAAGTGGTTGTCATGGGCAGGGTGGTCTCGCTAGCCTCCTGGCAACTATCCTAGAATATGGACATCTCTAACTCGGAACCTGGTCATATGGAGCTCGCTTCACCCTGTAAGGCCATCTGTCTTTGAGAACCATACTCTAACCAAACCTACTTCCTGAGGACTTTGCTGTCTCCCTCCGTGCTTGCTTGTGTCTGGCTAATTTATCTTCAGAGTAAAGGGTGGGGTCAGTTCTGCGCACGGTTTGCCTTACCTAAAAAATTTATTGTGCAGGCTTTAAGGGTTCACCCACACTCGCAAAGCCCTGTAGCGACAGGTGAGGGACGAAATGGCTGGTGATGAGGTGCACTGGAATCCACACCTGCATGCAGGTGTTTCAGGACATTGGTCACTTGAGACTGACGTGGAGATGACGGTCAGGTTTGTCAGCATCCTGAATGACTGAGCAGCCTTTTGCAAGGAGAGCACTGCTTGCTCCACATGGAGAGGGGCCTAGAAAAGGTGTCCTAGCCTAAGCTCATCTCCACCCTTCACCTGGTTGGCTTACCGCGGCCAATGGGCATCTTCTGATGCGGTCAAACAGAAACAAAGAGGCAAAGGCATGCATCTGCATCCAAAGGTGTGTCAAAACTGACAGTTGCGTGTTGGAACATCAGAACCATGCTCGATTCTGCAGATGGTGGGTGTTCTGAGTGTCATTCTGCTCTAATTGCTGACGTACTGTCATGATTCAACAGCAGCGTTGCTCCTCTCAGTGAAGTTCGTCTCCATGAGGTAGGCAGCCTTAAAGAACAGGGCACTGGCTACACACTCTATTGGTCAGGCAAATCCAAAACTGAAAGTCACCTTTCAGGAGTCGGTTTCATGATTAGAAACTCCATTGCCTCTAAACTTGAAAATTTGCCAACAGGTCATTCCAATCTCATTATCTTTTTACGCCTCCCACTACACAACAAGCAACATGTTGTTCTCTTCAGCGTATATGCCCCAACTCTCCAAGCTGATCCTGCTGAAAAAGACAAATTCTACACTGACCTGCGCCGCCTTACCCAAAAGGTTCCTGTAGATGACAAGATCATAATCCCTGATGACTTCAATGCCAGAGTAGGAAAGAACTCTGAAGCCTTGAAAGGAGTACTAGGCAAGCATGGTGTTGGAAACTGCAACGACAGCAGATGCCTCCTGCTAGAGTTTTGTGCAGAGCAGCAGATCGCCATCACCAACACTATCTTTCAGCTGAAAGACAGCCTGAAGACAGCCTGGATGCATCCTTGTTCCAAGCCCTGGCACCTCATTGACTACGTCTTAGTGCAACAGAGAAACACTTGTGATGTCAGTCATACTCGAGTGATGCCTAGTGCAGAATGTCAAACAGACCGCCGCCTTGTGGGTTGCAAACTTAACTTCCACTTTAAGCCCAAACCTAAGAGGGGTAGCATTCCAAGGAGGTGGCTCAATGTTAGCAATTTTCAAACAGCCACAGTGAGAGACAGCTTCCAGGTAATCCTTCAAACTAGTCTTGAAGATCATCCCATAGATGACTCTCCTGAAGCACTTTGGCAGCATATTAAAAATAGCATCCTGCAGTCCTCTGAAGAATACTTAGGCTTCTCCTCCAAGAAAAACAAAGAGTGGTTTGATGAAAACAATCAAGAAATCCAGGAATTGCTGTCAAGGAAGAGAACTGCTCACCAAGCACACCTCGCTCAGCTATCTTGCCATGTAAGAAAAGCAGCCTTTCGTCTTGCATGCAGTAAGCTCCAACAGAAACTTTGAGACATCCAGAACAAATGGTGGATCAACCTAACAGAACAGACCCAACTATGTGCAGACTTGGGTGACCACAGAGGATTCTGTGAGGCTCTGAAAGCAGTGTACAGACCCACACACTAGGTTCTAAGCCCCCTACTCAGTGCGGAGGGCCAAATGCTTCTCACAGATAAAACCTCCATCCTGAATCGATGGTCTGAACATTTTCAGACTCTTTAGTGCCAACCGTGTAATCCAAGGCTCAGCAATTCAGCACATTACACAACAAGCAGTGAAAAATGAATTGGATATAGCCCCTACTATGGAAGAGACCATAAAGCGGGTAAAAATTGGCAAGGCAGCTGAGGTTGATGGAATCCCACCCGAAGTTTGGAAGCATGGAGGCCAAGCACTCCATGCTGTTTCATGAGCTCTTTGTGGGTTGCTGGGATCAAGGCGAACTACCATCAGATTTCTGTGATGCAGCCATCATCACCCTGTACAAGAAAAAAGGAGAAAAATCAGACTGCTCAAATTACCGAGGTATCACTTTACTCTCCATTGGTGGTAAAATCCTTGCAAGAATACTTTTGAACAAATTAGTACCTGCTATCACAGAAGAACTTCTACCTGAAAGCCAGTGTGGTTTCAGAGCCAACAGGAATACCGCAGACATGGTATTTGTTCTCAGACAACTGCAAGAGAAGTGTAGGGAACAGAACAAAGGACTCTATGCAACTTTCATTGACCTCACCAAAGCTTTTGACACTGTGAGCAGAAAAGGCCTGTGGCAGATCTTGGAACGATTAGGAT
>JAWWEW010000006.1:14691435-14733556 GCA_035583185.1 Anabacerthia variegaticeps | reverse complement strand
GACTTTCTGCTGTGCCTTTTGCCATCAGACTTGCCTATCTCACATTGGCCGTTTTAGCCACCAGTGTGCTTGTAGCAGGTGTGGGTAGAGCCCTTCCCAAATCTTCGTTTGCGAAGCCTAGCCGTGATGGTGGAGTCTTAACATAGATATAGAAGCATAAACTTTTAAAGTTACATATTTTAGTGGTTCTGCTAGAGAAAACCCAGGGTGAAGCAATGGAAAGAAAGGAAATCTAATGTAATTTCTCATGTCTCCACCCCAAATTAATAGGTCTCTCCCCTCAGAACAAACCAGGTGGTAGTCCCAAACCTTGCAGAGATTGTCTCCCTCTACGCTGGCTTTCTTTCCCTTGGCTGCATGCTCTACATTTTAGATACCTCATACTAGTGTCCTGCTGTTGAAATACCTCTGGCCAAGAGCTGAGATTCATTTTCATAGGGAATTTCCTTAATGGTATGGATAAAATAACATAAACACACTTAAGTACAGAGTAAGGAGTAGTCTTTAAGAGCAAGTGCAGGAAACCCAGGGATGCTGAGGCCAGCAGCTAAAAGGACAGAAGAAAAGAAAGAGCACAAATACAGGGGGGGTTGACATTTTTTGGAAGATCCTGGGTGGTAATAGTGCTTTGATGGCAGAAATTTGCCTTCATGTACCATGTTCTCTTTCTTCTAGAAAGCCTTTTTGGGTACACACTGAAGTGTGGCTTGTATTGGGAACAAACTAAGCTTTGAGCAGATTATGCTTTCATGTGTATTGTGTGTTTTTTGTTGTTTAACAAGAAGATTTAAAGATGGGGCAAGGAAGGTGACTGCTTGGCAAGTAGGCATGGAAATATTTCACAGGTTGACTGGGAGAATGTCTTGCTTATGTTTGTCAGTCATAAAGTCCTGGGGTACTTCTGTTGTTGGGGAATGATAGTCTTTCTGGGACTTTCACATCCCACCTGAAAGAACATGGTAACATTCTCTGTTCTGAAGAGGATAGGAAATAACTGGGTTTTTCCTCTAGATGCTGTCCAAGGATATGGAATGTACTCTATGACTGTTACACAAAGGATACATTTCCTCTCTCTTGTTGCTACTGTTGCACATGCAACAATGGACTGTTTGAATTTAATGAGACAGATTAAAAATTAACCTTTGTTTTTGGGGGTTCTTGTTGAGGTTTATGGTTGTTGGTTTTTTGGGTTTTTTTTAATTGACATGCTCTGCTTACTTTCCTCTAAATGGGTTCCTAAGGAATCAAGTTTGAGCAAAACAGTGAATATCAAGCATTTAACACCTGTCCCATGTGACTTCATAAAGTTTTGTTGAATATTACCTTCACATTGGGTAAAGCTCTCCAGGTGGTCATATGTCAATTATATGACCTTAACACCTGACAGTACTCAGGGCCTGGTGTGTGTCCCTTTTCTAGAGATCTGAACCTCTTCTCATGCTGTTTGTCAATTGAGATTTGTAGGCGGATTGCTCCAGAGGGGGAGGCTGGAAACTGCTCAACATATGTGTGTGGAAAGCTGAGAACAGTCTTCTCTGATGTCCTCTTCATGCTCTTCCTGCGAGCCAAGCTGTTGCGCTGTACAGGGCAGGAATGAGAGTAATCCAAAACTAGGAAGAACAAGATGTATTCTTGTGTCATCCCCTGCTTGTGCCAGCTCTGGAGGACAGATCAGTGTTGTTTCAATGTGTTAACCAGACTCTTCTTTTCCTGGTTTCCATTAGTTTGTTTGCTAAATTTGATGTTTTGAAAGCATACGTGCCAATGCTGGGCAACACATGGATTAGACTAACTTGTGATACTGAGTATTTAGATAATGGAGGGTCATTAGAAAGTAGAGTCTGAGTCCAGTTTGTGAACTCATGGTGCATCTGACAAATTATTCATAAATTACTTTTAATGTGCTGCTTCAACCTGCTTTTCCTGTGGTGCCCTTATTTTCCAATAGAACTGAAAATTTCCCACTGGGTGCATTGTGCCATGAAGTGTTGATGGAGTGACCTGCTGGGATAGGAAGCCTTTGGGAAGGGAGTGGAGAATGTGGCCAGGCTGGGGCAAGGCCTGGAGCAGCAACTGGGAAGCTCCAGCCAGTAGGTGAAATGGGAAGAGTGGAGGGAGCTTGGAACTCTGTGGCTCCTGGTTCCCTGGCAGGAGATAATGGCAGTAGTGAGAGACTGAAACGGGGCAGTGCAACTCCCTTAGCTCTGCAGCTTGTGCTGCCCTGCTCCGACCCTCCCTCCTGCTTGCACTGTCATAGACATCTCCACCCAGCTTCCTCCCTGCTCCATTCACAGCATCTCGCAGACAAAATCCTTTTTACCTCTTCTCCCTGCCGAGAGGGGCCAGAGGGCTGCAAGTCTCCTGGCTTGTGGAAAGCATGCCTGCACCTTGAGAGCATTTGATCAGAGCTTATATGTGGAAAAAGGAGGAAGCTTTTACATTATCTCTCTTCTTTGATTTAATTGTGGGGAAAAAAATTTAGTGTGGGCATTTGCCATTAGCATCATTTAAGAGAACAACAGTGTTGCAGAAGATATTTGTGAGGAACACCTGAAAGCCCTAAAATGTTTTTTGCATAAGATAGAAGTTTTATTCCCTAAAAATTACTGCAGTTTGGGTTGCTTGGCCTTGACAGTGTCCTTTTGAATTACACAGGGCTCAGTTCAAGCCTGGCATGTTTGATTATTGCAGCACGCATGGTTAGGAAAGACCACATGTGTTAGAGAGGAAGTGCACTTCAGTGTCTTCATTGATTGTCTGGCTGCTTACTGTAGCTAGGAAACATACAAACCTTCAGTAGAAATACTTCACTTTTGCTGTTTATATTTCAGTTTTAGGAATTATCTTGATGAAGTTTCAAGAAAACAGAGACATCCTCTTTCTTGTGCTATTCTTAGAAGTGCAACAAAGTCAATTTGGCACTAGGAACACAGTATCAGGGGACCAGGGGAGGTGAAATCACCACACCTCTGCATGGTCTCTTAATTTTTTTTAAATTCACAAAAGAATCTCTTCTCTTACTTGGATTGAATTTTCACTGCTTAAGAAAGTTGAGGAAAGCAATATTATCCAAAAGTATACATACTGAACATCCAGTACTTCAGTTGAACTTCAGTGCGTTATGTGAGAGTACTGGATATTGTCAGAAAAAAGGATAACTGGTCCATCATTAAACTTCATGTCCTTCTAATCTCTTTTATGAATTCAAAATGACACAGACAGGAAATACAGTATTAGCACTTATATGTAAGATGACCTGTGTACTATTGTAAAAATGCTTTAAGAGTATTAGTTACTAAATAGAAGCAAAATCACCACTGAATCTCTTATTTTTCCCAGGCTGGCAGTGAAGTACTTCTGCAGAGCCAAAACTGCAGTTGGTATCTTAAGATGTGACGAATTTGAAATTTTTACCAATATATATTTTACTTTGCATACATATATGCACACATTTTAAAAAGTTTTGTATATATAAAACCTTCTACTGCATTCCTGGCAAAACTGAGAGGAAATGTTTAGAGGAAACTTAGATAAAAAAGTTAAGCTTTATGACATATTTCATAAATGTTTTAAGAAATACATAAATATTAGAAACTTCTCAAAATCTGCCAAGGCACTTAACAGGTATATCCTAGTCCCAGAATCCTTTGTAGATATGTCCTTTAATTCGCAGCAGCTGTTCTGCCTATACCTGCAGTACTTTGAGCATCTTCCCAAATACTGCAATGACTGTAAAAGGTGATGAGAACTTTTGCAGTTGTTCTGAGAGCCAGCTGGAGGTAACAGCCACTTTATATATACTGGTGCTGTCTTTGTAGCATCAGAAATAAAAATCTTTCCATTGTTGCTCTGAAAAATTTAAAAATCGTTTACATGTAGTTCAGTGAAAACTACGGTACATTGTGGAAAATAAGTTTTTGGAAATTTTAAGAGAAATGAAAGGTATGTAGTTACTTTGCTTTAGAAGAACATTTGTTGTGAAACAGCCTGGGCAGTTCTGATCACATTTTGCAGCTACATCTCATGCAAGGAAAGAGATACTTGGCTCCCCTTTTTCCCTCTGATCAGTTTCCGCGCTTCTGAAGTAGCCAGAATAGGATGTGAAGCCAAGTGATGCAGGGATGGGCTATGATGCTGCTTTTACTGACATCAGTGTGATGTGCTTGTGCCTCATCCAGATCTCTGGTGTTTGGTAGTTTTATAGTCAGTGTCTTGGTATCCAAAAATCCAAGGAGTGGTGTTCCATGGCAGCAGAGCAGCATGGAGCACTTCGTGGAGGGAGCTGTTACTCAGCTCTGCAGATGACTTACTTGATTAGGCATTTTCATTTAGAAAATGAACATGGTACGTGTCCTTTGTATTTGAAGGAAATACTAGCCCAGTGAGCCATAATGGAAAATTAAGTCTGTGAGATCTGGAGCCAGGATATCTCTCTTTAATCAGAACTTGTTGTAAAGCAGCTTTGATAGCATCTACAGCTGACATCAAGTTCTGTAACTGGGCACAGATTAGTGATGGTGAGAGATGCTTCACTTCAATGACAGGCACCCAACAGGTTGTTTTTCGAGACTTTATTGTACAGTGAAGAGTACGAGGTTGTTGCAGTTCTTTCTTTTTTTCTTGCCTACTTCTACCATGTTCTTAATCTGTCTTGCCTCCTTCTGCTTGCCATTTGTTTCCAGGCAAGAGTACTTTGAAGAGAGATGAAGTCACTAACTGCAGTTTCACTGTTAGCTTGCTCAAAAAAAAAAAAAGTCAACATTTCTGCTTTTCCAAAATGAAACGAGGAATGAGCTTTTTAACTTCAGCTTTGCTGATTTGTAGCACTTGTATTTGCTATTCCATAGACCAGATTGTGCCTGGAAGGGGGAGGGAGGGCAGAAGTCTGAAAAGGACCCTCTCAAGCAATTTTACAGCTGCAATGATGAACTGAGTCTGCCTCAGTGAGCCCACAGGAAACTAGTCTTGCATGTGAAATGAGAATATGTTTTGTGACAACTGTTTCTACTGGCTTATGAAGAGCGTTCCTAACAACAGGTAGCAAGCTAGAAGTACTTTTCTGGAACATTTATTTTTGGAGTGCCTCTGTTAGAGACACCCCTCTAGTCCACATACGTGTTTCTGTGAGCTGTGTCACAGCTTGTGTCCTCCTGGGAGAGGAAGATCTGAGTACTCACATTGCTTTGGCTGTCTTGGTTTAAAAATTTGACAGCAAGCGTGTAACACAGTTGGTCAGCGTAGATAAACATGGCCTATTCAAAAAAATGGGGGAAAATGAAAAAATGCTAGTAAGCTTCACTTTAGTTAATAACAAAGCAAAACTCTCATATGAGAAGTCCTTATAAGCATTTTAATAAATGTGCCCCTCATTAGTGTTTCCTCTAGCTAAAGATGGCGGCCTTATGTCTGTGTCTAAAGCTTACTAATTTTTACTAGTCTCCCTGGGAAATTGCTTTGAAATAATGCCATTCCATATTAAACACTGGATATGAACGTGTGTGAGAGAAATCACAAGTGAACTGAACTGGTTACATAACCCTATTGATATTCCAGTTTGCTCTGTGTGTATGGTAGCTGTCAAGATAACAATTTAAAACCTTGTTTCACTTGCAAAAAACTTCTGATATTCCACTCACTGATTTTGAGTTATTTCAGAACCTTTTGCAGTTTTGTAATTTAAGACAGTATCACACCAACATGCAAAAGAGGATAAAATCCACGGGGCCAGATAACTTTGCCAGCTTCTGGGTATACATGCAAGTGATTAAAAATGTTTTCTGTGTTATCCTTCAGCTCTGGTTGTACAATCTGCTTACTTCTTTCAGATCTGATATGCTCTTAATTTCACCTTCTAATTTAAGGAAGGCATTCTCATTCTTTAACAAACATGAGTAGAGAGAAGGGAAAAATCACAAGGCATGCTGCAGAACTTTGCTGAGGCACATGTTGCTTTGGGGACCTTGGCCTTCATTAGTTTCTTGTATTCTAATTATTAGCTTCTTGGACCAAGGGTTCCTGCTTGCTATTTTTTTAGTAAATACTAGCACTTCTGATTTTACTTACACTCCACAAAGTATTGTTCAGCTGTAAAGCTCAGTTTTCTCCTAGGATTAACTAGGTTAGGGATTGATTACTTGGTTGATAAAGAGCACTTCATAAAAAATGTTTGCATTTAAAAGTTGGTGTCATACTTAATTACACTTAGCAGCGAAGTATACTGTTTTGCTACTGGATGCGTGTACACTTGTCTCTGCAACCAGCTAGAACCTGCTGGATAATGTTTCATTGGCCTGATAAACAAATTAAACAACATGTTGGAACAACACTGTGTTTACTTTTAATTGTAGTACTAGAATCTTTGCATAACTGATAGTGATTATCCTGGATAAAATGATTCATTGGTCTTAAATAATGTTTTAAAAAATAGTTAAAAAAAAGGCTGTGGGAGGTACCATTAGACATTCCTATGCTTCATGTTGATGTTTGACTTCCAGTTTCTAAATCTTTGCTGTTTGTCATGTAAAATTCTGAACCAGAGCAGAGGGCCATGAAGCTACCTTTTAGACTGCTTTCTTTTAGGAGATTCCTTTAGAAAGGTATTGTTACACTCACTATATTGAATGGGAGATTTTGGAGCAATTAGAGGAAAAATGCTTTGTCATAAGTCAATATTGATTTTTGTGGACAAGCAAAAAGGCAAGAAGAGATTTCCTGATCTAGCAAAGTATCTAGTTGGTACTTCCTTTCTTAAGATGATACTGCTCTGGAACTGTCCTTCAGTAGCTTCTGTTCTCGGATATTAATTATGCTAGCTGGAAAGGGAGGATGCATCTTAAAACTAACAATTCTCTCACTGAAGAAAGGAACGTGACATCATTTTTGGTCTCTACCAAAAGCTTTACAGTCTTTCTGTAAAATATTTATTCTTTCTAACTTCTCTTATACCACAATGCAACTTCCTTCCCTGGCCGTGACACACTTTCTGTTCAGTCTATTACTGCTGTGAAAAATCAGGTCCCCTGATTTCTGTAGAACCAGGCCTTAGCTGGAACTTCTGGCTGTTACTGCTGCACAGGTTTGGTAATCTGTCCTGGGTGATATGCCAAAAAGCAGTTTCCTTTTCTGAAATTAAAGGGCACGTGGAATATACTTTTAAAATGTGAAATACTGTTGATCAGCTGGTGGTATTTTACCTGTATTTGTAAAGACCAGATTATCATCCCATGAGGACGTGAAATTCAGCAGGATCTTGGAGCATTGCATCTTTCAAATGGCATCTCAGTTTCTCTGCATACCCCTTTTATTCTTTGAAGCCATTCAAAATCTTAACTATGTGTTTTCTCCTGCACCCATGCTGTAGGCTGCCAAGCTTTGTCATAGAAAA
This sequence comes from Anabacerthia variegaticeps, assembly GCA_035583185.1. Lineage (NCBI taxonomy): Eukaryota > Metazoa > Chordata > Aves > Passeriformes > Furnariidae > Anabacerthia > Anabacerthia variegaticeps. The sequence continues at coordinate 14,726,172 of JAWWEW010000006.1, read as the reverse complement.
AATAAGTAGCAGTTATCAGCTAACACTAAGAATATGCATTTCTTTTTCTTTTCAGGGAGAACAAGTTCTACTGGCATTTGAAGCTCATATTTCCTCACTGTCATGCTGAATACACTTTAAAAGGGTACAGATCTTGAGAAACAGATTTTTATAAAGTTCAAATTAATTTGTTGAAGTTGAATTGCAAAACATTTTGATCAGTTCTTATCTGGTTCTGTTACACAAGGTAGACTCAGGTATTAATTTTAGTCTTAATTAAAAGGGCATTTAAATTAAAAAGAACTACTGAAAGTTATATAGTCCTTTCCTCTTTGAAAGCTAGCAGGCTTTTCAAATCAGTCAAAATGTTTGGTTGTTAGTTCGTTTCTCTATGTAAACAGCAGCTTGTGTATTGGTAATAGCAATAGCCATACATCTAACATATTCTATTCTCATGGAGCAGATGTTCAGTAAGAGTTGCCATCCCTCCTCGCCTGCACTCTGGAGCTGACCTTCATATAGGGTGAAATGGTTGCATTGTTTGCTTTGTAGGAAAGCCCACAAGCACATTTTGAAAAGGCTGAAAAATAAGCTTTTGTTGACAAATCTTTCTCCTTTTTTCCTAGCCTAAAGGGGGTTGAGAAGTATGTCCTTGTCTGCTTCTAGGGCTGTAGGGACAGCATATTTCTATTGCAGGTTAGAAACTAGAGATGTATCTGTTTACTACTCGTATATGCGTGTGGTATCCCAGTGCTGAAATTGAGATAAAGCTGTCTATGTCTATTCAGTATTGATACACATTTATGATCCTCCCATAAACTACTCAGTTGTGCCACTGTAGCATGCAAATATACAGCTGTCTCCAAGTGACTCATAATAGATTTTTGTGTACATGATGAACCATGTCTCACATATTTGATTTTTATCTCTGTTGAAAGGGTGCCTGACGATAAAACACTTGCTGATATCCTTAAACCGTACATTGATCCAGTGGAGTCAGATCCTATAGTTTGTCAAAGGTGTGTATTGAATAACTTTGCCCATTTCATCTAATGCACTAATAAAAGAAGGGAATGGTTCTAAATAAATACCTTAAATCTTGCAGAGCTGAGTTCCTAGTCAGCAGTATGTCTTTAATTCCTGTGTTGAAAACCATCCTAACATTCACCAACCAACCAACCAACCCTGGGGTATAGCCACCAAATTTAAACAAAAAAAATATTAAGAAATTGACTCATGGTATAAAGATCAAATAAGGCAACTGTAATTCTAAAAAAATGTAACTATAATTAACCTCAGTTGAGGGGACAGTAAATCTTTTCTTTAGAGCATTTGGAAAAGCATACTAGTAATTATAACCCTCATTTGTAGGAAATACTTAGTACGTGGCAGATTGTCTTAATGAAAAAAATACATTCTTGACGTGCAAAAGATATCTGTCTCTTATGGATGATAGGAAGCAAAGTCATAGCATATAATTTTTTCTTCATCTTTACTGCATTTTTTTTCCAGATTAAAAATCTATACAGCATCTCCTCAGTCAGATGTACAAATCTTAATGAAAATAGAAAACAGGAACCGAAACTCTGTCAGGTAAGGTGATTCTTCAGTTTGTGTGCTTACTGATTAAAAATAACAGAAAGAAGTAACACATTTCTTAGTCTTTAATATTATAGTTGGAGATTATATAATCTCATGGATTAAACTTCAGGGAGTAATTCCTGGCTATCTTAAAAGCTATTCAGTAAAAATGCTATTTCTTTGTCTTTTAGTATGTCAACATTCAAATTTCAGTGCACTTATTTAGTGAATGTGCCTTTACCTGAGCTGCTTCAGCAGCAACCCATACCAAAGTAACAGAACATAGGTTTGTGTTAAAATTTGAAACAACTGTAGACATCCATTCCCTTCTGAAGTTCCTCCGTGGATATGTTAACCTCCCCAAAGGAGTTAAAGTGATAGTCGAGGAGAGTTGTCTTTTTAAATCACTGCAGCAAAAATTGTGTATACCAGAATCCAGTTACTGCATTTGAAATTACACACTTTCCTCAAAGTTACCAGCTCATCACTCTGCATGTTAACCATATTTCTGGGTGTGGGCTTTTGTGTCTCCAGAATTTAGACTTGTACAGAACTCTTTTCTTTGTTTCCAGAGCAGACAATAATCTTGAACTTCAAAATTTAACTTTAGAGAAAAATTTTTCCTGGTATAAAGTAGCATTTTGAACACTCCACCCTGTTGTCATTGTTACTGGAAAGGGTATGTATCAGCTTAGTATCATAGCTTATTGTGGTTGACCAGTGATTCCTAGTTAGACATCTTGAAGTACATTCTTGTCTTCAGATGTAACAAATGGGAATAATATGCTTCCCTAAAACATTACATGTTATTTCTAAAGGAGGAATAAAGGTATATTAAAAGAATTGTATTTGTAACTGAGCTTCCTGTTTGTGCTGTATTTTTTCCGCACCAATATTAAAAAATGTGTACTTTGAAATTCAAACCCAAACTCTTAATTATTTTGATTGTTTGTTGGTTTTTTGGGAGTTTTTTTTTGGCAATAATTATTTGAAATACGGCTGTAACATTTTCCCTTAGAGTTGCCAGTTAGAAACCTGTTGGTTTTAAGTGAATTTGAAGATATAGGGCCATGGTTCTTATACGCAGGAAGCAAACATGAAAGGCCTTTAACTGCTCGCTACCCTGTATCTGAGGGTTGCAAATGTGGGAATAGTGAGTTTTCATTTGTGGGCACTGAAATTGTCAGGGACCAACTGTTTCAGCTAAATGTTCAGAAGTCAGTGGGGCCTGATGGATTTCATCCTAGAGTACTGAAAGGACTACTGGATGTTACGGCAAGACCCATCTTGATCATGTATTAAAGGTCTTGGGAGTCTGAGGAGGTCCCTGCTGACCGAATGTCGTGGTTTAGCCCAGCAGGCAGCTAAACACTGCACAGGCATTCACTCAACACCCCACATCCCATGAAGAGAGAAGAAGTAGAATATACAAAACAAGTGATGCATAATGCAGTTGCTCACCACCCACTGACCAGTCCCCAGGCAGTTCCGGAGCAGCAGCCCCCCCAGCCAGCTTTGCCCTTAGTTTATATCCTGATCATGTGTCACATGGTATGGAATGTCCCTTTGGCCAGGTGGAATCAGTTGTCCCTGCTGTGTCTTCTCCCAGCTTCTTGTGCTCCCCAGTCTACTTGCTGGTGAGCTAGTGTAAAAAGGTTTTTTACAGTATTAGTCTTTCACATTTTCTTTTTTAGAAAACAAGGAAAAGTTGGTTTTGTAATAGCAGGTAAAGTTCACCTTTTTATTTCCTTTTTTTGGTCTTTTGAAGTGGAGTATTATGAGTTGTGTAGAAGGCTTGGAAAATAAACAAGTTTAATATCAAAGGTGACTATTTCTTGTGCTCCTCGGTATTGTTGTTAGTCAACCATTTTCCTCTTCTGAAGTCTCTATAACACTTCTTGATTTCAGGTTTCAGAGCAAGAACTCTTCTTCATGAAGTTAAATTAACTTAAATATTCTTAAGTGTGAGACTCATCTGTATTCCCAGAATCAGCTATGTTGGTTTATAACAAAGTTGGAGTAATTGGTATTTATCCCACTTACAGAATGTAAAGTTTAAAGTATAAAAAGAGCTGTAGAAAGGTAAAATAGAAGAGTGTTTTGACTGGAGAACTGCAGTTCCTCACTTGGAAATTATATGAATCTCTTCATATAAGTTGGTGGAGCAGGCCCAGCTGGGGCAGTGCAGACAGGTCAAGGAAACAGCATATTGGAAGAAAATTCCTCCTGTGAAAGGAAAGAACAAAGTTTGTTTGAAATGATGGGACTGCTATGTCAGCAGAAAGTCATCTTCTGTCGACATAAGCTGTGTCTGTGCCAGCAGGCACTCTCAGCACAGTTGTGCCAGGGTAGTTGTTGTGACAAAGGCTCTAGGAGGGTATTCAAATTTTTACTGCAGTTGCATTACATTTAAGTAAGAGAGAATTTGTTTTTATTTCTTCTCCTTTTGGTTCCCCACCGCTAGTGAAATTAATTGGGAGGTAATGGTTCTTAAACCAATAAATAAAAATAAATAAATCAATACCTGGAATTGCAGTGGAAGTACTTGTGATTGAAACATGACCAGCTTGCTGCTCAGTGGTCTTGGGGATCAAACAAAAGCTGAATGCAGACAGAGCTGTCTCACCTTTCTTCATCCATGTTTCTTTAACAGTGGAGAGCTATTAACTGCTGGTTTGTGTAGCCATGAGTGCCACTGTCAGCTCAGAGTAATTTCTCATCCTTTGTCTCCTCATTCTGCATGATTTTAGGCTGTATGGTTCCTGTATGGCAAAATATTCTTCTGTCACTTTGTGGGCAGACTGAAGGAATAGGACTGGTGTAGGCTACTAATACATGCAAGTCTACATGAATGTTGTGTTATCTGCAACTTCTGTGACCACCAGAAAAATTTCTTCTCCACAAGCACTAGATAGTAGAAAGACTGTAAACACACATTGTTAAGTCAGATGTTGTTTTTAGGCTTAGCAGAACCTTTTGAAAAAAATACTTTTCATAGTTAAAATTGCATATTATTGAGGAAATGCGGTGGTGTTTTGGAGAGCATATAACAGGATTATTGTAGATTATAAAATGTTAGTCTTCTAGTTTTAAGATAAGTATGTTGCAGAAGGATTTTAGTATTTCCTGCAATTGTTTATGAAACAGGAGTTTGTGGTTTAGTTTTGGCTGTTTTCTGTGTTTCACAGCAAATCGCCCTTTTAGTTTGAAGGTCCTTTGTAGAATGCTTTAAATTTTTTGGTTTTTCTTCTTTTCTTTCTCCAGAATTACAAATTAGCTACATAGTACAGATTTCTGCTTTCTCACAGGAGTTTTGTGCAGAACTTCAGAAAACCACTGGTGTGCAGGTATCATGGATAGCTGCCAAACATGGTGCTTGCTTTCTTGAAGTGACAAGTCTTTTATCATCAATGGAGACGGTTCTTAAGAGAACTTTGTGATAAGATCTTATTTCTGTCTTCTCTAAAACCAGCTTGTAAGAATTGCTTTCAGTGAGAATTAGTAGCACTCCACAGCTACTTGGGGTAACCTAAAGCATAATGTCCCCCTATATCTTCTCCTCCCTACCCATCATCTAATGCTCTATAACTGTTAGTTACAATTGATAGTCTTCTCATTAACTGTACTTAATTTATGAGGAATCTTATGAAGGAGAGTTTGAAAAAATGACTGTTACACAATTCTTTTCTTCATTTAAAACCTTTTGGTTTTAAAGGAAGTTTGGAAAAAATCTGGATTTGAATGGGTCAGAATAGTTTTCCATTTGGTACTGCTTGCTTCTATCACCTGTTATGCAATATTTAGTTGGTGGTTGGTGGCCATTCTCTCCTCAGCTGTAACTTTTCCAAGAAAGGTTTAACTGCTGCCTCTTGGATGATTTTTACAGTCTACATTCTTTTATAAAGTAGTATTTTCTTTCTTCAGGATAAATTAGTGTCCTGAGTATCTTCAGACCTTTATTTGGAATGTCTTCAAAGTGACTTTATGTGGTAATAGTATTGCTTTTTCCACTAAGGAAAGGAAAGGTGCAATGGCCAAATTATACAATCTGTTTTGGGAAATACACCTTTTGATTTTCCTGAGAATAGCCTTGTCAGGCTTTATTTAACAAAAAAAAACCAAACCAAAACAGCCATCAGCCCATCCTAAAAAGAATTCCTAAATCACACAGACCCTTGGTATTTGTTATTAGTAAGTTAGTAGTCGAGAGTTGGAGGTTTTTTGTAGCTACAGGTCCTTCATGAAAAATCTATTTACTCAGCCTTATTCTATAAAATTATCTTATTTCTAGAAGAGAAATAACTGCAGCAAACTTAATTTACAGTAGATACTTTGAGACAATTAATGAAATAAACCTTAATGAGGTTAAACCACAAAAATGAAATATCTCTTTTGCTGGGTTCAGTAATATCTTGCATGAATCTAGTTTAGATAGTTTACTCTTTAATCACATGCATTTAGTTTAATAGAATTAAAAAATAATGCTTTTTTAAGCATCAGTGCTAGGTCTTTTGTATAGTCATGTTCTTTTTTGCCTATTCAGAATGACATGCGAATGTTATTTCAGAATAAATTGTTGGGGGATTTGAAGATAGGAGTAGGCACTGACAGACTATTTAGGTGCCTGGAAAATATCATCTGGTTGGCCTTAAGAGCTTTGCAAAGCCAACTGCTTTCAGTGGACCCCGTCCTTGAAGGAACTGGAGTACAGAGCATTACCAGACTCTATCCTGTCATTTTGCTGTTGTAAGACTGCCACACCATACAGAGTTGTGTATGAAATCAGTTGTAGAATTGTTTTTTCCTGTGTCAGTAGTACTGGTGCAGCTCATGTTTCAATTACTCAGAAAGCAAAAACTACCGAAAAAATTTTTGTGCATGTTCCAACATCAAGGGGCTTACTTTCTGTGGTGACACTGGCTGGTGCACATGAGAATACTGGCATGTGTGCCACTTAATTCTTGTGGACCACAGAGAAGATCTGTTAAACAAGTATCAGAGATTTTTCTCTACTGAATGCCATTGCTTTATGGTGGTGAACACTACTTTGCTTTAACTGATTCAATGCAGTTGCTTCTCAGAAGGCTGGATGATGTTAGTAATTTTGGAGCACTTCCCTGTCTCAAGATCAGCTGGCAGAAATGAGAGTTATTTCCTTGGATGACTGAGTTCTCTGCTCAGAGAGAATTTTCTTTTGTAGTCTATTGTTTTTAAATAACTAAGGGTTAGAGCACATCACTAGGTAGCAGTAGTCACAGTAATAGATTTAGGAAGGTGAAGCTTTTTGCTTTAGCACATGCAAATAAGCCAACTTATTTTGTCAGACTTTTGGATAATCTTGGAATTCAGAAAGTGGTAGAAATTTAATGGAACCAAATCTTTTTTAATGTAGTATTTAGATTATTTATTTCCCTATCTTTAAAAATGTCCATTAGATACCTGCTTTGTCAGTGATTTTACGATTATAGAAAAAAACATTATATTGAAATGCATTGAAGGTAGCCTCAAATATTGATAGGTTAGTGTTTTCCTTAGTTTTTCATACCTTCTTCCTAGGGCACTTCTGCATTAGCATTTTTGAGTAACTTCATGTAAACCCCAGACAGCATACAGTCTTTGCTTTCTGCTTTTTATGCATAAATCAGTTTCTTTAGAAAGTTGCTGTTGTTAGTGCAGTGCATGGATCAATTCTTATCAGCTTATTAAAACCTTGTTTCAAAAATACTACTTCATCTAGCAAAACAAATGTGCTAGAATTGGCATGTTTCAAGCATAATTTTGTCCTTTGCATTTTCTGCAAATGTTGAAAAATGTGGGATGATGTATTTCAGATTCTCTAGTCTTACTCTGGAAGCAATTTCTTTTCACATTGGTGTAGTATATGGTATACATGAGATTGGAATTAAGGATACAAATCCCTGGCTGAACTACTGGCCTTGGCATGAGTTGGAACAGACCTCAAGCTGGCTTTAACCTATGCCAGAAGATTGACAGTAGAATTCATTACTCCTCTCTATCTTGCAGCAGCTGCCACAAAAGGAGCTCTGCCAGCCTTACAAAAGCAGGGGGCTAGCTTACAATAGTCATTCTTCACTGCACAACTGTAGTCAGGCATTGGTGACTTTGTGCTGTTCAAGGGGAAATAGAATTTGGTCTGTAGTTTGTTTCTTAAACACAGCACTCCTGTGTATGAATACTTGCTGCTGTTTTTTCCCAGCGTGTTGGATTTTGGTTTGTGGGGTTTTTTTATTAAAACTTCTAGTTTGTTACATTTTCCTGTAAGTCGTTTCAATCTTTCTAGTTTGTTACCTCTGCCATTTCAGAGTCATTTTTCACATGCTCCTTCTTTATCTGAAAATCAGTCTCTCTGCTGACAAAAGCAATGCAGAGCAACAGATGCCAGGTTACACAGCTTTTACTGTAAAAATACTCACTTTTCCTTCCTAGCTACTTACGTTTTTAATTGAAATCCTGTCTTGCACAACATAGATGGAAAGCAGAAAACTAGTAATTGCTGAGTGTAAGTATGTATGGTCTGAATCTGTAGCATGCATAGCTAAATGTTTCAGATGTCTGACTATAATTACTTGACCTTTCAGAAGATTATTGGGGTGATTCCAAAAAAACCCAGAGTTTGTCCATCTTACTATCTTGAGCAATCATTCATTTTTTCTTGAAAGGGATTCCTTTATGAACCAGTAGACGCCTGTTTTTTTAAAGTAACAATCCAGTGTTTTGTAATCCATGCTGAATTCTTTTGGATGAACTGTTTTATAATTAATGGTATTGCATTAGAATTTCTAGAGTGTTGCTGACTGAGACATTTATTGCAGAAAGATTTATTTGAAATCACAGCCTCTGCTCCAAAACTCTGCTGTCTGTATTGCAACAAGTTAAATTCAGACAGCTTGTAGAGGCGGAATATATATGTAAAATGTCGGGGGTGAGATAACAATAGAAGCGTTACAGTTGGCTTCAGCCAGTGGTTTGACCTGTCCAGTCATGTTAGTGGTGTTCTGTAAGCACCACAAGCAGACCCTCAGACCTTCAGACCCTTCATGCTTGCAAAGCAGGTAGGCAGACCCCAAAGTCTAAAACATAAAGAAAATTGTACACAGTATCCTCTTTTCTGCATCGTAACTGGGCTTGAAGTAAGGGAGGAGCCTATCCAGCACATGTATAGGCAGATTTTCTGTCCTCTCTCTTATGAAATGTACATCTAGGAAAGGCTATTTCAAGAACAAATCTTGCAGTTTGCTACCCAACTTGCCATCTCTACTGGGGAAAACTGGCCTGTATATATGTACTATGTAACATGTGCATAGTATGGAAAAAGCCTTCATGGAAGGTCATGTACTGTGTAGCATGCACATATAAGGCAGACTTAAAGGCAAGAAAGCAGGCAATGAAATTCAAGAAAATATTGCTGTTAGAAAAACCCTGTCGAATAATCTGTTGTCCCTTGGCTGAAGGAAGGTGCTGGTAAAAACAAGCTGTAGAGCAGAAGTCACATTCAAACTATTTGTCCTATTCCAGTCTAGCGTAAGTATTTTGAGATGTATTGAGGGTTTTAATTCAACTCTGTCAGCTGCAGTTAAAATATTTTTCTGAATGCTGCTGGTTTCTTTGAACAAAAAGACATAATGAAATACTGACTTAAAGTTTGCAGCGTTTCTCAATTTTGGGGACCAGGAAGTAAGAGGCTTCTAGAAGCAAAGATACCAACTCCTTCCTCGACAGTCGAAATGATAGGCTGAATGGGAATCTGCAGCACTGTGAAACATGGCATCGCAGCCATCAGTGTTTTCACAGAGGCAGAGTAGAGGAAAACTTCCTTGTGTTCTTGTCAGGAAGGAGAAAACCTGTTATTTCCTCCTGATGCCGCCAAAGGGGAATCCCTCTGTTTTTTCTCTTTCCTGATGGAAATGAGCAAGGGCTGATTGTTTCAACATTGCCGAGGGAGGGAATTGACCTTCCTGCTTGTTTGCCAAGAGAATAATTTGTTTTCTTTATTTCATAGCTCTTCCTTTTCATTATAAAGGGTTAGTAACCCATTACCTTAATGGAAGATTTATGGCACTGCGATTCCCTTCCAAATGAGTATAAATTTGTGTAGATGTTTTCACTGTTCAATACAAAGCATTAAGGCTATTCAGACTCTCTCCATATGAGCCAAATTTGAGAGTTAATATTTCCTATGTAGGGATTCAAAATAAGAGAAGTATTAATTCTTCCTAAAGTGGTGGTTCATTAGATTAACCCAAGCATAATAGCAAAAGTATTGCTAATTTACAATTACTGATTTCTCATCAGTTTTATAATTCTGTTTATTTTAACAGTGCGCGAAGGGGATTTGACCTGTTAGTCTTCTGAACTTGATATATGGAGAACTTTTCATTGCATCCTTTGATATTCCTTGGTGCAACCTATACCTCTTAAAATTATTTACAGTTATGTTTCATGAGGCTACATAAAAGAATGTTGTAATTAAACTAGACTTAGGACATTGGTGTTTTCCCTGTGATCATGGCAGTATTGTGTTAATGGTACAAGTTTCATATTTTGACTTCCCTGTGTTTTTGGGGAACCGTGCACAGCTTTGGCTTTTACTAAATATGGCACTCATACCTTTTCAGTTTTTGAAACTTGGGGCATTCATCTCTAGTAGTCACTCTCTTATTAATAAGAACTTTTCCCTTGTGAAATTTCATACTGGCTTTAGGCCTTCTGGTTATCATTAACTCAGGCTGTTTTGTGTCTTTATCTAAGTCATACAGTAGCCTTACATGATTGTGGTGTACCCTTTTTCAGTGTCTCAGCTCTATAACATTTAAAGAGTTCTAAACCTTGAGCTTTAAAGCAGTTTGTAAAGCTGCCTGGCTTCACAAGGCAACTAAATTCCCATGTGTGTAAGGAACTGTTGCCATGATGCATTTATAGTATGAATTATAGTATCATTTCTTGCTGCTGGATTTCTGTTACTTCTTTTCATTATGTCTTATGAGATGGGGAAAGTATTTGCATTCTTGAAATTCAGTATCACTTTATTTCTGTAGTCTTTGAACCAAATTCTGCCAAATGCAGAAACTGACATTTGCTGGTTTCACATTTTCCTTTTGTTTTGTTGTACTTTCTTTTATAAGTACAAGATGCAGAATGTTCTGTACTTCAATTAGCCTTTAAATCACTATTGTGCATCCTGAATCCTTTTACCACATCACTCTTAAAGCTCAGTCCACTAAATTGTTTCAGCATTTGCCTTATCTGCTTTATGGGTTTTGCCATCGCTTGATATATTTTTCCATTATTGTCATTAAACAACTTTTACTCTGCTTTTTTTCTTTGTCCAATTGCCTCATTTTCAAGAGGTTTAAACAAGAAGAGCCTTTGTGCTTCTATGGTGGCATACTTGTAGTCTTATTTGGCTTACCTCTTCGTTTACTGTTTTGTATATTTTCATGGGTAAAAGTGACCAAATCATTAAATCTTTCTGGACCTCTACTATTGTGTCAAATAATCCAAGTGACAATTGGTGTTCCTGCTGTCTTCACCTGGGTATTATTTTTTTTCTTCCAGAATGTTTTAACTCCCTGAAATATGTTTATAATAAGAGAAGTTTTGTGAGTTCAGTTTTTCTTTGCCCCATTTTACACTTGAGTTTTTAGCAGTTTTTAGATTTCCCTAGTGGCAGAGCTTCTTACAGCCCATAAAAGAGAGGAGACAGTGGATTGTTACAGCTGGTCTTAATATTGTCTTTGTTTGAGGGTGACCTATGGCCAAAATTTGGCAAGGAAAAGGATCAGTTTCATGGTTTTCTCATTATTTGGATGTGCCTTTATGTATTCTGTGTAGGTATAGTTAGGAGATGGTGAGAATGTCCAAGATGCTTTCCTGATATGCTGGCAACTTTTCTCACTGTACTTTTTTTAGTTGGTTCCTAGCATTTGGACCACAAGTCCAAATGGTTGAGAAGAGAAAGTTCCTTGTTCTAGATTTCCTTTTTTTTTCTAGAAAAAGCACATTTTTGATGAAAATGTGAAAGGCATTTGACTTCAAACAGGATTGCCAGGCATCTCCTCTGTATTATTACTGATTCAGTTATGCAAGTATCAGTAGTATAGAGGAGAGGTTAGTGAACATTGCTGAGGCAAATTATGGAGATCCTAGACCAGGAGAAGAGAGATAACCAAGAGTGGAAGGAGGAGCTAGCAGGTTTTAAATATTTGGGTAAACTGTAGTCTAATTTTTTTCATATTAAAATATCAACTTGAATTGGGTTCCCATCCTCCTTCCTTTAAAGAGTTTTCAGGCAGAGTACTCCTTCGTATTGCTTTGATGTTGATAAGATTAGTTATAAAGGAAGTGTTACAGCAGTTCTTTTTGTTTGTTTGTTTCAGATCTCTGATGTTTTGCTCATTGAATTTTCTAATTTTTTCATGTATATGGACTAATAAAATTCACAGTTGTAGACTTTTCAGAATGTCAGAATTCTAGTGACAAAGTTAAATATAAAAATTGTGCATTGTTACAATACATTGTTTGTATTTTCTGCCATAGAACTTTCTTTTCATACCTAATTCAAAAGTGCATTTCCCTACTTCCATGTTCACCAAATCATAACCACACGAAGAGGTTATTCACCACTTAGGAATGAAAGTCCATCTGTTAGTTATTATCTTTGCTATGCTGCAGCACTTCAAAATGAGTGCTTGGGAGAGACTTTGAATGCTGTACCCGGTCTTTGCCCTCTTCTAGGCAAATGCAGATACCTAAGAAATGCTACTTGTTCGGTCTGGGCAAACCCCCCCAACTTTGTTCTTCCCATAAGTTAGCATAAGTTTGGTTGTGGATTTTTAGGACTAGGCTCAAAATAGATAGCATGATTTATTGTATCTGAGTTATGCCAAGTAAATACCTCGATGTTTCCACTCAGTTCTAGGAAGAAAAATCATCTTTGTTTAAAATATGTGCAAAGGGTTTAGTTGATCTCTCTCACAGGAAAATCATGAACGTCATTATACAAATATGCATTTTAGTAATATTTACAGTTATTGAGATGGCTAAAACTTGTTCGTTCTCTTTTCAGTGTCTAGAAGACTAAACTAAAGAAGTGACATGGTTGCAATTTATCTTTAATTCCAAATTGCAGATTTTTCTTTATTATTATTAAAATCAAAGTTCCTGTAGATGACATTCAGGAAAACCTGATCAGCAGGGAATTTCCTGCTGTCTGAATTCATGGAGACAAGTTACGCCACTGCAATGATAGCCACAGGCTCCATTTGAGGAGAACTTGTTGTGATGCAGTGACCTAATGCAGCATTCCTGCCTGTGGGAGACAGATTAGGAGACTGAATTGCTGAATTCCTGGAAGGTGGTGGAATAACTGCAGATAATGAAACTAGCCTTTGCAGAAACTCAGAGATGCTATCAGAAGTGCAGAGCCACCTTAATTTCAGTATTTTCTGAAAGGTGACAGAGCTGTTCGTAGAGCAAATATAACAGTTTATGTGGGAATTGATGTGGGATTGCTGAATCTTGCTAAATTTTCTCAATCATCACCATTTTTGTAGGCTTTTAAACTGCCTACTGGCAGGCAAATTCTATTTAATTTTTGTCCTTCAAAAAGCAGTTGTTATTACTATTTCGTTTCAGCTAAAATCAAAAGCTGTTGTCTACTAAGATCATCTCTTTGTGGTCCTTAAAAATGGAGTCATTTCTTATTAAGAAAAAATCCAGCCTATTTATTGCTTTGCGACATGGGCATAAAGCCATGCTTAGGGCAAGAAAATAATCAGGAAAGTGTATTCTTAGATGGTGGGTGTAGTTCAGGGAGGCTGAGGGAATGTATGGAAGGGAGAGAGAAAATATGTGCAAAGTAAATACCAGGGAGGAAAGAAGATTGAGAGAGAAGGTGCCAAGAGAGGTCCCACTGAATACAGGGATCAGAAAGATGTAGTGCAGACAATTTGTATGAACTGGACAGTGGGAGAAGAGAAAGCAGGGGGAAGATTTAAAAGAAAGATGTTAAAATGGGTGTTAAGGCAATAGTTCTGTAGGTGTGGTCAGTTTGGAGCCAGGCTTATCTGAAATCCATCCTGGCACAAAGGGCTGAAGGAGCTTGTTTAGGATGACAGCCTCAGTTAAGTTGGTTCCTGCTGCTGGTCCTGGAGCATAGAAGAGTCCAAGTGAAAGGACAGACTTATGCTGATTGTTCATTTTACTGGGTTGTTACTTGAAATGCACAGTGAAAGAAGGGCCTAAAGAACATTGCAACTCATTGTGAGTTCTTACTGAGCAGGCTACATAGTCCTAGTGATAGAAAAGTAGGTAATAGCAATGATAAAAGGATATCCGGTAATATCTGATTGCAAGGTTCTCCCTGCTCCATCTCATGCCTGTAGTGAGAGCAATTTGCTGCACATACAGGGAAGGACCTGCCATTTCATTGTTACACTCCATCCTCAGCTCATCCTGGTGAAAAATCATTACAGGAAGTTATAAGACTTGTAAATATGCCATTTTGTCTCATTTTTCTCCAAACAGGTACAGTCTTTTCATAAGTAAAAATTGAAACTGTGTATATGTGTATATAGGCTCCTGGAAAAACCTTACAGGGAAGTCTTCTTTTGCCCATAAGTCTCTGTTGTTCAGCCTCTGATGTATGACTTTGTTTTAGTTCTGGGATAACATTGGGAAGATTTTTATCATGACGAGGTTTTTCAGAGATAACCTGGAAGATCAGTCTTGCTCGGGAGCTGTGCTTAATTAGACTCTGGAATTGATGTGAAAGATAGTAGTTTTGATTTGAGAACTCTTAAATATGCACAGTCCAGGAAGAGGCTGGCAGGTGGATTAGCAGAAAACCTCAACTTGCACTTGTGTATGAAATAGGGAATGTGGTAGACTGAGCTCTTGGATAGCACAGGCAGTAACAGCCAAGTTTAAATAAGAGAAGCATTAAGCTCCTTTGTTATATTCTTCCTGAAGTTGACAGCCCACATTATGCACTAAAAATTTAGGTGTTTTCTCTGTCACTGTCAACCAATAAAATTTACTTTAAAAACAATAAAGATAAAGCTCTGACTCAGTGATCTAACACTTCAGTAATTTACTATCATAAAATAGTTTTAAGTACAAATGTTTTATCTTATGCCAAGCTGGACGCTAAAGATGTTTTGTCTAAAATATGAGATAATGGAAAGTGTATTGTGGCATGTGAATTACTTTAGCCTCTTGGTGGTAAATGTTTGCTTAACCAGAAAAGAATGTGTTGAGGTCTTTGCCAAAGGAAAGGTATTGCCATACTTTGCATTTAGAGTACTGTAAATAAAGCAGTAAATATGTTTCTGTTCATGTGTGTTAATATACAAGTTATGAATGCATTCATTCAATAAGAAATATACTATATTGTTATCCCTTTTAAAGGGTTTCAGTATGAGGAGGTCGTAATTACTTTGGCTTGAGTGAAACATGAAACCAAATATTTTCATGATGATTTGAAGTTGAATAAGAGAGAATTTTTGCTCAAACTAGTCTCCCTTAAATGCCAAGAACTCAAATCCTGTTTTACCTTCAGTATTCTTCTTGTGTGTTGACTCCTGATGTACTGCTCTTAATCACACATAACTGTAAATCGTAAAGTATATGAATCCTTCACCTATCCAGTGTTGTTTTTGGCAAGAGAAAATGCAACTGCATAATAAGTTAATGATCAGAGGAGGTAGAGCAGCTCTGGGAAATACTCCATGTACTGCCTTCAGTATATTTTGGTTTTGAACTTCATTTGCCTTTAGCTGATACAATAGCTTAGTGGTAATTTAATAAAACTGATTACAGAAAGAATTGCACAACTCAGATTGCAATGTAATAATATCAGACCATCCTTTGGATTCCACACTTACAGCAAGTGAAAGCAACAGGGTCCTGCTTTATGATGCCTTTGAAATACCCCTTCCTTTCCCTTAAAATCCCATGTCCAGGTTTCCAGTTGGAGAGTTGGGAGAGGATATTACAGTTTGAGAAAATAATTGTGGAGAGGATGCTCATTTTACTTTTTGTTGCTGTGGTATCATTTGTTATGTACCTGTTTTCACCCTCCGGGGTGAAGAGCAGCCCTTTTTTGGGAAGGGACAGCACATCCCAATCATGCATCTCTTGCAGGACACACATATGTGGGGATTTCTACAGGGAGTTTGTTGCTGATAGTGCTGTAAGCAGAGATTTGCTTGGGCATAACAGGGGTATTTTACCATCTTTTTAAAGTTATTGCTGAAATGTTCTTGTATCAGAACAAGGTATGTCTCCTACAAAAACAGAACTCCAAAGTGCTTCCAATGTACCTGTGCTTTAGTAGATGTCCAGATATACTTTTTATTTCATCTTCCCAGTGCTTCACTGGTAATTCATAAGCAAACATGATATATAAGTTACAGTACTAAGCATGTAAATTAAACCTGTAGCATTAAAGCCCCTAAGTAGGATATTAAGTGTTATTTTTAATTTAGAATCTGATATTGATAAATATATCAATTTTGATAACCCTATGTCCATATCTGATTTGCCAAAGATATTACAACATTATAAAACATTTCAGCCCTTAGAGAAATTTGACTTTGATTCTTCTCTTGTTCTTTATGCATAGATATTAGAAGGGTTCAAAAGAATTACGTAGTTGGATAATAAGACTGGATGTGTAATTTTGTAAAATAGTTCTTCTGGACATGGTATCATGTGAAATGCTAGAAAGCTTTTTTATTTTTTCTTTCCCCAGAAAACGTATGTTATGTCCTTGCCAGTATTAAACTCTAAAATAAACTTTGTTATTTTTAAGGTACAACAAACTGGATGCCAGTAGAAGCCTCTTAGACAATTTGAAAGGCAAAGTAATAATTGAGTATCCAACATTATTTGTGGTCTTGAAAACATTGAAGAATGACATGGTGATTCTTGGCCAAGGTGAGCACATACTTATTTCCTGTTATGCTGTACTTCAATATTTTAGTTACATAGACAATAATTAAGGATATACCTATTAATAATGCCAGAAACAGGAGTATGTCTTGCATTTCCCTCTGAATCTAAAACATTTCTGTAAAAAGGCTATTATGAATGCTTTGTCTTAAAAAAGCTGGCTGATGGCATACATCCGTAGGCTGTCTTGTATGTGTTTTTCCTAGCTTTGTTTACTGGTGGTTTATTATTTTTTTATAATATTTTTAGCCTTTAAGGTGAAAACTCTTCAGACTTGTGCTAATTCTTTTATGTAACAATTTCTGTCAGAGTTGATTCTTTCTGAAAAGTCAGGCTATTTGGAGAAGTTGAGTTTTATGTAAGCCTGCTAATCATGCGAAGGAATCATTCTCCATTATTTCCTAGGATAGCTCCTAACATTGGACAAATAATTCTGAATTGTGGGATAGCTATTAGAAATCATAATGGCAAAGTAATTTTTTGGATGGGTTAAAAACACAGTGTTATCTTTTGAAAATTACTTTGTTGAGGGAAAACTTTCATCTTGGAGTTAACTTGAAAGAGAGTCCAGGTCTAGCAGGAATTTATATTTTAGTTTTTAATTTAAGTTCCATTTTTCTCCCCAGTATAAAGGCTTCATGTCCCAGCTTCTTTTTTTGCAGCTGCTGACATAGGGAATCAGTTCCTGTCTCCTAGTCCCCCATCTTGTCACCTTAGTTGTCAAATTCCATACTTTTCAGTGATAAGCCAGTCTGTAATTTTTACAGATTTTTGAGGAAAAACTTTGAGATATATTTGCAATTACTATTTCCCTGTGGCAGCTCAATCATGGCTGTATATGGATATAATTTGAATAAATATGTGAGTGAGAATATTGTCCCAGTGATATTGAACTTCCATAAATCTTGGCAGTTCTGGCCATATTACACTGGGTGATCCACTAAGTGAGAGCAACCTGCTCCCAAAGATATAGCACACAAAATTTCTTGTGCTACACACTGCGAGGGCTTCTGAGAGTGACACAGCATGCCAGGAGACAAGGCAGTAGTGTTGTCTGAGTAACTGGATCTACTGATACTCACCTTGGGAGTACACATACAAACACTGGAGTACATGAAACCAGGTATTTTTGCTTTTATCCATTATTTCTTGGTCTAGCTCCCTTGTTTCTTAGTAGTCAGCCCTACCCCTCTCATTTCAAGGTCAGGAGGGAATTACGATTGATGGACTCATGTACTGAATTGAGTTGTTGCCATTGTCTCCTGACAATTGAGGTCATGCTGCTGCAGCACCTAGCTGATTCTGTAAAAGGCAGAGAAGGGGAAGAGAGAGATGGGAATAGCTGAGGAAGTGCCAACAGGGAAAGTGTGTATCTTAAAGACAGTAACGTTCCTCTGCTGTAGGGATTGTTGGGCTAGCAGTCATCCCTGGAGCTGGTATTCTGGGAACACTGACAGCTATTTCAGATTATGAGAACTATTAATTTTCTTTTTTTGTTGTTAACTGTTTATATAGGTTCCATAAAAATGGAGTTGAGTAGCTCCTTACTGAAGTTTCTTGGGTATAACACTGCAAACATTATAGCTAATGGCAGAAATATCATGATTTTCACATCTTTTATCATAACTTAATTTTGTCATCTCAGTTAAGATGACAAACTCAGCCTTGAGTTTGTTTGGATCCTATGTTCTTGGAATTTTTTCTGTTAAGAGTGGAAGCTTGTGACATTAACTTCAGATTCTTTCAGGAAAACCATGTTCAGAACATGAATACAAAAGTAGGAGGGCTTTTTTGTTGCTGTTCTGCCTGAAGACAAAATACCACTTTTGTTGAAGTGTGTCACAATCATTGTACTCTTCTATTCTTTACAGAATGTAGGAGAAAAAAAACCAAAACAAAACAGTTTTCAGTTTTGTTTTACCAGTTACATTCACAGATAATTGCAAAGAGTGCAAATCTGGAGGTGGGTTCGCCTCCAGACTGTTCAGAGAGGTATTTTAGCCCCTTCCCATCTCCCAAGAAGTGACCTTTTTGCTACAGCATCTTCTGTGCTTCTTGCAGTCCAGTTTCTTTGCCATGTATGGCTTTTTGTATCAGTTGCGTGCTCTTCCTCAGCCATCCATCCTGCTCTTCCTTATCCTATTTCTACCAGTATTGCCTTTCCTCTCCCCCTTACTTGTGCCCTTGGAGGGACACTTGTCTCGCTCGGAGTGCCTGTCCAGCTGACCTCCCTTTGCATTCCTGGCAAACAGCTGCCACATTGATAAGTGGACGTCTGGCAGAGTGTCTGCTCCAGCATGAGGGCTCAGCTACCATAACCCTTCTGACTCTGTTGGCAAGGGACCCAGGCTAGAACAAGAAACAGTCTTGTGGGAATTTAACTGCTAAAATATTGTTTCTTTACTCAGCAATCTCAGATCTACCCCATTCCTTGTGAAGAACAGAGGCAAGTTTTCATAGCCACAGCAATAGGCACATGCTGGGGAAAGATCACCATTGTCGCTGTGATTCGAGTAGTAACCCCCAAAGACTCGGGGAGAGCTAGAGCTGGGCACCTTCAAAGAGAAACTGCTAGAATTCAATGAGTATGCAGCCTATTTCTCCTATCCTTTTTTTCAGAAATGGCTGAAGTATTTTGGCTGAAACTTTCAGGTAAATAAGGAAAAGAATGATTGAGGAAGGAAACTGCCACTGAAAACTTAAATCCAGAGTTTAAATTTTAAAGTAAACTGCAGACAGTTTTAGGTTGGGAAGGATATTTCAATTTTAATTTATAGGCAATGCTATCAGCACCATACAAATATACTTTTTGAGTGAAGACAATCTCTAATTCCTGTTAATAAAACTGACAGACAAAAATAAAGCTAAAATTTGTCTGTTGAGCTTTGCTGTGAGTCAGAAGATTACCACATTCTTTTATGTGATGTTTTGATGCTTGACTTGCTTAATAGCAAAACCTACAGGTGCTCTGATTTCAGCATACAAGGTCAGTCATGGCTGAAGATAGTAGGGGATTATAGGAGCTTTCACAGGACTTAGGGGCAAAAACAATCCTTACTTTGTGCATTACTCAGTACATATCTGGCATATAAATGTTAATTGATTATACACTAGATTTAATGTAGACAAAATGTGACCTCTGATGTTTCTGGGTGAAATGCTTCTATTTTCTTGAACAAATTCCTTGGAAACTGTACAGGTGCACACTGTGTCCTAGGTATTATCCGTGTTTGCCAGCTGTAGAACTTATCTTGACAAGACAGTAACTATACTTCATCAGCTCCCTTTTGGTAACACTCTCATAATGAAGCATCTGACACTAAATGCTCAAAAATGTCTTTAATTTCTTAGATCAAATACTGAAAATAACAATGAGAGCAGAGTGTGAATCATGGGTCTGGTTTGCTGTAGTTTATTTTTGGGCTTCTTGAGTGTCACCAACCCAGTGGCATTTGGTGACCTCACTGCAAGGTGACCAGGGTCAGTACTTGTTAAAGAAGGATCCACAGGATGTGAGGCTGAAGACCAGTTTTGGAAATGAGTGCTTCACTATATGATCTCAGCAGAGCACAATAGCTGTGCCCTGAAACATAAGTTTTGTGCCTCATCAGCCTTAGCTCATGGATTCACATAGTTTATCACCATCTTTGGAATGCTGGAATGTATGGAAGAAGCATATAGGCACACCATTTTAATTTTCCATTTTCATTTAGAATTTCTCAGTTCTCCATCTTAATTGAAATGCTAGTAAAAGTGTAAATTATTAATAATTCATTACAGTTGTGATACATGTATGTAGCAACACAGAAAACAACATTTAAAACAAACCAAGAGATTGATTTGGAATTCTCTGTGGATGAGTGTTTCTTGCTTTCCTACTTGACTGAAAGACCAAGATTTACAAACTAAAAGAAATTCTCAACACTGTCTTTCTTTCTCCTTCAACAACAAGGTCCTACCCAGGGCTTTATCCTGTGTTATGAGACTGGTTATGTCTTGTGAAGTAGCTGTCCTCAAGGAAGGTGTGATTAAAAGGAAAAGAAGACATGAAACTGCTTCTGTTTGATGAGCAAACAACTTTGCTGAAACTAATTGCTTGTTTGTATTTCTTGTTCTATATCCTCAGATGGCAGTGAACCCACAAAGAACACAGGCAGTGAAAGTTCATCCCTTTCATCCATGGAAGAAGGGGAAATTCGGGACAGTTCGTGACGGTTCTTGGAGAGAAGAGGGTGGAATAGCTTTTTGGGGGTTTGATTATCTAATTAAATGATTTTTATACAACTGAGTTCCTAGAGGTTTGGTTTAACTTTCTTCACTAAAGGCAGCACTTCCACAGTGCCTGCCTATTTTTGGATTTAGTAATGCACATCTAGGGATGTAAATAAAGAGATGAGAAATTGCTGGTTCCAGAAAAAAATTATATTCTTATTTAATTGTAGCTTTTAATTGCACCATTGTTTTTCCTTTTCCTCTTATGAGCTCAGTGTCTGATTTCCAGGTTTAAATATCTGATTGCATATTTGTATTTTTATGTGGATTTGAGTCTTAATGCTTAAGCTTACTGGAAAAAAAATGAAATTAATTCAAATGAAACTGATGTTTCATTAGATTAATTTTTTTAGGGTATTTCTGTGTAACACTGAGCTACTGAAGATGGTCTGACATTACTTTTGACTTTAATCTTCTGTGATGACATTGGGTGCTCAGCACTGTAGTTTGGGGTTTTTTCCCTTACTTGGTTTTAATGTGTTAATGGGCAGGTCAGACTGTTTCCAGGGTGGCTTGTTGCTATATGTTTAGTCTTCTACATTAGCATGGGGTTTAAAATCAGTAGAATTGGGTGCATAGAATGGCACTAATGCAGATACACTGCACTTCTAAATAATACTTGTGTTATGTACCTCATGTTCCTAGTGCATCTGCTGGAGTTAGGTATTGTAAATACTTACTGGCATATGAACTCAATTTGCCTCCTTTAAAACAAATACTGCAAACAAAAATTGTAAAGGAAAAAAAAATTCCTGTACTGTATCATCTGCTGACAACAGACGTTTGTGGTTAACTTCTGGGGAGATTTCCAGATCACAGACCACTTATCCCTGCATCCAAGTCCCCCGTGCCTGTGGGGCCTGTTGGAGGATAAGAACAGCACATGCCACAAGAGGTGCAAGATGAAGGAGCCCCTGTCCCCACTTGCACCAGGGCGTTCTCATGACTCAGCATCAGCATTTGAGTTAGTTTGTAAGGGTCCAGCCAAGTCAGTGTTTGTAAAGTCTTCAGGACATTACCCCTCTGTAAACAGTTCTGTGAGGTTGGTGCTGCCTTTGTTATCAGCCCAGTCTCTGTCTCCTGCTTGAGACTGGCACGTGTATGACAAAAGTTGGTTTCCTAGGGTGCATGTTCAATTGCCATGAAGATGGTATTTCAGTTGTGTTTTTCCTGCCTGTAGGTAGAGATGCAGCAGAAAGCAATGAAGGAACTTGTGGAGGTAGGCTGTGGGAGCAACACAGGAGAGGGCTCAGGCTTCCAGACTGTCTGGGCTTCAGAGCCCCAGGCTGCTGCAGCCTCACCAGTCATGCTACATGGAGGGATTTTTGAGATGTTCAAAGTTTTAGAATTTTGGAGTTTTTAACTTGTAAAGAAATTGTCATTAAGATTGTTTGCCAGGACATCTCACTGCTGGTTTGGACAGGCTGCCAGACCTTTGTAGTCATATACTACTCTCACAGTGATATCGCGTGTCCTTTCCCTTGTGTGTTTTGCAAACCCTGGTAAAACAGGGAAGTTTTTCTTCTTGCCTGGCAGTAGCCACCTGTGCTCTATTATCCTTTTTAGTCATTGTTGGTTCCCTGCCCACCTCTTGTTTCAATGTTTGTTTTTTTAACCCTTTTTAAAGGACCAAGATTCCTAGCTATAGGTTCTGCTTTCATATTTTTTCAGTTCAGTGAAAGTGAATAAGCTTTTCCTAATCAGTGATTGCTGCACACTGACTTGGTAGCCACAAATCACTTTAAACCAGTCTTGAACTCATTCATAGTAATACCAGTAAAAGAGCAGAACAGCAAAACTGCCACAGTTCATTTGCCAGAAAATGTTTCATCTGGAGTAAAAGCATGGCATTTCTGTTGGATTCAAAGCAGCGTGGAAATGAGAGTGCTGCAAACGTTAGTGTTGATCTGCATGTGTGTGTGATTAGTCTCTGGCTGAGGAACGCAGATTTGTAATTTGCATTACATTCTTATGCTCTTGGGGGGTTTCGTGAATCGTACAAAAGGGTTTGCCTTTGGGTTTTTTTCTTACAGGAATCTAGCTTCCCTGTGAGTCAAAACACAACGTAATTTATTTTTAAAGGAAGATGCTGTTAAATCTATCCTTCAGATTTTAATCCTTCTCTACCTTAAAGAATACTTTAAAAAATTATTAAGGAGCATTCCTGTGGTGTTTATTAGAACTGAAATTTCCCAGACAAAGCTAAAAATCATCTTTCAGAGTTCAGTGAAATTGAGAGCCTTGGTAGCATTTGCCATTCATTTCTAGGTTACTACATACCTATTTTTGCAGTTACACTAGTTTGAACAGTGGTGATTCACCAAATACAAACCCAGATGCAATTCAAATATTCAGTTTTGATAAGCTTTTTCAATTTTTCTTTATAATAAGGAGTCAAAATTATGGTCTGGCTAAAAAACACAGCAACAGCACTGTTGTAGGAACTGCAACAGTGGTTAATTCTTCATAATAATGTTACTGATTTAATCAAAGCTTATTCACCCTTTGGCTAGGCAGATGTTTTTTAACATTTTCATAGGCAGGTAAAGAAAGGTTTTAATTTGCTTCTGAGTGACTTAACCTGGAGCAAGCACCTTGTAATAAGCTGAAGAGAGAAAAAGCATCTTCTGTATTTTTAAATTTCTGGTCAAGCACTAGAAATTTAATATTTGGAGCCAAGGCTGCCTGGAAGACTTCACTTCTGTCCATTTTGAAAACACACTATTGTAAGC
Organism: Anabacerthia variegaticeps; assembly: GCA_035583185.1. Classification (NCBI taxonomy): domain Eukaryota; kingdom Metazoa; phylum Chordata; class Aves; order Passeriformes; family Furnariidae; genus Anabacerthia; species Anabacerthia variegaticeps. The sequence goes on along the minus strand of JAWWEW010000006.1, from coordinate 14,702,635 downwards.
ATATTATACAAGGATCCCTACAGGACTCTGCCTTGATTCAGAACAGATCATGTCTGTGAATGAAAACTCTGTGATGTTGTTTTAATCTTCATCATTCAACACCAGCTTGCGTTGAGTGCTTGATTTTATGCCTAGTATGCTTAGTCATTTATTTTTCTCTATAAACTACTTGTCACAGAAGGAACAAGCTATTTGTGTGTAGGTTGTTACAGCATTTCTTTTAATGTTTAGACTTTTCAGGTTTCAAATGTTGAACCCTCGCAGCATGCTCGTGCTGAAGAACCATCAGCTTACAAAGAGTAAGGCTCTTGTCTTGAATGAACACACTACTTTAAAAAATTAAAAGCTTAGTGAAGTCATCCCTTTCACAAACCTTAAAGGACAAAAATAGAGCATAGCTAAGCACACAGCAGTAGCTGGGAGGTAGGACTGAGTCAGCCATAGGAGAGAGCTTGGTTCTTTTCCTTTTTTGTGTAACTTTCTGGGGGTATGAGGCGCAAGTTACTGAGTTGTGACATGCAAACAGAGTTCTGGCCTCTGTCAGTGTAACAGCTAAGTTTTGAATGAACATATCTGAATTCTAAGTTTTACTGCATTTATCTTGGCATCAGGAATTGTTGATCCATAGAGGAAAGGAGGGTCATGCTGCAGAAAGTGTGGCTGGCACTGGTCCTTAGAGCCAGGCCGGACCAGTTTCTGTTACTCCAGTCACCAGTGCAGTTTTACTCTGCTTTAGGGGTAAAACTGTTTACAGTGCAGAGCATGCACTGTCATCTAAAATAGTACACAGATTTCTAAGTTCATGGTAGTGCTGATAGCAAGTCCCAGCTACATGTTGTATATCAGGCAGATACAGCTGTTCTCTATTGACATCTGTAGGAGCTGAGAATGTATAACACCATGCAAGAGCAGGCTTTCCAAGGGTAAATATACAGCTGTGATGAAGTAACTTCAGGCCCTATTTGGTCACAAACATTTCATTCTGCTTTCTTAAGTCCCACGCTCTTTTCCTGAAAACATTTATTCTTCCTCCCTCCAAAGGAAAAAATATCTTGAATTTGTGTTTATGTCGTTGCTATGACATTCAGTTAAACTGTATGCAGATGCAGGTTTTGTTAATAAGAGAAAAAAAAATGTACTGTGTACTTCAATGAACAAAGATTACCCTGTGTTTGGATTAAAATGTTGCTATGGCAGTGCATATGGTTTTATTTGCTTGAAAAGTGTGGTGAAATGGAAAGAGGTCACATATATGCAAGACAAGAAATGTCAGTAAAAACAACTCAAATACTGAAACTGAAAGGGAAATTGCAGATGACAAGTAAAAGCAGGAAAAGACAGGGATAGTCGTTTTGCTCTCTATCTGTTTGTGATTTGATAATAGAAATGTGTTCCCACTGTGCCCCAGCGGGTCTCAGTGACCCGTGGTATAGTGACTTAGTTCTAATGATGCTTGTATTGTGAGAGCTTCTTCCCTCAACGGCCCTCTGCATTGTAGCTTTCTTCTTGCTGCTTTAGAAGCAAAGTTCCCCTGACTTGGCTTGATATCACTACTGCTAGCTTTTCCTGCAGAAAAGCATTTCCAGGCTATCTTAATATAGTAGGCTTTTTGGCAGGAAAAATCAGTAGAGTGATAAAATATGGGAAGCCACTAAAGCCTTGCCTACCTCTGGGGCAAGGGAAAGTCCTTGTGAACTCATGGTAGAAACAGCGGATTTAGTTTATTTATTTTTTTTTTAAACTGGCAGAGTAGTCCTTGTATTTATCTAATCCATTTGCATGAGACTTCTTTTTGCATCAGCTACATCAGTACAGCTGTTCCTGTGGTTGCATGACAAATCAGAATGAGTTCAAAATAATCTGCGAAAGAAGGAGGGATAGAAATGAGAAGGGAGAGAGGGAATCTTTTTTTAGAGAATAAATGACCACACTGGAAGCTGGCTGGTTCCTGCATCATTCCAGCTGGTGGAAAAGAGAAAGGGTTTTTAAAATCACATTTCTGCTGTCTTCTGATCATTCCCATTCTGCGTCAACAGGGAGGAGGAAACAACTGTGAAAGCTGCTGTTGCCTTTCCACTCCTTGCTTCCAGGTTCTCTAGTGGAACCGTATTCTAGCTCCAGAACTTGTTTGTTTTGACAAGAGTGCCAACAGGGAGTAGAGCTGTGCTCAAGTGAGGTGAGGATTAAGTTGGTGGATGAGGTATAGGTATTAGTGAAAAAGAATGGACAGGTTGCATTAAAAGCTTTCACACAGCCAGGAGGGCCAGCCATGTCCTCAAGCACAGCATCGCCAGCTGGTCAAGCCTTGAGTACTGTAAGCAGTTTTGGGCACCACAGTACAAAAAAGACATTAAGCCATTAGAGAGCATCCAAAGGAGGGCCACGAGGATGGTGAAGGGTCTGGAGGGGAAGCTGTATGAGGAACAGCTGAGGTCACTTGGTCTGTTCAGCTGGAGAAGAACAGGCTGAGAGGAGACCTCATTGCATTCTACAACATCCTCATAAGGCAAAGCAGAGGGGCAAACACTGAACTCCACTCTGATAATGAGTAACAGGACTTGAGGATGAATGAAGCTGAGTTGGAGGAGGTTTAGGTTGGTTATCAGGAAAAGATTTTTCACCCAGAGGATGGCTGAGCACTGGAACAGGCTCCCTGGGGAAGTGGTCACATAACCAAGCCTGTCTGAGTTCAAGAAGCATTGGGACAGTGCTCTCAGGCACGTGGTGTGATTTTTGGGGTATCCTCTGTGGGCCCAGGAGTTGCACTCAATGATCCTGATTGGTCCCTTTCAGCTCAGCATATTTTATCATCTGAACTCTCAGTGGTATCTCTTTGTTGACCTTTTTTTCCCAACCTCTGTTTTCAGTTGTGCTTGGGTATCCATATTGGTTTTAGTGGGATTGTTCCACTACAGCAGAAGTATCTATGTCTGATGATTGATTAGTTCATTAATTAGTTAATGAAATAATGAGAGTATAAGCTAGTTGGTTTGAGATGCTGAAGGAAATGAGTAGTTTCAGAGAAACTGGTGTCTTTGACTTGGCCAATATACTGGCCTTCTTTTGATCTGGTGTTCAGTGTTCTCTAAATATTGCTGGTCTATACTGCAGAGGTGAAGTTGTTAATGTACACATCCCAGCTGGATTCCCATCTGGGCAAATCTGTGTACCCTACCTTTGAAATTTTTCTGTCTAGTAAACGGAAACTTACAAAATACTGTGTAGTCTTTTCCTCCTGGATGATTGCTGCATTCCATCCTCTAAGCATTTGTACTTCAAGACAGATGAAGTTGCTTATGTGACTGGTGCCTTGGGGTCTTTCAGGATCTTCTCCAATATAAATTGTGTACACAGAAGTCATAGCTCTGTAGTTTTTATGGACAAAGAATCATAGCATAGTGGATGCCATCTATTCAGTTTCTTGATGTTTGGTCTTTATAGGATAATAGACATGTTTATTGTATAATTTTGTTGAAGTCTTTTTTTACAGGATTTATATTTTCTAGACATCAAGTCTCACTGCAGTTCAATGCAGTTTGGTTGTTCATGACTTGAAATGCATTTATAGGTCTCCTAAGCTAGTTGTATGTTACTGCTTTCACTGTGACACCTTGGCGTTTCTATGTGCTGTTTTATTTGTGGCTGTGAAACATGGAGAAAAAAACTGTGAAGGTGAAACCAGGGACGTGTCTACATGAGAAAAACTGGCTTGAGGCAGAGCAGCTTGTAGAACTACACAGCTTTCCTTGCTGTGTCCTGAGCACCCGGAGCCCTGTGTCAAAAAAAGTTCCACTGACTAAACAAGCAAACTAAATTGTGCACATGCATTTCTGCAGGATCAGCTCAGAAGGGTGAGCAAGCCTCCGGTGTGACACATTCAACTACTTCTGTGTAGGTGGGTAGGTTTGACTTCCAACCCTCAATGACGGCCCAGTGCAAACTCTTGTTTCAGTCCTCAAGACCCGTGAGGGATTTCAGTGGACTGGAAATCCTCCTGCAGCAATCCCACTGATCCACAGAGTCTCTGCCTGTTCCTGCATAGCCTACTGGCTGCCCACCTGTAGCAGGGGGATGAGCCTGTTCCCGGACGGTGTCCCCTGGAGGGTCAGGGCGCAGTGGAGCTGCTCTGCCCTGGGCTCTGCAGGAACTGGTTTATGGAGCACAGCTCACGGCTCAGCGGGGCTTCAGGAGTAGCTTGGTCGTCCCACTGTCAGTGCAAAGCTCTTCCTTCACCTGCTGCTGCTTCAGGAGAGGGAGTTGGCAGCACCCACGAGAGAGGATTTGATGCAATCATATGTCTGCTGTCTGCCTATTCCTGCTTTTGTTTTGTTCCCGTCATGGAACACTTAAGGAAGCTGAAACTTTGTCTTCACTGTGTTGCCTTCATTAGTAGGGAAGATTTTATGTTTAACCCTGATGATAACGCGGTTACCACCATGGAACCCTTGTAACTGCGTGCATGGAATCCAGGGCTACACATTCCTTCGATCCTCAACCTGTAGTGTGACAAACGCTCCTTGTGGCGGCAGCACGGGATTCGGCCGAGAGCCCCCGTGCCCGGGGCGGCGTGACAGTCCCAGCGGCGGGGAAAGGAGCAGCCAAAGGACCGGGGACACACGGAGAAGGGAGAGGGGGGCTGGCTGGAGCGGGGCTGCTGCTGCGGAGGGGACAGCGCCGGAGCCTGTGCCGCCGGCTGCGGCAGTGCTGCTCCCCCAGCTCTGCCCGGCTCCAGGGAGCTCCACACCGTGCTGGTGGGTTTACAGTCAGGGTTCCAATTGGTGGATGGTCTGGCACCGAAATTCGCTGCAAATGTACAGCTTGTCATGTACGTTATTTGTCGTGTTCCTAACTCATCTTCTAGTATTCTTGAAGAAGGATATTGGTATTTTAGTTTTTGACAAGAAATAAAATTATAGTTGTGGTCATTACCTTACCTGTAAGCCCTGCTGCTGCACTTCATGGAACATGAGCTTTTATCTTTATATTTTCACGCCTGCTATTTAGGGGGTTCTGCTGGAATAAGAGAGGATATAAAGATTTCAAGGCAAGTGTAAAGATGACACACAAAAAAATTACACTTGTATATTTGTCATGTAATTGTGAAATGTAAAAAAAGAAGAGAGGGCTACATGGTTGATGTTCAATTAGTGTGACATCCCAGCTTTGGAAGACTTGCAGTCCTTTTTACTGGGATTCATTTCCTCTCTTTATATCAGGATAATTTCACTTAGTGTATTTAACTCTCATGTTTATGCGATCCGCTCCTGCAGCCCTTATTCTCCCAACACCGTATTTTTATAGTGAGATTACAGAACCACCCCTCTGCTTGGGGAAACATGGAAAAAACAAAGTGCAGGTTGTAAAACACAGGGCCTGGCTAGAGCCACAGTTCAGGCAGGAGGCAGAAGGGCTGCTTTTGTTTGTATATGGTGTGTGCGTGTTACAGGCGTACAGTTTACGTGTACAGTATAGTTACACATACATGTGATTTTTTGGGGAACTGTTACTTACATGGGTGTGAAGGTGGATGTCATTCGAGTGTAAGGGACAGTGGGGATGGCGAGGAATGCGCCTGCAGCTGCTGGGTGTCTGGGAGCAGTGTATTCCTCTCTCCACACAATAGCCCAATGTGTAAACCCCATGGTCTCTCAGTGAGTGGCTGATGTAGCGAAGTGTTCAGTGCTAGATCTAAGTAGAAGCCAAACAAAAATGCTTCCCTGCTTTTTACACTTTTACTGTCAACAAATACTGTACAGACAAGTTTAGGTACAGCTGAGACTGGTGGCCAGGTGATGAATTCCAAAACAGCTCAAGTTTTGAATGCCTTCAGGCAGGGAACTAGACTGAGCAGAAGAGGGAGGGCTGTGATTTCTCAGGCAAAGCATTAGGTGCCAGAGATGAGCTTCTGAGATATTTGGCTATTTATTTTATTGAGATATTTGTGTCTAATTAATAAAAACTTGACCCTTAACCAATTCTGCTTTTAACTAATGATACTGGATGACACCCCTTCCTAATTCCAAAACCTCAACATCAGTCTCTGTTTTTTATCAGTAATATCTTTCTTACTAAAGACTGTGGAAGAATATTTTGCCAGTGAAATACCCACACAAGAAGAAAACAAATACCCAGTTACAGGTTTCCTTTCACTCTTATCTGTAGCTAACCAGAAGAGAACAATGTTTGCTGCTTTCTCAGATCCTGCTCTAGTTTGTTTTTTTAAATGTCATTTTCTTGCAGCATGCCAGCAAGCTCTCTTACAACTCCCTCAGTTAGCCAAATGTCATCTGTGTCCCACAGAGTAAAGTGTAATTGCATATTTAAAAAGTGGGAAGGAGAAGTGAGAGAAAAGAGTCACTGCTCTGCCTTTTACTCTATTGGACAAGTACTCGAAATTCCTCACATTCTTCTCCTGTTAACAGTATGTTTACTTTTCATCACTGGGTTATTAGGATTAACAAAAGTCATTGCTTCAAGCTCATTTAATTTGAATTTAGTGAAAGCAAACTACCTCCTGCAGACTGTAGGAAGCATTCTTCTGCTACAGAAATGTATTAATTTGCAAAAAGCAGCCACCAAAAAACGGAGACTTGACGACCACTTCCACCCCAATGTTCAACATCACCGTGCATGCACTGCATTCTAATTAAGTACCTTATGTTGCAAATTCCAGGACAGTTTGAATAATCTGACAGTCTAATTAACATTTCAGTCTATCAAAGATTTCCTTTCAATGCCAAGAAGCTCTTTCTGTATATACTTTCTAGAGTGTGGGGTTACAGACTGCAGACGCCACTTCAAAACATCATTTACCCAAACAGTAAGACTCTGCTTTCTAGTCCATTGCTATATCTGTAGTAGAGCTTGTTTTAACTTTCAGGGTATCTAAAAAACCTCTTGCATTTGCTGTATTTAAGTCTGCTTCCTATCAGAATGCTCTACTAAGAGTAGTTAGGTAAATATTTCTTTATTAAATGATTAATTCCATAAATAAATTCTTTTAATTCATTGAATATAAAATTAAAATCATTTACAACTTATTCCAGTATTACAGGGGGCTGGAAGGGGTAAAAAAACTCAAAGAAAAAAAAACCCAAAACAAATAAAAAGCTACAGGTTGATAAATAAAATACTCAGCTTTAAAACAACTGATTTCTGTTTGCCATTAAACTACAGTTGGTACATAATAGCTGCCACTGTGAACACCCCACAAGTGCCCACCTCAGGAAGGAATGTAACTTCCAACTTGGTTGGGAAAGGGTGGGAGAAGATTGGAGGGATGGGGAGAAGCATAGTGTTAAACTGAACAGGATAGAAAAGTTTTCATAACCAGAACAAAACATTTATCTGATCACTTACAAACAGAAAACAGTATGTAATTAGATAAGGTGCTCCAAAAAGAAGCAGTAAAGTTGCTCCAGTACTATGAAGCTTTAAGTATGCTTAAATCTCTGTTGCATTAGTGTCCAGTTGCACAGTGCACTCCTGTAACATCTCAATGTTGCCCTCGAATGGGCAAGGCACCACTTCCATCAGAGGTCCTTTCTCCATGGCTGGTTACTTCAAAATTCTTAGATCCCACCCCCAACACAACTTAGTCCCTAAATTTATGAATGTCGTTGACTAGTCTGTAGTAGGGATAAGCTTCATTTGCATGTGGACAGTTGTAGTTGCATCGGCAGGACTGGATCATCATCACACTCTTGGTGAAGGTTTCCCCATCATCACAGCGGAACCTGACCTTGACAGTCCTGGTCTGCTGGGGCGTACAGCACCTGCCATCCACGCAGGAGCCACAGTACTTGGGCCGGTACTTCTTCACACTCGAACATCCAGCGTAAGTAAACTTCACTGGGGATGGGGACTTCCTAGTCTTGGTACATTTTTTTCCCTTCTGTAAAGTAAAGGCAATAACATTATTAGCAGGAGATTCTTCTTCAGCCTTTACCCCCTACCTGAAGCAGCTTAGAAAGAAAAGGAACACCAGGAGAGCCTGTATTTACCTTTAGGGAGGCATAGCTGGGCTGGCCACATGGCCTCACTTCACATATCCTGGTCTCTTTGATGAGCTTGCAGTCGGGATTGTCGTTGGTCACTCTAGTGGAAATGCCAGTTCCACATGTCTTTGAGCACTGGGACCAAGAGGTTGTTTGCACAATGCATTTGGGATTCTCAAAAGCTCGGCTTTGTGGCTCGGATCCAAAAACTGGAAAAGAAAAGGAGGGCTTAGCCTAAATATATTCTCTCACTGTGTTTCTTTCTTTCCATTGGGGTCTAAGAAGTCACATAGCCACTCTCTGGCCTCCTCCCCTTAACTGTCACCCAGACAAACCCACACTCACCAGGCAGCATTTTCAGGCCTCCCTTCACAATGGCAATTAGCTCGTTGTTCCTGGTTAGTTCACCTTCGGAATCATCCAGACCGAACTCTTTGCTGAAGAAGCCTTCCAGCTCCTCCAGCGCATCCTTGCTTTCGTCACAGACCCACTCCTCGCAGCACTGGCCGGGGACTTTGACCAGCCTGGGGCTGGGACAGCCCAGGTTGGGAAGGGAGAGCTCCTGCGGGCAGAGCGGGATGCAGCCTACAGCTCCATCTATGCACGTACACTGGTGTTTACAGTTCGGCTGGAAGCTCTCGCCGTTCTGGTAGATTTTGGAGTTATATTCACACGGTCTTCCCTCGGATTGTGCTGCAGAGATCAACAAGGAGGGGAAGAGGGGAGTCAGCGGCGGGAATCGCTGGTTTAAGCGCAGGTATTTGCTGGTCTGTTAAACTCAACATACGGCGGAGCTCCCTACAACCCCCCGGGGACGCGGGGCCAGAACAATAACTTAGTCAGGAATCACTTTTCCTTATGTGCGTTTAGCGGAGCCCAGACATACTGAATCGCATTCCAGACTGCTGAAGTCATGTGCCTTTCTGCCAAGCTACCGACAACAAAGCATAACCATACATGGGCTCGAAGTTACCGAACCCCGGCACTGCGGTGCGCGGGGTCCGTCCCGGGGGAGCGGGGTCGCCGCTTACCTCTGCAGATGCCCTTCAGGGCGGCGGGGCTGGCGCCGAAGTTGCACTCCAGCCCCTTGGTGTGGTCGCAGGGCTGCGATCGGCTGCAGTCCTCGTTCAGCTGCTTGGCGCAGACCTTGCAGCAGCCGCAGCCGTCCGGCACCAGCCCCACGCCGGGGGCGCACTGCGGCGCGGCCGCGGGGCACTGGCACACGGCGGGGCAGGGCGAGCCCAGAGCCTGCGGAGCGGAGCGGAGCGCAGGGTGAGCACAGGGTGAGGGCAGGGAAGCGCACGGGGAGCGCAGGGGGAGCACCGGGCACCGCGGCGGGGACGCCCGACCCGCCTCCCACCCCCGTCCGCGGGGAGAGCCAGGGCACTTACCAGGCGGGCCAGGCAGAGGAGAGCGGCCGCCAGAGCGGGGCGGGTGCCGGCGGAGCGCATGTCGGCGCCGGAGGAGCGGGGCTGGCGGACCGGGACCGGGACCGGGGTCGGGATCGGGAGCGCGGCCGGCGCGGTCTGAGGCGGCTCCGGGCGCCGCCGCCTTATATGGGGCGCGGGGCCGCCGCGTGCGCCGCGGCGCTGACGTCGCGCGTTCCGGGCCGCGGCCGCGTCCAGCGCTCGCGGCATCCCAGGAATGCGGCTGGCGCGCGCCGCGGCCGCCCCGCCCCGCCCCATCGCATCCCATCCCATCCCTCCGCATCCCTCTCCATCCCATCCTATCCCTTCGCATCCCTCCGCATCCCTCCCCTCCCCGCCCGGCGCCCCCCGGGACGCCCGGCCCCTGTGCGGGCAGCGGCGGGGGCAGCTCCCGTGCCCGCCGGGTCACCGCCCGTGCCCGCGCTCCGTCCCTGCCGCTGCTGCCGTGCGAGGGACAGGCAAAGCCCTCCCCGGCACGGCACATCCCGGGAGCCTGGTGATGCCCAGCGGCACCGAAGGGCCGGTTTCCAGGCAGGGAACGGGATGGCCCCGCAGCGAACATCCCCCCCCCCCCCCGTCAACCTGTGTATCCCCGGGTTCAGTGTCCCTCAATCAAGTTGGGCGCTCTTGAATAGCATTGCTTAGTTGAAGTTTAATACTTGGGTATGGGGAGGAGAGATTTAGCTTCTGTTGTGGCGTCTTTTCTTTTCCTGGCTGTAAGTATTTCCAGATGGGATTTAGACCCCAGACGTAACAATATTTCCATATTTGGTATAGCAGTAGCCCGCATTTTTCACATTTTTGTGCTCTGTTATCCAACCACAAAGCATTCTTGACAGCTTCAGATGTTGTTAAATATAGCCTTAACTTCTGTTCCCAGGGCAGGAAATTCTTTGGAATTCCTGTTTTTCACGCAATCTGTCTATCATGATTTAGGAGAACTGCGCTGGAGGAGCCAACTGGCGTTCTGCTGCAGTTCACTCCTTTATGAAATAGCCCAGCAGTTGGGTCTGCTGCCCAAAGGCGTTACAATGAGTCCCCATTCCAAGGATTTTTCTTTGAAAATGAGATTATTGTTCCCAACACAAGTTTGGGGTTTTTCTTGTCACCTTCGTGGCTGGAAGGTGGAGAAGCGGATTCAAAGGACAGCCGAAAGCTCACAAATACTCCTCCAATGCCCATGAAAAGTGGAAGGGGAGGGGGCGAGGGGGACAGTGGTGAGGGAGGGATGCGGAGAGGAGGGATGCGATTAACCTGGCTGCGGCATTCCCTCACGGCGGGTGTCCCGGCGGGACGGGCAGCCTCGGAGGGGACTCAGCCGCGGCCCCGCCGCCCGGAGGAGCCGAGCCCGGACGTCTCGTCGCCCGCCCGGTGCCGCGGCCGACCGGGGGACGGACAGAAGGGACCGATTCGCGGGGACGGTGCGCGGGGCTCCGGTAAGTGCCGCTCCCGGGGCCGCGGGCCCGCCTGCTGCTCCCTGTGCATTCCCGCACCAGCGGGAACGATAAGGCACCTTGTCGGGCCCTGCCGAGGCCGCAGAAAGGAGGGTCGTGGCTGTCCGGAGCGCTCTGCCCCCGGCCGGGGGGCGCAGCGGGGCCTGCCCGCGCCGGGAGAGCCCCCGCGGGCACCGGGAGGTCTCGCCTCTCCATCGCGCACCTGGAGCACCTAGGCGGGCACGGGCCGGGGGCACAGCCCGGCGGGGATGGGATGGGATGGGATGGGATGGGATGGGATGGGATGGGATGGGATGGGATGGGATGGGATGGGCTGGGATGG
>JAWWEW010000006.1:14600543-14691335 GCA_035583185.1 Anabacerthia variegaticeps | reverse complement strand
CCGGCGGCGGCGGCGGCGCGCGGGGCGGCCGTGGCCGTGTCTGTGGCCTGGGCCGTGCCCGCCGCGCAGCATGGCCGGGCTGGGCGGCGGCCCCGCCGCCTTCGGGCGCTGCACGCACGCCGTGGTGCGGGCGCTGCCCGAGTCGCTGTGCCGGCAGGCGCTGCGCAGAGCCGCGGGCCCCGAGGTGGACTTCGCCCGCGCGGAGCGGGAGCACCAGCTGTACGTGGGTGTGCTGCGGGGCAAGCTGGGGCTGCAGGTGCTGGAGCTGCCGGCCGACGAGAGCCTCCCCGACTGCGTCTTCGTGGAGGACGTGGCCGTGGTCTGCGAGGAGACGGCGCTGCTCACCCGCCCGGGCGCGCCCAGCCGCAGGAAGGAGGTGCGGAGCGGAGCGGTGCGGAACGGGCAGGGCCGGGAGCGGGGCCGGGGCCGGTGCCCCGCAGGTGGGAGCGGGGCGGGGGGGTGATGCCGGTGCCCCGCAGGTGGGGTCGGGGCGGGGGCGATGCCGGTGCCCCGCAGGTGGGATGGGGGCAATGCCGGTGCCCCGCAGGTGGGAGCGGGGCGGGGGCGCCGTCGGGCGTGTCCCCGGGCCCGGCCCGAGCGGCGGTGCAGGGCGGCGGGGGTCGCGCACGGAGCAGCATCCCTGCTCGGGGATGCAGAGCCCGCATCCCGCTGCCGGCGGCTCCGGGAATACCGGCGGGCGGTGTGCCGCTCCTGAAGGTAAGGGGACAGTGTAAACTATGACTCATCCTTTCTGGGGCGTGCGGGCTGTCGCCCCGCGCCTTCTTGCCCGTGCCGGTCCGGCGGGACGGGTTCCCAGCCCGCTGTGCGGGTCCGTGCCCGCGGTGCTGCAAGGCTCCATGCACTGCCCCTCTTCGTTGCATGTTCAGCCTGAGCTCAGCCCCAGGCAGTGCATCGCTGGTACCTGCGGTAATTGTACCCACTGGCCTGTGTGCCAGAGCTGGTGTGTGTTTTGGTGTACGCGGGGTTAGCCTGAATGCCCTTGAACCTGATGTCACTTTCCCTGTGCAGCCTCCGCAGTCCCTGTGGGCTGGAGGGGTGTGGGTGTATGAGGTATGGGTGCACACCCACAGGAGCCTTACTTTAGATATTCTTAGGACTTTTTTAATGTACTCAGCCCATTCATAATCTAGTTCTTCATACAGTGCATGCATTGAAGTACCACCCAGTTATCTCCTTCTCAACAATCTGCAAGTAGCAACTTAAACAAACCTTACCGTGTTTGAAGCTGCAAAACTACTACAGCAACAACCTGCCTTCGTGTAAGGATCTTTTAGCATAACTCTCCTCTTGTCTCTTTCAGTCCCCATCTTTGGTACCATAGTTCATCCTGCGATCCACTAGCTATACTAGGCCACTAGCTCTAGTGTACCAGTAGCTCTTCTTGGCCATTGAGCGTAGTGGATGAGACATTCCACTTGGTTTTGGTTTTTGTTTTTTTTTCCTTTATATATAATGCCTTTCTTTTATAAATTACAAAGTTTACTTGAATTTTCCAACAGTGTAACAATCTGAGATATTGTACATATGCACTTCCTTGTGCATATCCATGGGTATTTAGTCTTTGTAACACATCTGAATGCTCTTAAGGGTGACAGCATCAGAGTAAAGTGTTTGCCACATCCTACTCTAAAAAGCAGCTGTTTCTCAGCCAGGGTCCAAGTGAGTTTTCACTGGTGTGTACCAATGTAACTCCTGCTGCCATTTGTACCATATCCCCTTTAGGAGAACAGATGTACTTCTTTCCATGAGTGACTTGTCCAGGCAATGTCATGAACCAAGAGGAGAGAAAGAGCTCTGATGCATAATTTGAACCTTATCAGTGTTCTTGAATGATGGAGCAATCCCTCCCTTGAGTTTTCTGTGAAGTAAAAAAGAAGAAATAATTGAGCAAGTATTCTTTTAAAGCTACAACAATGCATTACAGTACAGTGTAGTGCTTGTCTGAACATTTAACTCTTATTTACAATAGTTCTTCCTCCTGGGAACATCATTACAGCAGTGCCATGTGGAAAGAGGGAGAAGATTTCTGCAGGATGATGCCTGCATGGTCCCTCTCCCCTCCAAAGGCATCCTCCCCTTCCCAGCATGGTGACTGTCAGTTGTGTTTAGCTGGTATGTTTGCTTTGTTGGAGTAGTTAGTGACCAGGCTGCCATCTTGAAAAGAGTGAGATGGTCAAGGCTTTAGAAAGCAGGAATATATACATGTCTGCTTTGCCCAGAGCTCTGCATGCCATGGTGGGGGGCTTGGTGTGTGCCTTGGACATGTTGGCAAACATATTTGCTTTCATAAAGAGCCCCTCAAAAAAAGATGTTTGCTGTAGCTGTGTGAGAGGGTGTTTCCTGTTACAGCCAGAGCTTCTCTGCTCTTGTTGCCTCCAGCTTTGGTGGTTCTGGAGGTATGAGCCACAGGTGCTCAGGAAGTCCAGGCACTGAGGTGTGTAGCTGCTCAGAGGTGAGGGAGCCCAGCACCTGCTCCTGACCCTCCTGTTAATGCCAGTGAGTGGCTGTCAGCAGTCTCCCAAAATATTATTATGAGGTTTAAATTCAGCCTCTGAATTCTCCATTGAGATAGTTGCTGGAGTTTGGTGGCAAGTGGCATTGCTGCAGGATCTGTCCTACCATCTGCCCTGTTAAATGCCTCTATCAGTGATCTAGAGGAGATAGTGGCATCTGTATTGAGCTGTGAATAGCCCCAAACTGGGGCAAGGATGAGAGGCAATACCATTGACGTCTGGGCTGCTCAGAGGGACCTCGCCAGGCTGAAGGAAGGGGCTGACCCATGGGGACCTCATGGTTGAACAGGGATGAATGCAAAGTCCTGTCCCAGGAAAGGAAGGATCTGACCAAACCAGCTGAGGTAAACTTGGTATGAAAGTGAACCAAGGCTGTGGCAGTGCATTGTCACTCATACTGGGTGACCAAGAGGGAAAGAGGGTGAATGCAGTCTATGTACAGCACCAGTTTCTCCAAGTACAATCTCCTATTCTTTTTATGTAACGTAAGTGCAAACCCATGAATATTTTAGCAGTACAGTTGCTGTATGCTTGGCTTAACCCAGTAAAGCCCAACTCCTGAGCATGCACTCCTGACCTGAGCTTCCCTGTAAGGCAGTACTCAGCTGGATTTGTCTTACTTATCTCTTAAATGTTAGATGGATTTTTGTGCAGAGGAGGAAGGAGGAAGGAAAGGATGAGAGAAACGGGGGTGTAGGGTACTATTTCTGCAAAGAATTGATAGAGGGAGGGCTTATGTTCAGGAAATCTGCCAAAGCGGCTTGTGGTAGGTGGGGATCTGAAGCCTGATCAGACTAGAGAAAATTGAAGGGCACAAGGGCCTGCCAAGGTGCATCTCAAAGACAACAGCCGGGTTGAATACACAGCTGGAACAGTGCTGTTTCAGGTGCATTGTGCCTTCTCGTAAACTGTCTGCCAGATGCATAAGCTGAGCAGTACTGTCTTCACCTCTGTTTCATGCTACTAAAAACCATAAGGCAGTATTTAAAAACTGATGCAGCATGTTCTTTCACTGACTAGACTCCTTATTAAGAAGGCTTGTCACCAGTTATGATAACACTGTTATGCAGCAGGCAAATTTCTGCAGTAGTTTGTAATAGCATTGATTGAGCTTTCAGGCTTTTTAGATACTATTGCTTATCCCCTCAGCAACATTGGATTCTTTACTGATTGTCTGTCTGGAACAAAACAAAATAAAATCTGGGGTTATGTCTGTTCATGGTCCAAGTTATTTTAAGGAGAAAAAAGAATTGAATTAAATTTGGTCATGTTCAGGCAGTACTGGGAAAGAGCCCAGTATTTTTTTAGTAAAGTAGGAAAATTAGTCATGCATTTAATTATTTGTTTGCAAGTCAGACTTATTTCAAGGCATTATGTTTCTGTGTTATCAACTTCTGAACTTATTTTAAAATTCAATTTCTGGGGAGTTTTGAATTTGGCAGAAAGGTAAAGGCTTTTGAAGTAAGCCAAAGGTAGATTGCCAGTGTAGATAAGCTGGTGTTTTGTTTAGCTGTGTGCAGTCACCAGTGCACTTGACGCTCAAGTTGAGTAACTCCAGTGGAAATGTTATGATCGCTGATCAGATTGCCAGTTCCAGCACCTTTTGTTCCAGCAGTATGTTCTCAATTGTTTATTCCTCTAGTATAAACTCTCAACGTCACCTTCTGAACACAACAGGGTTAATTGCTGAGAAGAGCCCTCATCAGCACATTGCTCTTGCTGCCTAAGTTGTCTTAATGCACTTGGAATAGCACAAAACAGCCTTTCCACCATTTTTGTGCTTATGCAGATAGATGGAAACCCAGAAGCTCAGCAAAATGCACCCACAGTGACCTGTCCTCTTCTCAGCTGTCACACATGGGAGAATTGGCTGGTGCTGGGAAAACTTCAGGAGCTGCTGCAGAAGCTCACTGTGGTTCCTTCCTTGGTTGTTGGAAGGAAACTTATTCCTAAGTCTGTTGTTATTCCCCTACTCCCCCAAGACACACTGCGAGCTACTTGTGACTGCATTTGTGGTGTAGGGTAGCCAGTCCTTCAGCAGTGAGGACAGGATGAGCAGTTGAGGAGTACGTCTGTTAAATCCCATCCTCTCAACAAGTATTGGAGAAACCACTTAACTGCATTTTTAACATCTCTGGGTACCTCTTCCCAGATCTACTTGCTGGGTGGCAAGATTTTGTCCACAGCAGTGCTTCTGCAGAGCTTCCAGCCATGCTGGGCCAGGTAACCAGCTCCTCAGTGCTGAGAACCCTCTGCTGCTGCCCCCTCCCACCCTGTACAGCTTCTGCAGGGCTGCGTAACTCTATATGAATCACAGCTTGCGCCCTACGCTGGACTGCTGTCCCAGCTGCAGCTTAGTGTTTGCAGGGATGATTTGCAGGCCACTCAGGTTTCTGAAAAGAGCAGAAGGCAAAAGGAGTTGGTAAGCTATTTATGTATTATATACGCTCAGGTAATACTACATAGCTACTGCTAAATGCAAGACACTTTGTCCTGTCTCTCTATAGATAAAGAACATCCTGCAGGATAATGTCTATTACTATTCCAAAGTAATAGAAAAGCTAGGCTCAGGAGAAACAGATTTAAGGCTCTGCTGGCTCCTGAACTTAATTAGGTTATGGGGTTTTTATTTTACTTTAATAGCGTGTGCCAGTATGAAAGAACATGTATTTAGAATCATAGAATCCCTTAGGTTTGAAAAGACCTTTAAGGTTGTAGAGTCCAACTGTTAACCCAGCACTGCTGAGACCATGTCCCTAAGTGCCTCATCTACACATGTTTTGAATACTCCCAGTAATGGTGACTCAGCCACTTCTCTGGGCAGCCCAATGTTTGACAACCCTTTTGGTGAAAAATTTTTTTCTGATATCTAATCTAAACCTTCCCTGGTGCAACCTGAGGGCATTTCCCCTCATCCTATCACCTGGGAGAAGAGACTGATTCCCACCTCACTATAACCTCCTTTCAGATAATTGTAGAGAATGATAAGGTGCCCTCTGAGACTTCTTTTCTCCAGGCTGAACACACCCAGCTCCTTCCCCAGCTCCGTTGCCCTTCTCTGGACATGCTCCAACACCTCAGTGTCTTTCTTGTTATGAGGGGCCCAAAGATGGACAAAGGATTTGAGGTGCAGCCTAACCAGTGCCAAGCACAGAGGGACAATCACTTCCCTAGTCCTGCTGGCCACACTGTTTCTGATACAGACCAGGATGCCATTGACCTTCTTGGCCACCTGGGCACACTGCTAGCTTATGTTCAGCCACTGTCAACCAGCATCCCCAGGTCCTTTTCTACTGGGCTGCTTTTTAGCTGCTCTTCCCCAAGCCTGTTGTGCTGCATGGGATTGCTGTGACCCAGGTGCAGGACCTGGCACTTGGCCTTTTTGAACCTCATAGATCTGGCCTTGGCTCATTGATCCAGCCTGTCCAAATCCCATTGGAGAGCCTTCCT
The DNA here is from genome assembly GCA_035583185.1 of Anabacerthia variegaticeps. Taxonomy (NCBI): domain Eukaryota; kingdom Metazoa; phylum Chordata; class Aves; order Passeriformes; family Furnariidae; genus Anabacerthia; species Anabacerthia variegaticeps. The sequence continues at coordinate 14,685,351 of JAWWEW010000006.1, read as the reverse complement.
ACCCTCAAGCAGATCAGTATTGCCTTCCAAGGGATTCTGTGAACCAGTCCCTTAAACAGGCCAAAGTTTGTCCTCTGGAAGTCCAAGGTGGCAGTTCTACTGGCATCCCTCCTTACTTCTCCAATAGACAAAAATTCTTATTTCATGATTGCTGTGCCCAAAGTGGCCTCCAACCATCAGATCACTCAGCAGTTCTTCTCTGTTCACAAACACCACGTGCAGAGGGGCCTAACCCATCAGTAACCCTTGCATCTTTGATGCCACATGATCTCTATCCCCTACTTCCACTGAGACAGCAAACTGAAGGACCTCACTAGCACACTGTCCCTCAGACACTGGTGTGCTGCCTCCAGGCTTATCTCTAATGAGCCTGGTTTTATCTCTATTCCTCTTCAAATCTAGTTTAAGGCTCTTTCAATGAGCCCTGCTAACTCTTGTGCAAAGATCCTTTCCCTGCTTTGAGGCAAGTGTACCCCATGTGTAGCCAGCAGGCCTGCTATTGTGTAAACCTACCCATTATCAAAACACAAAAATTCTGCTGGTATCACCAGGCTCAGAGCCAGGTATTGATCTCTGCTCGTTCTCCTGTTTCTTCACTCATCACTCCCTGCAATTCCAAAGATAGAGAAGGATACTACTTGTGCTCCTGATCCCTTAACCAGTTGTGTCAAGGCCCTGTAGAGTGTTGATTGCCCTCCAACTTCTTGTTTTAACTTCATCGCTGCACACCTGAAAAATCAATAATGGGTAATAATACCAGAGGAGAAGGCTTTCACTGCACATCTTTAACCTGGGCCTGGGGAGGCAGCTGGCTTCCCCAAGGAAGTGGGTCTGGTCTGTATATGGCACTTGATGATCACTAGAGAGAAAAAAGATTAAACATTTTATTACCATTTTAAATAATTCTTATTTTGATCTTTTTTTCTGCAGCTCTGTCACTTGCATCTACTTCATAGTTTAAGTGATGCCTTTTGGTTCAGGCAGGTGGTTCTTTGGTCTTCAAGTTCATTGCTGATGTAGCTCTGACTCTATTTTAGTAAGGCTAACACTTTGGGTCAATTGGCTGTGCCAAGAATTGTATTTTTTCATTTTAAATTTTGTTTCTGTGATCACAGATTTAATGAAAATGTTAGGATGTAGCTTCTAGTCAGATCAATATAAGTGGACTGTATTCATTATAATTGGTTTCTATCTATAGAATAGACTATAAGGACAGTCTAGAAGCAGCTTGGGTTTCATACTTTTCTAACAGAAGCCATATTTAGACCTTGTTATTGAATTGTGATGTCAAGATTCTCAGGAATATCCCAGTTGCTGACCAGAAGATTAAAAAAAGGCAGAACTCAAATTAAATGCCTGTTTTTTAATCCTGTGTGGACACTGATTATTATTGTGCAAGCCTGATGTCAGCTTCTGTACCTTGTTAATCACTGTTCCTTTGGCTGTGATAAATAGCCCTTGGCGAGCTTATGGTTCAGTGCAAATGCTGAGTGGTTAAAGGTTCCAAATAACCGTAAGCATTTCCTCAAAGTGAAAAGAGCCTTTGCTGCTGCTCTAACTTACACGTATGGTTTGGAGCTACCCAGTTCCTTCCACAAGAAATTTCTGCATGGACTTTCAAATTGAACTTAAATAGTTGGAGGTTTTTTGTAATTGCCTTACTTAAAAGCATTGCTGGAATTTTGGTTTTGAGATTCAGAGGTGGGTTCATAACATCCCCAGTGTAGTCTGCCTAATAGTTTTTTTTTAATCCTATGTTCCATGCAAGCCTGTAGCTCCCTACACACTCTGCAAAGACAGAGTTGACATGTAGATTGCAGGGCTGTCTTGCTTATCATGAGACCTGACAGCATCTCCAGAGAGCAGTGGAGCAGAGCATGTGATGCAGAAGAGCTCTTGAGTGTTCTGCTTCTGCCTGTTGGCTTCCAAAATGCTCTGACATGAAGAGGAAAGTCCCCAGAGAGGTTTTCCATGATGTACCAATGGCACAATCTGTAGCAGCTCACAGCACCATGCCAGGACAAGCACATGCACAGACACATATATCCTCATTTTTCCCCCTCTGCTTGCCACTTGCTTCTACTTGTAAACTCACCTCCAGTCCCATGTCTTCACCTAGGCCTCCGTAAGTAAAACATACTTACTTCTGATGTAGAAATATAAATGTGACAGAGGCAAGAACCTCTGGCTTGTTACTATTTCTCCCAAAACCACACTGTATCACCAAGGCCAGTTGTGCACTTAAACTGTTGTCTCCAACTGTTTCTCTTGCTGAGGAAACCGGGGTGCGCAATTCTTCAGCAAGGATGACTGGTCTTAGCAGTGGCATTTCTTATTAAAATAAACATATGCAGACTTTAATTTCTATGGATATTGCTGGTTATTATTTGCTTGCTGGGTCACCAGAGTGATTCTGGAACAGGTGCTCTGCCTCTGCTGCAGGCACATCATGTTTCTACTGAGGATGCTGTGGGAAGTGACTGTATAGCAAGTTCTAACTTGCAATATTCCATTCATGCTGAATATTTTGAGAGCTTAGCAGCTCAGATTAGTCTAGGAAAATGGTGTCTATGCTTGTGTTGTTCAGTTTTCAGAGGCTTTCTTATCTTTGTCAAAAGTCTTCTGATAAATACGGCTGGATCAAAAATGTAGACTTGATTATTAACTGCCTGACCTGAAACAAAAGTTAGCTGTACAAAACAGTCCTCACTGCTTTTAAGTTACCCCATACAGACATCCATGTAGAAGTCATTGCTTATGACAGGCTTGCCAACCAGAAGTTGGTGACTGCAGAGAATGTGTTCCTACCAAGAAAGAAATTACTGTCAGTAATTACTGATCATTCATTAATTTAAAAAATAAACCAGCCTGCTTTTTTTTTGGTATTTATTATAGGAGCATCTCTCTAATTAATTACATAGTGTAAGAGAGCTTGTCTCTCAGTGCCAGATCTGGCAGTCACAGTACTAGGATGAAGATAAATGATGCACCCTCAATATCAGGTGATGATATCCTTTATTGCTGCCTCTCTTGTAGTAGTATTAGGAATTTTTCTTTCAGAAAAAAGATAAGTGAAATGTTTTATGGCTGAAATGTGCCTGAGTTGGGTCTTGTGTTCATCCAAGGTCAGTGATCACCTGCAGGTCAGCTGTAATGTGCCATTTTTCTGTCATTTGGCGTGAATATCGAAACCAAACAAGTATATAAAAATCAGCTTGTTCAAGACTTGCAGAACTCATTTTCATGCCAGTAGAGATTCAGTATTTGGCATCATCTTTAAAAAACAGTTATAATTTGTTTCTGGAAGGTTCATTATGTATGTTAATAGTAAAGGATCTGGCTATCCATGTCTGTCTCTTGATGCCAACTGAAGTTCTCTGACAATATGAAATCATCTGTCTCAGCTCCATCCCAGCTGGCCACTGAAGCAAACCAAAACAAAACTGCTACATAATTGGACACTTTTGACAGTATTGTGAGTGATTTTGCATTTCTCTTTGCTTTTTCTGAGACTTGATGTAAGAGCTGTCATGGAAGCTGATACCCGTAACTCAGAGAGGATAATCTTGTAGGATAAGAATTCTGTTTGTGCATATGTCTCTGCACTTCAGTATAGTTGATGTCCTTTGAGCTGCAGACCAGCAGCCATGGAGACGGTCATCTCCCTGCAAACCCAGGCTAGAAAGACAAGTGTTTTAGAGATGGAGCTAGTTTTTGGCCTGCTCACCACAAATAGCAGGCTGTTTTTTAAAATAATTTAAACGTTTAGTGGTAAACTGCAGACCATGCATCTCTGTAGAAGTGAGAGACTTTAGCAGTCCTATAGGAGTTAATTTTGCAAGCAGTGCAAGTGCTTTGAAGCATTTCACCTACCCAAGTAGCTGAGCATGCCTGTCATCACTGTGCTTAATATAGTAAAAGTGATGAATCTCATGCTCTTCCAACACTGTATAGAGGAGAGGTGGCATGGCTATTGCTAGTCACTGGGTATTCACTGAAGTTTAATTCACTAGTTCATGGCTGTATATCTCCAGTATTTCTGAAAGGCCATTTTTTTGACTTGACTCAGATTGGTTATTCATCTGGACCTGAAATACTGCATGAGGTTCTGGTTACCCATTTTGGAAATGCAGAATAAGAAGAAAAGATAAGGGTGGATGAGAAGACCTTACTGCAGTGTAGGACTGTTCCTGTATGAAGTAACACTAATTAGATAAATGTCCTCAGCTTAAAGTTATTTTGGGTTAGGGGAGGGGAAGAAATAGGAGAGTTCTACAGTATCTCAAATGGTACAGAGCAAATGAACCAGGAATGATAGTGTGAAACTTAGTGACACCCAGAGAAATACCCAGGCAGCAAATTTCAGCAGAAGGAAGTACTTTGTCATGCAGTGCACTACTGAACTGTCAGAGTCATTGCCAGGATGTTGGGAGGTGGGCAAAAGTACAGCTGGATGTCAACTAATGAAAGGGAGATCCATCAATAGCTGTTTAAGATCCAGATGCAATAGCTGGCTTTGGAAATATGTGCACTGCTTCTTACAATAAGCTGGGGAAAATATACTGTAGACAGCAGCACTCTATACTTGTTCTCTTTCTGTTATTTTCTCCTTAAGCTGCTGGTGCCAGCCGCTGTTGGAGTCAGCCTGCTTGGATATACAGGTCTCTGTGACCCACTTAAACTGTTCATGTATTATGAATAAGCTGTAATACTGATAGCTGTTTAACAGACTCATAATGAGTCACTTGCTGTGATCCTGAAGGTCATGAGTTGTCCAAGGACTGACTGTTTGGGAGGCAGATGCCCTGCCTTAACCTTGCAGAGATCTTGCTGGTGTTTTCATCTCAGCTGGCAAGGGGAAACCTGTGTTCAGGCTTAATCAGGGTGTCCGATGGCATAAGGTGGGACATCACTAGCACCAGCAGTGGGTGTTCTGAGGTCAGATATTGGTTTATTTTTTATTCCTGCCTCAGTATATCCATCCTAGAACAGATAGTAGAAAACAGAACGATTCCATCATGAAGATAGTCAGATGTTTTATGTCAACAATATAAAAGAATTCCACTCCCTCCACCCTTAGCAAGGCAGTTTAACCCTAAGAAACAGTGCACACTTTGTAAAGCAGAGATTTCTCATTGGGAAATGTTGTTTCTGGCTTTTCCACATCAGCTGTGAAAACATACTTCCATCCAAGCTTTGCAAAATGATTCTTAGAAAGGCCTGGGACTGAATCCTTGGCATACAGAGGTTTGATATATTGAGAGTTAGGCTTAATGTTATGGAAGAGTGTCCTGGAAGAGCCTTTGCAGAAAAGTGCCAGGGAGGATAGTCTCCCATGGGCTTTGGAGTCTGTGTTGTTCTGGGACAACTGATGGCAGCTGATAATCTGTCGGCTTGTGCTGTGGAGATGATCGGCAGGCTTTTCCTGAATAGCATGATATAGATCAAATGAGCCTGAAAATATCAGCATCGGTGGTAAGAAATAGTTATTGATTTTCAGAGTGCAAGGAGCCTTTTGGAAAAGGTGCCGCTCTTGCTCTTTCCTGACCTGATGCTCTGGCTTTACAGCTAACCAAGTTGCTAAAAATTTTGCAGACTAGAACTGCTGGTCTTTTTATGCCTGCAAACAGCAGCAGCGGGAGCCATTTCTAGGTGGGTTTGATGAATGGCAGGCTGCCAGGAGTGGCATCCATCTTGCTATTTCAGATAATGCCATGAACAGCCTGAAAGCCATTTCTGACAGGAGAGCATCAAACCAGCTGTGCATTGTGCAGGGCTGACTGGAGAGCCTTTACCGGAGCAGGACTAGAATTGGTGTGGCCAAGGGTGGATGGTAGTGACTCCACTGTGGCTGTGTTTCCAAAGTCTTCACAGACATCAGCCCTCTTTGTGGAAGCCTGGTGTGGACCCATGGCATCAGTGATGCTCTGATCAAACTGGGGTTCTGAGGGCCTGTGACCTGTAGGTGTCACAGCCTGCCAGGCAGGGAAGGTGGGCTCTTGTGCTGCAGTATCTCTGTTGGTGCCTGTCACCTGGCTGCAGTAACACTCCCAATGGTTTTGCCTGACCCAGTAGCTGGAGCCATGGTTCCCCTGCAGCCCAGATTGCTGTGGCACTGTGTCCTGGCCGTGCAGGATGACTGGAGAGTAGTAAAAGTAAATGCAGGGGACGGTGAAACAAAGCAGGTCGACTGCTATCCAGGCTCTGAACAAAGGCAGCTGGGTTTGTGGCACTAGTGGGATAATGCTCCCGTGACTGTCCCCTCTGCTAGCTGCAAGCATGTCCTCTCCCTCCTGGGGCTTGCTGGTTTTATATCCTGACCTTGATATTTCCTAAGCATGACTTTATCTTTCTCATTTCTCCATCCTTAGGGGAACTTTGGCATAGATGTTAGCAGCCACCAAAAACTGCCAAAAGCTTTTGTGCAGTTGAAATGTGCTCTGTCCATGCTTCATCTTAAGGACTAAAGGGACTGTTTGTAATTCTGCACCAGGCTTCTCTGATTTTAACCTAGTTTCCACTTTGCTTAGTTTCCTTACCCTCTCTACAAGATTGCTGCACACAAACCAGAATCCTAACAGGAGCTTCTAAAGGTCTGCCAGCTCTCTAACATGCAACAGTAGTCATAAAACTTCTTAAGGGATGGGTTTTCATTTCTCCAGATGGTATGTAAACAAAGGGCTGCTAATAAAACAGTTTGTATGGTCTTATTCAGATTTATATAAATCCTGAAACCATGTCTAAGAATAGTACCCTGTTTTGCATTCTTGAAAGCAGTTTCACTGCATACCTATATCTGCCATGGAGTGCTATGCTGGTAACAAACTGGACTTCTCGGGTGTTGTATGTAAAGTACTGAAAACCCACTTTAATTTCATTAATCCTACAAAATACACATGGACAGTCACGTTAAATATGATAACACTTAGAATGGACTGCAGCCTTGGCACTAGCAGGAGGCATTCAGTATGGGAAGCGGCCTGCAGGTGTCCATCAGAAAGTTCAAGCACTGATTGCTTGCTCTGGTGGGATCTGGAGCAGAAAGGAGTGTGGGGGAGCTGGATGTAGATTTAGCTAATGGTTTCAGTCCAGGAAGGAGTGAAAGAATAAAGACAGGCAATTGCTATGTATTCTGTATGTTATGTTAGGATTCAATAAGAGGAACCTTTTCTTTTAACCTTAAGGCTTGTGCTTATGATGCAAGTATATAAATAGATGGGGCTCAATCCTGTAAGGTGCCAGTGCTTAATGTAGAGCTTGTAATTAGTCCTAGTAGTTTAAAGCACTATAACTCTTTCCTCCCTTGTGTCTGCTTTTTTGCCATTGCTCTGAGCTGGTCTTGTAGTCCTGTTTTCAATAGTGGAAAGTCTGAGGTAATGTAATATTTGAGATATGGCTTTAACTTTAAACTGTTTCTTAGCCTTAAAGATTGTTTAGGAGATTTTGGACTGTACTGTGGTGCCCATGAAAGTGTGTGGTTAATAGCACAATAGAACTTGAGTCTGTAAGAGTATTAAATAAAGCATGTAGCAATATTAAATATATCCCGCAATGAGTTTTAGGAACAACCTAAATCTAGGTAGAGTATGGATCTTTAAAGAACACTTAATCTTTGTGTCCTGCATGCTCTCCAGGGATGGGAGAGCTGTCACTTCATTGTTGATGCATAACACATCTGACATGTCTCCTGTATGTGTTGACTGCTCTAGTAATGAGATTTTCAGTAGGTTTGCTCCTTTACACCTAGTTGAGAATAGATGTGCTCATTTAGCTTTTTGGGAAGGAGCTCCAGAGGAGCTGAGGATGAGAAGGTGACTGCCATCAACATCAGCTTTCCTTGTCATGAGGCATTAACCTCAGCCCTGCACAGACACAGACTAAGTGATAACTCCTGTCAATGACATCATCAACAGAATATTTTACAAGTATTTTAACATGCCTGAATAGCAGCTCATACAGCAGCTCAGTGGTATGTGTCCTCTGAGCCATGGCCAGAGCCCTGAACGGCAAGTAAAGGCTCAGTGCCTCTGAAAGTCAGGCTCTTTCCTCCTGAGCCTATGCATGATTTAGGAGCCCAACCCAGCTATAGGTGCTCACACTGAGAAGTTTGGGTTTCTGTTTCTAAAATCATACTAAAAATCTGAGCTTTCTATATGCTAGGAGTGGCATTTACATTTTCACAAAAAGTGCTCTTGGCCCCCTTTCTCCTGCTTTTGCTGCTGTAAGAAAGCTAAGCATGAGGCAGAGGAGTATGCCCTCACAGGCTGGAGGTGGGAAAGGTGTGTTTGAATGTGCCTTTACTGCTGCTTGTATCAACACAGTCTGTAGGAAGCTGTGTTTCCAGTGAGTAACTAGAAGAAAATCTGAGTATCTCCCCTCTTGAAAGGAGCCAGGGCCTTCCATAGTGTCTGTTGTGGTCCTTACTTCATGCCAGAGGCATGGACATATGTCCAGGCTCTCCTATGAGCTGAAACCTGGGATGAAGAGAGGGGATTTGTCTGAGTGCATCTGTATGTGACCCAAATTCTGAATTTCCGGTAAGGCTTCTTCCCAAGCTGATCTGTCAGTGGGAATTATATTGGTCCAGCAGTGACACCTAGAAAAATGCTTCCAGAAGTACAGATGTGAGCTGTAGCAGCCTACAAGTGTCTGAAGTATTTACTGTGAGACATTAGTCACACTGAGAAATGGCCTTGTCCAGCTGTAGTACAGGTTTGTGTGGTAGTTCAATAGAAGAGACCAGAAAAATATGGAAATTCCAGCTTCCTCAGTTCATCATGAGTTGCCCTTTGAGGAACATGCATGAAAGATCTGTAGATCTTGCCTGAGGCTCCTCTGCAGAGTTTTCCCCAGCTAGGTCATCTTGATTGAAATGCTTACTGGAAGTACCCCAGGACTCGTGGAAAACCTAATTCAGTGTACTTGGAAGGTCAGTCGTTTGTTCTTTCCATAGCACTTGCTTCTCTGGAGCAAACTGCTCTGCCACCCTACTGTGGTGGTGTCTTATCAAGCTGTTTTCTGCGAAGCAAATTTTTTGGTCATACCTTCAGCACTGTAGTTTCCAAATTCAGTTAGTCTCAGTGGAAGCAGTCTTTGAGCATGGAAGCCAACCAGACACCCACGGCAGCAGAAAGAAGAGCTATTTTAAAATTTTAAAAATTAAAAAGTGTTTTTTTCACTTGCATTCCTGGGTCTTGGCCTGAACAAGGGGTGGAGGTGCCAAAATACTGCGAGAGTGTCTGTTGTTGCAGTATGTCTGGCCGAACCAGAAGCAGGAAATACTTGTGAGAGCCTGTCTCATCAGATTGCCAGCCAGCTCTGAGCCTTGCTGGTTGTGAGTGTCAACTGGAAATGTGGTTGCAGGAGAAATATTTGAAGGTGAGTAAAATGGTTCATTAGAAGTGATAGCAGGGATATGGTGGTGGTTTTCTGTTTCAACATAAAAGCAAGAAGTGAATACATGAAGCAAACTTGCATCACTCTCCTTCTTCCAATGGAGGAGGAAATAGGGAAAACTCCCTGTATGGATTGAACGGTTTGTCTGCCAGGACTGGTCTGCCTCTGTGCTCTGCCTTTGGGTCTCCCTCTGGCTTCATGGGGGCCAAATCCAGCCTCCTGGCTCATAACTTTCTTAAAACTTGTAGGTCAGGAATTTTTTCTTGCCCTAAGCTAGACTCTGCTCTAAAACTTTCCATGTTGTGTGCAGAGCTGCCTTGGCAGGAGCAGGGATGCAGGCACTGCAGCAAGAGCCCCCGGTGTCTAACCCCCCTGGCCAGTAGACTTATTCCACCTTGGCTCCGTTTCAAAACTATTTAAAAGACCATAGCCAGTCTATGCTGCCGTTCTCAGCGTTATTGCTCCTGGTGGAGCTGTAACAGTGGGAGACTTTAAAGGAAAAGGACATAATGGAAACTGATTAGAAAAGTGGAGAAAGTCTTGGGGTACAATGAAGCATTGCCTGAAGAAAGGCAGGAGGGTGAGTAAGGTGAGCCCTTAAAAGGCATGTATTCGATCACAGCAGGGCAGGAAATAGCTTTAGGAGAATTTTTTCTTTGGTCCATTCATAACCTGGTTTGTACCTCATTAACTTTCTGTTAGTGCTTTTTTCTTCTGAAATCCAGGGTAGCTTATTTCCACTGAAGTCAATGTGAAGAGTCATTCAGCACCGAGTGCATGAATCCTTTTGTGCAGATTAAACAAGAGAAGCTCCGAGTGTTGCTTGCATCCTAGAGGGATGAGAAGCACATCGAGGATGTGCTGATGATGTGTGCTTTATTTACTCGTTTTTCATGGAGCTACAATAATCTTTGCAGAGCTGCTTTTTCCAGGGTGCTTGCACCATTTTTTCTGTACTATGCTGGATGTGCAAATGACAACCCCTGTGTTGCACTCTTGCCTGTGGTTGCGTTAAGCATGTTAGATTCTTAGAAGCTCCTGGTTTATGAAGGAATTGCCATAAAAGCTGCATGGCTTAAAATATGCTCAATAGTCTGCAAGATCTTTAACCCTTTCAGCCATTCTCTGCTTTCCTAACAAATGCTGGTTTTGTGAACTGTTGTTCTGCAGTGCTGAAATTGGATTCCAGGTAGTTAAAACTGTGCTTCATTATATCCTTTAGGAAAGACAGCTGGGGTTTTGTCTTGCTGATGAAGCCTAATTTGAATGACTTTCCTCATCAAGCCCGTTTAATTAAAGATTAATTACATTCTGTGTAGTGTAACAGTGAAACATGGAAGTGTCCTTTAGGCAGCCAGCTGCTGAAAGGGAGGAATTAGCTATGGTAGATAGGTTAAAAAGTTGTAGGGTTAAAACGCAGCAAGCAAGATGTGCGTTTAATACTGGGGGAGAATGGGAGGGATAGTGAAGTGTTACCATGTGTGTCTGAGGGCTTTTCAGCTCTGGAGAGAGGATTAGGTGTGCATCTGTGGGATGCACTTATCCTGCCTGTGTGTAAAGGGTAGACCTCTTGCCGTCAGCTGCTTTCAGGGAAGGTTTTTTGTAGACAAAAGAAAGTAGATGGATGCTTTCAGCCTTTTGCAAAGCTTGTGCAGTTTGCAACCCAAAAGATGAAGAATGGGAATCAATAAAATGATTGCACAGAGTTTGAGACAAGAGCACTGGTTGTACACCAACTGCTTCTCTTAGTTTTTGTTCCTGTGTCACAACTATGTGTGTGTATGGGGAGAGAAGTAATTTATCAAGTAGCTGTTCAGCAACAAACACTTCCAAAGACACTAGAACCCTTTTGTTCCAGGGTCCTTGGTGGCAGTTGGCTCTTCACTGGAGAAATGCTTCATATAATTCCCCCAAATGGTGCAGTGATGAACAGTTAGTTATGTGTTGTGTTTGGGGAAGTTTAGGGATTTTTTTTTTTTCTTGCTTGAAATGGAAGAAGATTTGATGGGCCTTATTTGTGTTTGAAAAGGGGAGCAACTTCCTTGGAGAAGAGCATTTCAGTATAAATCTCATGAGCCTGGAAAGAATTCAAGGCTATGATTAAAAAGCTTGTTTGTACTCTCTCTGAAGTGCCTGTTGATCTTGTTTGCTCTGATCAAGAGGGAAAATCTTAAATGAACAAATAAAACATTGGAAAGCCTACCATTGCTGGTCAGAGCTGCCATTCTACAAGGAGCCTGCTGAAAACCAACACTTATTTCTCCTGGTTCCAGCTCTTCCCGTCAGTTGAGGTTTGCTTTTTGCTTAATTGCGTAGTATTCCATATTCAGCCCAGCAAAACAGTGGGCACGAGTTCTTCTCTAACATGAGATTTGTGGCTCTCACTTGGTTTCTTAGCATTTGAAGGCATTTCAGTTCTCTGCCTGCTGGAGCGACTGGTTGCTGGCCAGACTTCCCCTTGCCAGCTCTGCTCAGCCAGAGCTGTGCACCTGTAGCTTCCCTTGGCCAAGCTATCCGAGCAGGGATGCACCATTTTCTAGCTATCCACAGCAAATAATGAACCTCCTGAGCTGCAGAGCTGGGAAGGAGTCATTAATTTCTCTAAGAGCACTTGAAAGCTGTTGTTTTATGTGCCAAGTGTTTGTTGATGTGACACTAGAGTTCAGCTGCAATTGGGAATGGAGACATGTAATTACATGTTGGTTCTCTAATCTGAGCCTTCCACAGGTGGTTCTGTCAGAGCTCCTCTCTTCTCACTATTTTCCCATTTCTGGGAGGTGTGCCTGCAGATGAGATTGATTAGGTTGATTTGTCTATTTTCAGAGTTAATTCAGAGGGGTCTCAACTCACTGTAGCCTTCATGGGTTCTTGAACAACAGGCCTTTGTGTCATGCCCCTCTGCTCTACACCCAAATGCATTCACAAACCTGAGTACTACAGGGCCCATTCCTGCTGTTACATTAGCAAATTTTCTTAGAAATAATCACATGGAGTGATGAGCTAAGCAAGTGCTGAGCTCCTGCATTCTGCTAGGTCCGAGTGCCCTTTGCGGGAGAGAACTTGATGCACTACGACAAAATGTATAGATCCTCTGCAGTACATGGAAATAGAGATGTATTTGAGGTCTGGGTTTGCTTCCTCTTGGATCCAAGGTCTAGATCATCTGTGTTGTACCCAGTTGCTCTGGCTGAGCTGAGGCTGACCACAGGTTCTTCAGGGGCCTTAAGACCTTTTGGACACTGGTGGGTGAGAGTGTGCAAGGAGTTCCATGTTACTTTTAGTGGTATAACAGTCAGTACGTGGGATCTGATTTGATGCTGGATGAGCCCCCAGTAACTCACATTAGAGGGCAGAGCTTGTCCAAACACAGCAACATTGGTTTTTTCAAGGAAAAATCATGTAGCATTGCATAACCAATACTGAAGGTACTGTGTTGGAAAGCTTAACCCATCATGCATTTTTTAATGAGATCTTCTTAATTTTCTTTTTAATCAGATGCATGGAGACTACTACTGTCCCAGGTACAAGTGCTGCTCCATGGCAGAGTGGTCAGGTGGAAAATTAGGTATCTAAAACTTTTCAGGGCATGATCTGAACTTGGAGATTTCAGTAAGAGACAAAGGAAACACAAAAAGAGTGGTTTTCTCTTGGAGGCTCTGACATGGTGCAATAAAAGCGTCATGTGGAGCTTCTCTGGTAGTCATTTCTGCTCTGTCCTGGGTAGTTTCTTACAGGCTCTGTGTGATGGGAAGCCCCTGTTCCAGGTAACATTGAAAATGATGCGAGAGCTCTCCTAGCTTGCAAAGGTTCACTGAGGATTCCCATTCCCAGCTGAAAGGATCTCATAGGTGTGTCTGTGTAGATGTGCATATATGTACATAGTGTTTGTATACATGTAGTTACTTGTTCATTGTGAATGATACTGCAGGGGGTTTTTTACTGCAGAGAACTGCTCTTACATGGTAGTGTCTGCTGAGAGTTAAGGCTGTCTTTGGGAAATAATTTTGGTCTTGATCTTAGGCTGGTCTTAAAGCTGGGACCCAGAGGTAGGAAAAGGAGTGTGCTAAATGATGACCCTAGCTAATTCTCAGAAATAGCATGGTGTTCTTGCTGCCCACCTTTCTCTTTCATCCTTCTCCCTGACTCTATTCCAGAACATCTTGTGGAAAAAGGAAAAGTCATTTCCGTTAGAACTGGCTGCTTTTCTTCTTTCCATAGATGTTTTTTCACCCCTCTACTCTCAAGTTAAATTGGAAAACAAAGTATGCAGTATTTCTGCTGCAGAGTTAAATATTGATGAAGATTAAGACGTATTAAAAGACTGAGGAAATTCGTGGGACAGGAATAAAAATAAACAAAACCCAGAAAATTAAAAAAATGTTCAAGTGTATGAATAGGTCTTTATCTTTCCAGCTTCCTGCATGATTTCCAATAAAATGTTTCAGCATCTTGATGCAAACGTTCCAGCTTCACTGAGCTGGGGACAAGAAAGTGCTGTACAGTAACAGTTATGGAGGGAAAACGTTCTGTGCTGTGTTGGTCTTGGACTTCCTCAGAATATTTTTTGTTCCAGATGTTAAACTGCTATTTTTTTCAGAAGCCTTGTTAAGTTGCCAGAACATTAGATTTTTTTGAAGGATTTTCCAAACCCCAGCTGATTATCACAACACACAAGAATCCAAACTTGGGCTTGGCTTTGCTGTGCTGCAGCAGCTGCAGAAAATCTGTGCGAAGGTGCAGGTTTACAGCACCATCATTGAATGCCCTTTTAGGGTAAAACAGGGAGTGAGGGAATTCTGCTCTGCTGCCTCGTACAATGCAGGATTTACGTCAGCCATTGAGTAACACCGAGTTCCCCAAAGCACAAATATCCTCGCACACACACTGTGGCCAAGGTGGTAGCAGAGCTCCCAAAAGAGATGCAGCAGAGCAGTTTGGGGATGGAAAAAATTATATCCCATCTGCCTCCATCCAGGCCTTCTCAGAACAGAGTCCCCGGTGTATTTTCTTTCTAGATATAAGAGCACTTTTTTTAGCTGATGGTAGTACATGGCACAGATTGCACATTGCTGCTTGATTGACATCAAAATTCCCCCTCTCACCTGTGACTCTCTCACTGACCAAGGCGCCTCTGCCCCAGCTCCCAGTGGCCCTGTTACTCACATTCTTTTCAGCCCTTTGATCTAGTCCTTATGGACATAGATGGAAAATTCTCCTAAGCTCTGTTTTGTCTCGAGTGTTGTCAATAGGAAACTTCTCTATACCAAACCAATAAATGTATAACACCTTCTACTTTGTACCTGCTTCTCTCTTTACCTGCCTAATTGTTGTCTTTGTGCATTAACAGAAACTCTCAGCTATGGTATTTCTGCACTTAATGCATCTTCCTGACACTGGCAGTACCTGCCTGCTGCCTTCATTTTGCTTTGAAGGGTTGTCCACCCATATGAGCGGAAACCTGTGACTATCCTAGTATTAAAGACAGTGTGGAGCTCAATGTGTTCAAATTCCTTTCCCTAACCACAATCCTCTTTTTAGAGGTGAATTCTGCCAACCAACTCGGGCGACCCACTCTCCTGTGCCAAAAAAAGCTACTTATTTAGCCAAGCATATCTGCTGTACCTGGAAAGGGCTATTTGAAGTTGCCAGAACAAGGTTCCTGCCTGCATCGGGACAGATCCCCAGGCTACTGGTGGCTGACAGGGCACATTGCTGAAATGGTAAACAGATTTAGCACACTGCAGTTTTTCATTGTCTTGGGTCTGTACCCAGTCTGTGAGGAACATGGCATTCTTTCCTGGGAGTGATGTGGGGTCAGAGCACTTGTGTGGTGTATGGATGGAGGTGAAGGTGGGCCTCCCAACGAATGCCACCAAGTTGTCCCCTCCCTCAAGAGAGACACGGAGAACAAGGCCTACTGAAAAAATGACAAAGGAAGGTGGCTGTATTTTCAAATGGGTCTGTATTTTTAAATGGGGTTTTGTTCAGTTGGGTTCAAAGTGAGTAGCAGCTTGAGGCAGCTAAAGTAGAAAGGACAACAGTGTCAGCTCTCTTCTGCTGTGAATATTGATGTCACAGGGAAGGGAGGATGAAAAACAGAGTCCTAAACATGAGATATGAGCAGATGCAATGGATAAATCACCATACAATAGAGTGAAAAACTTCTCAGATCTCTTGAGCTGAAGTTTGTGCCAGAGATCCAAAGGACCCTTTGCTGTAACGGCATTAAGATGAGGCTTGGATGCTGGGGGAAGGCTGTCCCCATCTCCTGAAACCAGACCCTATTACTCACAAGTGTTTTCACTCTTGTGTCCAGTGTACCACAGGAAAAGCTCTGGTCATGATTCGTGGTTGTAGTTGAAAGGGAAAAGTCTGTGACTTATCCTCTGTCACTGTCCTTGCTGGTGGGCCTAATCCCAACCGTGCTTTTCCAGTTTTGCTTTTTTTTTTTCAGTAGTATTTCATAAAGGATTTGCTCAGCTCTGGGTTTGTGTAAGAAGATAGCCATGAGGAGAGCGTGGAGGAAACTCTTCCAATGCAAAAGCTGAAGCTTGGAGTGAAAACTGGTCAATGAAGGCAGAAATTTGGCTGTAGAAGTACAAACAATCTTTTCTCTGCTGTGGTCCTCAACTGGGCTTTGAAGGATGATAAAGAGAGCATAGCAGTGAGTCAGGATGGATATTTGTGCTCTATTGAGCTCCTTCCGGCCATTCCCCTCTGACTCATGGATTGCACAGAGATCTCTAAATATTTTACATGCCAGTGGGTGCTGCAGTAGTAGGCGTGAGATTAAGCCCATTTTTAAATCAATGTGACTCTGGATAGAACCACTCCCGTTATCATTCTCCAGACTCCTCCTTTTCCCACTTCAGAGCAACGGAAACAGAAGTCATCCCTTGTTTACACAAACTGATGGATTTGAACAGTTTCCTGTGAAAGGTACAATTATCCTAATTAAGTGAAAACAACTACCAAAAAGTCTCAGTTATCTTAAAATTGAGATATTGCAGTTCAGTTGTATTTCCAGACTCGGGCAAACTGCTGGAATGCATGCAGTTTAACTTTCCTCTATGATATAATAGTTTAAAAGAGATCAGGGTACATTTTACCATAGTGTCTAGCAATGTGAGTTTATTCAGACTTTTGGCAAGCAGTTCTGCACACTCTTGCTAAAACTGTGAATCATCCATTGTTGGCTGATTGCACTCTAGTTGCTAAGAGATCTGTCAAGTGCATACTGAGGCTTAATTCTACATTTGCTCTAAGAAGGGCTAAATGTATTAAATTGGAACATGTCACATCCTTCCTAAACAAGTAATTAAGGCACTGCTATGAGCCTGTCTGATGGAGGGAAGACAAGGAGCTGGGAACAGCTGGAAGATTTAACTTGTGTCGAGGTTGGTCTCTTCTGTCTGGGAACACTAGACTTATTGCATGTTGGATTTTCACAACCTGATGCATAGTGGAAATAGAAAGGGGAGGGAGACATTAAAAAAATACAATTTGCAAAAGAACTTGTTTTTCAGTGTCCTTATGTAAACCTCTTAAAATGATCTAATACTTTTTCACAAAGTGTAATTTTTAGTAATGGAAAGACAATCCGTCAGTGTTTCCCAAGCTGCCTTGCCCCCTGCCCCCTCCCAAGTGAACTCTACCATTCGCACTGCTCCTCCCCAGTTATCCCGTCGCTTGGATGTGCTGCAATATGTATTGCAGATGCTGTGTGCTTTCATTCAAGATTGTACTTTAATGTTTCTGTTTGCTGAGTACACCAGCAGAAGTGGCAAGTAAGTGGTACTGTAAGATATCTCTAACTACCTTGTTTGTCCTAAATAGCCTCAAGCTTTTCCAGGAATGCCTTTGACTATCCACAAAGAGAAAATTGATCCATTTGTTAGTAGTAAACAGAGTATGTCATCTGTTTCTGTGAGTGTACTGCCTTCATAGCAAAGTGTGTCAGCAATTAAAAAAAAAAAAAAAAAGAAAAAAAGAGAAAAAGTAAATGAAAAAAGTGCTTTAGATAGAATTTTTAGACTCATCTGTTCGTAGAATTACATCGTTTGCACTGACATTAGCCACTGTCCAAAAAGTGCCTTAGTTTCTCACCAGGCTTTGTGTCTTCTACCCCTTCAGTGAATAAGAAGGAAAAGTCCTGAAGTTGCGATTTGTCTGGCAGCATTTTCTGGTGCCCAGACTAGCACTGGGCTCCCGGGCTCAGCCTTTCGTCTCTTGTCTTCCAGATCCATGCTGTCATATTGGGGTTGGACTGCTCACTGCTGAGCCATGTGTGCCCTCTGCTTGGGCTGCAAAGAAGGGAAAGAGTTAAACACAGTCCTTTCTTGGTTACCTAAATGATAAATTATCTTCCTTTTTAAAATAAAAGCACTACCCCTGCATCAATGGTTTGGTTATACAGTGCTTCTAGATGCTGTATTTTGTCAGAGGTTGCTACTGAATTTCTCTTCTTGTGTAGGTCTTTGCAGGCATGATTGAAGGCCTTTATAATCCTTTCTTTGATCACCGAAACAGATTGAGCTCTGTGAATGCTGCTTTGATTGGGCTTTTGGAGATGATGCATTCTTTTTGGTGGCTCCTCTCCAAGTTGCCTGTGACTGTTGGATGTTCTCTGTGCGGTGGATGTCGTTCTGGAGAGCAGCTGTGGCAATGGCCTGCGTCAGGGTGGTGGATCTCTCTGTCCCTACGGTGTTACCCTGATTGTCTGTCCAAAGGGGTCTCTTCAGTTGCAGGTTTGTGGTTAGAGCCCACATGCAGATGATGGTCCCCTCTGGTGGCTTGGCTTACAAAACTGAACAGATGGCCCATCCTCTGACTGGGGCTTGAGGTCCTCCTGCCAGCCAGGCAGCCTTCCCATTGGCCATATGGCAGGGTGGGTTGGTCACTTGTACCTCTTGTGCTGTCCCTGCCCGTGACCTGGTTTGCTCAGGGTTTAACACTCCTTTGGTCACTGGCCAGTGATCATTGTGTGCCCTCAGGCTATTTGTGTGAAACTTGAGTGACCTTGCACTGTTGGGCTTCTGTTTAAAGTGCACCTATTCAGCAACTGAGACTCGCGAAAACGTTCTGTTTGTACACCAGCAGCTGTATCCACTTGTGTACAGCTTAACCTGGTGCATCGGTGCTGTCACTGCTATTGACTAGTTACTCTTATATCCAAAGCTGTTATAAACTAGATGAGACTGACCTGCTGTAAACACGTGATGATTGGTAGTAATTATTTTATTCTTTGGTTCATTATGACTCCCCTATCAGTAATTTTGTAGACTTTTCTAGCATGCACATTCAGCTGTAAGGATGATGGACACTATAGAACTCCTCCTTAGGTGGAACTCCTCCTTAGGTGGAAATCCTCCAAACCTGCTGTTTTCAAAGTGCTTGTTAATAACTGCTGTATAATGTCTTCCTGTGTTATGGATGAGATGAAAATTACTCTTTGTAATACAATCTGAGTATTTAACTGGCTTTTTCCGTATGCAGAGCAGAAATATTATTTGGTATTTTTACCTTTTTGCTGTGAAAATTTCACCCTTTCCACGTAGTTATGAATGAGCACCATTGTGGCTATTCCTGTTGTTCCTAAGGTAGGGAAGTGAAGGAGGAAAGAGCCAGTTCTGATGCATCTTGATTCTGATATCCAGAGATTTTTGCTAGGTCCTTTTGCTTTTATAAATTCTCTTTAATTTCTGTTACACTGCACTAAAACTTGTTATAATGATTTTGGCTTTTATATCTGATTTAATTTTCTCACTGCACAAATTAACTTAGACTTTATCTCTGATCCTTCATCTAATACAGCATTCTTTTTCACATGTGAGAGTGGGCTTTCTGGACATTTAATGACATTTTCTTAAAAGTGCTCCTAGGCATCACTTATTTTTAGCATGCAAATTAGCTGCTTAGTGATTTAACTCAACTGTTTCAGCTTTGTGAAAGTAAGACTTTTGAAAATTATTAGGTATGTGTGCTATGTAACTGCTTTTACTTATTAGGAATATCCATTTTGTCTATGAAATCTGTCACTTGTTAGGTGGATTTTTTGCTTCATCGCTTTGTCTGCAACTCAAAGTGCATGGAGTATCATCTGTATTCTGAACAAATCATCATGCCTTTATAAATTAATATCCTCTAACCATGCATTAGGTTTTTCAGGAGTGTCATCTTTCTGGTCATTGTAACAAGTGGTCTCTGAGGGAGAAACTGTATTTCTTTCGTGAGAGCCAAGTACTGAGTATTGAGAAGACTTGATGTGTTGCAGTATGTTGGAGACTTTTGCTCCTACACTTGCTTTTTTTTTCAACCTGTTACCTGCTGAAGTGAGAGATGAAAGTGAAGTAGGCCAAACAAAATATATTTCTTTTGCAGACTATTTTTTTTCTGCAGCTTCTCTTCACTGTTGTGTAACTACAGTTGTAACTTTCTTTCATCAGGCAAAACAGGTAGGAAAACAGGATTTCTATATTGCCCCTTCAGCACTTACCACTTGTAGGACATGAAAAGCATTCAACAGTACGTAGAGACAAGTTTTAAACAGTGCTAACATTTACAAAGAATATAGCAGTCATTACTTTCCCAGATTTCCACTGACCCCCAGACCTGTAAGTGTGCCCAGTGTGGAGTTACACTGGTCAGCAGAACACCCTTCTTACTGAAGATGCTAAAAAAAATTGATGTACAGTATATCTTTGTCTCTGGTTTTCTGAAATGTAACCCAGTGAATGTGAGGAGTGAATGAGGAACTCCTGAGCTGTCTTCCATACTTAGGGCTACATAAATAGCAAATTTTAAAGCATATTTGTTTTTCTTCAGGATCCTTGCAGGAGATGCACTGAGGGCTCAATGCATTCAAAGGTGGTTGTCCACAGACCAGGTGCTAATGGTAATTTCCCCCACACTTGATGGTGCAGGCATCATTTCCCTCCTCACAGGCTGGATGACAGGGCATGTGCACAGATGAACCCTTCTGGTGGAGGGCTGGAACTTGCCTGGCTGTGCCTGTGATCCTCAGGAGGCTCAGCCACCTTATGCAGCACTAATAGTCTCCCCAGTGGGGCTGGAGCCCCCAGCAGCCAATATCAGAAACAGCTGCCAAGGAAATACAGGTTCAGCTCCTCAGTGTCAGGAGTGCATTCAGTGGTTTTCATTTAACTTTTTCATGATCGACTGTCACTCCAGCCCCAAGCTCACCTTTAGTTTGCATCAGGCCCTGTAGGTACCTGCAGGCTCTGGCATCGCCTTTGTCTGAGAATGCTACAGTTACAAGCTGTCAGATTACTTCCACACCTCTGGTGTTGATAGCACCTGGTGAGGTAATAGTTTCCATTTGGTTACAAATATATAAATTTCAGTCTTTCCCTTTATTTTTGTATGGTGGTGAAGTTATGTAGGACTGTGCAGAGAAAGGAAAAGCCATTAGACTGACCATAAAGTAATACTGGAGTCTGATGTATCATCAACTCTTGGCTGTTACTCCAGCAGATGTGCTCTCTATTCCCACGTGAGTCTGGAAATGGGCTGATATTGCCTTCTGCCTGTCAGTCAGTCATGCCACTGCTGTTTGCTCTGTGCAGGGGTAGGTTTGGGCCAGGCTCCAGGAGGTAGGTATCGCTTCAAACATGGGATGTGTTGGGAAGCTCATGATATCAGCATGTCCCCCAAAGCAGTCCCTTGTGCATGTGGAACTGGCAGCAGGCAGGAGGGCAGAGCTCGGATGGTCCAGTATGTAACTCCTTGGATGAATTGCTGCTGCTCAGTGAAGGGCGCTGGCCTGGGTGCAGTGAAACATGGACATGTGCTACCTCAGATAGAGGAGATGTAATTAGGAAATGTAGGTCATCAAATTCAATTAGCCCAGTGCAGTATGCCTGGGAAGAGTTCTTACTGAATTTACTTCCTCCTCGGGGTAGCTCTTGTTAAAGAATACTCTAAGTGAAGCCCTTGTTTCTAAGATGCATTTAAAAGCCTGCAGAGAGATATTTCCCTTTCCAAAGTAAATGTCTGCAAGACTAAGTAGTAAGACACTGAAGAAGCTGCGTCCACAGTTCTCCACAAGTGGGATTGGTGACTGAGCAAAGGAGAAAGGGCTGTTTGCAAAGGCACACCTTGTTAAAAGAGCACGATTGAGTTTGGGGTCTTACCTCTAAAGTGTCTTTTTACAAGAAAAGCTTTATTAAAGTAGCATCTTTGAACACTTACTTTTTACTTACCTGTTATTTTGCTTTTCTTTATTTTTAACTCTTGTCCCTGTGCATTACAAGCTTCCCTTTCTTGAAATCCACTTGTATTTTATGCATGGACAAGCAGAAGATGTTTATATAGTAGCAAAGTGAAGATTAACTGAGTTAGAGACATGTCAAGGGAAATTTTTTATTATTTTTTTTTTATTATGTAACGCTGCTCCCACCCCTGATTTCACTACACTTCTTGGCTGAATGTAATATTTAGCTGTAATGATCTCAGGATATGTAAAAGTGTACAGCAGCTTGTTTGGCAGGTAAAGGAGAAACCAATGAACCACATTGCACCTGTTAGTGGTTTTGAAGTGCTTTCCTTGCAGGCAGGCAGACATTTGCATTTCTGCATGTATTGTATAAAATATTAAGGGACATTTTGGTTGGGGGTGATTTCATCCTCTTCTGCCTGCCTGGAGCTTAGATTGTGTTCAGGTTTGACCAGCCTGATTCCCACCTTCAACAAAATGCCCTCCTGGCAAATCTGTGTGGAATTGTGTTGATGCTTGCACCTGCAACCATGGCCTCCGAGATTTGAAATAACACTGACTTGAACTTAGGATAAGCACCCAAGTGATTTCTGTTTAGAAAAGAAAAACAGTGTAGTATTCTAATCAAGGTTTTGCTTTTAAGTTCGATCAGTACTCATCCATTGTTTAGTATTACAAGTATGTGCTGCATCTTTAAAAACTGTTTAAAATTCTCTACCCATGTGCCTGTATTGCAGAAGTTGTTTCAGCAAATTGTGTAAATGTCAGTGCACTGAAACTCTTGTAGACTTAAAGATATTTAAATGCATGGAGGCCTTAAAGTAGTTCCTTTGGCTTGTACTTTATTAATATTTGTTGCATAGATCAGGGCTGTGTAGATCAGAGTTTGTATGTGTGGCTGCTTTTGGCTGGGTGAAAAATATCACTGTGTGAAGGGCAGGTGGCTGTTTCTTTTTTCCAAGCATTTAGATGATTGTCATAAACAAGAAATTCACAAATCTTCAGAGCTTCTGCTGATGCGTCACTTGTATCCAAAGTGGTGCTCAATTACAGGGTGGGTAGGTGCCTTTTGCAGTGGTTTTGGTGGCAAGGTTTTGGAGTGGCTTTGGGAAGGCTCCTGTGCTCCCTTCTCAGGGCTGAGGGCATGGTTCAGCATCTGGTAGGTAGTTGTCCTCTTGGGCCGGAGGTCTGAATGTTGTCACATAGGAGATATAAATGCCATAAACTCCCTGTTCTGTAACATTCTGATCTTGCAATTTTACTGAGCAACAGTGTCCCAGGTCCCATGAGACATTAGACAGGAAAGGATGGGAGGCAGGGTTTGAGCAGGCTGGTTAAAACTAGGAGCTCTGTTTTGTTAGTACTGTGTTAATGTAATTAACATGTCCATTGCAGTGAGGGTAGTTCTTCATACAACTGTTGATGTTTTAAATTAATTACTGTAGTTTTATGGCTTAAAAAAGCAAAAGGTGAGAAGAGAGCATGTACTGCAATCCTTCTGTCACAAGAGGCACAGGAGGGTGAGGGATGTCCAGGCAAAGCAGCCCAAGAGGTGACATTGTCCCTCTCTGCATTTGCAGGGTTCATAGCAAGTGTCTGGGGGATAGAGGATCTTCTCAGCCCAGTGCCATAGGCTGGGCTTGACTGGGTGGTGAGCCTGCAAGGAGAGGCAAGGCAAGGCATAGACAGAAGTTTCTACCTCTTAAATGCGTGATTATAGAGAGGCTGCACTAACTGCTGTATCTTGCATGTGCTCTTCACATTTTACTGCTTGCTGCTTTATTCTGGTTTCCTTCTTGTGAGTGAGTGTAAGCCTCAAGTGGGAATTCGGTGCTGAAGCAGGATTTTGAAAACTGGCTCTTTCTTCATCATTGTCAGTTTGAGTTCATGGAACAGTAGCCAGAGATGGACAATTGCTTATGCTTGCTGCACGTTTTTCTTTAAGAATTTACTAGAACTTTTCACTGCAGTATTGGAATGCTAAAGGTTGTTTTCAGGTTGAAATGTCCCACCTAGCACTGTGATGGCCAATTTGGTCTTTAGATGACTCCCAGTTTGCTTATTTATATTGAGATGTATTTTTTACTATTTAACACTGTTGGTGTGTCTTCAAGGATTTAACTTCATTTCATGTTCATCAGCAAGCTTCCATAATCCTACTGAAATGACACTTTTCTTACCTGGCAGTGGAAACCTTACAGGAAATAGTTGGGAGATGAAAAATTTACATTTTCTGCCATTATTGTTGTTATATATGTATAGACAATTCAGAGCACTCTTGCAAGATGTGTTAACATAGCTAAAATATGACACACAAGTCAACTTCTTTGAAAGCATGAATGAAACTTATTATTAGAGGGAAAAAATGCTGGGTTAGTATAACCTCTGCACATGGACCCTTGCTGTAAAATAACATGGGAACAACCAGATGCTCCTCAGTGAAAGGCCACTTATTGAGTGAATTTAATGTGAAGAAAAGTATTCTTTGCTGCCTCTGATGATGGTCATTGCTCCTCAAGCTGCACTGGCTCTGGAGGGCTCTGGGCAAGTACCTGCTGGAGCAATTGCTTCTCCTCCGTGCCCATCCTCAGTATGTGACAGTGAAGACCTGGTGGTGACCACTGGCTCTTGTCTGGGGCTCCCCACCAGAGAGACTCGATGGGACCAAATCTTCCTGATAATGATCCTCGGCCATTTGTGCAGCTGAAATCTGCAGGTTGGTTCAGAGAGGTGATGGG
Source organism: Anabacerthia variegaticeps (assembly GCA_035583185.1). NCBI lineage: Eukaryota > Metazoa > Chordata > Aves > Passeriformes > Furnariidae > Anabacerthia > Anabacerthia variegaticeps. The sequence continues at coordinate 14,660,982 of JAWWEW010000006.1, read as the reverse complement.
AAGAGTCAGAGCTGGTTGGTGATGATGCTTCCCTGCTGGGTGGGAGCTGCTTTTTAACAGTATCTGGTTACTTAATATAAAATTAAAGCTTCTCAATACCCTCTCAGAAGGACACCGCTTTTCATTGTTAGAAATTACAAAACTTGGAGCTCTCTTGGCACAAGGACATACACACACAGCAAGATCAGGAGGCAACAGCAGACATGCCAGCAGCTTGGCAATTAACTGCAAGGAATCTAACAAAATCCATTTTAATGCAAAACAAATACTCTTGAAGTTTTTTTCCAGAAGTTTTTTAAACTTAGTTGATAAGACGAAGATTTAGTGAAGCGAGGAGGGAATGAGTGAACTACTAACACAAATGAAAGTTCACACCAGACCAAGCCTGGCTGAGCACTAGGGGAGCCAGGATGTGCTTATACCATTTACTGCTGTGTTCAAATTGTGATCATATTGTTCAAGAAGCTACAAAACCCCAAATATCCCAGTTGAGGGTATTTAATTATTTTTCATTTTTTCATTTGAAAAGAATTCCCTACCTTAAAATAAGCAGAGTATCCTTGCCAAAGATCTTTCAGTCTCTTTAGAATAGGGCATTTAGATTACTGGGGACAAAGTGAGTATCTTGAATGCTCTGTATCAAAGCATGAACAAACGGCACAGAAACAGTAGTACAGTACAGAGTGAAACCTGACAACTTGGTGTTAAAGGAAAGGAATGCTACTGTATGGTTCGATTGTGATCAACTTATCTTCAAGTGGGTTTATTAGCAATTTAATGGAATATTGGTTATTCAAGAGCCATAATAGCCCTGGTTGAAATGTCCCTTCTGCATAGCTTTCCCATACCCTGTGGAATGAGCAGAATGTGACAGTTGAGCTTTCAACAGGCTTCATGAATTTTAAATACTTTTCAGCTGTAAAATGGGGCACATGGCGTGTGGTCAACGGTGGACAAGGAGCTGGCAGCCGCTGAGGGTATTATGGGATATTGAGTGTCTGGGAGATAATGAATGCTTGGCTTATCCAGGTGCATTCTTGGCCTGCTGTGCATGTCCAGACAGAATGGAATATATTTCTCTGGCCAACATTTAACAATTGATCATTTTGTAATTGTAAGCAGAAAGTATTTAGAACATTACTTTCTCAGCATGCCTGTGTACGACTTAAATTTCATGTCATCATCTTTATCCGGCAAAATCTTCTGTTTTTCTGTGACAATGCATTCATGCCGCTTAAACTTTTCCACTAACCTGATTTTATGCTTAGTGGATCTCAGAGAGCCTTTTCTTCTAGTGACTTTAAATCTTTATCTGTTTAAGCATCCTTTTTTTTTTCCCTGTAATTTTTTTTAAACCTGACTGAAATTATTTCCACTTGCTGTGGGTTGAAATTTCAGCTCATCTTTTTGTAGACAGTGAGCTGGTTGCTGGCTCCTGCTTTGTGGGAAATAGCATCCCTGCATTTTGAAAGCTAAATGGTAGAAGAGAGGAAGGGGTAACTCAGGCATGGTTTACTGCTGGTGTGCTGTGTAAAGTTTTTCTCGTGCGCTTCAGTTCTGCTTAGCTATTAAAACACAACATGTTCCATGGACAACCAGATTAATTGTATTTTTAACTGCATGTACTTGGAAGAGGAGGTTGCCACTTGAACTCCTGAGACCTGCCAGACTGAATCTCCCCTCCTGCTTGACCGAGAAGTTTTTCTAGGACAAGAAGCCTTGGAGGCCACCTGCCACATTCTGCTTCTCCTCCATGTGCCAGGCCCTCTCTGTGCTGCCTCTGGTCCAGCTTTTTCCATGTTTCCCCTTCCCTATTAGTGCCTGGTGGTTCTGTGCTCGCCCCAATCTCAGGTCACTCCCTCGAGGCAGTGGACACTGGGCATCAGGTACATCAGTATGTTGTTTGTGACCATTTCATTAGTAGAGCAGTAAATGGGCTTGGATCCATAATTAGCAGTGTGTGGGCAGTAACAAATGGGATAATTATTTGTGCAGCCCTTTCTGAACTCCATGGTTCATAAACTCCCAAAACTGCTAAAAACTGCACTTACTTGATGCAAACTTTGGGTAAGGGTGAAACTGTCTCAGAGCTGCAATCTAAAAGCATTAGTGTAGGATCTGTGTATCAGGAGCAGCTAAGAAATTATCTTCTACTTGAGGACATAGCCTGGGAGTACTTTGGTGTTCCTTCTTGGCCCTCCTGTGGCCCCATTTGATGAAAAATGGCTGAATCCTGAGGAGAAGTCATGCATGCTGTGCACGCACTGCACAGCATGTCAGGCTGAGTGGGGTGGAAGGAGCACTGTGTCTGCCAGCAGAGCACCGTGCTGGCTGTGTGCTGGTTGGTGTTCTGGCACAGCCACTGGGCCTTGGACCTCCATGTTGGCAGAGAGCATGTTCTGGGGTGTTTTTAGCAGAAAGCTTCTTCTGGGTTTTCTGATGTAACACTGTTTTTCATGTGTTGTGATGTTCAGTCTAATTTGATGAAGTCATGCTCAGATCAGTCAGAATTCAGCAGTCCAGATGTGATTTGTCTGGGTGTCCTGGGAGCAGCATATTCCACCCATGCCATCCAGGAGCATGCTAATGAGCAGCTGGCGATGAACCCTGAGGCCAAGCTGCTGCTGGTCTATGTCTTTTCCCCCCCTCTTGAAAGAGGCAGGGGAATGAACACAAAGGCTCTGTGTGGGGGAAGAGCGAGATTGATGGCTAAAGCAAACTGTGGTTTGTCTGCTGGTTGGGAATGGCAGGTACAGGATGTCCTTACCAGGCTGTGCTGGTGGCTGTTTGTAGGACAGAGGTGACCTTTCTTGTCTTGCACTTAACATGCTCTTACAGCATGACGTGCATTGAATACCTGTGCTGAAGCATCTTGTTCTTCCACCATTTTCCTCAGGAACTTTCAAGAGCCGTGGCCCTTTCTGGTATCAACACTGGAAACAGGAGTTGGAAATTCTGCCACAACCCACATCCCACAAATTTCCGAGATCAGTATACACGAGGGTGTGTATCTGACCTACTTAAAGCAAGAAAACAACCAGTAGTGGGTTTTTCTTCTCAAAAAGCCTCAAAACTATTACAGCACTGCTTTACTTTCTTTGAAGCCTCTGCAGGTCCAGAAGGGCAATGCTTATCATTAAAAGGAGACAGACTTCCCTCATCTTGAAAGGGAGCAGATTCAGGCAGGCAAGAACCTGGATCATGACCAACACTGGTATCTGGTTTTGCAGAACTGAAGTCTACCCTTTCCTGGCCCCGGATTTGTCCATCTCTATTTATAGTCTTTACTTGGAACCTTGCTGAAAAATGTGTTATATATTGACAGTAGCACTTTGTGAACTCAGAGCTAATGGCTCCAGAAATAATCACCTTTGAGATATCATAGTCTAACTTACGCACATATTAAATCTGACATTTGCTTTGCACATCCATGAATGACCGTTTAAAACACAATGAAGTAGAGACTGAAATGCAGTATTTGTGATTTAACAAGCTGGAGAAATAGGTGGTGGATGTAAACTTTCAGAAGACACTGCAGTGATGTGTCTTGGACTGAGAGCCCTTTTTGTTAGAGCTGTGGTTGGTCTCTGGAGAATTGAGTTGTTAGCACACATAGCTGAGCTCTGCTGATTTAGAAACCTCATTTCATCTCTGGGTCATTGGATGGTCTTCTTTTCTCTGACTCTCTCTGCATCCTTTAATTTAAGACAGGTCTGCAGACATCTTCCCCCATTCACCAAGAGCTTGGAGACAAAGGCAGGTGGGTCATTGCAGTCATTAGAAGATGCCTGATTTGGTACCATCCACAACTTCTGCCAAGCCCCAGCTGTGCCTCTGTCCGTGGGGCATTTGGGAGCCTCAGTGGCGCCTCACTCATGGCTCCATCACCCAGCCCTGGCACCCCAGGGGAAAAGCCGCCCTGCTCTTGGCAGGTGTGACATGGTGGCTTGCCAAATCATTTCCCTGTTTCCACTGTCTTTTGAAAAGATAATTTCCTTCTTACTGTCAATAACATAAATCCCGTAATATGGTTAGTGCACAGGAGACCAGTAAATAATTTAGGAAACAGCCTATGTTTAGAGTGCATCAAATACTAATATAGAGGAGTAAAAATCCCTGCACATCAGTTACAGTAATTGGTGGAAGGCACCGGTCCGGAGGGTAATGAGCTCCATTTTTAAAGCACGAGGAAATTAGATTCTTATAAATGTCAAACGCAGTTATTGTCCTCCTTCCTTGAAACAGAGCTGAGCTGGCTGGAGCCCATTGTCTCTCAATCAGCTTTGCTATGGATTAGACACATCCCATCTCACACCAGGAATGTGCTTATTAGAAAAATATCACTGCACAAAGCATACAAGCTTTAACACTCAACCCATGTACTAATGGATACATGTACAATAAAACCCAGTATCATGTTACAAACCTTAAGTTGACCTGAGATAATAAGATACAGAAATCTGAAAGGATACAGATGAGTGTTTTCTTTGTGTGTAACGATTCTGACTACCTGGGATTTTAGTTTTCAAATAAAGGAGATAAAATGAGGGAAGGTGACTTTTCCTCTTGGCTGCTTATGAAAAAAGCAAGCATTAAATCTTCTTCATAGTGAATATGCTTGTAATCAGGTCATGTCCAAATATTTTGTGTATTTTACTGGTGTCTCCTGGGTAACTGCAGCTTCACAGAGGACTTTGTCGATCCACCATTTTTCAGTTCTTTCCTGAAAAAAAAGCAAGAGGTGGTTATTTGTTCATACATCAAAGCTAGCTCTGTGAATTAGTCTTTCATTCATAATGAATGAAAATCTCACCAGTATGTGTTAAGACACCGCGCTTCAGAAAAACGACTATCAATTGTTCGGGGAGGGCAAAATGTGAGGAGGAGAGAGGACTTTGTAAGATCGACTCCTTCTCCTACATCCCTTTTTTTAGCATCTTACTCGAGGATAACAGTCACTTGTCCACCCTAGCTAGAGATTGTGTCTTGCTTCCTCTCTGGGGTAGGAGCTCTGTTAGAAATAGCACAATCCTTCTTGATATGGAAAGGCTTAACGATGGATCAAAGCTCTAGATTCCCTTTTGCAGTGATAAGATACAAACCCAAGGAACTTGCATGGACTTTACCACCCATACTAACCCAAATTCCAAATGCTACAGTATGCTGTTTCCAAAATGGAAATGTGCCAAACACATACTGTGGGACATGCTGTGTTGGAGACACTGCTCAGGAGTCTTAGAGATGATGTGGTGGGTGTAATGCAACTGTGCTGTCCCCCATACAGGAAACTCAGCTATATGCAAAGGCAGATGAGCTACTCAGTTCTAGATTTTTTTTTTTTTCTGGAATCCTTTTTTGCAAGTATAGTTATTTTTTCCAGTTGCCTTTTTAGTAATGTCAAGTCTTCTTTCCGATCTTCTCCATCTCAGCTTGTGCTTCTTTTTTCATTTCTGCTTCTACTGAATGAAGTTTCTGGTGTTGCCTGTAGAAAATAATCAATAACCTGAGATTTCTATTTTACACAAGCAAGGTATATTGAAAGACACTTCTAGCATGTGTCTCCAAACATAGGAACAACACTTTCTGATTAAAACTCTAGGAATTTCTACTGGTTGCTTACAGTCCCAGCAAAATGGTGTACCGTAGGCTTGAATCCATTAACACCCATCATGGAAAAATGATCCAGCTATTTGTAGGGCAGTCATTTTATTTATTTAAATTCACCCTTATGACCAAAAACCAGCACTGCTCTTAGGAAGGTAAGGCAGGCAAACTGTTTGCTGCTATTTCTCTGCCATGGCAGGTATAGTTTGGCAGAGCCAAAGAGTAGGGCTGCTGGAGTTGCTTCTGTTGGTATATAGTGCTGGAAGACTAGTATGGTGTTACTTACTTTAGTTTCTTCTAGAAATGCTTAACTTATCCCATTAAATAGATAAATGACCTGTGGGACATGTGAAAGTCAGAGCTCTCTAGTAGGTCTCCAGTGTGTCTCCCGTGTTTGTTAGTGCCTTCTGGGCACCTCTGGTTAACCATGGTGGGGAAGTTTCACTGAACATGGGGATGGTGCTGTATGGGGTCAAGTTCACAGGTTTCTGTGGAGAAGCTCATATTTTTATTGACATTCTGCAACCTGTAGTTGTTAGCTTTTCATGAGAGGGTGACTGTGTGTAGATGCTTCTTTTGGCTTACAAGGCACTACGGTGATGCTATTTGAACATAGCGAGTGTTAGCCCCTGTTCTGGATGGTTGATGACATGAGCCTCTATAGAAACAGATTCTGCTCTAGGCATCCTCAGCAGCTCTCAGTGGGAAAGAAGAAATCTTCTGAAGCTGCATTCCCACTCCTAATACAAGCTTCTTTCAGCAAGAAACAGGCTCGGACTTCTGGCCACATGTGCGGTTCTCCGCAGCAAGCAGTCAGCCCCCTGAAACATCTTGTAATTCTGAAGCAAGGTAGCTCAAAAATGCAAGGAGAACTAGTGCTCAGTAGAATTGCAAAGCTATAAAGAAGATAAATGTTTACTGATTAGGGGATTTTTTTTTTCTGCTGACTGGAGAGGGGTTTGTGGTAGAGCTGCCACCTCTTGTGTCTGAGCAGTTTAGAAGGAGTGAACCTCACTCCTGTGCTATTGCTTTTTCTGGCTCAAATCCAAGGGACAGGATTTGCAAGAGGATATTACTGTGCAGACAGACAGGACTTAATATGTTTTGGACCCCTCGTTTGTCTCCTCTGAATGTTGCATGGCTCCTGCGCAAAGGCAAGAGCCTGATCTCTGCCACTTGACACCCCATCCCCCCTGACCACAAAGGCCTCTGGAGAGATGTGGGGAACTGTGATGGACAGGGACACAAAGGGCCCTGCCATCCATCTTGCTAAAGGTGCATTAAAGGGCTTTAATTCTTATCAATTATATATATTTCTGGCAGGTTTTTTTTTTTAATTTTCAGTGGTGCAATATGTTCTAAATAACTTCCTTTTAAACAGGTTGAAGCCATGAAGAGAGTACTAGAAAGTCTCAACCTGAATATAGTCGAGATGGTGGATGAAAATGCAACCTTGGATGGTGGAGATGTCTTATTTACAGGTAGAGTGATAGTGAATTTCTTGTTTAATTCTGACTTTCTCAAAGACTGCATGTTATTTGACATCAGTGTAATAAAACATCATTCCTGTGATTTGTTAAATCAGTTGTTTACTAAATGTCACAAAGGTAGCTGAGAGGTGAGTTCTCAGTGCAACCCTTGATGCCCTGCCTGATGCCTGAATAAATGGAATAGCAGTATACACAGTATAAAGAACAGCACTTGCATACAGATTTTATTTTAGCTTGTAAAGAGCCAATAAGAAAAATGCTTTCAGTACTCAGCTGTCTGCAGTTGTTTCATATTTCTTACTACAAGCAGCTACATTCACCAGATTCATTTTAGCTTGATGCAGACAATTGTCACTAGTTCAATGAATCAAATGCAAAAAAATGCATTTTTTGTTTACGGAGAAAGTGGTGGAATTGCCTGTCAGATGCTGTGTGCTAGACAACTTATATGCATGGTTGACTTCAAAGATGAAGATACTGACTGTGTTTTTTATGTCGTTAAAGCCATTAGGCATTTTCTCACATCGGCTGCGCACAGGGTTGCGACCCACCCGTGCTGAATGAGCCTGTTTGTTTTGATCAGCATCACAGTAGACTGTCTGCTTGCCTTAGTTCACCGAGAGGAATGAAGCAGACCAGGAAGGGAGGCCTTTCTAAGGCAATACAGATCCAGCACTGATTTTCTCTGGAACTGAAGGATGATGGTGACTGCAGAGCTGCCTTGAGACCAGAGGAAATCTCAGAGGGAGAGGGAAATGGTCAATCAGCGTTGTACTAATCCAACCCAGCTGTTCTCTTTTCTGACCCAATGGCCATTGCAGAGCTTTAGAAAAGGAAGCTATTTATGCTTCTGGTGAAATGAGTCTTCTGGATAAAGATGAATTGCTTTAAGTTATCAGTTCACAATTGCAGGTTGCATTCTTTTATGCTGAATTTTCAGTTTTACTACTCAGCTTGAGAAAAAAAATTATAGAAAATTAAAATCCCTGAAAAATTGCTTCAGAATGTCTCTAAAGCTGGTCTGCTTTAAAAATATTTATGTTCTGATGAAGGAGCTAATGTGATTGTCTTTTTACAGCTTTTAAAAAAAAGCTGTAATGGTTTTGCTTTTAATTTTTTCATTCAAGGCAGAGAATTTTTCGTGGGTCTATCCAGGAGGACAAATCAACGTGGTGCAGAAATTCTAGCTGACACATTTAAGGTTTGTAGATTCATTCATGCCACAGGAAATAAAAGCTGTCATTCATTGAAATAATTTAAAAATTATACTGGCCAAGGTGTTTGTCATACTCATGTACTTTATTTGGGACTTAATTAAAAATATCCCAAAGGTACAAGTTACTAAAAAGGTTTGAACATCCTGTAAAGTGATAAATGCTGAAGTTGGATCTGAAATGTGATATTGCTGCATAAAAATAACTTGAATAGTGGGAGGCTGTTATTTTTTGAGAGCATATAAACACTCTCATTCTTCATGTTCTCATGTATCAGCAACGTGTTCTAACTGATGGTCCCTGGAGAGATTTTATGTACCTACTGTTTAATTAAGCATTTTAATGTATTTCTTTCTAGTTTCAATAGTAATATTTGAAACGTGTTCTGGATTTTACTCCAGTGTTCCAGACAACTCAAGCTGGTCCAGAGGAGTGTGTCATACTTAAAAGTTGACACTGTGCCCTGCGATTGATAATATGCAGGCAGTAAAATTAATTATGGAATGTCTCTATATAATTATGGAACTAGGACATTTTAAAAATATGTGTAACAACCATTCTTTGCTCCCATACAGGATTATGCTGTCTCCACAGTCCCTGTTCATGATTCTTTGCATCTGAAGGGCTTTTGCAGTATGGCTGGACCAAACTTGATTGCTATTGGATCAAGTGAAGCTGCACAGAAAGCCCTGAAGGTAAAGCACATAAGAAAATCTTCTAAACAGCAGATCTCTTTTTTTCGTTTGTTTTGTTTTAATACCTGTTTAAAGATGCTGAAATTTTAAAATATATGTATATCAATGAAAGAAGAAACCAGTACATGAAGAAACTTGGCTTTTAAAATTGCCAAAGGGGAAGTAAAAGTTTTGTCATGAAGAAGGAGGGAGACAGATCTGATTCCTGTTGCAAAGATGACCTGTGCGTGCAGTGTAGACATTCTGGATAAATTAGTAAGTAACTCAAGCTGCAGGGCCTGGAGTCCAGGACTTCCTGTCCCTCCTTCCTTCATTACCTGGCTGCAAAGTAGCATTCCTTCCTGGTCACACTTTTCCTCTGTTACTGATGAGGCTCTCCTAACAGCACAGCATCAACAGGGAGAAGAGAGAGTAGTCTCACCCCAACCTGGCACACAGTTTTTGTCTCTCAACATTTTCCTGTAAGGTGGGAGGTGTGGGTTTGAACCCTCAGGCTAAGAGACCTCATGTATCTGAGTCTCTCTCTTTGCCAGCAGACTTGGAAACCAGTAATCCGCTGTGTAGCAGGTCAAGGCTGTACTACTACCACCATCCTCAGTGGGAATGTTTATTGCTACTGTAATTTGCACTGGGCTCAGTGGCTTTCCTGCCTGATGAGTGTGTTTAGAGGAAATCTACCAAATTAAACTTCATCAGAGATGAGGGCACAGAGATACCTGAGGTCATGAATCTCATTATGGTTGTAGGAAACAGCCCATGGAGAGGTCAACATCTCTGGTCCTGCAGGGGACCACAGCTGCAGGCACTGACACTTTGCAGCAGAAACTTTGGGTGGGGCACCAGAACAGCAAAAGGCAACTGAGGCTTTTTTTATCAGGACTTGCTTGAAAGATTTAACCAGTTTACTTTTCAGCAACAGCAGCGAGTCCTAAATTTTCAGTTTATGATTGTACTGATTCTTCTGCCATTAAATAGAGCCTAAGTGCAGGCTTTCCTCTTTGGTTTTGCAGAAGCCTCCTTGATGCAACATGATCACTAATGCATGGAGGAAGCCAGCGGTGTGTCCCTAATAAGAAATGAAGAGTGGTAGAGATAGTTCTTCTGTACTAATGAGAAAGCTCTTTGAAATCTGCTCAGTTTAAGTGTAACTTATGCAACCCAACTTGTAACTCTTGCCCTGTTTCTAAAGCATGAATTATTTTTAAGAACAGCACTGCTGTGAGTACCCAAGGCACTGCTCCAAATCTGTGCCAGGCAGAACATTTACAACAGAAATAGTGTGTAACTCCAAAATCAACATCCCTGGTCCCCAAAGAGCTTAGGAACCTGCACTGCATGTCTTGTACACCTCCCTGGTTTTAGTAAGCCAGTGATATTTATTACTTTAAAATATCTTTAAATATTTGCAAGATGGAGGCCTGAGAGATTTCTTGTCCTTACTGCCATGCTGTGATATTTCACTGCATGTTTACTTTACAGATCTTAAACATTTTCCTCATAGGTATAATCCTATGACTTTCCATTTCCCAGCAGCATCATTTTTACTATCAGACCAGAGATTTGTTGGGGCTTTTTTTCCTTTTTAACTTGTGACAGTTCAAGATTTAAAATGTCTTAGTCCCCATCTATGGTAAAATGAACATTTCAAATCTCAGAGTGTCCCTTGCTGGACATGAGTTGAATTGTGGGGGCCAAGAAAGTGTAGTCTCTGTTCCCTTAGACTTTCAGCCTGGCAGCAGTTAAGGAGACAGGATACCAGCCTAATTGCTACACCTGAGTTTAGGGGAGCTCCTCAACAAGACGGTGGTCTCTTGGCTTCCCACATAGTCTGGAGTGGCTTTAAGTTTGCTCTTTCAATTCCTTTGAACAAGCTGTCAAAGTTTCTCTCTAATTAGAAATCACTGCAGCAAGCTTTGAGAGTGCATTCCATGCTTATCACCCGTGTCTTCTTCCCTGAGAAACTTATAACAAATGGTTTGGGTTATGAAGGTTGATGTTCCTGATGCTATGAGATTGATTTAGTCTGGGATAGAAAGTGCCCTGCATCTTTCCCTGTGAGATACAGACTGTCTGAGGCTCAGACTCAAAGTATGTTGTGAGCAGCAGCCTTATGAAGTTTGCAGATATCCAGATAGCCCTACACTTGTATAGTGTGTTTATAAACATGAGCAAAACTCAAGTACAATACTGGTTGCTCGGAGCTACAATTTGAACTTGAGCCAGGGCTAATCTTTGCACAGCTTGGCTAATCTTGTTGCAGTGCATCAATTTAACTATTGTAACCAAGCATATTTTTTGGATAAGCTGATTAAATGTTGCTGGTAACTAACCATCAAGTAAATACCAGAATTAATTAAGGTACAGTAAAAAGCAGATGTAATTTTAAAAGAAGGTGGTAATTAACAAGATAATCTAGCAGTCTTTGATTGTTGGTGGATATCTTTTAAAAAGTAGATCAACTCTGTCAGTTTTCAGTGTGTTTCTCTGCACTGGACCTTTACTGGCACATTTACATGTGGGTGAGGGTCTTCTCTACTCACACCGCGCCACCTGAAGTTAGGGACTTTAGCCTGAAGCAGCAGTTCTGTCCCGTAGCACATGCCCTTCTTGTGCTCCTGGAGAGCTGACAGGTTACATCAGGCAACTTCTGGAGTTACCCAGAGTGTGTTTCAGTGTGTTGGATCCAGCTCCACTCTCATCCTGGGGAATCTCTCTCTGTTTCTCCAGGAAACTAAATCTCTTCAGAGAAATTATTGGCAAACAAATGGGTAAATTGTCTGTCTTGGAAACGATGGCAATTTGCAATGCTGCTTAGCACTGGCTTCCCTTAATATTTGAATTCTTGCTTTTTGATAATATATTTGTATTTCTTCACTTGCCTCCAAAGAAAAAAAATTCAGTTGGCAATCAGTGTCTTGCAGTCTTATGGAAATGCAAGTCCAAGAGAATCTTTGAGGCACTAACACTCAAAATTAAAAGCTGCTCCCTGGATTTTACCAGATCCACTGAGCTATCGCAGCACTGACAGCTGTTCCTCTCATTACCCAGTGCAGTCTGTGGCAGCACAGTCCCCTGAGCTTCTAATAACAAGTCTATTGCCTGGCACAGCCCAGCATGCCACTCCTTTGTTGTGATAGCTTGGTAGTTCAAACCCCTCCTTCATGTTGCCGTTTTTCATGTCTGGAAATGCAATCATATGAGCCAGATGATTAAGCTGTCTTTAACCACCTCTAGTAGTTGAGTTGTTTTCGTATGTCTTGTTAGGCAACAAGTGAACTGCTATGTCATGCTATGCTAACATTTTATATTTAAAATAGGATTTGTCTTCCTGCTGACAATCTTGTTTGAAAGAGAAAATTTTCTTGATTGTTCTTACTGGTGCAACTCATGTATCCTCATAATACATTAAAAATAGGAAAAAAGAAATTGCATCTGGTGCTCACGTGTGGCTGAGTGCAATTGATCGTGAGTTTAGTGCAGTCCGTGTAATGTAAAGCACTGCAAGTGAGTTACAAAATGAGTGCACAGAGTTTAGGATTATAGACCACATGCTAGAAGTAGGCAATAAATCAGAAGTGACATTTTAGCCATGAAATCTTCTTCAGTCTCTGGCAAGTATAGAATATTTATTTGGACTGTAGCTGAAAAGTGGCACTTGAGGAAACTGGGTGAAGAAAAGAGACAAATTAAGTGCAGAAAGCACTGGGGCATGTAGTGACTATCATGTCTGAAATTTTAACTTCCCTCTTCTATTTTCAACATGCATTTAATTCCTTCTTGTAGTTAAACCTATTTATAATTCCGTACATGTGATTCCACAGTTGAACATTGGACATGGCTGTTGAGACGATAAAGTCTGGGATTATTCTTCTCTTCCCTTAGTGAGGCTCGGATTTCCTCCAAACGTGTCACCTTTGGGCTCTGATCTGGCACTGTTAGAATTGCTGATGTTGCTGTGAGCATGGATGAGGACAGATTTGGTCTGTGGCAGTACTGGTCCCAGTGTAGGGAGGTGATGGGGCACTGCTGTAGGTGAATGCTCTGCACCACTTTTTCCACAACAAAGGACACAGCCCCAGCATCTTACTGGGACAGCAGAAGAGCGGGGACTGGCCCAGGACATAATCCAGTTTGGGTTCCAACAGCAAAAGCAAAAGCTGGGTTTGGTGGCGATGGGAACCATGACACAGCATCTGTTGCACGCTCCTTTCTGTATTCTCTTGCTCTATACTAAATCCAGAAAAGCCACATTTCTGACGGTGTTGGTTGGTACAGAGCACCATTTTCCTCCACTAAGTGATGAGTGAAGACTTGGACAGCATCAGATGATTGGGGGCACAGTTCTTGGTCAAACCATTTTCTGTCTCCCTTTGGATAACTTGGTAGCAATCCCAAAGGATCTGAGGGTTATTCATGTTGTTCCCAGCTCTGAGGATCTCAATTATTCCCTTGCAAGCGGTATGGATTGTATTCGTAGCAAGTGCCTGCTAATGAAGTTCTTCTCTTGCCTGTTGAGAAATGAGTTTCTCTTTGGGTAGGCTCTGATGTAAATCATTCTCCAAAGAACTAGCCCTAGGGTCTCTCCATGGGACTGGTAGAAAAAGTCTTGGTGTGAACCCACTGATCTGGGGTAATGCAGAGTGCCTGGTGTTTACTGATGGATCTCAGAAGGGAGCAGAGGACCTGGAATGAAGGTAGGAAACCCCGCATTGTGACTAGGGGTGAGGGCTGCAACATGGAGGGCACTCATCCCACCATATGGCCTGAGCTTGTTCAGGCAATCAGCTGTGTCTGGCATATTCCCCCCGAGATCTGGAATAATGGAGTGGCATGTAAAACATCTGGGGTTTCAATTGGTCATTTGAGAGGAATGGACGCAAATTACAGAGGCAGCTTGGCTGTGGCAGATGTCAGGGCTGAGCGGCATTGGCAGGCAGAGTGCAAGGCAGAGCAGGTAATACATTGTGTACCCTCACAGACCTGTCCCCTAGCAGGACCCAGAGATGTGTTGACATCTGCACTTATGAGCTTGTCCTTGGAATCCCAGAATCCAGTCTCATTATTCAATGGGATTTCTTTATGGTCAGGAGTATATTGGAATATGTACAGTAGTGCAATGCCATGACTCTAGCAAATACTTCTTATTTTTCGTCCTGCTTTCGATAAAAGGTTGGACATGATTGTCCTGCCTTGTTCTTGACTCTCTCATTCAATATCTTCTGTCAGGAGTGGAGCTGTTCATTCATTCCCTAAATTATTCCCTGAAGGACACTATTGCAAATGCAACTGTTTTGACAGGGGTCAAAGGAGGGTTATCGAAACCACATCTTAAGGATAAAATTGAAAGGGGTCTCTTTTGGGCAACTGGGCCCTTGGTCTGAATCCAGAGCTATGATCAGAGCAGGGCTTTTAAAGACCTGGGCGCAAGGCATTCTAGCACTGGCAGTTGCCCTCATTCCTTTGATTAAATGCCTTTTGTTCTTACTCCATCCTGTGTAACAGAAGTCTCTGCAATGTGCCAGCTTTAAAGAGCTAAGAACTGCTTCCCTGCATGAGAGGAGGGTTATAGTGCCTGCATAAAGCAGAGGGATTCCCAGCTCTGCCACAGAAGTGCCTCCAGAACAGGCACCTAAAAACTTCATATCTCTGGTGTTCTTAGAAAGCAGCCTGTACTGCCACGCAGCATGAAAAGGCTCAGTTAAATCTGCTCTTCCTATTGTCTGTACAGCACCTGGCTTTCCTAGTAATGCACAAGTGTGCATGAAAACATCATCTCTTCTTCCTTAAGAATTCATCATTTGTGCCTCTGCTTATTCCCCACATGAAGTCATAATCCTCTATTTACGCTATCACAATGGGTTGCTGTGGAAATGATTACTAATATTAATAACCCAAAGAAGATGACATCAGGTGGGGAATTAGAAGCAAGTGCAGATGAATGCTGACTTTTCTGTAATGCAGTAACAAAGAAAGGTCAGTGAAATACAGACAACCATTGACAACTTTCCCCTTAAAGCTAAATATTTAAAAAATGAGACTTTGCTTCTCTCAGCCTTATAGATAGGAAAATTAGTCAATTTATAAAGTTCTGTGTGCTTTTCTTTACCTCCTTTTGGTTCTTCATTACATTATGAATTAGGAGTAGATACCATCTCAGAGGACATAGGTCTTCACTGAGTGCCAGATAACCTCCTACTTTAAAACAGCAACTAGTTGTATTTTTCTTTTCATTAATTTTAGATGTTGTAATAGACACTGCACTTATCTGAGTGTCAGTGCTGTTCAGTTTGCATATGTGCAGAAGAATCTAGTCTTCTGGAAAATAAAGACTCAAAAATACATATTTATAGACTAGAGATTGTTGTATTAGTCAGCTTTGTTTGTTTTTTAAAGGGTGAGGAAAGTGTCCCTTTCAATACATATTTGTCCTCACCAGTAAGACTGTCAGCCACAGGAGCTGGGTCAGAGGCTGCCTAAGATGTCATTTGGCTTGCGTAAATGGGGACTCATGTTTCTATTCCTTAGCTTCTTTTTTTCCTTTGACTATTCTCTCCCTGGGTTCCCGTTCCAGAAAACAGGATGTTCGTCATCTCACCTTCTTGACTGAAAGCAACAACACACATAATCCGCTTCCTTTTCCCCTTCTCAGGTCATGGTTTCCCTTTGCCATGGTCCTTGGGCAGAGCTGGCAGACAGGTGACAGTGTGGCAGTAACACAAGCTTGTTCAGGAGGGCAGAGCAGCTCAGGTGTGCCTGTGAACACCACATGGTACCCATCACATCCATGGTGATGCAAAAGGTGTCCTGCGCCAGGACAGGGTGTGAGAGGCTGCTTAAAAGACCTCTGCCTTCTGGAAAACATGCCTGAGAGGGTGCAGCAAGGAGGAAAAGCCCAAAGCCCAGCTGCTGACAGTGTGGGTGGTAGGTGGAAATTAAAGTAGTGCTCTGGCTGTGTATGGGCTAAGAAATTTGGTGTACTGACCGTGGCAGACTGGGGCACTGCTTGTTTCAAACAGATCTTGAATACGTTTTTTATCTATAGGTCTATGCTGTCCTATCCTATATCTCTATCAGACTTTTAGGTACCCGACAAGAAGGCTTAGATCGTTCTCCATTGATTTATGCTGCTCAAAGTGACTGTCTCATCCCCTTCCTACTGAGTCTACCATGCTGTTTTCTCTCCTGCCTGTGTGCATGTCAGGAGTGGCCCTCCTGACAGATCTTGACATTCAAGCAAGTTCACTGGCTTTTCCAGCTCTGCTCTTCTGTCCCCTCTGGTCAGCCCAGCCAAGTGTTCATGGTCACTGTTGGCACCGCTGCATTTCAAGGAAACTCTGAGAAGCTGCCGAGTCCCTGCGCTCAGGCACACAGCACTGTGGCATTTCTCACCAACCCCACTGTCCTGGACTTTCTTGGGTTGAACCCAAAGGTTGCTGCTTTCTCTCTCCAGTGCCAGTTGTTTCTCTAAATATAAAGAAATGAGGAAGGAACTTAATGGACAGAGACAGGGTAAAAAAAACAATGTAGTTTTCAATTCAGTGTAGGTAAGTGTAAAGTGATGAGCAACAGGGACAGGGAGAATGACAATTCTGAATGTTATTCTGATCATCACATATGAAATAATGTGCTCTGACTGATCATTACCACAGAAATGTGATCCTGGACTTGTTGAAATTTCCAGCTCAGCTGAAAACAAAATGGAGAACATTATTATGCCACTTATTAAAGCTGTGGTGCATCTGCATGTTGGATATTTTGTGCACTTTGCATACACAATTGCCTAATTCCAGAAAAGGTAAAGTAGAACTGGAAAGATTCAGAAAAGTGCAATAAGGACCAACAGATGCCTGAACAGCTTGCCTGAGGAGAAAAGCCATGGAAGCTATGACTATAATCTGAAAAAAAGACAACTAAAATGGGATAATAGATGCCTAAAAAGTCAGGAATTATGTGGAAAAAGTGACCAGGGATCAGTTATTCACTGTCTCTTCAAGTGCAAGAACCAGGGGAGCTCTAAAAGGGACAAGTTCAAAACAAGAAAGGATAAGTGCTTCCTTGCACAGTACCTGTCTGAACTCTGAAGCTACCTTGCTACACATTCAAAAGCAAACTGAGCAGATTCCTGGATCTGGGACAGTGCTGAGCTGGTATCACTCTGTATGACAGTTTATGAGTTGAGGTTCCCAGGAATCATATACCAACTCTTGGTCACCTCCAGTCCCTGTCTTTAGATCTGAAAGTGGGTATCATCACCTCTCATCTGAGGCTGGAGACCCCCCATCATGCAGCACTAAAAAAGCAGCTCTTCCAGCTTCTGCAAGAATTAAAAAAGCAGATTTTGTAATCAGCAGTATTTTCCAGGTAGCGAGCACTAATTTCCCTTTCTCAGCCCTCCCTCCAGATGGCAGTGGACTGGCCAGGTGCCTGTCCCCATCTTTTGCCTTTGGTGTGTAAGGGCACAGGCTGGACATTGTTCCCAGACAAGCAGTCTTTCCTCCAAGCAGAAGGGAAACATACTGTCTTTCCAAACTCCCACCCCACCTCATCAGTTTTAATTGCCCTGCACCACAAAAACACTTAATTTTTGCCATTGTACACAAAATCTTGATGTAACTTAATCTTTTCTCAAAGCTTTCAATCTCTTGGATGCCAGGCCAAATGCTGCTTAATCATCAGTGTATAACAGGCCATACTTTAATGTGCCTGGAAAGAGGGAAAAGAGATGGGATAGAAAAAAATAAATAGTTTGAAGTGGCTAGTTTTATTTTAAGAATACTGTGACTTGAAGGATTTAAGAAAGGATAGCTGAAAGCTGGTGAGGGAGTGATCTTGTGGGTGTAGGGTTACATGCATTTGACTTGAGCTTTGATTTGGTTTTTCTTTTAAATGTTGGGGGCCAGGAGAACAGGCGCTAATCACTGCAAAAATCAAACCCTGAAAATCAGGGCATCTGCTTTTCTGTCAACATCACACAGTCATTTTTAAGTGTGGTGGTCAATGTCCTGTTAGCAAGAGGAACATTCAGTGTATTGTTTGGTTTTGCTTGTGGGGTGTTGGAGACAGGAGTGTGCATTCAGGTGTGGTGGGTTTGGTCGCTCTGTCCCACAGCAACCTGGATGTGAGTAGGCAGCAGGGCTCAGACTGGGGCCTTCCTCACTGAGGGGGGGAATTTATAGCTGGGCTTGGCCTGATTGAAAAGTGCATGCAGTCATCTTAGCTCTGTCAGTGAAAAGAGGCCCTAAATGTGTACACATTTTTCCTTCATGCATAATGCTGCTTCATAGTTAGGATTATTTAGCTTATCCATTACCTCAGTTGTCTGAGGACACACTGTAAAAAAAACTATAGAAAAGGCATTTTAGGCTATGTGAATGACTTCAACATAAGGAAAGCATGACTAAGGGCTGAGAGAATGTGCAAGGAAAATTACCCTCTTTAGGCTGAAGAAAATTCCCAGAAAAACAAGGCATGTGGGAAATGCCTGGCTCTTAACGTAGCTGGTTGTACAATGTTTGTGGGCAGAAAGCCAGCCCTCCACAAATGCTTTATGTGAGCACTATAGTCTTTGTAAACTCGTCATTTTCAAAAAAAACCCCAACCATATTTTGGAGTGTATCTGATAGCAAATACAATCAAAGGACCTTGCTTTTATCTCTTTTTCTCTGCCCTGGAGTCTATCTGGCCAGGCACATGGACTTAATGACTTTACATAATAGAAATACGGAAAATCCCTTGGGTCTGTAAAGTACCCTGATTGTGTCATATTGGTGCATTTCTGCTGCATCCAGAGCCTCCCTGTGGGGCAGGTTTGGGGTGTTATTGCCTGGGCACTCTCTCAAGTAAGTGCTTTTTGAAATTTCACTTCGCCATGCAGACATAGTTATAACAGCGATGAAAGCTTGCAAATATGATTCCCTTCTTATCTTTAGAGCTGAGGAAGAGTGTAATCTTGTATTGTCAAGTTAGTCATAAAAGCTTTTTTGCAGTTTGGTTCCAGCTAGCTGAGATCCCAGTCCCACTGTCACAGCTATGTACTAAAGCTCCCATGCTGCTTCATCTCTTTCACACTCATTTGTTTTTGAATTAATTCAGCCCCTGATCATGTGCTTTTTAATATTGAAAACAATGCTCCTAACATATCCTCAATATCATCTCCCAGCCTCCCTGAAGATGATCCCTGAGGCACAGCTAGACCCTTGCCACTGGTCCTTCATTTCTGCTTGCTGCTGCTGTCTCACTTCAGCATTTTACAGAAGCAAATGAATGGGAGACATGTCTTTACCCTTTTACTCAAGAATTCTTTCATAATTTCATATAATTTCACATTGATTCATAATATATTTCTGATGAAGGAGCTGTTTCTACAGAAAACCTACAATATCAAGATTCTGATTCCAATGAGGAGTGAAGAAAGCACAACTGTTTGGGAGCTTAGTGGAATCCAGCCTTCATGGCTTTGCTTCTACTGTTACTTGTATTTTAGTGCAGATTTAATAAATGTTTCCTTAATCAAGATTTAAAAATATTATGAAGGGAAGAAAAGAGAAGCTGCAGTTAGAGGATGAACCTGTCTCTGGTTACCAGGCAGAAGAGCCACACTGGGTGCAGGCATGTCACCAGCTGCTAGATGTCAGCAACATCAAGGAAAGCAGAATAAAACACATATTGGCAACATAACAGAAACAAAATTATAAAAAAGAAAATCAGCTGTGGTAAGCACATAAAAATACAAAAATGCATCCAGTGAAGTAAAGGTGCAAGGATTTTTGCCCAGAAAAACACATTAACCTTTTATGGTGGTAGATGTGTCCTTGGGAACTTGGGAGAGTTTCATAACTTGAGAAGGAACAAGAAATGACAATCTGATAACACTTCCTCAAGAATGCATGGCAT
This sequence comes from Anabacerthia variegaticeps, assembly GCA_035583185.1. Taxonomy (NCBI): domain Eukaryota; kingdom Metazoa; phylum Chordata; class Aves; order Passeriformes; family Furnariidae; genus Anabacerthia; species Anabacerthia variegaticeps. Next base: position 14,641,086 of record JAWWEW010000006.1, on the reverse strand, counting down.
TCTTCATTGTGAGTTTCATGTTCTCCACGGGATGTGGATGACTCAGGCTACAACATGAAAAATGTATCCAGATTTATGAAGGAATTACTTACCATAGGTGTGTGCAAGCATGAGTTGCTTTGTTGCTTCCCAGTAAGCTGTAGAACCTGTTATAATTCAGTTATATGTAGTATTTTTTTAATGAATGAGTAGTATAGATGAATGACCTTGCAAATAATTTAATGATAAGCTTAACTGAGCCTAAAATTAAAGTCTGCTTTCTGCTATGTGATGTAAATCCCTGGGGTTTCTGTGAGAAGGTAATTTAGCTGAAAAAATTTGTTAACAAAAGATCAGGGTTTTCTAAAGATAATATCAGTGTGAATATTTTTAAGCTGAAAAAAAGCTTTTTCTTTCTATTTGCATCTCTGCAATGAATGTTGGAACAGAGGTGGGCTGGAAGAGAAACTGAAACACTTTGCATTTTCTTAAGCTTTCGGTAGGACCGAAGTTTTGGACTTTGAGCTGTGTTCAATTCTGTGTTATTCTTGGTCTCAGTCAGGGTGAAGTTGATGTATAGCTGGAACGGTACAGTAGGGAGCCGGGCGTCTTGTCCTCAGGCTTTTCCTGACCTTATTAATATAGATCTGATCCAAAACCTGGGATTGCATGCTTGTCATGTGCTGAAAGTCTCTGTCTCTGAAATTCCAGCCAGGAACTACATTTCTGTATGAGCCCTATATTTATAAACCAAACCTGTGAAACCCACCAGCTCTGTTGTTCTGAGGAGGTTATTGTGTTGTCCCCTTGGGATCAAGGCTCGCTCCTCAGCACAGGAGCTTAGTGAAAGAGTAACTGCTTGGAAAGCAGAAAGGAGATCCTTAGAAAGAATTAAGATTGGGCTGATATCCCAGCTGGGAACTGTTCCTGTCCCATTCAGTTTAATTCATGCCCATTATATAAATATTGAATTATGGTTGCCCTTTTGAGGGTGCTGAACACCTATAGTCTCAATTAATGTGAGTGGGAATTTGGCATACTCAACGCGCATTCCCTGAGGAAAAGACCCTGCAGAGGATGCTTACTGAATGCTCTGCTTAATCCTGCTGCTTGCAGGAACCATTTCACAGAGGCTTTCTACTGCGCTCTTCAACTAGGGTTAGTAAATTCTTCCCTGAAGGACAGAGATTAAAGGACATATCCTTACTTGCTGCATAGCAAAATGGTCCTTGACTGACTTGGCAGTCACAATTAGCTATTTTCTGAAGATTCTGTCCCCCTGTTTGTTCAGGGCTGCTAATGTGTTTGGGCTAAACAGCTGCACTTTGTGTCTCCTTGCAGACCATGCAACAGATGAGCGACCACCGCTATGACAAGCTGACAGTGCCTGATGATGCCGCAGCAAACTGCATGTACTTAAACATTCCCAGCAAAGGCCATGTCCTGCTGCACCGAGCCCCCGAGGAGTACCCGGAGAGCGCAAAGGTGAGAGCCGTGCTGAGGGGGCCTGGGAGACTTCCAGCATCCCCACCCCACCAGGAGGTCGGTGGGAATTGAAATCATGTGCTTTCCAGAGTGGGCTGTTGTATCCCATCATGGAGATAGCAGATGGCAAAAGGTGGGAGGTTTGGGCTCTGTTCTCATCTCCGCTACTGATGAGACTTGGACTCTTGTGCCTCTGGTGCTCTTTCCGCATAACTGGATGAAGCAGCCCCTGCCCTGCTGCAGTGTGATGGGTGTGAATCCCACAGCTGGAAGGCCACGTGCACTGTAAATGTTTGTGTTGATTACGGGTGATGAAATGGTTTAGTACCTGCTGATAAATCCATGCCAGTTCATTCTGTAAATACTTAGAGAAGAGAGAAAATAGAGAGGTGTAATACGTAGTGATTTTCTGTTATATTTTCTTTCCTAACAGGTATTTGAAAAACTGAAGGACCACATGCTGATCCCAATAGCCAACACAGAACTGGAGAAAGTAGATGGGTCACTCACCTGTTGCTCTGTGCTTATTAACAAAGCTTCAGAATTATGAGTTTACAGAGTCCCTCCCTTGTAACTGGCAATAATGTTACACACAAGGTAGATGAATCTGTATCCACACTTTTATTGTTTTAATTGACAATCTACTGTACCACTGTGCTACTAACCCTTGTTTACAGATTTTTTGCGTTGTGAATTTTTATTATGTCTTTGCAGATGGTATTTAAGGTGGATGTAGGGTTTGTTGGGGGCATATAACTCTGAAGTATGCTAGTCCTGTGGGCTAGCAGAAGACAATTATATTGGCTAACCCCTAGCTTTAGTGATTTAACATATCTGTGTGAAAATTTATGAAACCCAGCTAATACTCAGTATTTCAAGCACCTCTGTTGTCTTTACACTGTTCCCTTGTCTTCTTTTCTCTTGCTTGTCTTGCTTCTTTGCTTTGCACATTTTTTTCCTTCCTCAATTCTTTTGCAGTGGTGCAAGGTATTGGGGGGACTGAAGAAAGCTCAGTGGGCTCATGAACCTGGTATCTTGTGTGGTAGGGAAGCTTTCCATGTACTGGCTGGAAGAGTGGACAGTGGATTGTGCTCATTGTGTTGGCCATATCACATTGCTGCTGCTGGGTGGAGTTGTGGCTGTGGCTGGAGTCAGTTTCAGACCCCAGGTACCAACTTTGGAAAAAGCTTCCTCTGATGGGAGCATTCAAGGGCAATATCTGCCTGGGAAACTTCAATGGCAGAAAAAGAGAGTAGTGCAGCCACACAAGATGCCTTCTGCATGTTCAGGTCCCAGTTTCCTGCTAATGCCATGACTTTCAATGTGGTGAGAATGGGAGGGGAGTTTTTAAAAAGGCCAGATCCTAGGGAGCCTCTGGACCACAAAAATGAAAGATTGAGATGCTTTTGGAAAAGTTAAACCTACAAAAGAAATATAAAGTATGGAGGTTTTAAATCTGTTTGTTTACATCTTAAAATTTATTTCTCTTTCTTCTTTCTGTTTTCTCCTCTTTTCGAGGCCACTCACTAGCAAAATTCAAAATAAAAGTGTGATAGGAAGAGTTGAAGGACAGCTATTCCTGGATTATGCCTATGAATAAGGGAAGCTATTCTTTCCTGATAGATTGGCATTTGTACTTCGTCTGTCCTTGGGGCAGTTTTCCTTGGAACAAAACCATCTTATTTTTCTTTTAATTGCATGAATATATACTGTGGTATTCAGTTAAAACAAGTATATTTTTTGTAGCAGATTCCACAACATGTTTATCCACTGAGTCATACTATTTTTTTCACTACCACAAAGTGAAGCACACACCATTGTGTTCACATGCTTCTTGTTAAATCATTTGTAAACTAAGGATGGGAGAAATTCCCAAACAGAGGCAGTAGTGGGAACTCTCCAGAGCCTGACAAATAGTCTGAACATGTTATCAACTTCCTAGGCATCTCCTCCACCTTTCCTGAACCGCTTGTGGCATGTTGCTAAGATACAGTAAGAAGTGAGTGAGGGGGCTCAGGCAATGTGGTCTGCAGGAAAGCAAACAGTATTAACCAAGCACACACTTTGATATCTTTTGGCAACCTGTGTGCTTTTTTGTGCAGTCATAAGGGAGAAAACACAAGTACTCATATCCACAGGTACTCTGCAGTGTATCTGTTGCTGCATCTCAGTGGCCAATGAGGGGAGAACCTCCTGGCAGCTACCAGAATGCATCTGATGCCTTGTGCATGCACTGTATGTTGGGATGACACAAGGTATCGTAAGGGAGAGAGCAATGATGAGCAAACATATCCTAGGTAAAAAGAGAGCATGTGCCAAAGGAAATCTTCAGCCAGCCAATCAGCAAGTGGTTTTTTGGATCTTTTTTAATGATTGTACTGTCCCAAAGGGTTATCCTAATGTTTCCTCTTTGTCTCTTTCATTCCCATGCACCATCATTTAAGCCTGACCCAGGTGATCAGGCTCTAAGGATGTAAATGTTGCAGTGGGGAATATTTTTCTGCCTTCCCTTGGTGCTTTTTAAATATCTGATAAAGTATCATGCATTTCAAAATAACTTGACATTAAACAAAGAATTTGTGCCAAAAAGTGACCCTGCAGTGTTGAACTGTGACCCCCTAGAGGCAAGCTGTACTCTGTTAAATACCTGTGCAGCCATGGGAGCTGTCATACAAAGCTGAAACAGACCCCCTACCCTGACCTGTCCATGTACCTCCTGGGGCCTGGCCCCTATCCATGTCCTTCAGTCACTCTTCCCTTCTCTCACTAGGGAGCCAGAGCATCCAGCTACACTGGGACAGTGTTAGGCTGTGGGGTTTCTATTTTATTTATCTTTAAATCTTTCTGTGGTGACTTTTCCTTCCACCCTCTCTCACCTTTCACCTGTCTCTTCTTCCTCAGACTCTCATTTCTAGTTTGCTCATCAAGGCATGATGAGCACTTTTCTCTTTTAATCCTAAGGGATTTTGCCTTCTGTTGCCTCAGTTCTCCTTACTTGAGTCGTCTTCTGTACTTCTCTCTCTTCACCCTTCACTGCAGAGTATCCCAGCCCGTGGGATACTATCCTAAACTCACTCCCTCTTTGAGTAGGTGCCATGAGAGAGGGGAAACTGAGGGATCTGCTTTGGGTCTGAGCAACTTCTTTTGAGCTGGAAGGATGACTGTCAACAGGAGCTGTAGATCCAGAGAGTGACAAGGGTGACTCCTCTTCTTTAGGCTTACTCCAGAACAAGAAACATTTGTGATGGACAGTGTTGATACCTTGTGTCCTTGAAAGTAATAGAATGGGTGACAATGCATTCCCCTGGCTCCCCAGGGAGGGAGAGGAGGAGTTGGAATCTCAGGGCTGCAAAACATCTGTATAGACTGAGATGTTGGGTTTTCATCTATTGCCATTTAGAGTTCCTTGGCTTCAGGGCTGCATTTTGGTATACAGAAAGAGCAAGGAGCGGCTGAGGGACCTGAATTCCTTCAGGTGTTAACTTCAAGTTGTATTCAAACTGTCTTAACTTCAGGCACAAAATTTAGGTGCTCTAAAACCACACCTGCTTCCTCTCTGTTGGTCTCAGTAGGTATCACAGCCTCCTTAACACAGACGCTCTAAATTACATCTTAGTGTGATGCCAAAAGTTACCTAAGCTGGTTAGTGGGATCGCCCTCACCTCACTGCTTTTAGTGTTAGTCTTTATTCTGGCATTATAAAGCAAAAACATTACGAGCACTTCAGTTTGTGCATTTGCAGTATGGTACTAAGAACTAAAATCATGCCAAATGCTTTTTGTTCTTGCTGTTTGCCTTTTTTTTGTTTGTTTGTTTGCTTTGGTTTGGTTTGTTTGGTTTTTTTTGTTGCCCAAACAAAATATTAATTTGTGAGGACATTTCTGCAGTGATAGATGTGCATCTAATGCGTGTCCTGCACATTTTGTCACCAGAACATTTCTCAGATGCCTGATATAAATCATCATTCTTGATTAATATAAATAATAAAATAAAATCCCAAACCAAAAAAGGAGATGAGACACTGAACACTCATAGCTGCCCACATAATACAGCCGATAACAACTGTCAGGATATATGACAGAGCAGGCCAGTACAGAAGTTCTTGTGGTTAATAGCTCAGCAATGGGGCTTGAATTACTCATCAAAGGTTTTTTTTCCTTTGAGCAATCAGTTTAGCTCAGTTCAAATGAAAGACCTACAATGTGCTTTATAGATACTTCACGGATGTTATCTTCGCTAAGAGTTTAGGGAGATCTGTGATATGTGGGTTTCTTTCTTCAACAGAATGTGAATACAGTGTTTCTCTCTGCAATGAAAATGTGAATGCATACTGTACCTTACAAAATAAACTTGAATTCTTCCAGTTATGTATTTTTGTGTTTACCATGCTAATACTCAGTTTTAAATAGATGCCACTGTGTGAAGCTATGCTCTGATTTTTTTGGTGATTTCCATGTGATAGATATAGAGCTCATAGGCACCACTATGTCCAGTTTTGAAAACAAAAAGTGCACAGAATGCTGTTTGTTCACAGCAAATTGGAGATGAAAGATGGGAAAAAAATGAGCTTTTGATCTTATTCAGCTTCTTATACATTATATCAGTGAAGTCAGAGCCAAATTAATAGAAAGCATCAACATTCACATGGAACCCTTTGCGGAAAATAATTTACTATTTAAGATTCTCTATTTTTGTTCTTGTCAATAAGGAAGCTGAAAAGATAAGCCTGCTTTAAGAATGGTATTTGTTAAGTGATTGTGAACAAAGTATCAGTGGACCTCATGTATTTTCAGAGAAGTTTTAACTGGACGTGTGATGTAAATTGTATAGAGTTGTATGTGAATCGTGTTAGTCACTGTTTTACATTGTATTGTTCTGCAGTGCACAAATGTGACTACTGAACACAGAAGCGCGACATACATTAAACTTAAAATCTTGTTGCAGTATATAGTTCCCCACTTTTTGTGCCAAAAACATCAGTACATTCCATAATCTGTTCTAATAGAGGTTTGCACTTTGATTTATTTTTTTTTTGGTGACTCTTGCAGTTTCAATACTATATATCCCCATCACGAAGGAATAAAGTGTCAGTTGTACCGTGCCCTGTGTAGTTTGTGCTTCTTGTTGTGGAACTGAAAGTATATGCATTTAATTTAATACTGTTTCATGCTGTCTTTTTATTTGGAAGCTTGTTACAAAACCAGTTATAGACACTAGCACTAAAACCTTTAAGCCTGATAAGAGAAATCTTGACTCTTTAAAAACAAATCATAATTTTAGACGCTACATTTAAGAACAGTATATAGAGAGGAGATATTGCCTATGAGTTCTAAATACAATGGTTGTGACTAAGTTTTATATGTGTTCAAGGTAAATAAACAGATGTTAGCATAGTATAGTATGTTTCTCTGTAGCTCCTGTATTTCCTGTAAGTTAAAAAAGGTAAAACCACGAAGGTTTAGTGGCATTCCTGTTCTGGTTCAATTATTCACATAGCTCGTGTCTTTTCTCCCCACTATGTCAAGAGACGTGACTGTATTCCAGACGTTAATTTGTGGTAAAATGACAGATGGTCTCATGTTTTGTATCTGAATACTACCTGTTGTGTGCTACAAATAGTGCACGTGGGGCTACTCTTGCCTGTACCCCTGTGCTTTAATGCCAGTAGGTTACAATATTGGGATCAAGGATCTTGGGCGAGATGCAGTTGCTCCAGGCTTCATGGGGGTGTGTGTAAGTGCTCGTGGGCCGTCAGTGCCATCTTGTGGCAATTCAGACATCAGTTGTTGGAGGCTTTATTATTGCTTCAGCTGTTTAAGAAACCCAGGATAATTTAACGGAATAGGAATTAGTAAACTGTAGCAAAATAATTACATCACTTTCAAACTGTACAGTTTTGCTAGTAATAGGACTTGAAACACCATAATCTATTACTCTTCTTGCCAGGCAAGAGGGACAAGGGAAGAATTCATTAGGGCCGATCTAAATACAGCCTTTGTACTAACTTAACTCCACTGGTTAAAAGTATGATTTTTATACTAATATATTTAAATTAGTGCTATGTCTAATGTGGATACATTTGTGTGACGCAATTAATGTTGTAAATTACTGCATTTACATGTGTACCCGTATCTGCAGGAGAGAGTTGGTATCAATTTACTTGAGTTTGTTTCTAAATTGCAATAGTTAAAACCTATACAAGCCACTCCCACTTGCCATATTAAGAAGTTTTTCACAGAATATCCAGCCTTTAAAAGAGAAATCATAATAGTAATTTAAAAAGGAGTGTTCTTTGCAAAACTTCGCTGTAGAATATTACTTTATCAATTAGAGACTTCTGCACTTGGGAGTATGGATTCACCCCACACTCTAAGTACATGCTGCTGAAAAAGCATCAGTCACTGTCTCCTGCATCATAAAATCCAGACATTCAACAAGCTGACTCCCAAAAATTCATTACCTGTAGGTTGATTGCTGTAGTTTAGTAGCCAAAAACTTGTCATTGATTGCTGCAGATATCTGTTGAATTTGGGCAGACCCTTGATCTGTAACTAAACCAAACCCTCTTTCCCTTCTCTCTGCCTGGCAGCTTTCTTCCTCCTCCCAAAAGAGTTGTGGTTGTAGAGTCCCACAGCTCTCACAGGGGCTAGGGTGTCCTTCCAGTTCCAAAAAGGGGCTGTTCTGAGGCAGAATGGGATGGGAGCACATGAAGCTCCCAGGTAGAGGCCTCTGCTGTGCAGTAAATACAGGCTGCCTGGAGAGGGTTTGAGCAATGAGGGTAGAGGGGGAAGAAAGTCACAGCTCTGAAAAACCAACTGACCTACAAGCTGTGACAGTATTATAACATTTTCAAGGAGCTTTGTGAACATCTCTGGGTTGTAAGCAGTTTCCAAAATTTATTTGGAAATTTACTTTAGAAAATTATAGTAGAGAGACATTACAAACATACATACTTCTAAAATCAATACAATGTCCAAACTTTTCCCAGCTGCCTTGAAAGAAATGACCCATAACTCACTCTACATTGAGGCTCACTTCTAAATATCAAGTGGCTGTTACCCCCTGAAATTAGTTTCATGCGGAGAGTTGTCTTCTTCCTGCTGTCTGGACCATTGTATCCTCTTAGGGTTTATTGGCATTAAGTCTGCTAAAATACATTCTATTCTTGTATTCTCTAACTGCATGTTCTCTTCCTGATTGCTGAAGTTAAATCATTCCAGTTTGTCTCTTACATGGCTCACGAATCAACAGCCTAACCCTCCAGACATCCTGTGGCTTTGAACTGCACCTCTTGTTGAACAAGGTTAGCAACAAATACTCTAACTCCAGAATGCGGGATAGATGTTTTTATCAGCAGTGTCGTACAGAGCCAACAAAGTCCACAATATAATTCACCTTGAAGTGGGGGAGCTGGAAGGCGTGTGATTTAATAAACAGAGATGGGAATCAGGGGCTGGGAAGATGCCTGGCTCTGTCTCACAAGTGCCACAGTCAGCTCTGTGGAAGCACCAGAGAATCTGAAACCTTTCCACGTATTTGGAAAGCACAGATTAGGGAGGATCAACATAGGCACTTGGACTTGAAAACAATGGTATGCCATGCAGTCTCTGGGCAGGAAACCGGGAGATAAACAGTTTACTTTGTATTTCAGATGCTTAATCCAGAGATACACAGACAGCTTAGAGAAATTCAAATGCCCTATAGCAAAGAAAGGCTCTTGGGGTGGAAATAACATCACAGAAGGATTTGGGTTGTGAGCAGAGGTGTGCTGCCAAATGACCAGCAGTCAGGTTGCAGGGCTGGATGGCAGGGGTGGGTCTGGAGGAAGTTTCCAGCGGGCAGCAGTGTCCTTCCCAGCGGCGGCCGGGACAGAGCTGGGTGGGTGTGCTTTTAACACCCAGCTCTGCAGAGGCCAGCCCTGGCACCGGGTGGCAGGTCCTTGTCAAGCGTTCTGGGCGGGATCTTTGTGTTTATTGAAAAGCTGGGAATGCTAGCACTGTAAAATAGGTATCATCGCAGTTGATATCTGAAGTACGATTGCATTAACACGGCACGTCAAGCAAAAGGACTTTGCAAAACAATAAAACTGCCGTAAAACTGGTAGTTTTGCCTTACTGACAGCAAAACTGATTGCTTCTACTTTACACTCCCACGTTTATCTGCTGGAAACGAAGTCTTTAGGAGTGCAGGAACAGCCCCGGTTCCGCCCTGGGGAGAACACGGATTGTTGCTGTTCCGCTGCCGCTGGTGCTGCCCCTGCTGAGCCCCAAAACCCGCGGGCACCATCGCGGGGCCAGCGCCGGAGCGCCGACGGAGGCTGGAGGAGGCTGGAGGCAGGATCAGGAGGCAGGATCAGAAGGCAGGAGGAGGCAGGATCAGGAGCCAGAAGCAGGCAGGATCAGGAGACAGGAGCGGGAGGCAGGAGGAGGCAGGAGCAGGAGCCAGAAGCAGGCAGGATCAGGAGACAGGAGCGGGAGGCAGGAGGAGGCAGGAGCAGGAGCCAGGAGCAGGAGCCAGGAGGAGACAGGATCAGGAGACAGGAGCGGGAGGCAGGAGGAGACAGGATCGGGAGGCAGGATCAGGAGGCAGGATCAGAAGGCAGGAGGAGGCAGGATCAGGAGACAGGAGCGGGAGGCAGGAGGAGGCAGGATCGGGAGGCAGGATCAGAAGGCAGGAGGAGGCAGGATCAGGAGGCAGGAGCGAGAGGCAGGAGGAGGCAGGATCGGGAGGCAGGATCTGGAGGCAGGAAGGAGGATCAGGAGGAGGCAGGATCAGAGGGCACGAACACCTCCCACCCCTCCCTGCCCCGCTCTGGCCCCGGGGTCGGCCCGCTCGCCCCTCCGCGCACGCGCCAGTGGGCGTGGCCCGGGGCGGGGGGGCGGGGCGCTGGCCCGGCGCGCCCATTGGCGGTCCCGGCGGGGGCGGGGCCCGGGCCGGAAGTGCCGCCCCGCGCGGGATTCCCCAGCGGCGCCGGGCGGGTCCGCCATGGAGGGCGCGGGCCCCGCGTCCTGGCCCAGCTCCGGCGCCGCGGGGCGGCCGCTGACGGAGGACGAGATGGCCGAGGTGAAGAAGGATGTAAGTGGCGGGCAGTGCTCAGGGCCCCAGGGCCCGGCCCGGCCCGGAGCGGCGTGTGGGGCCCGGGCGCGGGGAGCGGAAGCGCCGCCGGGGCGGGCGGGGGGCGGCGGGGAATTCCGGGCGGTGGCGGCGGCGGCGGCTCTGCCTCCCCCGGGGCCCGGCCGGCTCTGCCTCTGCGTCTCCCCGGGGCCCGGCCGGCTCTGCCTCTCCCCGGGGCCCGGCCGGCCTGAGGCCCGTACGGACCCGCAGAGCCTGGCCCCGGGCCCGGTGCTCCGCCGGCCGCCCCCTGTACCGCCCCGGGCCCGTCTCAAGGGCAGAGCAGCCCCGAGGGGCCGGGTGTGCCAGGGCCGGGCACAGGAGGCAGTAGGCGGGATGGGCCAGTAATGTGGTACCCAGAGCTTGGCTGCAAAGGGCTGTGCTGCTCCTCGGGTCAATAGGGTTCTCTCCTAGAGGGCGTGAATATCTTCATTAAATATAGTCAAATGCTTTTTATTGTTTGTATTTTCCTGGTTCCTCCTCCACTGCCCCATGCTTATTCACTGATGTCTGGAATCCGAGGGAATACTTTATCCTGATTCAGTCTAGATTAATTTATCTCACTGTGAGACTGGGAAGCAAGCAATGTCCTAACCAACCTCAACAATTGATTGGTTAATTAAAAAAAATAAATCATAGTTTATAAATTATTTATTGCCCATCCACTGTTCTGTTTGCAATTTACAGTGTCTTATTTTGACGTACTGGAGTTTTTATGTTCCTCTAAAGTACAGCAAAGACTCTTAGGATTTTGGGTTTGGTTGCTTAGTAGCTTTATGCGTGTGTTATTTTCTTTAAATGCTTTGTCATAATTCTGTGAAACATGTTCTTCAGGTTAGTACTTGCTTCTGTGGAGCCACAGGGTAATACTGCAATAATACTGGCATCCGGTAGTTACACCAAAAACCAATAAGAACTGCTTAAGTCAGACTACCTATACACATATAAAACAAGATATGTATGTTAATCTGTGTCAGTGACTGAACTCACAGCTGCATCTCACAGAAGTGCATGATTCAGCCCTTAACCTTGTAGGTCCTCCCACAGCAATTGGAGAACTTGATGAAGACCTCACGTAGAATGCAATAACATTAGTTTTATCATCAAAATGCAATCCAGTAAATCTGACTTTAGAGCTTCTTCCCTCAGATTTTAAACGTTGTGGCTTCACAGTACAACGTGCTCGTTCAGTGTAAACATCCTCGGCTCTGTCAGAGCTGTTCAGTAACTTTGGCAGGGTTGCTGCAAACCCGGTTGCTGCATTAGTAGACGGGCTGTGTGTGTTAGGGGACAGCATACCTCAGGAAGCCAGCTTGCAAGGACATCTTGGTCTGGGTAAGCTTGTCTTGAAGAGGAATTATAAAGGTTGGAGTCTTGCAGCTGCGAAGAGGGGGTGAGCCATACAAAATCATTGATACAGAGTAGGGTCACAAAACATAGAGGGCTTCCCCAGGAAGATGATCTCTGAGGGAATGTGTTCTGGTACTAGGTGTTAGAGTTCCTGAGGGTGGGAAGTGGCACTGCTGCTGAAGTGCTCAAGAGAGATGTCTCTGCTTTATCATGCCCAATGCTGACTGCATGTTGGGGGCTTTATGTGATGGAGTTACATTCCATGGATAAACTATTCCATCTCTTTCTTTTTGCTGGTTATAGAGAATGTTCAAGCAGTTTACACTTGCATGCTAAGTTATGGTGCAGAGCGGAGTAGGGTCATTTTGCTTTTGCCAGTCATCAGAATTGCAGGAACTCTCAGTGGTTTGTGCACCATCTTAGAGGTGTGTGAAGTGCTTCAGGAGTGTAGTCTAAAATATTGAACCAAAAGAAGGAGACAAAAAGCAGCCAGTAATGTTCCTGACAGTATGTACCTTTAAGGACAAAGATGCTTGTATTTTGGTTGCCAGTAATCTGTTGGATTTGTCAGTAGTGCTGTTTATTGACAAACGTTTTAAACTGTGAGTATATTCGTGCTGTTGCTCTGAGACTGCTTTTGTTCAATGTATAGAAAATATCAGCAACTGCATTATTTTGGAGTTGTGCCTCATGGATGCAAATACTACGGAAATGTGGCAATTGTGTGCTCAGTGAGAATGAGTGTGTTTGTAGACAAAGAGAGTAGGTGCTGTTTGATATAATTTCTTTTTATTTTTACTTGTTCACTGTTTTGAAATGTGCTAACCACAGACTTGATTTAATTAACATTTTCTATAAATAGTTACCTTATTTCTTAACATGCATTAGAACTCCTGAAATCACTCAGAGAACTAATGAGAAGAATACTTAGGTAACAGTTTTTAAAAATTTTTTTACACTGAGAAAAATTTTTACTAAGTAACACAGTGGCAGCTTTAAAATTTCTTTTGCTAACCTGTATCAAAATCATACGGGTTTCAACTACAGACTCCTAAATAAATTGAACTGTCGGCTAATATGTGTTTGTTTTGTTTTTCAGGCTTTAGAAAGGATGCGTCCTTACCTGTGTGATAAAATCATAGCTGAGAGACACTTTGATTACCTACGTTCAAAGAAAATACTCACTAGAGAGGACACAGAAGAAATTTCTGCTCGATCTTCCAGTAGGAAAAAAACTGGAAAGTTATTGGACTACTTAGCAGAAAACCCAAAGGGACTAGATGCTTTGATTGAATCTATTAGACGAGAAAGAACACAAAACTTCCTGTTACAAAAGATAACTGATGTAGTGTTGAAAGTCAAAAACGAAAAGCTTGAAGCTGTCAAAGGTAACAAGTTTATAATAATGTTGTGTAAGAAAGAAGTTTGGAGGGTCTGCAAAATTGAAGTCCAGAATAAAAGTTTTCCTCTAGTGTTTGGAAAGTTTTGGCTTAAGATCCTAGTGCATGTATCCCGGCTTTGCCTGTTTACTATCTTAACACATCATAAATAACAAATTGCAAAAAAACCCCCAAACCCTATTGTGTTGTCATGGTGGATTAGTTTGTTTTCACATTTCAGTTTTGCTTTTCAAAAATAGGTGGTTATCTTCCATCTTGCATTTCTCTTGAAGCTATTTGCTGCAGTGGCAGGATGCTCTGGTTTTGTTAAACTCTGCACCTCAGCAGAAGATATGCCAACAAATGCAACCTGAGGGGAGCTCCCCTGTATGCTTTCAATGCTAGAGCTTAAAATTGGACTGTGTAAATATACTTGTGTGGTGTTTCATACAGGCAGAGAGGTTTTATTGACACACAAAGCTTGAAGTGGCTGTGTGTACTCATATTTTAAGGCAGAGGAAGAAAGCATAAACTTTCTACAACAGAGCTTTACTTCCCCTTCCGTACCCATGAAAAGAGAAATAAAGAAGGGAGAAGTACATTTTAACCCTAGAGATAAAGGGCCTGAACTTTTCTCTGGCTTCAGGTAAAACAGCCTTCAAATGCTGTCCGCTTTGGAGAAGAATTATGCAGCTGAAGCTTTTAAAAGTTTGAAGAACACAGAAAAATCTAACAAAAGTTGGGCTGAAAGGATGAAGTGACTTTCTAAAATGAACCTTAAATTACAGTGCATCTTTGACAAATAATAGCTGATACTGAGGTGTAGAGAAACCATTCACATCAGCCTAGGTAACCTGCATGTCAGTTTTTTAATTTGTCATGAATATTGGATGTCACGGGTGATACGAAGAGATTAGTCTGTTAAAAATACAGACAATTGATCTCTGACAGCCTTACAGATATTAAATCAGAGCACAGTTTTAAGAGGGCACCATACTGTAATTAAATCTAATATCTCTTTTTTTGTCTTAGGTCTAAGCTGCAGCACCTGTATGACCTCACTGTATGGAGGAACAAATAATCTTTCTAGATCATTTTCTGATGAATCAAATTTTTTTGATAAAACAAAAGACAAAGAATCTACCCAGATACATCATCCAGAAGAAGATTATAGCACTGCTGCATTTGTGTCCGCTGTCTCTCTTCATTCGATGAATCTGCCAATTGCAGAGATGGGAAATTCACAGTGTGCCATTTTCGCAGCCACCCTCCCAGGGCCTGGAGACCCTGGTGCACCCCCGCTCCCCCCAGAGCTCCAGTCAGACCAGCAAGATCCGTGTACTAGTTCAAGTGACAATTGCTTTTTGCCTTTAAGATCACGTTCTCTTCAACCACAGTGAACATAGTGACTTTGATCTCTTCATCTAAATGGTACTGAAACTTTGTGTGATGTCTCATAGATGTTAAGATGTTGTTTTCAACCTGTTAGCAAAATCAGAGAAAACTATAACTATGCATTTTCTGGTTTAAGTCTTATTTTGTAAGTGTGTGATTCTGGAGCTGCTTGAGTTTTTTCCTGTAGGGAGCTTTTTTCGAAGTATCTTGGTATTATACCAGCAAAGGTTTGTTTTTTAAACCAATGCGTATAAGATTTCACACATAGCTTCCAATATTTAAGCTAGAATTGTAGAACAAATGGTTTTTTTTCTTCCTACAGAAAGCAACAAATGAGCTTTTCTTAGTGTTCCTGTGGTGGGTGAATTGGGAAAGGTGGTTAGGAAAAGTAGTGAGTATGGAAAAATAACTTTCTGAACTAAAAGCTTAAGCTTACTTATCAAAAAGCTTAAACTTGTTTACCAAGTTAAATGTTTCTCTGTAGGGTGAATTCTGCTCTCCGTGTATGCATGTGCAGCTCCATTTGCAAAGAACCTTACAAATCTGGCCAAATCTGTAGCTATGCTTATTTGCAAGGAGTCTCTTCACTGTCTGAACTTGGTCCTACTGGTAAACCCAAAGGGACTCGATATTGCATATATACTTCTGCAAGGCTTGGCGTATTACTCTTGTATATTAGTTTGAGATTCCTGATTTGAGATGCACTTTAAATTCTTGTTAGTACTGGAAAAAGAATGTAAACTGCTGTAACAGCATCGTGAGGGCTGTAAGAAAACGTTATTGTGGGATGCTATTAAGGAGCAAGGTTTTTATGTTTTGTCACAATAGGGAAGTGGAGGAGAAGTCCTGTAACAAGAAAGTATCCATACCTGAAGGACTTTTGGAAATGTGGCACTTCAGATACCTCCTTTTCAAAGCAGACAGACAGGTTTACATTTCAAATTGTTTAGAGTCAAATGCATTTAACTGCTTCAACATGGGAAGGTTCTCATTTCTTGACACAGTGTAACATACTGTATTCCTCTCATACTCCTAAATTGTAATCTACCTTTTATGCAGGTGGCCTATAATAATTTTAAAATTAGGTAAACTCTTACTTGGACACATATACAGTTGTTTTCTGTGGTACTACACTTTAAAGTGATGGGATGTTTTCAGTATATCAAAGGGTAGGTTTGTATTTAAGGCCCTAAATTATTTTGGCTCTCGTACTATGCTATAGCCATGTAATTCCATTCAAATTCACACCCAGGTAATATTCCTGAACTGTTCTCCTTTTTGGAGACAGGCCATCTGCGGGACCTCAGTGTTTTTTTTCATTGCTACTCTGGTTTTGGAAGTAGGTTAAAATAAACTGCAATGTTCAACTACACTCCTACCGAGTATATGAAGAGCTTATATCTGATAAAGATGTGTTTATAAAAATCCTTGTTCTTCTTGTATGCATCTACAGTCATAGACTGTCAGGATGGTGAAAGTGCTTTTCAATGAAACTGCCTGGATTAAATGGCAGTCTGGAAGTTAAGTGCCTAAACATGCAAGCAAAACTTTGCTCTCTAACATGAGATTAAAGTTAGGCTGAAATCCCTCTCTTCCATTAATTTCAGCTATAGTTGCACTTATTTGGGATGTCTAACACGTGATTTGCCTAAATGCCCACTGTAACCACTTCAAGAGGTGTGCTTAGGTTTGGGTCCCTTCCTGGATTCTTGTAAAGGGAGGAGAATGAGCACGCTTGGCCTTAAGAGAGAAAGTGCACGAGCTCAGGGTGGGGGCTGCCCTGCAGCTCTCAGCCCCGACACGAGTGTGCCACCCGCCCGGCACGGCACGGCACGCAGCCTGCAGGAAGCCTGTCCCTGCAGGAACTGCTCCCAGGGGAGCTACTAACCTGAGACCTTGAATGAATGTATTGTCCTACCAAATGTTTATAGCGTGCAGTTTGTAAAAATATTTTTATCACAACTTTTTGAATAAATTCTTTTGTATAATTACCTGATTTCCTGCCTGCCTCTCATTATTAAGATGTACAGCTTGCAAGAGCAGTTCATGCCGATGAGTGGATGTGTGGTTTTGGTTTTGTGTGTGCATGAGGCTTTTGTTCTTGTCTTGCTAGAGAGGTTTGTCTTTGGTGGAAAGACTGACTTAATGTGAAACGCCTGTGCCTGTAGGACTGCACTCAAGAGCAGTCCGTAGGGAAAACATGCATGTGAAATCAAGAACTCAGCAGCTTAATTAGTTTCTGTGGTTCGTGTCTGGTATTACTAACCTGATTCTTGCTTTTTTTCAAATTACTTCTCAACCTCCTACAGATGTGAGAAGTGTTGCTTCCAGCCATGCATATATCAACTTCATTCTTAAATTAAGATTTTTACTTTTATTAATAGTGGGGGAGAAACAAAAGCTTTGAGTACTGAGGAGCATGACTCAAAAAAGGATTTGCAAATGTTGCAGGGACTGTGGAGTCTCAGTTCAGTGATTGTTTTCATTGTACTTTGTGTGTAGGGCTTCTTTCAAAATAATGATCATGGTATTGATTATGAGAGGTCAGCTTTGTATGAGAGGTCAGTATCTTTACAATGAAGGAATTGATCACATTTTAACCAAAACCACTTGCTCAGACCTTGTCCTACTTCAGTGGTAGTACAAGTACTCTCAACATGGAACCAACAGAACATGCTGTGTTGGAAAGGACCCATGGGACTCACGGAGCCCAACTCCTGGCCCTGTGCAGGGCACCCCAAGAGCCACACCGTGTGCCTGAGAGCCTTGTCCAAACATCTCTGGAGCTCTGCCAGGCTTGGGGCTGTGACCACTGCCCTGGGGAGCCTGTTCCGTGCCCAGCCACCCTCTGGGTGAAAACCTTTCTCCTGATATCCAACCTAAGCCTCCTCTGACACAGCATTGTGCCATTCTGAACAGCACCAGTAAGTATTTTAGCTGATGCAGTCATGGATGGATGGATGATAAATATGAATCACAAGGGAGGTCTAGTAGAAACTTTTTCCAACAAATTTGAGAACTCTGTTGTGGTAAAGACACCTCCCGGACAGGCCGTGGTCGGTGCTGTCTGCCCTGGGTCAGCCTGTTTTCCACCACTTCGGCCCGCAGGGTGCGAGGGGAGCCGGGGAGGCTGGCACTGCCGGCTGGGTCTGTGGGGGGGTCTGTGCCGAGGGAGGCCCCCTGCCCTGCCCGTCCCCTGCCCGTCCCCCTGCCCGTCCCGTCCCCGTCCCCCTGCCCTGTCCGACCCCCGTCCCCCTGCCCGTCCCGTCCCCGTCCCCGCCGGGCCGGAACGCAGGTTGCGGGCGCGGTTTCCGCGGGCGGGGCGGAGCGGGGCGGGCCGGGGCTGAGGGGGCGGATCGCGGCCCCGCCATGGCGGCAGAGGGGCAGGACCCGCTGGGGTACTTCGCGGCCTACGGCAGCTCCAGCTCCGACTCGGAGCCCGAGGAGGAGCCGCCGCCCGCGGAGCGCCCCGCGGGGCCCGGCGCGGCCGCGGGGGGCAGCCCGGGCCGGCCGCGGCTGCCGCCGCCCGACGAGCTGTTCCGGCGGGTGTCGCAGCCGCCCGCCTTCCTGTACAACCCGCTCAACAAGGAGATCGACTGGGAGAGCCGCGTCCTGCGGGCGCCCGAGGAGGTGCGGGGGGCGCGGCGCGGGGCCCGGCGCGGCCGCCCCGGCGCGCTGTGACGGGCGCTCTGGTCTCTCCCGCAGCCGCCCCGCGAGTTCAGGGTGTGGAGGAGCAGCGCCGTGCCCCCGCCGGACACATACAGCCCGCCCGAGAAGCCGCCCCCGCCGCCGCAGGCCGCGCCAGACATGGCCATCAAGTGGTCCAACATCTACGAGGACAACGGGGACGACGCGCCCCGGGCGGCCGGCAGAGCCCGGTTCCTGCCGGACGAGGAGCAGGAGCCGCTGGAGTCGGGTGAGGACCGTGGGGCGAGGGCCGTGGGGTGAGGGCGATGGGGCCGTGGGGTGAGGGCCGTGGGGTGAGGGCCGTGGGGTGCGGGTCTGGGCGTGCTGCGGGGCCGGGCCCGGCGGGGGCGGCGAGCGGAGCCCCCCGGGCCCGGGCAGGGTCTGCAGGCCGCCCCATCCGCCGGGCACGGGCACTGCGGCTTTGTGAGAGCCAGCACAGCCTCCAGCAGCGCCTCTTCCATTGCCCTTAGCAAGACCCTGCAGAACTGTAGTGCCGTGAGACCAACAGGCTCAGGCATGGCCCTGCTGAAACAGAGGTGGTGTGAGAGCACTTCAGGTGCTGCTCTATAGGCCTTGGGTGTAGCTGTAGGTCAGATTATTTTTATAACGTTTGTAAAACTTGGAATCCAGGAGAGGAATTAAATAGTATGTCCATGTGACAGACTACTGAAGAAAATGTTTACTGCACTTTTAGTAATGGTACAAACTGTAATGGTAATCGGGGAAGTAAATACTCGACAGGGGAGAGGAAATATTTATTTTTTAATTGATGGAGAAAGAGAATAGCCAGCAACAACCAAGAGAACAAAAGCAAAAGAAGAAATTCTGGGCTTTCAGAACACACAATAATGTTTTGGTTCACCAGTAGAGTTATCAGCAAACTTTTTCCAACAAATTGAGTTTTTTTGCTGTCCTCCTCCTTTCTTGGTTCTGGATGTTCTTTCCCAGTGGCAGTTTTTATGTCTTGCTCCATGTGTTCTGTATGTTCTCCCTCCATCCCCTTCCAGGCTCCTCCACGCCCCTCATTTCTCTTAATCAGCCTTCATCCAAAGTAAGAAGATAAATGGTTAATTGACCTCGACATTGTTTCCTGCTTCTAAAATGTGGTTTTCTAGCTTTTCTTCTTATCTACTCAAATAATAAGGTTTTTAGAACAGGTACTGTACAGTGGCATAAAGCCTCCTCTTAGTCATCCTCAGTGGTTTGTGGTAGTAATAACAAGTAACCTTTCCTGTTCTGTCCACATGCTGTCTGTATTCCAAAAATGAGGATGTTGTCAGTTAATACTACTGTGTCTTTTTTCCAGGCCTCTCAGATGTGGTTAAGTCAGTTGTTCTGAGACAGGGATGGTGTTTGATACAAAATACTGACTTCACTGACTGTGATTAACTCTGTCTTTTATTTAAAGATGGTGAAAAAGATGATGAACCAGCTTCTGCTAAGAAACGCAAAGTAGACTCGGGAGAGCAGGCAAAGAAGAAGAAGAAGAAGGTATAAGCAGGGTGTGGTGGATGTAGACATAATGAAAATTTCAATGAACTTGGATTCCTCTGCTGGAATGGGAAACAAATACATGTTTACTGAATATCTCTCCTATCGGGTAGGGAATTTTATTTCTGTAGTATGCTTGCCTTTTGGAAAGCACAAAATTAAATGGACAGTGTTGTTATAGAAACTTGTTTATGAACAAAATTTAAACCTGTTTATTTAAAAGAGGGATCCATTGTGATGGATACTTGTCCTTATGCAGGTTACAGGGCCTCATAATATTGTGTTTATCAAGAAACCTGGTAATACAAGTTTTTTCTGGACTGACTTTTCCATTGTGTCTAAACCTTTTATAAAGGAGTATATACTAAAGATTTTTTAGATGCTGTGATATGTTCGCATATTGTTGTTTTTAAGTGTATGTATAGACTGCAGATAGGTCAGTGGAATAAAACTGTATTTGAAAATATCTGCAGTATGAATACTGCATTGCATGCCTGGTGAATAGGAGGGATGAATTCTGTACTATATGCCATTCAGTGATGTATGACTCAACAGATTCCTCAGGGTTTTTTTTGTTTAAATAAATACATATCTACAACCTGAAAAAAAATGGACCTAATAATGGACTTTAATATTTTATAATTATTTTTTATGTTATGGGATCTCCATCAGTGAAACATGAGACTAACTGATGCAGGAAGAATTGAAGCTTTTAATCTATTCTTCCTGAAATAGAAAATAGAATCTAGATATTTATGTGGACAAAAATTATGACAAAGCTGTGATAGTCTTTACTGCCAAATTGTATTTATTTCAGTACAAACAGTTGGTAATCTTCTAAAAGTGCTAGTCAGTGTATGTTGCATTTGTGACATCCTGCTGCATGGATTTTTGGGTCTGTGTATGGAAAGGTACCAGCTGATGCTGGATTGAAGGAAGGGTTGCTCTAGTTTGTTTTCAAATAAAGATTCTGTGCCTTAGGAAGTCTGCAGTGAGATTAGGGCCTACTAATAGAAGTTTATGTAATTAAATTTTTAATGTAAACATTTGTGGTTTCTATTTTCCTTCTATCTTGGACTAGCTTTACTTTGGCAGAACAGATTCTGTATGCCCATGTACTAATATGATATTAAGGGTTTTTTAACTGATTTTTAAAGAATCTTTTGAACATCAATACGTAGAAAAATGTATTCCATTTTAGTGAATATATGAAATTATCAACAAGTTATGCAGTTCCAGCCTTGGCAGTGTGATGCTTTCTCTGGATCCTTGTCTGCCTGCAGGGTCCACAACTACTCCTTGCCAATTTCACAGGGTGTTGAGCCAAGTCCATGATCTATTCCACCCCTTTTGTGTTGTTCATCTGGAAACAATTAAAAAAATGCTACTTGTTCACAGCTGAGGGTTTCCCATGCCCACCTATCCTAGCACAATCCCAAATATGGGCCGCTGTCCTAGCAAGCTCCAAGATGAAGGATGCTGTCATGATAAAGCTTATGGAGTGCCAGCTCTGTGTAGAGTTTCTCAAAATACTCCATCTACAGTTGCAGTGCTGGGCTAGAGCAGGGATTAGGCTCACAGGGAGCAGGGCAGAGCTGACCTCTGGGCTGGAAGGGGAAAAAGCCTCTCACACCCTTAGTGTTGACCCTGCGTAGCTCCAGCTGGGATAAAGATCCCTTCACCGCAGTCAAATGTGACTGCTTGCTGAAGTGGAGCTTATACTAAGTGGGCAGCCAGTGTAGCAGGACAGTTCAGGATGTCTGCGTATTGTTGAGTTGAGAGATAATGATAAATGCCTGTACTTCACTTTGTCTAGAGTGCAAATTTAGATTCTCCTTCACTGTGGTAAGAGCATGTGAAACTTCCATTAAAAACTGCTATGTAAAGCAGACCAAGTTCTCTTACAGGAATAGCTGTCTCCATGCAGGTACTGAAGCCTTACATTATCCAGTTCTGGATGCAGATTGTCACAAACTATTTGGATAGCTGACCTCTAGGTCCTGGTCATCTGAGATGAAATGGTTTCTGTGAGATTTGCTTACAAAGAAATGAAGCATGTTTTACTTTGAAGTGCTGAATGGGAAGTCTCTGAAAGGAAAGGTTCACTCTGGTTTTGGGGGCCTTTGGTGGGGGTGAGGTTTGTTTGTTCATTTGTTTTCACTGTACCTGCTGTCCTAATGTAGCTAAATTGAAGATGTGACTGGTTGTGCTCCTTTTTTAACAAGGATGTGTTTATACTGTAGCTGTAGTAGAGAGCTGAGGGTAGGGAATAGCAGCAAGCTCCTGTGCAGATGTTCAGTCAGTTTCCCAGAGGGGTGGTTTGTGACCAGACAGTGGGTTGCAGATTATAGCATGTCTAGCAAGACACTTTTTGAGAAATCTGCCTCTGCTGTCCTGTAGGTACAGAATTTATTCCAGGTCTGTGGTGGATGAATGGTACCATTTCTTGTAATTTGAAGGATTTCACATGAAATAAACTATTAAATAGACTGCCCAATTCTCAGATGTTACAATAATTCTGTTTTCTAAAGAAGTGCTCCTTGAAGAGTGTTACAGCTGAAGGTTAATGTCATCAGCTCTGGAAATAGGATGTATTCCTGTGAATGCTGTGACCAAGGAGGCTTTTGTCCTTGTATTGTTTGCTCTGCTGTTCTGCAGAGCAGCTCAGGAGGTTACCATGCCAGTCACTCCTTTTGTTTTCAGATGATATTTGTAGTATCCAGTTGTCTCGAAGTTAACACCATTTGATACTCAATTTCCAAGGAGAAAACCAGCGTGGCTAATCTAGGAGAAGAATGATTAATTCTATTATTTACAGGTGGATGGAATCTTCATTGTAAGCAGCGACCATGGCAGCAAGCAGCTATGCAGCTCCTTCTGAAGTAAGTCATTTAAAACAAAGCTGTGAGAGCCTGTCTGAAGTTTAGTTATCTAGGTGGATTGGTTCTATGCTTCAGTGCATCATCTTCAGGAGAAGATAGTGAGAGAAGTGATAGTGCTGCAGCTTCTGAAGTAACTCAAAAGATGTCATGAAACAGACATGTAGGTTTAGGCAGGTAATACTGAAAATTTGTCTACTCTGCACCAGGATCTGTGAAACATGTGAGTGAACAGCAACTAAACTTAGATTGATATCTCAGATGTTCAAAAAATCTCTAACTATAGAACAGTTTATCCTGGATTGTCTTTCAAGAGAACACAGTGAGAGTGAACATACAGCCCCACTGACAAATGGGAAAGATTGCCTCTGAAAATTAGTCCTCTCTTAACTCATCATTTTACTTGTTTTTATGATGAATCAAATCTGACTATGATCATATGTAATAGGGAAAAAAGACAGTAAAAAATGCACATGGGTTTGATTTGAGGAAATTCTCTTAGAAATTGTCAAAATTGGGAAAATGGTGCCTGGAAGGCAATTAATTTGCCATGAGTACATTGTGTTGTTTACAGATGCTGGCACAGTAGCAGCTGTGTTACTTGGCTTTCCAAGAAAGGCAGGATGATCTGGAAAAAAAGAATTCATATCATAATAGAAGTACATGTGTTGAGGATAATGGCTTTTATGGCAGGCAATGCTTCTTCCCAGAAATGCTAATGGGGAGGTTGTGGCAAGACATCCCTCTGTTATACTGCTGTTCCTGTTCTTGATGCATACTGACACTGTTGAAACGCTGCCTCATTTACAAATGGTTTGTGATAAACTTAAGGCTGCCAGTGGAAGTGTGTTCCATAAAAAGTAATTTATTGTGAACCTGGAATCAGTGCAGGAGGGGAAATTTTTATGAGCAGAAAGAGAAGCTGTGCAGTGCTGTCTGATTTGTGACAGGAAGCTCATTTGCCAATCTAAGAAATTGCCAATCATTTGCTAATCTTAGAAAATCACGGCAGAATTAGGATGAAAGATGCAATGCTTTCAGTGACCAGCACAATGCAATCTGGATTTTCTTTGCAGGCTTGAAAGGCTCTTCTGCCTGTTTCTGTGTTAGCTTGCTGATTTTACCCAGTTGAAGGGAACCCCTGGCAATGGATACAGCCGTGCGACATTTCCACTTCGAGAGATGTTATTTAAGGGCACCCACAATTACTTTTTAGACTGGGAAAATGTGAAAGGTTGGTTTCCAAATAGCTGGAAAAGTCACAGCAACCATCAGGCCCAGGCACAAGCCTGGCAGTACCACTGCCCCAGGGAGGTGAGCTTCATGGCACATGAGTTGCTCTACAACAGCTGAGTGAAAATGGCTGTCCAGGCGTGCTCAAGAGGAGATGCCAACTCCTCTCTGTAATTCACAGGAGGGCAAATGTTGCAGAGGAAAAATTCTCAAAAATATTACTACAGGATGTGTTTAGAAAACCCTTGAGCAAATGGGAGGCACCTTGCTAAGAAATTTGATTCCGTTACTGCTAAAGGGGTTTTCTGGATGCGTGACTGAGGTGAAGTTTAACGAATGATGAAGCAAGAGGCAGCAGTTAACTGGGCAGTCTGTGGCTGTCTCAAAATGTCAACACTGAAACAAAAGCAGGATTTCTGTAGAGCAAAATGTTAGCAAAATACAGAAAATTGCTGAAAAGAAATGGATTTTTTTCATTGTGCAGGAGCCTTCTCATGGTGCACAGGAATCTCAGGGAATAGTTCCGTTCCTCAGACAGAGATGTTGGCAGCAGTGGGCTGCTTTCTAAAAGTTCATAAGTCATGTAATTAGGTACCAAGAAATAGCAGGAATAACAGAGGGATAGAGATTCCAGTGAACTAGTTCTTCATGCTGAGAGTATCAGAGACCAAAAGGAACAACATCATCTTCAGAGGAGTCCACAGATTTTGTGTCGCTGTTGAGAAATGTGCAAAGATCAGTTGGACCTGGAAGGTGGAGTCACACTAGAGATTGGAATGGGTTTGTGCTGCTGGTTCCTTTGAACTATTTTCTTCAGGGCACTTATGAAGAAAGCAGGAATTTTCAGGGAAGCCAGGACCTGTGGAGCTGGATTGACAGAAGAATGTAATGAATTCAATGAATGGAGATAAACATTTTTGATCCTTATCAAATAATTTTATCAGGGCTCTTTATTTAGAAAACAAAGTGGTCTTCATCTTTAGAATGCTTTAGTCTTGGTAGCTCAAAAGATCAATCACATACTTGCTTTGCAGTAGCTGTAAGCAGAACACAAGAAGTCTGTTTTGTTGTCTTCTAACAAGGTGAATTTATTCTTGGGATTGAATGCTGATTTCCCATCCCTTCCCATAACTTCTCCCACCATATGTTTCTTGCTGCAGATGGACTGACATGAAAACAAATAATATAACCCCAGGAAAATGTAATGGGAGTTAAACCACAAAACTTTTCAGGGGAGGATTAGCGTGCTCTCTCAAACCAGCCCACAAAACAAACAACACCCCAGCCAGAGCAAGGTCCCAGCAGAAGTCACAGGGGAGTCTTTCTGTTGGAAGCAGAACATGGTCCAGTTTTGTTAAAAAAGTAACCTCTCTGACACAAGGTGGTAAGAGATATTTTAAGGAGTTAGGCCAAGGTAATTTGAGAGGCTAATTTCACTTATTTTGTAGAAAACATCACAACTACTTAATAAAGACCTAAAGAAGGGTTTTTTTAAAAAAAGATTTTCTGCTAGGCTTCTAATCTAGAAAAAGTGTCACTTTCTGTTGTAATCCCTTCCTTAGGACTGATAAAATTTTATTTTGTGAGACTAAGGGCTTATATATTGTCTAAAGGTTTCAAAGAGGTGTATTTCATGTTGGCAGTGGCTTGTTTAAAACATACTGTTATAATAGTTTGGAATTCTGAGTTTTGTACAAGATCTAAGCTTTGCTTACCATTAGTGACTTCTCACAGGAATCTTTGTGAGTGCCTCTTGCATACTTGTAAATAAGCTGTATCTCTGAGAGTTTAAATAAGCCATATTGCCCTGTTCTTTGCTATAGTAATGAAGTAGTGCCCACACCCTACAGACTTAACTTTTTCAAAGTATCAAAATGAAGCAACACATAGACTTATATAGGACAACACAGAGTTATATGCTATAGAATTATTACATTGATATTAATAGATTCCTTGCCTTATTTCCCCACAGAAGCATAAACTGACACCTCAAGCTGGCAGTATAAGAGTAAATGGAATCCATGTTGTTAAGTGATTTCAGTGCTGATGAAACTGGGAGACTTGCCTGATACAGACTGTGTGTATAAATTTGGGGCTCTTTGAATGCTTCAGAGACAGTGACAAACTATGGTGTGACTTTGTGAGGATCTCAGGTGTGTATCGTCCCCTCTCCAGCTGGGCATCCCCTATTCCCTGCCTGTTCTCAGCCTTCCTGGGACAGCTGTTGTGTTAGAAAAGTACCACGTAGCTGGCAGGAAGATGCACTGTCCCATTGGCAGAATCACCCACCAGACCTCTGGGCAAACAAGCCCTGTGATCAGTAATTTGGCTCTTGCATCCCTGTTTGCTGGTTTTCCAGCCGTGCTGCTCCAGCAGGGAGCGCTTTTGTTACCCACTGGCACAGTGCCTGGTGAATCTGCAGCTCTGCCTTACACCACAGACCCCGATTCCCTTCTAATTTTCTTTCTCATACTTAAGAGTTTCTTGAAACAGTACACATCTGTTTTGTTTGCTTTCTTGATATCTTGCTTTAGACAACGGCGTTTTAAACAGCTTTCTAACACTGTAAATTTCACATGATTTTTGAATGCTGTGTAGGGAGAGTTACCAGAATCCTTTCTCTTTAAAAAAATTATTCTTGCATAGATGGATCATAATGAAAAAAATTATTTGGCTCAATTTTATTCAAATGGGTTTGTCTTCAGCAAAGCAGTGAAAATCATTATGAAAATAATCAATTGTTAAATGTCATGCTAAACTTCTGTTTCAGAGCAAGTAATTGTTGAGTTTCAAAGTTTCTAACTTAGAGAAAAGTCCACAAAAAAGTTTTAGTTGGTTTAAATTTAAGAATAGTCAAGAAAAATCCTTATTTCTGTAAAACAGGAAAGTGAGGAAGAATTGGCTTTGAAAGTTGCATTTATCTACTTTTACCATGGACTCCTAACCTTCTTTCATAGAAGGTTACAAAAATAAGGCAGGAATGCACCTTCCCCAAGGTGGCCCAACCCATTGGCTACCCCAGGCCAGCTGGGCCCACACCACTCCTGTCAGACCTCTTGACTTTAGCACAGTGCTCGAAGGGAAGACAGTGATGCAACTGGCACCACCAGCCCTTCTGCCAGTGCTGGCATCTCAGTGCACTCATGAATTGGTAGGAATCAGCAAAAACATGCAGCTGAACAAGAGAGTTTGTAACTTTCTTCTCCATTTTGTGGAAGCATATAATGCTCTCAAGCAGCTCTATGGTTTGTAGTTTTGAGCTCATACAGAGCAAGGACTCCTATGTCAGCACAGATGTACGTAACTCAGGATGATGTATTCAAGGTTATAAAATGTCATTTACCTCAGGTTTTTTCCTTGGTTCTTTTGTTTTGGCATAGCCAAGAGCAAAAAAACCCCCACTTTGATGTCATTTAAAAAAAAAACAAAAACTAAGGTAAATGACAGAATTATAGCAAAAAATGTAATTTCTGAGGGCAGTTTGTCTGGTCACAGAACCTGCTCCCATGCACTGCATCCAAGTTTCCTTGGAGCAGACTTATGCTGAGGATTGTGTTGCTGATGTACTGGGGTAACTCTAGACTGGATTTAACAGTCAGGCCCTGCAGTTCACTCAGAAGTTAAATTAGCTTAAAACTAACTTTTTTTCTCATGACTGTTCAGAAAGAATGAAAAGAAACTACCATTATACTTGAGAGAGGCAATGGGGGTCCTAGAGGCGGAACTGACCCACTATGTGTTTCAGCTTTTAATTAAAAGAAGCTCATTTAATTTTTCACAGGATTTTGGCAACATACAAAGCTGAAAGATAATGGTCTTATTCACTGTGAAAAGACCTACTATGATTTGCTTAAAAGGGTTGATTTTTCCAGGGGCTGGATTTGCCCCATAGTAGGTGGAAACTTCAATTGATACCTGCTTTGGCTACAGCAAAACAGTAATACTGGGGGTTACACAGTTGTCTTCATTGATTGCTCTGAAATTCAGAATTTAGTAAATAACATGAAGGGACTTAAATGAATCAGTCATTTTATATTGGGAATATTTCGTAGACTCTTATTTTTGCTTTTCCTCCTCATGCTGCAAAAGTCCCTTAGATTTTAATAGCATTCTGCAGAAATTAATGTGAAAAATATCAAATTTAATAAGAGCACTAATTCCTGGGAAACTCAATAATATTTTCCATCAGAACTGTATTTATATTCCAGATTGTGCATACACAGTAGAGCATTAAGAACCAGAAATACTAGTGGTTGGGAAATTTGCTTTCCTGGCACTT
This sequence comes from Anabacerthia variegaticeps, assembly GCA_035583185.1. Lineage (NCBI taxonomy): Eukaryota > Metazoa > Chordata > Aves > Passeriformes > Furnariidae > Anabacerthia > Anabacerthia variegaticeps. The sequence continues at coordinate 14,612,818 of JAWWEW010000006.1, read as the reverse complement.
GGGAAGTAATCATTTTAGGTGGTCAGTCCATCTTGAACATTTGTTTTTCTCAATTATATCACATATGGGTTTTGTTTGCTAATTAGTAGCCTTCTGTTTTCATAAGAATAAGCAGGTTTAATGACTCCCCTGGTTAATGCTGTAGGGTCTTTGGGAAGCTGGATGTGATCGGTTCTATTTCTGAGACCATGCTAAAGGATGCTCTTTAATCTGTGGCTACATTTGCATTTGGAAGTCATTTGGCACAATAGCAGAGTGTAACGTGAACTAGTCTGTGCTGTGGGCTAGCTCAGCTTTGCTCCCACAGGAGCAGTGGCCAGCAGCAGTCCAAGTGCATTAAATGCACTCCTGGAGTGCATCTTCTGGTTTGAGTTTCATCTAAAAGGAATCCAGCTGGTGCACTCTGAAACCGAAGTGGAGCCTGCCAGGCTGATAGGGAGAGTCTCTTCAAAAGCTGCCTCCTGATTCAAGCCGAAATACTTGTGCAGGCACACCCTGCCCTTTCAAGGGGCCCTGCACGCACAGCACCCCAGACTCTTCCCCAAAATACACCTTGCCGGGTAAAACACAACTGTGTTCAATGTTTCTGCTCCTGGGAGCACACCAATATCACCTTCTAAAGTCAGCTTTTTCCTCACCTTAGATTGCTTTTTTTCCTACTAGTTGATTCACTGGTTCTTCAAAGTTAAGTACAGTTCTTACACAATTAAGTACAAAGGGTGGTGGAGAATGGCAGTGAGAGTAAATTGCAGCACTGATCATTTCTTACTGGTTCCCAGATCAGTAAAGTTTCTCCTTAGAGATGCTGCACTCATTCCTGCAAGAATGTACACGTGTGTACAAAGTTCAGCTATGTATGAATCCCACTACAGGCAATGGAAAGTCTACTATATATATGCGCTAATTGCACATGTGAATTTACAGTCATAGCACTGAGTCTGTTTCTTGATGGGGGCTGAAGCCTTGTTGTGCACCTAACAGCATAGTAAGGAAAGAGATTTGTGGATTTTTACTCCTAGAAGGAATGGATTCCTTTCTCTTCTGTACTTTCTTTTCAGGAAAACTGAATTTAGCAAGCTTACAAAAGCATTTTTTCGTTTCAATATAGATGTCTTAAAAGATTAATTTCTCCCTGAAGACATTTGGGCAAGGTGGAGAGAGAGATTGATCATTTCCAGATGTTCTTTGCTGATAGGCAAAGAAAAATTCTGCTTCAGGTTAACATTTGTTAATGTGTTTAAAAAATACAGATTTTGTATACAAACTGCCAGGGAGAGCACGAGCCAGTACAATGGGGCTGAGATGCACAGATTTGCAGTGTCATAGCTGCATTAATAAGGTGGGGCTCGCCCCTGCTGACTGGGCTGAAAGCCTTGGGTGGCTGTAGACAGACAGGGGAGATGGATGTGCTTTTCAGACAGAAACATCAAGGCTGCCTGCAGTGTGCTTTGAGGGAGACAGTTGACTCCACAGTGCTTGCTGAATCAGACATATTAAAATACATAATTCACTGTTTCTTTGATGTTTTGGGTACATTTTCTAATGGGATTCCTTTACATTGCATGCTAAGTGCTGGCAAGACTTGGCACAGTGAATGACAAGTAGCTTGACTTTGTGTTTCTGGGAAGTACCCCAAATTAGAGAAGCAGGGGGAGCTGGTGTCTTATGTGTTACCTGAGAAGAGAGGCAGTCTGATGGAGTGATTGTGCACTGGTGTCCTGCTCGCCATGTGTTCTGTCTCGCTCCCTGCAGGGCACAGGCAGCACTCCAGTGTCAGACCTGCAGTCGCTGCTGCTTTTGCCTCTGTGCACAAGCAATTTGATGCTCACTCTGGTACTGGCTGTCATGCCTGGCAGTAGTCTTCAATGACTACAACAGGAGGACTTCTTAATGGTGAAAGATGAGCATCAACCAGTTCTGTGGGAGACCCTGATGCCTGGGAAGAGCAGATTCTTCTTCAGTTTGTTCTGATCTCTAAGGCAACAGCAGCCACGGCATTGAGCATGAGACGTAAAGGAGCTCATGCTTGTCAGCAGCAAAGGAAATGCCTCCTTGGGAAGCAGTCTTTCCTAACATCCGTCTGTAAGAACTGTTGTCTTTCTCAAATGATGTGTGGAACCAGAAACACCACTGGAGACCAGGACGCCTTTGTGAGTCACAAGCTGGCTTTCACTGGGTGGGCAGAGGAGGTGAGGGCAGTCAGCGGAACCAGCCCTGCGTGTTGCCTCCCTGTGCACATTGAATCTTGGAGGAATGGGTTGCCACCGGAATGAGCAGTAAACCTGTCTGTGTTCAGAGGCTGCTGACTGCTAAGACTGTTTTAAGTAACTGACAGACAAAAAGACCAATAAACTCATTTTACCATCCAGAGAGGGCTCTGCCCCTGTGTGTGGCAAAGCTCAGGGCCCTGGGAGTGTTGCAGGCAAAGCCCTCCCAAGGCCCAAGGAAGAGGTGTGTGAGTGGATGTGAGGTCTAGAAATGGTAAAGTCTTGCTTCAGGAAATGAATCTTCTATGAAGTTGTGCCATGGCACTTGTCCCAAATCTTGCAGTAAGCTCAGCTGTGACAGCATAAGTGAGGGTAAGTCAGTGATAAGGTGAAGACAGGAGATAAAACTAGGGGGTATCATTCTCTGGGGTTCTTCAGGTAAAGCAGGTAAATACCTAAGGGTTTTCATTGAGCCCATATGTTGTTTAGAAAGGAAAAATAAGTTGGCTTAGGCCATTAATTGATTTCTTGTGTTTAAGAAGCAGGCAAAGTGGAGGAGTAAGATGACTCTGAGTCAAATTATTCGAGTGTTTTCTATGAGGGCAAGATGTTGATAGGAGGAAGGGGCAGGACTGGGGAAGAAAAAGGAAGATTACATATTTTGTCCATAAAGAAGATCAACATGCTGTGCAAAAGAGGGCCTTGAATATTAAGACAAGGTGTTGATGATATTGAGGTGTTTACCTGATGAATTATATGTATGATTAGAGTGTGCTATTTGGAGATATATCTTCCAAAGGGATGCTAAAACTGTCATATTTACAATTTGACATGATTTTCTTTTGTTGCTGGTTGTAAAGATAGAAGCCACCAAACAGTTAAAATCCAGTTTGTTTTGTTTGGTTGGGTTTTATTTTGAGAAGGAGTGGGATAATTTTAGTTCTTCAGGACTAAAAATTAGATCAAAATCCTGGCAACTGTACAAGATAAATGAGCAACCTTGCAATAAAGGGGGTTTTGTCACCTTGGAAACACAGTTTGAAAAAGCCACTTGGAGTAATTTTAGTTTCAGACTTCCCTCTGCCCATGTCCCTCCCATGCAAATTCTGTTTTTACACTCAGTATTATCCAGTTTAGCTGTGTTTCTTTCATATATAGACAACAGGGAAATTTGCCAGACAAAAGTGGAAGGACACTGAAAATGACCTTGCACATAATGTTTCAGAGCATAAACTGGTGTTTGGAAACACACACAGAATTAAACTCATCCAAAAATAGACTTTAAAACAATCAGTCATTTTAGATCTCACAGTTCAATATAAAAAACCCAGAATCTTAACTTTAAATATTTTTTTTAATATACTGTTGAGTCGTGTCATTCTGGAGAAGACTATGGTATTTAGGAAACAAACTGTAGCAATAAGAAGGAAGGTTGAGGGGTTAAACAAGGAATAATATACATTGGAAAATTTATGTAATCTATTATATACATGGTCTTTCAGAATCCCAACCACTGTGATATCCATGTGAAATTTGTTGTATTAAAATTCTGTGGGTCTTTGTTGTGGACATTACACAGATTATGCTGTGGCATGGCTGGAAACTCAAGTAATTAGAGAAGAGATTAGGATAAAGTAGTGCTTATATCCACTAAAGAATGTAAATATTTTGAATATTTTCAATAGCTCACACTTCTATAACAGATCTCACCTGAAGAGTGCCCTTACTGTGAGTGCCTACAAAGCACAGAAGCCTTTGTAGGCTTTCCCATCTACTTGAAATCAGCTGAGACACATTGACTTTCCACTCCCATGCAGAAAATATTTCAAATTGAAAAGTAAATTGATTTTCAGTTATTTGAAAGAGTAAACTGCATTAAAATATATATTTTATTGTCCAGGTAATATTCCTGGCAGCTCAGACGAACCCATGCAGGACTGGCAGATGGTCCCTCTGCCACCAGTGGACTGTTAGGTTGGGCATGAAGAGATCCCACCAAGGACCATGGTATGAGCAGCCACAGAAGACTAGCAGGACATTACACCAATACATCATATGAGACATAATGAGATAGAATAGCTGACTAATATTTGGGTTAAATATTTGGAAATGCTTCCTGACCACATGACTGATGAGGCTGTTGGGATAATAGTAGGACCATATAACTTGAGATATTTAAACTAAGATCAATTTGAATATGAGCAAGTAGAGGAGATGTGTGATTAAGGGAGCACAAATGAGATTTTATGTCTACTTTTTCACCTCCATTTTCTTGGTTTCTATTCTGTCTCCCAGGGGTAATGGAATGTTATGATGGACATTAATACCTAAAAGAAGCTTGACCATGCCACCTTACCATCAGCTGCTGTGCTTTTGTCATTCCTCCTTATCACAGAAGTGAGTGAGCGCAGGGAGCAAACTGTCAGCAGATGGTAGGGAGCAATTCTGGTGAGTTTGCAAATGAGGGACTTTCCCCAATGCAGCCAGCAGGATCAAGTATTAATCTCCTTGCTGTACTGCTCTTTACAAGGCAAGAAAGCTCATCAGGTCAAAACATGTATTCCATACTGGCTGTCCAAAGTAGAAAGATGTTTTTCTCCAATGAAACACAGGTTTATTGATAGGTGTACTCCAGCACATGGAAAAAACCCTCCACCATTAATGGTTTCTTACCATTAACTTCTCTGATTGCTTTATTTGATGCACAAACAATGGAGAGAAAGAATATTTCACATATGAAATACCACGGATCTCTCAACAGCCTGAGGTGATACGCTGTGTTTCTCTGGCATTTCTTTCCCCCCATTTATTATGGCTTTGTAACATACAGGATAACTATAATGAAATGATCATATGTGCACACATATAAAGTATTTTGAGTCATAAAATTACTTATCTTACATAAAAGAGAAAAATAGACTAGGTTCTTTGAACTTGTGAAAGATATTGGCAGATTTTGCCTACAGAAACATCTGTTGCTTAAAATTTAAGATTGTGAGAACACATCTTTAAGGCATCCTTGTGATTATCTTAGGTACTTTGAGCACAGCACACTATATACAGTTCTTTAAAAGGATCAGTCTTCCAATTTAAGGACCTTTCCACTTCTCTTTTTAAATATTGCCTTTCCTGTTACCACACTTAGAAGTCCTCTATACTTTGCTATGACTTGAAACTCAGAATTTTGAGATTGATGATTTTTAAAAAAATGGCTGTTTTTAATGGTAGAAGTGGAAGAGAAAGGAACTTCAAAATATCAGATTCCCTTAAGAAGATGCTCATCAAATGTGTTCTCCCATTCTGGCATTTTGTTGGCTGATAGTAGGTAATTGGAAGGCATTCAAGATATCCTTAGAGTGTTGTAATTTTGCAGGATTTTTAATAAATAAATTTTGCATATGCAGTAGGTTTCAGGGCCCTGTGCATAATGGGATTTATAATGGATGTACTTTGCAACATCCCCTGCATTGTGTTGGGTGCACTGACAGACCCATCTGTGCTAAGGGTCTGTCAGTTGGTAGTGCACTCTTGTACAATATTAATGGGGACTGCTACAGGACACAGCTCAAAAACCTTATAGCTCCATCTAGGTGGGGGATGAGACTCACAAATGCTATATTTAATCTAAATCCAAACACTGTGAGAGCCTGAATGATGCTGAAGACTTTGTGAAGCCACAAGGCTGAGGAGAAATACAGATTACAGGTGGCCATGGGTGAGAGCTCTGCTTCTTCTCTGTCGTCCTCGGGCAGTTCTGGTCTAAAGATATGGGACAAAATAGACAGAAATGCTTATTTAGTGATTTCATTTCCTTCACAGAGAGTCTTCTGGTGTATTGGGCAAAAGTTTGAATCTGGTTTTCTTTTGACTGAATATGCTACATTATTTGTTGGTGTTTATTTTCACTTCAACCACTAATCTGCCACCAGTCTGCTGGTTTTGTCTCCATGTTAGGAGAAACTAATGGTGATGATGGTCATGATACTGACTATTTTGACTGTATGGGTAATGCTTTAGCTTCTCTGTATCCAAAATACTTTGGTATTTTTAGCATATCTTCAGTGAGAGTGACATTCTACCATAGCACAGGCATGCTGTAAGATCGCAGTCAGAGGTGGTAATGACAGCCCTGTAGTTCAATGACATGTTTTGAAAACATCATAACGTCATAGAGACGTTAGCTTGCATTCTCTAAAAAGTCAAATACTAACTTAAAAAAAATAAGTGTAAGATACTAAAAAGAGCATGAATTACTGTCTTATTTCTGTCTTATTACTGTCTTATTTCTGTTTAAACAAAGCACAGAAAGGCAGAGCCATGAACACTCCTGCTGCTTAAGTTAGCTGATAGCTATGAACAGAAGAATTTCCATCATGCTGCTCATTTGAATGAAGGTTAGCCTTACGTGGCTTTTAAAATCCATTCCTGTTTAATTACAGTGTTTCAGGTCAGGTAGACTGTGCCCCTGGGAGCATGCACCACATTTTGTTGGACATGGCCAAGCAAAAGTAATGCAGGTGTAGCGCACCAGGTGCAAGATCTGGACAGCCGTGCCTCTTAAAACAGGTTTGGTTTAAGAAGGTTTCTGGCAAGGATGTTCTCTAAAAGGGAGTCAGTGGTCTGAGCCAAACAACTGCTCTTGGAGTCTCGAAAATCTGCTTTTAAAAAGGGCAGTTCCAACTGCACATATTTCCAGTGACCAGGGAGCAGATGGTGGACCCGTTTTGTTAATGAACACCTTCAGTTTTGTCCAGCTTGTTCTCTAGCAACCTCCTCAGGTTTAGAATATAAATGTTTTATTCTCCCACTGGTTTGTCTTCCTAAGATAAGCAGCTGCATTCTGGGCCTCTGGGGTGCCTCGGCTGGCCAGTTGAAAATAGGGTCTGGGGGTAACAAAGGTGTGGATGACTGTAGCAGTGTCTGCATCTGAGAGAAATCAGTCATTTGGCAGGCTGGAGATAAGACACACAGCTATTAGCTGCCTGATAGAGTTTCATGGGACTCTTATTTCAGTCCATTTTGATGTCAGAAAGGCAGACGCTTTCAATAAAAAGAGTGCTCATAGATTTTATTGGGGCATTCAAATGCTTCCAGTTCCCAGCTGTCATCAGCTCCACTTTAGTCATATAGTTGTCACTTTATCCCTCTGTCTGCAACAGGTCTTGAGAGAAGAAAGATACTGATTTGTTAAGCTTTAATGAAAAGGAGACTCTTTCACGTTTCCAGACACTTTTAGTTTTACTCATACAAATGAATCCCACTGAAGTAAAAGCACATCTTTCCACAGGTACATCCTAAATTAATAAGAAACTATTGTTTCAGATACATCTGAGGAGGTCTTGTAGGCTATCAGGGATGGAATTTTCCAAAGCCAGACCAGAGCAGTTCAAAACCAGTCCCCAAGTGTGTCCAGAAATGAAAGCCTCTCTACTTAGGAAAGCACAACGTCTTCACCCTATTTGCTGAGGCAGAGCTGATCTCTGATGCTGTCAGCAAGGCTGGAAAGGTTATTTTTCATTTTTTTATTAGGAAATACTTATCTGCGTAATTTCATTATTCAATTGTATCAGTGCCCAAACATTGCCACCTATCAATCAGCATCTTCACCAAGCATATCGTTCTCATCAATGCATTTTTTTTCTACTTAAGTTTGACTTTTTGTTTGTTCCATTATTTACAGTTCTCACATTATCAACTCAGCAAAAATTAAGTCATTGGTGAAAACTCAATCTGTTAATGAAAAAAAAGGTTTAAAAACATTTCTCTTTGTACCTTCAGAAGAATACCACTTTCTTTTACTTAAAAGTTACACTGTTTAACTGGTCCTAAATATTTGCCAGTCTCCTTGAAGAGAAGCCTCTTCAACTTTGTGCAAGCTTCCTCTTGAAGAAGCTTTTCCTTTTTGTAGAACGCCAAGTAAAAGGATTCACATTCAGCACTGTGTGCTTTGCAGCTCCTGAACAAAACAGGCTGAGCTGAAAACAAAAGCTCAGCTTTGACTCTACTCCACTGGCTCAAGTTAGTTCCAGCCAGATCCTTAATGTTACTTTATCTGCAGGCGTTTTTTTATGTGATCAATGCCAACTCTGTTGGGCAAATACAGGATGCATAGGGATTTAAAAAAAATCCATCTGCCAACAAGAAAAAGTGCTTTGTAACCACAGTTTGGAATGGAAACAATTTTCTAAGATACAGATCAAATTGTGTTTATAGACTCAACTATTGGCAGCTTTTCACCAAGCTATTTCCTGTGTGCCTATTGCATAGAGGAATAATGTAAATGCTTAAACTAACATTTAAAACCATACAGAACATGAAGGAAATACTGTGTGAAGCAGCACGGAAAGCACAACGATGTTGAACTTTTTGTTTCCATAGTTAATACTCATGGGAGAAGGCAGTAAGTACTGCACAGCAAATGCCACTCCAGATCTTTGCAGGATTTGGTCCTTACTCTGGCTACTGCCTACTTTCTACTAATACTGTTTTAATTTCTAAAAAGAAATATTCAAGTAACAAATATTTTCAAAAATGCCTCCTAAACTAGAGGAACTTGCTAAAAGTTACATACCATTCTTTCAAGTGAAGCAAGTTATTACTCCTTAGGAAAATAGTTCAGATAATCTAAGGCACGTGTAGATAGAAGGAATCTCATTTTTCATTAGAAGAGGTGGAAAATCTGCAGGTCTGAAGATAAGAGTCAAGGCAGATGTAGACTGGTTTGCTCAGTTTAAAATGGTTGCGACAACTTCTTGCAGAAAACCCCCCGAACTGATCTGTTAGCTATTTTGAATCTTTTCAGTGTTTTTAAATGGGGCATGTTCCCTCTCCCAGACTTCAAATGGATGTCCTTTGCTTCAGGCATCCATGTGCTGGTGGCACAGCTAACCTCCTGATAGCATCAGTAAGGTCACTGCAGTCAAGCTGTGGTGCCCATGCAGAATTTTAACAGGGATTTTGTTGCTGATGTTCTGCTCGGCTGGACTTCATTCCTTCTACCCAAGCCATGTCTCAGCTAAAGAGCATGACAGCTCCACTAGGGGAAAACTTTAGAGTTGGGAGAGTAATTTAGGTTGGATAGGACCTCTGGAGATTCAATGCAACTGTCAGAGGAGGCAGGCTCTGACCCTCCCCAGGGAAAGAGGCCAGGCAGACCTCTTGGGACTCAGTTCCTCCTCTGCACAGCAGAGAGTACTGGGACCCTCCCAGCCACTGCCACCTCTCTTCTGGGATTTTTCCCAACCAAAGGCATTCTGGAATGGTTTTACATCTTGCTCTGAAACTCATACACAGGTATTTCACAATGTGTGTATTTAAAGGAATGCAAATGATTTCAAAAGACAGGATGCAAGTTCACAGAATCACTGAATCAAATAGGTTGGAAAAGACCTCTGAGATCGAGTCCAATCTGTGATCCAACACCACCTTGTCTACTAGACCACAGCACTAAGTGCCACATCCAGTCTCTTCTTAAATACCTCCAGGGACAGTGATTCTACCACCTCCCTGAGCAGTCCATTCCAATGCCTAATCATTTTCTCTGTTAAGAACTTCTTCGTAATGTCTAACCTAAACCTCTCATGGCACAGCTTAAGACAGTGCCCTCTTGCCCTACTGCTTGTTACCTGGGAGAAGAAACCGACCCCTGCATCACTCCAACCTCCTTTCAGGTAGCTGTAGAGAGTGACAAGGTCTCCCCCCCACGCCTTCTCTTCTCCAGGCTGAACAACCCCAGCTGCCTCAGCAGTTCCTCACAGGACTTGTGCTCCAGTCCCTTCACCAGCCTCACTGCACTTCTCTGGACCCCCTCCAGCACCTCAGTATTCTTCCTGAGCTGAGGGGCCCAGAACTGGACACAGTACTCAAGATGCGGCCTCACCAGTGCCAAGTACAGGGGCAGCATCACTTCCCTGGTCCTGCTGGCCACACTATTCCTGATACAGGCCAGGATGGCATTGGCCTTCTTCGCCACCTGGGGCACTGCTGGATCATGTTCAGCCTGCTGTCAGTCAGAACCCCCAGGTCCCTTCCTGCCTGGCTGCTCTTCAGCCACTCTGCCTCCAGCCTCTAGCACTGCAGGGCATTGTTGTGGCCAAAGTGCAGGACCCGGCACTTGCCCTTGTTGACCCCATACGATTGGATTTGGCCCATCTATCCAGCCTGTCCAGGTCCATCTGCAGAGCCCTCCTGCCTTCCAGCAGATCAACCCTCCCTCCCACTTGGTATCATCTGCAAATGGTGGACTCAATCCCCTCATCACTAAAGATATTAAACAGGACTGGGCCCAACACTGATCCCTGGGGGACACAACTGGTGACCAGCCGCCAACATCTGGGCCCATCCCTCCAGCCAGTTCTTAACCCAGCAAAGTGTACCAGTCCAAGCCGTGAGCTGCCTGCTTCTCCAGGAGTATGCTATGGGAGACAGTGTCAAAGGCTTTGCTGAAGTCCAGGTAGAGTACATCCACAGCCTTCTCCTCCCCCACCAGGTGGGCCACCTGGTCATAAAAAGAGATCAGATTGGCCAGGCAGGACCTGCCCCTCCTAAATCCATGCTGGGATTGCTGCACTGTGACATATCATAACTATCATGAGATTTATTTTAGATTAAATCATAACTACTCTGTAATGAGTTGCTTTTACATTGTAGAATAACAGGTATTACTGGGTTACTACTGTTGGTGTCTCACACATAAAAAGTCAAAATTTTAGTCTAATTTTGTTCTTCAGGAAGATTTAGTTTCACATGAGCAAATTATTAAAACCCTCTCAAAATTTGGTAAGAGAGGAAATATGTGAGTATGTGTGATGCTCATTTGCTGCAGTTGCTGTCTCTAGAACTGAAGGAGCGTTTCCTTTGGTCCAGTATTTGAGGCAGTGCTGTGCTGGGCATGCAGGATCGTGGAATGCCTGCCTGCTCCTGGCTACCTTCTGCAGGGCAGTGACAGCCAACCTACCACCAACGGGTAGGAGATGGCAATGGGTCCTCTGCTCTCACCTGCCACAAAACAGACCTATTGCCAATTGTTTGTAAGGTATGTCACATGGAAAGTTGCAAAATACAGTCCTGAAGCTGTTTGCAATGAAATTAAATGCAGGAGATGTAGACCCAGGTAGAAGTTAACAAACAAAACTGTCTCAGTACTTTATCTTGGTAAAAAAATCAATGCCGTATCATTTCCAAAGATTGGTTTTGAAGAGTTGTGCACTTGCTAATGGAACTAATGCAGGATGTAGCTGAGCAGCATGTACATAAAACCTGAATTTTTGCCCACTTCAGCAGCCTTCTCAGTGCATTATTCGCTCTGTCCTAATGCTGTTTGTCTTCCACCTGTGTGGCGTTTTGGCTGGGATAGCAAAGGCTATGACACCGAGGACAACTGCATCCAGCTCCGCCGAGCTGCTGCTCCGCACACGCCAGGACTGCGGGAACTGAACTGCGGGAATTGCGGGAACTGCGGGAGCCGCGGGAATTGCGGGGGCTGCGGGAATTGCGGGAACCCGCCGGGAGGCGAGAGGTGCCCCCTGCACGGCCTGAGCCCGCAGCGAAGAGACGAGTTCGCAGCCCACAGATCTGCTTTGGGGGCGGAGGGGCGGAACACCAAGGGAAAAGAAGTATTTAAAACACGCTGTGAGCGCTTTGGTCTTCTGTCTAGAAACGCCACGCACATGAACACCGGAGGAGAGATAGCACCGGGGCTGACGGGGGGTCCGCGCCCGAGCACGGGGTGGCTATCCCGGGGTGCGCTACACCGGGGTGTGCTGTGCCGGCCCCCACGCTGTGCCGATCCCCCTGCCCCATGCCAATCCCCCCACCCCGTGCCGGCCCCCACGCTGTGCCGGTCCCCCACCCATGCCAATCCCCCCCTCCCCGTGCCGGTCCCCACGCTGTGCCGGTGCCCGCAGGCCGGGCCGGCTCCCCGAGGTCCCGGCGCGGGGCGGGCGGGGCGCGCGGGGCGGGCGCGCCTGCGCGGGGCGGGCGCCCTCTCACCCCGCTCAGCTATGCCAAGTATGCGCGCGGCGGGGCCGGGCCGGGCCGGGCGCGCGGGGCCGCGGCGCCATGGGGCAG
>JAWWEW010000006.1:14548918-14600514 GCA_035583185.1 Anabacerthia variegaticeps | reverse complement strand
CGCGCCGGGGGGGCTGCGGGGGCGCGCGGGGCGGGGGGCAGCGCCCGCTGAGGGCAGGGCGGGCAGAGCCGGCATGGCCGAGCCGCTCCGCAGGACGCTCTCCAAGCTGCGGGGCAGGAGGTCCCAGCGAGGCGCGGCGGCGGGCGCCGGGCACCGGCACGGCGGGGTCTGCGCCCCGCAGGGTAAGTGTGTGCCCGCTCGGCCCGCGGCTCCGGCCGCTCCCCCGCCCGGAGCCCCGCGGGCTGCCCGGGGCCGCGGCCGGGGTGCAGCTCGGCCCTCGGGTCTCGGGTGTCGGGTCTGGGTGAGCCCCGGCCCTGTGCCGGCCGTCCCTGCGCCCCTGCGGGCACCGGGGGTGCTCGGCGGAGCGGGGGGTGCTGCAGTCCCGGCCGGCCCCGGGACCGTGCCCCGGGCTGCCTGTCACTGCGGGCGGCGGTGTGCGCCGGGGGGCGGCCCGGTCGGGGCTTAGAGGTGCTTTCCAAGTCTTACAGGGCAGTTTCCAGTCTTGCCTTTGTTGCATTTAAATACATACTAGTTGCAGTTCATGCTTTTGCTAGGAAACTTGGTGAAGGAGAACGTGTTTTAGGTATCAGCCAGAAGAAGTGTGGGTTGTTTGATCCATATATGGAGAGGCTGGAAGAAGCTGTTCCCCGCTCCCGTGCAGCCTGCACAGCAGGGCATGGCATCGTGGCGAGGTGTTCTCTGTGCCACCCAGTCGGCACAGCATCAGCTTTGACCTCAGCTCAAACCCTGAAGCTTTGGTTTCTGAGCGCACGGGTGTTGCTACTCTCATGGCTTAATTTGAGATACTGATTTATTTAACTTTTTGTAGATAGAGTGGAATGTGAAGGGAACAGCTGCCTTTTTTTTTCTTAAACACCATATTGAAGCCTTTTGAAAAGGAATCATTGTCATGTTCTGTATTTGTGTGAAGGCTTGGTCTTAAATGTATTAAATAAAATATTTAAATACATGTATTAAAATACTCATAGTTAGTAGGCAGCATTCTTCTGAATGAAACATTGTTCTAGAACAAAAAGTATGTGTCTGACCAGTATGTCTCTCAAAGCTTTGTGTTTGTGTAAAATCAACTCATTCCTGCAACAACTAACAACATCGAAAACTTGCTCTGTGGTATCAAGCCACTGGTTGTGCAGATACTTGCAAATGAAGCAGTTTGTTACTAAAATAAACACAGACATAAGGGCTTTCAGGATCAGGGCCAAGTTCAAATAAAGGAGAAGCAGTGCTTGCAAGTACTATTAGCAATTGCAGAAACTGCAGTTGAGAGATGTATGTTTAAGTGTATCATTTGGACGAGTTTCAGCGAGCATTTACAATCAATGACCTCTGGCAGCATATTCAGCTAATTCAGAGACGGGGTCGACTTGAGTAGTGTGGTAGGTGGCGTGTCTCTGCAAGCAGCAGCACTCTTGGAGTGGGCTGGAGGTTCGTGGTTATTGATGTTTCTGCAGCAAGCTTTTGCAGATGGCTTGTTATTGAGATACCCAGATGGATGTTGAAATCAAAGTTGAGTTTGCTGCTTCTGGGACCAAGGGCAGCCTCATGCTGATGCCATGATGTGTCGTATGTACTTTTAGGCACACTGCACTTCTTAGGAGCCTGCTGTTTTGGGAATTATAGGCTGTGTCAACCAGTGCGGAAGGGCCCACATTTCTACAGCAAAGCAGGAAGTAGCAGATATTTTTGTTTGTGAAAATACAGCTCTCGGATGCTCCATCTATTTATGTCACCAGATCAGGGACCGCTCCTTGGACAAAAGCAAGGATTTTGGGGTGGTTGTCACTGTCAGGTAGATGCCTGCCCAAGAGGTCCCCAGTCCAAACAGACTTCTTGGGGAACACAGGCATAGCCCTATGCCCACTGCATATCCTCTTGGTTAGTTCTTATTTTAAATAGTAGTGAAAGTGTGTAAGGGAGAACTTTTACAATGGTACGCTTACATTTCCAGGCTGCGGGTGGGGGAAGGAATATGGTTGCTGCCAAATCACTGAAACGTTGACAGAGATCTGTGTTCATGTTGTCCTCAGATTCTGCATTAACTGACTCACTTAGGCCCCCAGTGTAGCAAAACACTTCTGCGGAGGTGTGCACAGGCTTCGGAATGGGCACGGATAATTTTGTTAATTCTTTGAAACAAGTTAACTCTTCAAATCACAAACGATTATATTGCAGTTTAGCTAAACAGGCAAACCTTAGTCTTTTGAAAAATCACCAAACGATGAATCTTTCATCGAATAAAATGGTGATGTTTCAGATCTTATCAAGGATCTCTTCTGCCATTAAAAACCTACAGAGACGGTCAAAGGAGAGGTGTTCAAATAACAGTCTGCCTCTCTACAGCGAACTTGGCTGGATTTACAGAGCTACTCCTTGAGTCCTCCAGAGAGGTGTCCATATTTTAGCAGCATACATTTTTGGTGTGTAAATAATTCTTTGCTGGGAATGATGTTCAAGCAGTAACAAATAGCTGCTCCTGTCTGGAATTTCCAATTGCAGAGGGCTTTGCATGGAAACAAGTTGTCTGTTTTATGAGAGCCCAGTTCTCCCCATTCAGCCTTAGTGGCTGAGGAAACCCTGTCTGGGTTGTCCTTCTGTACAGAGGAGCATGAGGGTTCACTGACCTCTGTTTTCTGTTTTTAATTTGGATGTATTTGCAGCTTTCCTGCCAGTTCTACTGCAGTGGTCCCAGCTCCCCGGCCGGGATGCGTTGCTGCAGTGCCCTGCAGCCTGCCCGGGGTATGGCACTGCTGCTGAGCAGAGCTGGCATGTGCTCTGACAGGGGGCTCAAGTGTGAGTGGCTCTTTCAGTGCACAATTAAATGTTTGTCAGTTGCTTCGAAGAAAGTATGTCAAGTTTTGGGAACTTGCTTAGTTGTTGCGTGAAATTTTTCTGTGCAAAAACTTTTCTAAATTTCATCTTTTTCCTTCCTTCTTTCCATGATGGTGCGTTCTGTTTTATTCCCCCCAGATCAGTAGGATAAAGCTGATAAGAACAGTCCTTTCTCAAGGTTTTTGTGCAAAAGATATCTTCAGCTTTATTTATATAGAAATCTAGAAGTGAATCTGTGTGGGGTTTTTGTAGCCATTTAAGCAGTATGTTATACCAAAACTGGGGACTATTTCTTCACTGGCATAACTAAACTGGAGAAATACTGTGTAGTATCTTTTCAACCAATTATACCTGAACTTGACAGAAAAAAGCAGCCATTTCTGTGTAAGTATGCATGACCTTTCAGCAGAGCTATCTTGCTGCCATTCATCTAAATTACATGGTGTTAAAAACACAGCCAAACAAGCCTGACTCTTTATTAATTATGTGCCCATTCTGCATTGACAGGCTGAAATCTAATTTTATCATATCAACTTATCTTTTGTCCTTTTGGATGAGGTCTAATGCAAGTGTTATATGACAGCAAATGTCTGTCAAAAGCAAAATGATATTCTAAACATTTGTCTTTCCCTATCTTTTTGCCTTTCTTTCTGGCAACAGATTTAATAGAAAATGTTTACGTAGCCTCAAGAAGCAGGAAGGAGCCCAGGTGCCCCCAGGCCAGCGAGGTGCCCGAGCACAGGCCGCAGGTGAACAGCATTACTGTTTCTAAGAAACGCAGCTGGCTGCAGCAGAGCACCCACCGGCGACCTCCCCCTCCTCTGGAAGGAGAAAATGCATGTAGGGAAGTGCATGGGGCTGCTATCCCGGTACCCAAATCTCCCATCCCACTGCCAGAACCTGCAGTGCCATGGGCTCCTTCCATGTCACCAGTGGGGCAGGAGGGCCCTGTGCGAAGTCGTGCCCTGCCGAGCACCACGAGCCCTGCCACGCTGAGGAGCACTGCCTTGGACCTGGGGGAGGATAATGATGCGGATGATGAGGGAGAAATATGGTACAACCCCATCCCTGAAGATGATGAGCCTGACTTGCTGGGAGTCCACCCTTCAGCTGTGAATAGCCTTGTTGCTGTGGGCTCCCCATCAGTTCGGTACAAACCCCACCCTGGAGGTGACACTGGGACGGCAGCAAGTCCCTGTGAGGGTCCCACTCGCTCCATGGAGAGCACAGGGAACAGTTGGACGGTACAGCCCGGTGAAGGGAGTCAGGCTGATGTGCATCCCGGGGACCACGTGCAGCAGCACCGGCAAAAGTTTGCCTGCAAGGCTCCCAGTGTGCCAGCAGCAGAAGACAATCCTGCCTTTAAGTGCCCTTCAACAGGTAAGAGTGTTCAGGAACATAAGTGTTCTGACCTTTATTGTCTTTTAGAGGAATAATAAACCTTTGCTATATCTCTTCTCTTTCTCCTTTTACATTATCAAGCAAATTTCAGATGGAAATGCATGCCAAGTTCATTGAAAATGACTCAGGTTGTGAGGCTGATACCTACGAAGTGTAGAGCTGCACAGTTGTTTCTCAGTCAGTTTGTTCATCGCATGTTTCAGGTGTGATTTGCCTCTGTAGTTTTTGGCCCATATCTCACTGAAGACAAAGGTTTTACAAAGCAAACTTGATGAAGTCTGGTAATGTGAGGACACACTCGGTTTCCTTTGTCAGCTGGTGTCTAGCCCTGGCCTTGGATTTCAGCCTCAAAGCTACTTAATGTCTGTACAAGTTTCTTTAACTTGCTGTCTGGGACTTTTTAATAAAGACTTTTTGGAAGACCATATAAACGCTATTCATCACATCGCTTTCTGTAATTACTGTCTTGTTGACTGTCTCAGGCTAATCTAATAGACTGAAGGAGAGTGGTTTTCACTTTCAGAAGCCAGCCTCTTTGTTCCTTGTTATCTTTGGCTGAGTGTTTGATAGTCTCATTTCCATAATTCCATTAGTGTGTGAATTCAGCATCTTATTAAAGATTTTTCTCAGTGTATTAAAAAACCTCAAACAAATATAAAACCACACCAAACAAAAGTAAGCAGAAAAAAAGCTCCCAGCCCTGTCCAAAAAGGTATTATTTTTAATTACTTGTGTGCCTTATATTATCTTGACCTTAACTCCAGTATCCTGTTCAAAGTTAGAAGCAGCTTAAAGTTCAGAAGACAGGGAATTTCAGGTCCCCCTCTTTGGAGAAAGTTCACACTTTCTTTGCACTGACATTTAAGAGCCTGTATTTCTGCCTGGCTTATCGATTGGCATGGGAGCCCAGGTGTGAATCGCCCTCCCCAGGAGCCCCCCATTTGGGTTGCCCCCATGCAGACTCACCATCCTGGCAGCCTCTGGCCCTGTGTCCCTGTGTGTCAGGAGCTGCTGGAACTGGATTCCCAGTACGGAGATTACTTCTGGGAACAGAGTTTGTTTTCAAAGGCACCAGAGCAACCACTGTAAACAGAGAAATCAAAAAACACTTGGTCTTTTGGGGGCTCACATTTTGTTCTCTTTGTGGAAATGCTGCAGATACAAACATATTTGTAGTTGCAAAGTGTGTTAAAGTTCTTGGACGTTTATTTAGAAATAGCTGCTTTAAATACTTAGACTTGTTTTATTTGCTTGCCAGACAGATGAAATATCATGTTCTTTGGTAGATTTTTGTCTTTGTTTGGGCTCTAGATGCTTTGTAGAAGTCAATAGTCATGGTTATTTAGGAAAGCCATATGTGTGATTGACCCTCATTTAGGTGGTTAATCTCTCAATACATGGGTGACTTTTTTTTTTAAGAAATAAATCCCTTTCTGTAAGAATTCAAATGTCAAAGTTGTTTTCATACAGAAGAAGCATTTCTTTCTGAAAACAAAGTTGTCCGTTTCAAGTGTCTCGTGAAATCAGGAGAGAAGTTACGAATTTCACCTGATTTGTTTGTTATGCATTGAGTTAATTAAGATACTTCAAATGCAGCTCTCCTTTTGCATGTATTGGATGGTGATCACATTGAATAGATTAATTGATGATGAAGTAGATCCCTGCTGCTCAGTAATTGGCTTTATTATGGACAAGTGGCTTAGTTCTTCTTTTTAATCCAGTTAAGGTATCTACAGTTATTTTCAGTCAAATTTAAAATGACAGCTCATCCATACAAAATTACTGCATGAAGGGCAACATGGCCAATTTAACTTTATTTGTGTTAGGACCTTGTTTGAATTATACAACTTGTATGAAATGGATGTCTGTATTCATAGAGAGCTGGGTACATTAAGCAGTAACTCTGGACAAATAAGCAATTACTGCTTCAGGAAAAAGTCTGTTTGTCATTCTTATTGATATGATTTTGTATATGTCAATATTGGTTAGCATTAGAGCCTAAATATTAGATTTTGGGAAGCATAGACAGAAAACAGTGGGGCAGTACAAAACCCAACAAAATACATATATTTGTCCATTTTATTATTTGCTTTCTTCTTTGGACAGTGGAATCAATTGTAACTTTAAAACTTTAAACATTGCTGTCTTATTTGGATTTCCAGTTTTCTAGAGAGAAAGTGGTTTGGTTTTTTTTTTTTTTGTTGCTGTTGTTTTTTTGAGACACTTTGTTAGAAAGAAGATTAAGAAAAAAAATAAATAATAAAATTCAGTTATTGGGAGACTTTCTAAACAATGCAGCCAATAAATGTTCCTGTAAATGTTACCTATAAAATGGGTCATAATTGAAGAGGGGCTAACTTGTCCCATAGTCTTAATTTACTCTGCTAGTTCTTGGTGTTAATCTGGTTACTTTCTACAGAAAATGCCGCCTATGTTAACAGGATTTGTCAGGTAATTCCTTAGTGCATAATTCTAGCCTTGCTGGCTTTTAAAAAGAAACTGGTTAGAAATAAGGCACCTTTATAGCAGAGCTTGGGAAAATAATTCCTGCATTTTGTTTATAACGTGTACCCAAAAGGTAAGAATAAGAATATAACTTGGTTCCAAATTAGTAATGTAGAAACAGCACCAGCTCATGCTCTTAGGTCTGTGGGAGATGACTTTAAGTGGAAAGGACCCAGGAGGCTGTTTTTTATTATGTGTCTCCCTGCACAGGCAAAATGGTTATGATTGAAAAATAGGAATATTTTTTTTACAAATGCAATATGAGAATTTCTATATCTAGGTTTTTTTGCATTGTAAAATGCTAAAGTGAATTTTCTTTACAACTCTTTAGGATTGAACTCTGACTGTATATTTTTATAGTTGCATGTATCACCTGCAAATTGTTGAAGAAAAACACCCCTTTGTAATGTCCGCTCCTGTGACCTACATTGTGGAGCTATGAATAGTGCATTTTGAGGAATTTGTAATATTTTTGCTTTTGGGGAGGATTACTGTTGGGATTAGTGTCCACCTAATCAGTGCAATCATCTCGTGTATATGTATCTCAGAGACATCCTGGTAGGAGTTGTGCGTTGTAGCTTGCCAGGATCTGGACTGTACTTTTGCTACTGAAAATGTACTTATGTAGCAATCTGGATGGAAAATCCTGGTAAGGATTTCTGTCACCAATTCTTTTTTTTTAATGTTATGGCAAATGAAGATTTATACCATATTCACACTTAACCTTGATACATGCCAACTGGAGCTTGACTTAAATAGTATTAAAACTGTAGTGTTCTTTCTCCAGTTAGACTGTAACCACTGTCCTGGTTTCCAAATACATCTTTTGGGGCCAATACAGACAAATACTTTGCATGCTTACATGTTACAAGCAAGCTTCCAGCAAGATATGTAGAGCATACTGGGCAGCAACAATCTACCAACTTCCTTCTATGTGTTGCAAATACTTAATTTTTATTTTTTTATTCAGGTGGAAGATGCTTTGTGATTTAACTGTTTTCCAAGTACAAGGAGCTTTAGTCTCATGAGACAGAAAAGCATTCATGTGAAATATTTGCATGGTGTTTGAGATATTAAAACGGTTAGGTGTGTCACAGAAAGGTCCCTCTGCTCCCTCCTTCACCTACAGAGATGAAGCCAGATTTTCAGTGGGTTTTTGGGGGGATTGTGCACATGCTTTTGAAGGTCGAGGGCATTGCATGCATTCGTGGGCTGACAATACTATAAAGACTTCTGGTGAAAGAGGGAAAAGGATGTGGAGTGGAAACAGTTAAATTAAAATAGTTACTACCTTTTTCAGTTTCTGATTTTTCCTGAGTAACTGTTTATATCCTCTGACGGGAAGTACGGGCAAAGCTGCTTTTCAGTCTGTGAAAGAGACAGTGAGGAAACTTTTGTGAGAGCAGCCCGAACAGACAGTGCTTGGCATCAGCCACGGTGCTGCCGCGAGTGTCTTGGTGTGGCTCCAGCGTCGGAGTAGAGCCAGCTGTGGTTTATGTGCATCGCAGGATCATGCACGTTTAAAATATCTGCAACAAACTCACGCTTGTTTGTAGATACTGAACTCTCTAAGCCTGGTCAGAGATCTAAAATGCTGTTACATGTGTTTGTTCCAGTCTGTAGTGAGGTAGCTCATGAAGGATGCTTTGAGGATCACCACGGTGATGAAGAGCAGTCCGTGGTCAGCCTCTTCACCTCTTGTAGTGCAGGATATGCTGTAATCATTTCCTATTTTAATTAATGGACTATGTAAAGCAATTTATTTTATATCTTTTGCTCCCATAAAAGTGATCCTGAGATTCATGGGTTCATCACAATGTAATTAATATCAGTGTATATAGTATTTGAAGAAAACAAACTATCTTTACAGAGTTCTTAGAGATTTTATTTTTATCTTGTTAATAATTTATCCGTTCCTTGACTCTGAGTCATTAAGTGAGCTAGAACCCAGAGACTGCATGGGTCAAATTAGTTAATTTATATAGGGATAAAACCCCCTTTTTTTTTTACAGGTTAAAAGCTGGGATTCTTTCATTAATTTATAAGTAATTAAGTTGTTACATAGAAATAATTGCTTTCTATCTCAATTTTTAAAAGTTCTTTCTAGTTTTTTTAAATTTTCTTTTCCCCAATTGCCGATGTAGATAGAGGTGATGCTTTCCTTATATCTTAATTGAAGTTGCTTGAATTTGATACAGCATGAATTCTTCTCTCAATGCCATTTACAGTTCTGCCCTAAATTTGTGTATCAAATGCCATTTACGGTTCTGCTCTAAATTTGTATATCAGAACAGGTCTAGAAATATACCTGCACCTAAGGAGGTTAACTTTGATATCAGTAGAGCTGAGCTCTTTGTGTCGTTTGAGAATCCAGATCTTGTGAAGTCTACCCAGAAAAACAGTAGTTCTTTTTCACTCATCCGTTGTTTGCTATGAGAACAGTTTTGAGGTATTTGGGCTTTTCTGTTTAGATTTACTGCTTTTTCACTTTTAATACATTTTCCCACTTAGTCTTTAGATTGATCTTAGAAAAAAAAGTAAAGAAGCATGAAAGGTATAGGCAGAAGGGACAGTTTGGGTTTGAAGATTATAACCTCTCAGTGTAAACTGTATTTTTTTTCACTTTTCAAAATGAAATGGCTTAGATCTTCAGTGCTAATGCAATTATTCTAGAGAGATGCTTTTGGTGTTAGATGTAGTGTGCTTATTATGTTTGGAGAATGGTAGGAAAAATTAAATTTCCGATCAGGTTTGTTTTGGTGGGAGCTCAGCATTTCCATTAGTTATGAGAGCAGCCATTTGATACTTCAGTAGCTTGGTGTAATAAACAAGGGATAACCTTGACTTATTTGTTCACCTCAACTTATTGTCCCCTAACTAAATTACAGGGGTTTTGAGGAACTTTAAAATAACTCAGAAGCCCCACTTTAAGCAATGAGGAATGTGACATGTATAATAGGGTAGTCAGATGTGCCTGTGAAACAGCATGTGTTGCTGGCAGTTGGTGTGACAGTGATATATGTGCCCAAGCACATGTAAACAGCATTAAGCAGGGTCAGACAAGCATTTTTACAGTGCTAAATCACTGCACGTCTGGCAGGGGCTGTGTTGTATGTGCTTAAGAGAGTCTAGTCTGAACCTCTCTTCCCTTGGGCAGTTTTGTTTAGGGGTACAGTCCATCAGCGCCAGCCTGCTTGGTCAAGGGGACAATAGTGATTGTCCTGTGGACACCTGTGGATGGGGTGGGAGAGGGGGACCTGCATTTGTGAAGCACTGTCTCTCCAGACATGAAAAGGCTTTGCTTTCACACAGCCATAGCACTGAGCAAAGTAAAAGGTGGCTTTACTGCTTAAGCTGAACACACAGCTGATGGAAGCAGTTGCTTAGGGTGTCAAGTAATTTTAACTCAGATTGTGTTGTCCTCCTAAAGCTTTTTTTTTTTCCCTCTACCTGTTACTCATACTGCTGAAGCATCCAGAAGGCATAAAGTAAATGTAGTAAAGACAGTATCTGATAGAACAGCCCAGGTTGGAGAGGACATGAGACGATCATCTGGCCCGCCTGTTGGTGGGAAGGGGAGCCTAAGTGAGACTATCTAGCACTCTGTGCAGTTGAAAACCTGCAGTGGTGGGGACTCTACCACGTCCCTGGGAAGGTTATTCCAGGGATTGAGTGTTCTCACTGTAAAAGATAAATTTTATACACACATATAGATAGTCAACTGCATATACAAAATCATTCCCACACTGTGCTGCTGTAACATCTGCCTCTTATGTTTCATCTTCTCCTACCACCCTTCTGTAAGGATATTTTAATGTCTAACTGCTGAGATGGGATGTGCAGTGGCAGAGCAAGTGGGGACAGGAACAGCAAGGAGCCTGTTTGTAGCAGTCTTGTAACTTGGTCAAGAAAAGAGGCACAACTCAGTTCCTCTGTCACCCTTGTGAGAAAGCTGTGTCAGATGGGTAGGCTGTGAAGTGAACTGTTACTGGACTGTGCTACAGCTCCTTCTGCAGCTTGTTCAGAGTTGTCATGTACACTCTCTTAAAATTGCGTGCATACCTCAGCACATTGCTGGCTTTAGTGGAACAACATGTGGCTCAGTGCTGATGGTAATACCATCCTGCATAATACTCGACTGTTAAGTTTCTTCCAGCCACATATTTCACTTTAACTGTTTGGTGCTGAACGCAGCAGAAGTTGGACACATAAAAGTCACAGTGTTAGATTGACTCTTTGGTTTTAATGAGCTAGGGGGAACTTTAATTTGCTGGCCTGTTTTTCCAAGCCTGTGCCAGAGGCTTTTGACAGAAAGGGAAGATTAATGTTAGAGGCTGCAGTGTGGCACTGATTGCTACAGAGCACTCCAGGCCAACCCACCAGTGGGACTGTGTGGTGATTTGCAGTACAACGGAAAGCTTTGTCCACTTTTATCAAACACCACATTTCTAACTAGCTGCTTGCCAGAAAAGCACAGCAGGCGTGCTAGAAATAGCCCTTCCCCTGCAAGGGAGCTACTTCCATGAGATGCAAGACTAAATGAATTATCCTCTGTCCCTCTGGAAAGCAGATTCTGTGCATTATTCTTCGTAACTGAAACTTTCTTTTATAAAGATACTTTTTTAAGCAACTATCTGCAAAAGTTATTTAAACCAATCTTCTCTTGGGGCTAGAATTAGTTTCCTTTTCCCTGGCAAGCAAGGTGGGATGATGGATGGATAAAGGTGTTTGAGTCTCTCTGAGTTGCCTGTACTAATTGCACCACACAGGGTTAGTGTGCTGGGGGGCTCTATAGCATCTCAGCCTGTACAAGCAAGGCTACTCGTGTCCTGTTGGGAACTGCTAAGATTTGAAACGTGATAAGGGAATGGGATGACTGTTGCTGCCAAGAGCCACTCTTGGTATCTTGAGGGACAGAAAAGTGACTCTAAATGAAAGTACGCATGTAATTTTATTAATATCTGTCATTCTGGCCTCAGTTTCCCTCTTGCACGCTTCCTCAGCTTGGGTAAGTTGATTGCAGTCACTACTGCTTCATGCTGGTGAAAGTGAGAATGGCTTGAGCAAAACTTGGTATTTGCATTTCCTTGAGTGTTGGAGCATGAGGTGAACCACAGGTTCCTGTCTGTGTGCAGTACTGGCTTATGTCTGATTGTGTTCTTTAATTAGCTGTCTTTCGCTGCTAAATTAAGGTAGTATTTTTTTGCCCTCTTTAGCAACAGTGCTTGCTGGCTTTTTTTTGTTTGTTTGGTCTTTTGTTTTTTTGGGGGGAGTTTGATTCTTTGAAAATTGGGTGATTTCCCTCAAGAACATCACTTGGGAACTGTCTGACTTTAAGCCCTGTTGTGGTGTGTTGATGGAATATTGCTGGCAGGCCCTGAAATGAGGTAGTGCAGGATGCAGCTTTTGGAAAGAATAAATCCTGCTTGTGTTCTTCCTCTTCCATCCTGCAGCAAAAAGAAGGAGCTGAAAGAAATGGAAGAAAAGGTGTGAGAGTACCTGCATCTACACAGGAGAGATTTAGGGCTCTTTGAGGTAATAAAGGGACGTGTACAAGAGCTGTATTCTTTACTAGAGACAAGTGTTTTTCCTCTAGACCTGAGCAGAGTGGCAGTGCTGATGTGTTGGCTGTGTAGCTAACTGCTTTATAGACAGTATGTCTTTGCCATATTCTGGTGTTTTCCCATTTAAGTCTGGTTTTATTGCACCTGTGTCCCAGGAATGCAACCATGCGTGCTTGTATGGGGGATGCAGCACAAATAGATCAAGCTGAATGCAGTGGGTGAGATTGCTCATTTGTTTATATGTAGTTTCTGGCCCTTTCATCTCTGTAAAGCAGAACAAATCTGACTTTTGATGATGAATTGCCAAATTTGGCTGAACGAGTCAGTAGAGCACAGCTTTCTGAATGCTCTGAGCATCTTACTAAATGAGTGATGGTTGTCTGAACGAATTGTGCTTATCAAGTTATGACAAATCAACATGTTTTCCCCTAGTTCAAGTTTTATTTTTTAATTGCCAAGAGTTGCAGTTACTGAGCAGTTTGAAAATGATTATTCCTTCTCTTTTCTTCTAAAGGGTTTGGAGCTGCTCTTACACAGAAGGCAGACATACCCTCCACAGAAGTTTCTCCTCCAAGTCCTAGTCCTCTGAAAAAAAGTGGATCAATCAACTGGCCTTTCCCTGATAGAATTAAATCTCCTAGGACTGTGAGGAAGCTTTCCATGAAAATGAAGAAGCTGCCAGAGCTGAGCAGGAAGCTGAGTGTCAAGGGAAGTTCAAGCCATAGCAGTTCAGATAATCCTCCTTCCCTGCTGAAAGGTAGCTGCCGGGATACAAGCCATACAGTGTCTTTGCCATCTTCTGGAAACTCAACCACAGCTGCCAGCAGGAACGTGATAAGTCGTTACCATCTTGACAGCAGCGTGTCATCGCAACACACCTACAAAAAGAAAAGTTCAAGGAGCTCCAAATCCTTCAGCAAAGGGGGTTACCTCAGTGATGGTGACTCTCCTGAACTTATAACAAAATCAGGTAAACACAGGCATGAAACCAAGTGTGGGAAAGGAAAGGAGAGCCTTCCAAGTAACAGTGGTAAAACTGAAATAGATATCGATGCCTTCAGACACTACAGCTTTTCTGATCAACCCAAGTGCTCTCAGTACATCTCTGGACTCATGAGCATTCACTTTTACGGTGCTGAAGACTTAAAACCACCACGAATAGACTCAAAAGATGTCTTTTGTGCAATACAGGTTGACTCAGTAAACAAAGCAAGAACTGCCCTGCTTACATGTAGGACAGCATTTCTAGATATGGACCACACGTTCAACATAGAAATTGAAAATGCTCAGCACTTAAAGCTGGTGGTGTTCAGCTGGGAACCCACCCCACGGAAAAATCGAGTGTGTTGTCATGGAACTGTGGCTCTTCCCACTCTCTTTCGAGTCACAAAAACGCATCAGCTGGCTGTAAAACTGGAACCAAGGGGGCTTATTTATGTCAAGCTGTCACTCATGGAGCAGTGGGAGAACTCTCTTGATGGTCTTGATACAGATCGGGAGCCTGTGATGTTTGGGGTAGATGCTCGAAAAGTTGTAGAGAAGGAAAATGCAGGCTTGATGGTGCCACTTTTGTTGCAGAAATGCATTCTGGAGATTGAAAAGAGAGGCTGTCAGGTACTGTGCATATTTTAATCTCTTTTGTCAATATTTCTGTGATGAGATAGCTGTTGTTGCAGTGTGAGCAGTGAGTGGACATGGGGAAATTAACACCTTTACATGTCAGGTTTTTTTCCTTTGCTGCTTTTGTGTGGTGGACACTGGCCACTGTAATGCGGAAAGAATAACAGGACTGTGTGCAATCAGTGCTTCCAACTTGGCCTTTGTAGAGAGGTATGCTTGCTCACTGGAGCTGCTCCCAGCACTGCTTTAGGACTAGGGATAGTGAAATGAACCTGCGGCCCCTAGTCTGTAGAGTCACCCTAAAAAAGCAGAGATGAGATAACTAGAAAATGCTCCATCTCTGAGATGCAAATCACTGTAGGAACATATGTCTAAAAGCAAAAATGGTATGGGATACTGTTTCCTCCTACCCGAAACTGAGACACTATGTGCAGTGACACAGTGAGGAGGAGCAGGTCTTTCATCAAAACTTTAACTTCCATGTGTGCAGTCTGAGGCTATTGTGTCAAAGACCAGTCTCCCATCACTTTGTACACAGCATTAAGATGAGGAGACCCCTGGAGGGCTGAATCAGTTATTTAACCACACCACTGCTTCTTGTCTGTCTTCAGATTGTTCTCAAAATTGAGACTGGTATAAAGCAGCGATTCCCAGTGTCTTCTTTACATCTCAGTATAGTTTTATTGAAGCCTAACCTAATGGGCAAAAATATGTATGAGAAATGAGGTATGGAAACAAATCACCAGTTACAGGTGTTAGACAAGAGGTCTGTTAGGAAGGACTATGCATAGATCTAAACTCAGATGTTCCTCTTGGCAATTAACTTGAAAGTGGTGGGAGGAGTCTTGCATGCTGTTCCACAGCATGTGTGGGCCCTGGTTGTCTGTTACACTTGTTCTCGCTCAGGTGAAATTGAGAAGTAGTCGCACCTACCACTGTTACTATTTTAAATTGCTGACAGGTTGGATATACTTCCAGGTGTGATGAGATTAACTCTGCTTTGATAATCTAGGTCATAAGCTGTATAGAGAAATGGTACTTCTATGTGGTTCTTTTTCTGAAAGTCACTGCTGATAATAATTGTAAGATTCTTATTGTGAATGCTTCTCCTAACATCATGCAAATCAGTGGAAAAGAGGAGTTTTATTCTTTCCAATGTATGTGTCCCGTGGTTTCAGTATTTTATTTTGGGTTTAGTAGAACCTAGTCATGCAAATGATATTGGGTAATCAAGGCAACACTGGTAATGAAGCGACTGGGATCTGAGTTATCTGAATGTTATCTACCTGGTGCTTTTGAGCATGAAATCTATTTTGTATTTGCACACAGAACCAAAACTGTAAAATATACTGTTAACTTCTTCTTTTAACCAGGTGCTTGTCTGACATTTTTGACTTTCCTATAGACTGCAGACTATTGTCAAGGTGTGTCATCTCCACCTGAATTTCAGATGTGGCATTAGAAAACTTAAAAGATTTAAAAGAAATTGTCTTAGGCATATACTAGATCATGTTCAGTCTTTAGAAAGAGGGAGTACAAATTCCACTGGGTAAATTTCCATTTATTTAAAAAAAATTAATATCTGACCAGACAAATACTCTTGCTTGCAGACCTTCTTTTGTGTGGTCTTAAGCCAGTACAGTCTAAGTCAGGTGGGTTTTTTTTGTCTTGAGCCTGTGGTAGTTTTGGATTAACCATTTACTGCTCGGCACAGCTGCCTATAAAGTTAATTAAAATAAAATGAAGGGTTTGAATGAAGTTTCTTAAAATCATAGGAGTGCTTTTTATAAATGGTGTTGATGAAAATGAAAAATAATGATAAAACGGAAAATTTGAATGCGTTGAAGTATGTGATTTAACTAGTCATTTGGTTAACGAGTGGTGTGGATTTCCTTTTTATCACCTTAAGCATGTTAAATAACTCCTGTTTTGCAGAAAACTTTAAATATAATTTGAAATGTGTAAGTCAGCATATTGTCATCTTTAAAACAACATGTAATAGTTAATAATGGAGCATTCAAAATTTTATTGAAACTGGTTATGGGTATGAATTTATTTTTTTTACTACATAATACTGTAGGAAAAGTGTTTTGGTTTATTTTAGTTTTGTGTTGGTTTTTAATTTTTTTATAATGTCTCATTTTTAGTAAGGAGACAGGTGTTTTTTTCTGCTAATGATTAGTAACTGTATTTTGGTATACTTTAACTTTGTCTACATGAGGCTTTAAATTCTTCTCACTTATTTCTGTTGAAGTTTCAGTTCTGTCTTGTGTAATTAAACAATTATTCTAGAAAAAAATAATGATCTGAATAAGTAGGACAGGAAGCGAATATGTTTCTTCTATATTTCTCTCTTTCCTGAGATTGCATAAAAGCAAAATACTAAACAATTCTAATTTAAATCATGATCTGTCAATAAAACACTGCTCAGCATGTTCACTGTTGTGAAAACGTTAGCATTATTCACTTACTGCTCAACAGTGTCTCTTGTGAAGTGGCCCATACTGTGTATGGTGACAGTTTGCACTGTTTGGGTTTCACTAATGTGTATTTCCAAACAGTTGCTTTTGTTGCACTCTCTGGGTGAGAAAACACAGGGCGTCAATGATTAGTTCCCTCTGCAGGCAGATGACTGAAGTGGGGCTGTTGTTTCTGCTTTCAGGTGGTGGGTCTGTACCGGTTGTGTGGCTCGGCAGCGGTGAAGAAAGAGCTTCGGGAGGCCTTTGAGAGGGACAGCAAGGCTGTTACTCTTTGTGAAAGCCAGTACCCAGATATTAATGTCATAACAGGTAATACATTTTACTTACTTTTCTTCTAATACAGAGTTGTGCTGTATTGCTAATGTACCTTTTAAAATGTGAACTGATTTTCTGTTATAATTTAACAAGCTTTTAACTGCTGCTTTGTACTGCTGAGTGCTGGGTGGGAATGAGTGCAGCAGCTGTGGGGGATGTGTAAGTATGAATGAAACAGCAGTGATTTTACACGGATGGAACTGCTTTCGGTAACTGCTCCACCAGTTACAGAGGGAAGTGGGAATCTGAAAGGAGCCAGGGTCTCAGAGCTGATTAAACTTCTGCCATTGGTTTGTATTGAGACAGATCTGGAAAAACTTACTTGTGATCAGGAACCTCTGCTGTGCTGGTGGCTCCACACCATGTGAGCCAAGGGCCATCGTGGATCAACTGTTGTTCTGCCCTTTATGATGAAGATTACAGGAGTAAGGGAAACAGATTTCCCATCATCTTGTGCTGGCTAGTTAGAGCTGCAGGAAGGTGCCTTCATTTGATTACTGCTTTTCTTAAGACCTTACTAAGGAGCAGCTTTCTCCTGCTCCCTGGAGTGGCCCTTTACTTACTGTCATGCAGCAAGCTCCAGGCACAGCTCTTCCACCAGAACTGGAAGTGCAGGAGTAGTAGTTTCTGGGAATCCTGTCTGCATCTGCTTCAGCTCTTTACATGGGTCTTTTCACAGGATTTGCTCTGCAGAATTGAAATAAGTTGTTGAGTTTGTTTTGCTTAAAAGTGGAACAGTTTTGTAACTATTGATACTTGTTATGTAAGCTAAAGTTGATCTAATTTCAGGCATCACTGAGTACTCCAGTTGCTCCAGCAAATTAGTCAGAAGCATTCATTGCCTGTATATCAAGGGATGGAAAACGTAACAACAGTAGTTGGGGTATAAATGTTCTGTGCCCAAGCCCTTTCAGTAACATCCAACATCCAGCTGTATGGCAGAGTTATAACCCTGTTTGGTGGTTTATTTCATTTCAGCGTATTGGGAATGAATTTTGTTCATTATATTTTATAATTATACAGTGTGTATCAGAAGATATTACTGGGTGACATTTACTGAGTTACATAAACCTTTTGGTTCAGAGTGTGCAGCCAGTCAGTTCACCTTACTTGCCTTGGCTGATTTCACTTTTGGGTTCAGTGTTGTTCACAAGTACCAGCATCATAAACTTGTATTTATAGAGTCATAGAATTGTTTAGGTTGGAAAAGACCTTTCAGATCATCAAGTCCAGCCGTTAACCCACCACTGTTTCACTTTGATGGTGTACAGCCTTTAAAAATGAGGTGTAAGGCAAAGCTATAGTATAAGCGGTCTTTTAAACTGGATAACTTTCTTCTCTTTACAAATAGATTAATGACAAAAAGTGGTGAGAACTTCTAAGACCAGAGCATTCCATGAAATTATTGAAATTCTGTTTTCTCGAGTTTTGCAATTCAGTTCAAAAGAGGGAATTACTTTGTGCCAAACAGCAAAAGCTGTCTGATATTGACTTGTAAGCAGACAAATGGCAAACTGCAATTTTGTTAATGTGAACTTTGGGGTACTGGAAAACTTAGGAGTTTTTTCCTTTGGTTGGGTGTTTTGTGTGTGTTTGTTTGTTTGTTGTGGGGTTTTTTGTTTTTGGTTTTTTCTTTAATTTTAAAATACTAAAAATGGCATTGCACTCTCATGCTACAAATAATCATTAAAAGAAGACAGTATTTGTGGAAACAGTTCAGGAGTATCATGGGGAAAGGACTTTAATACTCATCCGTATACAAAAGAGCTTGTTACATTTTCTAAGCATTTTGATTTTTGTGAGTACGTTGTACACTCAGAACCAACCAGAACTGGCTGACACTGTGCGGGCTGGGGGGAGCAGGGAGGGAGGGAGTGTCTGCACCTGTAGCTTCCACTGACCAAAATGCAGCCCAGTCTGATTATGGCCAGCTGTCTGATCTGGATTCATAGGGGAACCTGCAGTTTTTGCTGACAACTTAGTTACCCACTGTGCTTAGTGCTAGGAATAAAAGAGCACACAAAATTTACTGCATATGCTTAGGGAGTTGGGTTGAGGGCGAATGTTTCCCTTGATTATATAATGCTGAGCCTGATGCGCATGATTCATACTTCTATCAGCCAAAACATGTGTTCCATAAAATATGAATCCTCAGCATAAATCTTGGCTGATTTGAGGAGAAGTGCTGCCTTATGTCCTTTTTGAAATTTAAGGAGCTCTCCTTTGCGAAGAGATTAATTTATTTTTTTTGTTGACAGCTCTCCAAAGACTAAAGAACGAACATTTAGTGACTAAATCTTGACTGAGAAATGCTCTTGGGATTGGCACAGGCTTACACACAATTAAGTGTGCTCGTGGCTCCAGCTGAAGCGTGCAGCCAGTTTTTGGAACTGACCAGTAGTCATGTTTTTGCATCGTGTCTGTTCACATCCACGTGAATTCATATCTCTGTATAAAGCATGCAATCCTGTTAACAGTTCAGTGGGTCCGAAAAATGAGGAATTAATGAAGTGGATGGCAGTTCCTGCTCTCTGTCTAAATTTGTTGTGTGTGGTTGTGTCAAGAGGAATGTGCTAGTGGGCTGGCAGCAGCGGGAAGCGTAGATTCATGGAAAAAAATAACAGCAGCCTCTTACAGGGCTAATTTAACTGAGAGAATAGCAAAAGGGTTTAGAAAGGTCAAGGGGCATTCATGGCTCCCAAACCATCCTGGTATTCAGGGCTGAACAGGAGAAAGTCCTTTGGCAGGTGGTAGTCCTATGATTGTGGATGCTATTACAAGAATTCCTGCTAAATAATTATTAATAGACAGTTCTGAGTGTTTCAACACTATAAGCTGATTTGATTACAACATGCCATTTCCTACTGTAAGCTGATTTTTGATTTCAGCCTCTCCCTCCAAAAAAAGCACAGCTGAAACAAAGATCTTCATAAAAGTACTAGCATCTCTTGCTAACGTTTTGCTCATGAAAAAAGGAAAATACCCCAAGCTGTGGTGTGCAGCACCAGCACCTGCCACATTTGTCTCATACATATTTTACCAGCTAATTCACATGTGGAACATGGGCCTCTAAGTCCAGTGAAGAAATACTATTTGCTGGGGAGGGAGGAATATGAGTAAGTTACTAAAGAAAAACTAGCCACTTAAGTGGAGAAGTACCAAAAGTGGCATATTCTTTTGTAAACAAACAGAAAACTCCACCAAACCACCAGGGCAAATACTTTTTCAGGAAAATGTGTGGATGGTTGTTCACATATTTTCTGTTTCTGATGGGATGTTCCCATTTTAAGCACAGAGTGAGCTCTTGTGAGCTTTGTGGTGGTCTGAGGAGACACAAGTTTTGCCTGGCCGCCCCATGCTTGTGCTGCAGAGGGAGATGGTCTAGCAGCTCCAGGGGGAGATGCTGCTTCAGGTAGTATTGCTCCTGCAGTGCCACCTCAGTAGCTGCACTACTGCTAGGTGCAGTATTCTTTTTAATTGAAAATATTTATACAGGTAGAAGCCAACTCTTACTTGCATTCTACATGTGAACATGGCTGTGAAGGGCAAAATGTTAACTTTCATTCCCCATATTTTTTCAGAAACAACCTCATAACAAAGCCCATTCCTGTACATTTTGCAGCTTGGTTATACAGTCTGAGTTAATAAAAACTGTTGCTTTGTTAAATAGCACAGTGTGATGGTAATTACTGTGATGTGAGATTTTACAAGGCTATGAGGAGTGCCTGCAAAAAAAATCTTCTACTTTTTCAACTTTGTCTGTTTGGAGGACAGGCTGCTTTGTTAATTACAGTACCTGCTTTTGAACAGTTTTTTTTAATCCACCATTTCTTCTTAACAAAGTATTTAAATTCAGTTGTGATCTAGCTAAAATGAGTAGATACTTGTGACACAGAATGCATTATTTTTCTTTTAAGGAGAATAAAAGCTTCTGGTAAGCAGGCTTGTTTCCTTCAGTTTTCTTTGTTGGTTGTATTGGATACATTGCTCCTGGATAGCATCCTATTATGTCTTTTCCAGAGGTTGCTGTTTGAAGTCTTAATGTTTTGGGTTTTTTTTAATTATTCTTCTTACAATCACTGAAACTCGTCTCAAGATGAAGTATCAGCCAGCCTCTAAAGCCAGCTCACAAGAATGAAAATGCTCAATTCCTTTTTTGTTTGCATTCGTGGAAAGAATAGGGGTTAATGAGGCACTTGCCTGGTTGTTGCATCCACTAGAAACAGCTTCTCCTTCAGCACATCCCCAGCTTTGGAAACAGTGCGGTATGTCTCTAGCACAGGGAGGGCTCAGTGCCTGGGCACTTTAGCCAGTGTCTCCTGTGGTTGTGAATTATGTTTGTCACAGCAGAAGCAAGTGGTGTGCTGGGGGGTGCGGGGTACCCAGAGGCAGCTGGGAGTTGGTGTTTCCATCTCGTGAGGGCATCTGTTTGGTTTGTGCTTTGGTAGGTGAGAAGGCGCTGTGGGCTTCACTGTATGTGTCACTGGTACTGGGATGTTTGCTCATAATTTTATAGCTGAAAATAAACAGAAAAATTTACTGCTGGATGTATATTAAAGAGGAGGGGTCATCAAACTGAAGACTGGTGTTTGTAGGAGCTCCTTTCCTTGGATGGGAGGTGGACTGATAAGAGCCCTTTCCTTGCCTCTCCCTCACCCTGAACGTGAGTGAGACCTGGAAAGATGCTCATCTTGTGCCTGGTTTCCCCACACCTGCACACACAGCAGCCCCTGCACCCCAGCACCTCTTTGCTGTGCTCTCTTGTTGTTGTCCTTCCATCCCTTGTTCCTGAGTGCAAGGTTTGCCACTGACATGGAGGACTTTCTTATGGGATGGGTGAAGCTGACATGCCTTAACGTCCCCCAAAATTTCTGCAAAGTGACCCTGCAGCTTGCTAAAGGCTGTTCTCATGTCTCCTGTGAAGGTGTCCTAAAGGATTATCTGCGAGAGCTACCCTCTCCCCTGATAACCAAACAGCTCTATGAAGCAGTGTTGGATGCCATGGTGAAAAATCCCTTGAAAATGACAGCACATGGTTGCGAGAATGACCCAAGTGACTCTGAGCACACAGCAGCCCTTCTGGATTGCCTGCCAGATGTTGAGAAGGTGAGCAGTGTTAGCAGGTTCAAGTAAATTGCATGCTTCAGAAAATCAAGGAATATTTTCACACTGGATACAAAATGTCTCAAAATTTATATGCCTGTTTATCTGACTTAATGGTTCACTTGGATTTGTGATGCTTCATGTCTTTGAAAATACTTCCATGCTGAGATAATTTGGAAGGTCTGCCTTGCTGGATTTGTTCTAGTTTTCACTTTCTATTGTCTCTGTAAAACTGAATGTAAGGCTGTGATCACTGCCATTACATTGTTAGATCAACGATTATTCCTGTGTGGGGTCCTGCTCCACTTCTGTGGAGCTCTCTGATCTGTATGTTGTAATTACATGGGCAAATGCATTCCTCTTTCCTAATATGTGCAATAAAACCTTTGCTTCCCGTGCTATGCACTGTAATAGTGCTCTGTAAGTTCAATACAACAGTGCAAGTTCACCTCTGCAGAAAGCCACAGTTAGCCTATTTTGGGGGGAGGAACTGAGCAAGTGGCCTGGACAGCATCTGGAAGTTCCCTGGAAACATGTTAAGATGCTGACATCATATCGAGGGTTTCTTTATTTTCTAATGTACCTGGGTCGTCTGTAGTGCTTCTGCAGCTTCTCCTCTCTCCCTGCTGTACCTTTTTTTACTGTGAGAAAACTCATCTGTGTAAAATTGAGTTCAGGTAAGAAACAAGCTGAATTTTACCAGAAAGTCTGTTTTAATTGGTCTGCTCTGTGATAGACAAATACAGCTTTTCTAATTCAGCGCTTAGATGGTCTGTTGATGGGTGTTGGTAGTAAAACCCCAGCTATCAGCTTTGATCTTTTTCCTCTAGAGCAGTGACATTAAGATGTCAGCACCACCTTCCTCTAGTGTTTTGTTTCCTGAGCAGTATTTTGTTTCTTTAGGCTACCCTGAAGATGCTGTTGGATCACCTGAAGCTTGTGGCTTCTTACCACGAAGTAAATAAGATGACGTGCCAGAATTTAGCGGTATGTTTTGGCCCTGTGTTACTGAGCCAGAGGCAGGAGACAACCAACCATAACAACAGAGTATTCACAGACTCCGAAGAGCTTGCTAGTGCCCTGGACTTCAAAAAGCACATAGAGGTTCTTCACTATTTACTCCAGTTATGGCCAGGTATTGTTTCATGAATCTGATCAAGGGAAAAACTCAAACCATTGCTGTATGTTTTTACTGTGTGACAGTGTACATTAATTCACAGGATGACTGAGCAGCACTGAAATTATTAAAATGTGAGGTACTATGACATCGCTTATTAATTTAAAGAAATCGTGATAGTTTTATAATCAACTCTTTCTAGTTGGTCACTTTGTTTAATGGGAAGTTTGTTTGTTTAATTTCTTTCTTATCAGATAGAAGTGTTTAAGTATAATATAAGAAATTATGGAGACTTTATGTGAGTATAGACACTAGAAAAAACAAACCCAATGACATTAAGGTTTCCACATCTGAATTAGTGTGTTTGGGATTTATTTTTTTTCTTCATTTTTCCTGCTTTGACCTGAGGGGTTACTTTAATTCTGCCCTTGTAATTTGGCAGAATTGGGAACATCCTTACAGTAAGAGCTGTGCAACTTCTACTTGTTTTTGCAGAGCTTTGCATAAGAAAAAGTGTTTTCGAAACAAAATGCAACAAAACCCAAATGAAAACACCCTAAGTACCTTTTAGCTCCCACTTCAAAACCTGAGAGAATAGAGCAGAATATACTGAGTTGGAAGGGACCCACAAGGGTCATTGAAGACCAGCTTCTGATTCTCTTCAACCATGCAAGTAACGCTTTGTATGCTTTTGTACAATTTGAGGTCAGTTCTCAGTAAGAAGGGAGGTGAAATTCTAATATCGCTAATAAGCTAATAAAGTGAAGGTAATTATTTCTGCTAATATCTGCCATTCAAATGGGAATTGACTGCACAGTGTTTATGTTTCCCCTGGTATTCAGAGAGGTGTAAGCCAGTGGAAATAGTCAGGATGGCATCTGGAGCCCTGGGTTTCAGCCCATGGTGAATTCCTATGTATCGCTGCTGAACTGCGGTCTTCTTGCACAAACACTGCCCAGAGCTGGGAGCAGATGAAGGTATTGCAGCTATTCAGTTAAACAGGGAGAGTTTGAGAGTAATTCTGTGAAACAGTTTAACATTGAATCTGAGGGGTTTAGTTGCTGTCAGTCAGGGCATGGTTCTGCCATGTGGACAGCCCCTGCCTCTGTCACCTGGCGATGGGGAAGGTGAGCTCAGGGAAAAAGTCAACATAGATAACTAATGTACTGGAGGGAGAAAGACCCAACAAGTACAGTTTCAGTGTTGTTGTTGTCTAACCTCCCCTCCCCTGTAAGTCTGATTGATGATAGTTTGCTCACATTAGACACTGAGTCACTCAGCTGAGCATGTGAGTTGCCTGCAGCAGCTCAGTACAGGTGCTAAAAGGGTGTCATGAGCTGGGCAGCTGGAAGAGCACAATGTAAGTGATATTGCTTTTTACATTTTTTTCATAGTCTGCTGACCTGATGGTGGCTGTGCCCTTGAGTTGCCTCCTGTGACAGCTGACCTGTGGCTGTAACATGTAGACACTGACCATGGGTCAGCAGTGTCAGGAGGCTCCTGGCTGTTGGCTCTGCTCAGTGCAGCCTCACAGAAACCTTGTCTGCCTGAAACTAAGAGGAAGAGGAGAGATAGTTTGACATATGGTGCTCCTCCATGATGGGTTTGAGGTGACTGAGGATGCTGCTGTTCCCTTGTCAGCTGCAGATGGGCAGCCCCAAAGTTGCTGACCGCCAAAAATGAAAAGAAGCTTTCAGTCAGGCCAGTGAGTCTGTGCAAGAGAGACAGGAAATGTGAGTGGAGGAAGAGAGACCACAAGGTGTTTGGGCAGTAAATATTGTGCAGTAGCTAATCATGAAACCCTGGGGATGGCTTATGGCATGGCTGCTGCGAGATACAAAAGCAAATGTATGTAGCTCTGCCCATACAGCAGAGCAGTGTGCACTGCAGTGTGCACTGCTGTAACAGGGTAGGAGTATGGTAAGTAGGAGAGTTTTCCTTCACTTTGAAGAAAAAGCCAAATGCTGTCCCTTGGCTTGCAAGAACTGAGCAGGATATTGTGCTAAAAGGGAGGTAAAACATGAGTGTGGAGACCTGAGCAGGTGAACACCACAGAGTGTAAACAGAGCACTTGGACTGAACAGAAGGATCACAGTCTGGCTCCTTATATTTAATCTTCTGTAGATTGAGACAGCTTGATAATCAACATGTTGTGCAATACTTCAATTTCCGTATATTTCCAACTGAAAACAAATAGTCCTTGTTTGGTTAGACCGTGTAACACTGGCAAGTTATTGTTAACCCATGGCCCTTTGTCTTAATGGAGCATAGTCTAAACAGAAAGACTTTTGTTATAGTAAAAGTGGGGGAAAAAGCAGTGAGAGTTATTGCGTGTTACTATGCAAGACGTAAAGTAAGACTAAAATCCCCTGGAGAGAACTGCAATATGGACCCAGGAGGAGGATTGGCCACATTTCAGGGCTGAGCCTTTATGTTTGTGTATGAGGAGTCTTAACAAGGAGGGGTGCAGATTGTGAACTGCGTGGGTTTGCATACAGTGCCTTTCCATCAGTGAAAGGGAATAGAAAGTCTCTGCTGCTCGTTACAAGAGGCAATGGTCTGTATAAAACAAAAAGAAGTTTTGCAGCTCAGATACTTACAGGCACAGGTCAGTAAAAATAGTTGTGCTGTTTACCATAGGAAGCAGGTAACAGCAGAGGAGCCTGTTAGTAACTTTTGCTGTCCAATCGTGAGCTCAGGTAACACTGTCATCAAACCTGTGTGAGTGTATGTCTGCCATGGGGTTGTGGCTGCTTAGAAAAGTTAATGCAAATGAGCTTCTTTAATAGTGCAGAACATTAGGGCAAAAGAGAAGCGCAAGAGTTCAGCTCTTGGTGTGTTGTCAGCTGCTCTAGGTGTTTCTCAGTGGTGGTATTTTTGTTGTGTTTCAACCTTTTTTGCTGTGCCTGCTTTCTGTTACCCCTATAGTCTGGACAAAGTGTGTGAGCTGAGCTGTTTGCTTTTCTTTGACCCATAGGAGATGGTGATTAACTCACATAGCGAATTTAATTGGTGTTCTGGGAGTTTCTACTTTTGGATAGGCTTCTCTGCTGCAATTTGAATCTGGCGTGAATCTTCAAAACTGAGCTTTTATAGTACTTTTTCTAATTATTTTATATCACACGGTGGCAAACCATGTGACAGTGGAATGTGTTGG
Organism: Anabacerthia variegaticeps; assembly: GCA_035583185.1. Taxonomy (NCBI): domain Eukaryota; kingdom Metazoa; phylum Chordata; class Aves; order Passeriformes; family Furnariidae; genus Anabacerthia; species Anabacerthia variegaticeps. The sequence continues at coordinate 14,574,402 of JAWWEW010000006.1, read as the reverse complement.
CTGTAAGTTTGCATGTATTCATGCATGCTGTTAGCGTGTGACATTGAGGGAGCACAGTGGGCGTCTGTCATGTGCTTTTCTTGTTGCAGCATGGATTCAGTCCTGACTGGTTTAACTTCTCTCTTCTAGTTCATCACGCCCCTGCCAAAGAACCAGCACATCTGAATGCATTTCCTGAGCACCCATCCTCCCTGAATTACCTGAGACCCAAGAGGCAGAGACCTCAGATGCTGAATCTGAGCGGTACCGAGGTGTCTGGGGTACTCAGACCAAGGCCAGCAGGTCTAGACAGCCCATCTAGCAACCGCTATGCTGGGGACTGGAGCAGTTGTGGGGAGAACTACTTCTTAAACCCAAAAGACTGCCTGAGTGAAGCAGACTATGATGACGTCCCTTCAGAAGATACAGAGAGTGGGGATGACAGCAGCAAAGCCGAGGAGCTGGATGCCCCAGTAGGAGGCCCGCAGCCTGTCCCCAGAGAGCAGACCTTTCAGAGCTATCTGACAGTGCAAGCAATAGACTCTGCAGTGGATCACAGGGCAAACCTCAAAGACCTGCAGGAAAGTATTGATACTCTGATAGGAAACCTGGAAAGGGAACTCAATAAAAACAAACTAAATATGAGTTATTAAATCCTGTTCTGCATGACATCTCCTCCTTGTACCTCCATGCTCCTTGTTGGGGTTCCCCAGCTGTATGAGGAGTGATGGTGCCCCTAAACACCTTGTGGTAAGGCCACAGCACATTTTAAGCCATTCCGTAATGTTTCTGCCTTCTTGTTAGAAGGCGTTGTCCTGATTTCTGTGTTGGAGACAAGCTTAGAGACTGTGAGGTGATTCCACATAGTGGCATTTCTCCCTAGAAACACTATGCACTTAGGTGGCCTGGGCAGTACCTGGTAGATGATAAAACAACATCTCTGCTCTCAATGGTAGCAGAACTCCTCATTCTTGAAATCCTGGCTCCGGTACAGATATTCCTCTCAGAAGAGGATGAACGCTGCTTGGCCTGAGTTTTGCAGCATGGACTTCAGATAGACTTGTTTTACTATATATGCAATGGCTGCTATGAAAAATGCTTTCTATAATATTTATATATAAAGTTTTAATTGTACAAATATTAACGTATTACTGTATTAACACTTTTCAATAATTATTTAAACAAGCAAAAATAAATATTTTTCTAACTTTGTTTGTATATATCTATGTATAAATGTGCATGTGTCTGTAGCCACCTTTGAAAAGGAGAGGTCTCAGAATTGTGAAATGCCCCATTTCTAGGAAGTTGAGTGATGCCAGTGATGCCAGGATGAGGTTACCCCTTGGGTTGCACAGCATTTGATTTATGCACAGAAACATGGCCTGAGGGAAGGCAGGGTGAATGATTAATGTAAATGACCTTGTGTATTGCAGGGACCTCAGTGTGCAGGTGTTGACTATTAACTCTCTCTCTCACACACACACCACCCTTTCTCTTTTTTTTGTTTCCTTCATTGTTTGTTTCTTCCTCCATGGGTTTTTTCACATGTGAAACAAGAGTCCAGAAGGTATCTACTTTTAAAAAAATACTTTTGGTTTGTCCTTGTAACCTTTTGCTTTATATTTCTGTATGGGTTGTTTTTCTCCAGAGTTTCATATATTTTTATTGTGGTAGCCTTGTCTGGCTGGTGGTAGTAGGGTGCGTTTGAGCCCTCTGTAAAGGGCTGTGGCTCTGGAGATGCAAGATTCAAGTTCTGCATAAAGGCAGTTAATTTTTTTTCTGACTCATTTGTTACTGTTCATCTTGGTTTGGTTTTTTTTCAATTACTCTTCCAAAAATGGAATCTGGAGTTGTCACATGAGGTTAAATGAGTTGAGGGATGTCACTCCTGGGGAGTTTGAATGGGTTTGCAGTTCGCTGGGACTGTATTAGATGGAGCTATCACCATCTGCTCAAATTGTCTTTTACCTTCAGTAATTTATGGTGAGCAATTAAACATTTCACATTAAGGAAAGACACTCTTGACGTAACTAAAAGTAGTTATCAAATAGTTACCAAATTGCCTACAGATATTTTGATAGTCCTAACCAACAGGAGATTCGGAGCCATTCCTTGTCCCCTACAGGTGACATACACACCCCTGAGGAAGGGGGGATTCGGGCAAGTGGGGGCGAGAAGGTTTTGGTGTTTTGCGAGGTCAAACACTGAGCTGCTGGCAGGGTAGAAATTAATTCTACAACTTTTTGGTACAATTTTTGGCATCCTGCCATGGCTTTCCATTCACCCTGTGGGTAAGTGCTCTTCTGCTAACCTGTACTTCTTTATATTGCTTAATTGAAGACTTATTTATTTACAGTAGCAAGGAATTAAAATTTGTTATGGCAAACTTCACCCCTCCTTTCTAAGGAATTATTTTAGCATGGTTCCAATGGTTTATTCAATCTCATTAATTTATTTTTTATAAGTGTTAAAAGATGCAAAACAATTATTGCAATATAATGATAATGTATGAAAATGTAAATTTAACCTGAGGCATTTATCAATAAATCAATGTATTTTTTTAAACTTTTATACCTACAGAATGTGCATACTTTTTAAACTATAAATTTAAATTCTAAATAAAATTTGAATTAAGAACAAAGTTTGTCTATGCCTAGTTAGTGATTATTTAAACTTGTCTAAACTGATGCCATCCATTTGCATTGGCTGCACATGTGAATTAATTCCATAAAGACATGTGGCTTTTCAGGAAATGTTTTGTTCCGTTGTTATTTCTATATTGACCCAACGTTGAAGTTAGGTAATTAAAACCCAAGCCACTACTGAATTTGCATGACTTGAAAGATGTTTGCATTTAAAATTATTTGATAAATGATATATTAAGCTTTCATTGCTTGTAATAATCCAAATGTGTAAGTCATCTATTGCATACATGTAAGCTTTTTCTACAGGAGGGGTTCTGTCACTCAGAGCAGCAGCATGCTGATCTGTCAACTTTAATATCTTAGCATTACAACAGCAGAAATTAATGACTAGATAAATTGTATTAATGTAAATCTAATCAGGTACTTGAAATACAGTAATGTCTTGGTATTATTCAAATGAAACATTTTCTGTTAATTTAGTGATGACAACTTGTAGAACATGTTTTATATCTTAGAAATCCTCTTTTAATGAGACATCTCCCCAGTGGTATTTCTGTTATATGTTATCCCTTATATATATTCTTATTGTGATAATAATTATATTTCATACAATTATTTATATAATCTGGTCGAGCTGCATTCTTTTTATGATTGTTACATATTCTTATAGAACAGGATTACAATGGGCATTACCCTAATCTAGAAATATTAAATTGGGAGATTAAAACAGCCTGTTTCTACCAAAGCAGTAATGGGCTGGGTTTTTTGTACAAAAGAGCAGCCTCAGGCTGTGTGGGATTTGCAGGGCAGAGCTCCTCTCAAACCCCATGGGCACAGCCAGGAGCCTCCCTTACTGTACTCACCTCTGCTACTGTCTGCTTGGGGTAACTCAGTTTGACATCAGGAGCAGCTCTTGTTCACCAGGGGGTAGAAGAGGTTAAAAACAAGAGGAAAGAGCATGTGGTGGAATTCAGAGAGCGAAGTCCTTTGAGTGCATGGAACTTCCTTCAGGTGTGACTTCCGCTTCCCAGATAAAGAAAGTGGATGTGGGTGTTCTTACAGAAACAGGTCCAAGACTTGCACCAGAATCACAAATAAATGGTTATACCAAAGCATAGGGCAGTGATGGCCACATGTTGGGCTGGGTCACAGCCAAGAATCTTAGCTTGTAGTCCCCAGAGAAAAGCAGAAATACAAAGATAGGCCTGTGCAACTCTTCGCTATTAAGTGTACCCCAGGCTGGCTTAAGCCACTGGGGACCTACATCCTCAGAAACTTAAGGTTTTTACATCTGTCTTTCCAAAATGTGTAATGTAAGTGTGTGTTTGTTCATGCACCAGACAAGGAATGTACCTACATCTATTCAAATTTGTTGTAAAAGTAGAGGGGTACATCCCCAACAGATATTCTGGATTTTTATGGCATAAATCTATAAATCTGATAAGCCAAAGACACATCTGGTATTTCTGCTGCCAGATCTTAACTGCTTTACTTTCTTCCCCACCCCAAGGTATAGGGTTTTCTTAACAGCAAAAGCGTATTTTAATATAAGAAGCCATTGTCTCACATTCTAGAGCTAGCAACAGCTGCAAGATGTGATTTGGGGTGGGGGGAGGACTGATGTTAACCTTATGTGTAACTATGATACCTTTGTTTTAAAATGTCATCCATCATAATGAATCTTCTGTTTTCTCTTTTTTAATTTACTGTTTGACTTTTTCAGAACCATGCAGGAAAGCCTGTAATGCATCTTAACAACAAAATTTTCTGGCCAGATCTGGAACAGTCAGACATGAGATAGAGCAAAGCTGACTCTACAGGTATTTGAACATCTAGAATTGTGTTAGGGTAAGGGATCCTGGAGGGATGTGTAATCTCAGGTCTCTAGTGTTACTTTGGAACAGAGACGAGGAAGAAAATGGCTGTGGGGAAGATTACTCCCTTTCCATTGGCAGATTCCTGCAGTTCCCCGAACTAGTTTGCTCCAGGGAGAGAGGGGAGCTGATAAGCATAGTCCTGACCTGCTGCCTCTTTGGCCTCACTGTTAGGAAAACCCAGCTGAAATCCCTCTATCTTCTGAAATATTTTCTTAATCAAAACTCTCAGGAGTGCCTCTGTGGAGGGGAACAAAGCTCCCATTGAGGCTGCTGCCTCTTCGGGGGGATAGCGACAGAGCTGCAGTGGAGGGGAGGTGGCTGGACTTTCCAGATAAGCCATGACCATAACGTTGCTTAAATGTATATGTAGTTTGCAGCCCTGTTAATCAAAAAAATCTGTGGAAGATGATCTGAGGTGGTGTACTAACCAAGTCCAGGCCTGATAACAGAGCGCTGATCTTTTTAATTAGTCGGTTGTGCAATATTTACATATCTGTATAGAGCAAGCTGTTAGTTAAATATTGATTTAAGAGAGCAGCAGTGTTCTCTTCCTGTTTGCACTCTGACTGCACACACCGTGCTGCAGGTGGTAGGGACACGCTTGTTCAGTTTTCCTTGGTTTTAATTTAGAGGTAGTTCAATATCAAAGGCAAGGAATATTGCTATAATATTTAAACTTCAAATTAACAAACAAAAGAGATCATTTTTCAAAAAAAGTCCTATCTGGTGCTACCAAACCTCTCTAAGTCTGACCAAAGTTCAATCAAAGTGGTAAAAGTGCATGACAGGGAGATCCCAGCCATAGAAAATTGAAGGGGCATATTTTTAACATTGCATAAAGCCAATTTGCAGTGCTTATTTTGGGACACAGGAGCCTCACACTGATCCTGTTTTGTATTTGGCTGTGCTTTACTCTGACGAAGCAGAGCATTGGGACTGGCTATCACTTGTCAGCTGAAGATCCTCTCTGCAAATCCCCTGTGTGTCAGTTGTCTTTTGTGCCTTAGTGTCTACTGTGACCACATGGACATTTGTTTGACAGGAGGCTGTGACCCTCAAACAGTTTGGTGAGTCATGGAAAGAGTGAACTCACCCGTATAGAGTTTAATCTGTCCTCCTCTGATAGATTTAATTTCTGCTTGAGAGGCTCTGCTCAGTTACATGGTGTCTGACCTGGCAATTGAAACCGAGTAGCCAGCAGAACTGCTTACCAAGGGCCCTCTCTGGGGATGGAGGATGAGCGTTAATATTCATGAACTGTTACTCATTTACACTGGTAAATATTAAAACTTCTGTATAACACCATTTGATCTCTCTAAGGAATAATTGTCTTTTGACAGAAATGCACAGCCACACTGTGCTTGGTAAAAGCTGTTTGTTCTAAATAATACTGATTTCTTTGAGGAAACGATATATTTTAATGGATTTGGTTTTCTGTTTGTAAGTATTTGCCAGGATTAAGTAACGATTCTTTTGTAATCTGATGATAGCAAGTAGAAGTGGTTCAGAGTCCTGACAGACAGAACTTTGAAAACTATTATTTAAACAGAATATTTATTATAACTGTATTAACAAAAATGAGTGGGGGAAGTGCACCCAAAACAATTGTACTTTAGCCACACTGTGAGTAAGCAAATGGATAAAGTTAAGAAACAATAATCTCTAATTGAAAGATTCTTTATTTCTAAAGCTAAACATGTTCTGCTGAAATAGAGGTCTTTAAATAAAAACCTCACTGGTTCTAAAGGTGATAATGGACTCTAAACATCCAATGAGGAAAGTACTATTTCTCTCTAAATCCATTACTGTCTGCTTCTCCAGGTTCGCAGTTTTCTTGCTTTTCCATCTCTTGTTTTCTGTAGTCATATTCTGAAGGAAGGACACACACCGCGTAATAATGCCCTGTTAAGCTTTGAAACCTGTACGTGACCCCATTGCTTTCCAGTGGGTTGTATCAGTGCTGTCACAAATTAATGAAAATAGGCATCACCTTTTGGCTACAGCAATCAACCAAAGGAGGACAGTTTAGTTAGTTAGTATTGTTACACCATTCACCAAAGAATGGATGGCGAAAATCTTTATGTGAGTAAAGAATGGAGGACTGGATTCATCCCTGCTTGAAGGAGCAATGTTTATAGGGAAGTTGCCAAAATGTAACTTTTTGAATTAGTAACTGATGTAAAATGAAAAGCAAATTTATATCTGTTAAATGTCTATAGTCTCTAATGCTCTTGCAGGGGTCTCACTTGACCAAGACCATCTTTTCCATTCTTAAGAACTGTAAATATTAAATAAATAGGTACTAAGCTATTCTGATTATTTCCATCCTGACTTTTTGAAAAAAATATGGAAAATCCTGTCTAGCAAAACAGGTGCATTTACAGACCCAAAGAAACAGAAAATTTTCTTAATAATTCTAAATATAACATACTGTTTTTTCTCTTTGTGCTTCCAGCTCCATTTCAGCTCTGTTTTGGCTTGAAACTTTTGATATTCTTGAAACTCTTGTTCACAATGCTTCAGATAGTTGACTTCTCTTTCAAAGTAATCAAGTACATTCTCATGCTGTTAACACAGTGACAAATAAGGGTCATTACATGCCCAAAGACACAGATCTATGGCTGATGATCTGAACAGTATTATTTGTTTTTCTATACTGGGAACATAAGTATATTTATTTATCTCAATACTTTGCAGCAAAACAATATAAAGGTGTGACCAACTTCAGACACAAAGAAACCATAGAATTACCATACTTTTTTATTACCCTATGTGTTTACCTGGGATTCCATGCTTGTTTTCATTTGTTTCTTCAACAGCCTAGTATTTTTCAGAGAATATTTAAGTTAGAATAAATGTAATCTAAATATTAGTCATTGCTCCTGGGTTAATAATTCTGCACTCTAAACAGTGTCATTCCAGAATACAGGTAATTTGTGGAGAAGTAATGTGTTTCCTCATGTTTTATCACTCAGCTCCTACCTCGCTTTGGAGAAGTTATTTTTACTGAAATGAGGCTACTGACCTGATGTTTTATTGCTACATACTGCAGCTCTGTGCACAGCAAACCTTTATGGGATGCTTACAAACTATTTAAGTGCCTACATAAACTTAAAACTCTGATAGAATGGGAAGATGATTTTGTGATGTAAAAGTAAAAGACTAGATAACAGAGAAGGCTGCTAGACTGAAACACTAGCTCAATCTTTGGCTGGGAGATGGCAGAAAAGAACAACTGAAAATGATGTAGAAATAAAGAAAAGATAAAACTATTTCTATTGTTCCCATGGACTTTTGGTACAGATAGTCCTTATTCCAAAAGAGCATGAATGAATGGGAATGCTAGGATCAGTTTGCAAAGATGCTTTCAGTAAGCTAGAACCAGATATGAAAACATTTAAATTGAAGTATCAAATTTAAAGGAAAAAAAAATGGATGCAAATGTGGACAAGAAGGTGTAAAGAAAAAGGAATTCAGTATATTTACATTACTAACCACTCTATAGCATTGTTTTAGTGCATGAAACCAGGTGTCATTTTAAGGATGTTGCAAAAAGTGCTGAACTCTTCTCTGAGTTTTCATGTAGTGAGGTTGGAGCAGTGGAATTCTGCCAAATATCACTGAGGTTTCCTTTAGTTGACTCCTATCCAAGCTCTGGGCAAAGCCGTCTTTTGCTACAGGTGATATTTGGAGAATATGGCCATACTGATCTCAATTGCCATCATTTGAAGGCAATTTTCTCCAGGCAGGCTTGTTTCTGTGTTGAGAGTTTTCAGGATAAAGTGTCACAGAGATTAATAAAAATTCTTACCAACCTCATTACTCGAAGGGTGACTTAGTGTTTGACAGATTTCCAAAACATGCAGTACTCCAAGATCGTCAGAAACAGCTAAAAAATGCTGCTCTGCTGAAAGATATTTGACAAAAAACATATAAACAATCCAAATTCCAACAGCAATGTGAACCTCCACCCAAATAGAAGCTAGACAGGGTTCATTTTTGTTCTGGTCATTTTGGCTTACTGTTCACTGCAGCAAAAAAGACAGCCTTATTACTATCTTATTTTATTAAAAAATGAAATACCCTTTAAAGTTTATCTTTTATCAGACTTTTTTTTTTTTAATTAAATGGTTTTGGTTGTTTATGCCATGGTAGTACACTTAGAACTGATGTATGCATTTTTGTATGTACAGGGTTAAATTAGTGGAAGTATGTACATATATGACATAGGTTGTAATAAGATTTATGTGCCTTTGGTGTCATAGACTGGTTTGCAAACAGGGTAGCATCATAAAGTGCAATCACCATCAACATACGTGAGACAATCCAGGGGCTGATGAAAGTGATGACTGATTTGGAGATCTTCTGGAGATGAGATGGCTCATGAGTTTTCTTCAGTAAGTCCCAAATATCTATATTTCCATCGTCTCTGCCAATGAATAAAACTCCTGGTCTCGTTAAGGACCATTGTCCCACAGTGTATCTTCCTGCAGAGCAGCTTGACTGAAGGATCGGTCCATTCTTAATGTTTTTTGAAAAGAAATTAAAGATAGACCCAACAATCAAACAGTACTATCAATAAATAGTGGAGAAACTACAGTTTTTACAAGGTTGGAATTGAAGGCCACTTCATTTTTTATGTAGAAGGCAAGTTTACTAAGCTATTTCTAAAATAATTTTCTGAAGTGAAGAAGGAAAGGCTTTTTTGTACCTGACCTGTTTCTAAACTATGAAGCTGTGTGACTTACAAACATTTCTGAAAATACAGTCTCAGAGGCTGTTATAGGTCTGCCTTGTATATCTATCGGTTATGTATCAGCTGTGTTAAAGTAACTTACTGTAACCTCTTCTTTCCAAATGGCAAAATTCTGGCCTCCAATGCTTAGAAAGATGTCTTTAAAAAACGGCGATCTCTGGAGAGTGTTGATAGTTTCAGTGTGGAGGGCATATTTCTGCTTCTGACCTAATGGATGAAAAAGGCAGTGGCTTGTAACTAGTGCCTTAGTGTTCAAGAACCAAGAGTGTAGGACCCAGCACAGGCTTTGAAGATACTAGCCTCATCAAGGTCCAGGAATTGGAATTATTGCAAATCTAATTAATCCCATGATTTGTGCCAATAGCTGCATAGTGATGCACCTGTGGGACTGGAGAGAGTTTGTGCTATTCTGTCATGCCAGCTAAACTGTTTGCACTTTTGAGAGTGTACTGCTAAATCCTGGTGTCATCAGAGAGATAGACTATTAGAGCTGATGAGCAAGAATCTTAAAGAGTATAGATGTAAATATTTTAAAGCTAGTGATACAGTAAGGTTTAAACAGGTATTGAGAAACTTGAACTTACTAACTGGTTTTGCCGAATTAGTATCAGTTTTCATTTTCCAGTCAAAATAAACAATTCCTCCATCCTGTAATGAAAGAAAAATCAAGTAAACCCTAATGTTAGAGCTTAGTGGCTTATATCAAAGTGGCTTTTTTTTAAACTAGAACTTCACTTAACTACAATCATCATTAAATATGATCTGAGTAAATTCAAACCTGACTTTGCAGCCAGTGACTGAAAACACATAAAAATGTTGCATCACCATTTTTCAGTTATGTATTGCCAAAACATCTTCACTTACTATGATGTATGTAAGCACTCCTTCCTGCAGAATTAGGTGCCTGGATTTTATAGTTCATGCTTTGCTTCAGTATTTTAGGAAACGGTGACTGGAAGCAAAAAGGTAGCTAGAAGCCAAATTTTCACTGCCATATGAACTCAAAACTGGGAAATACTTGTGAATTTTAGATGCATAGGGCAGGTAGAGGGCTATGAACATCTGGAACTTCCTAAAGTAAAATTAAATTAGGGAAGAAACTGTAGTATAAATGTTTTCACCTACGTTGGGGAAAACCCTAAAAAATACTGCTAAGCTTATGTGTTCTGGAATAAAGAAACACTGGTTTGTTAGGTAATTAAGTTCAACATATTTTTGAAATGTCTTCTAATTCTGCCCTTGAAGTAAGGGTTCATGGTCTACCAAATATTGGAGGTTTATTATATTTTTAAGCATGTAGCTAAAAGCAGTAAAATGGAAGTAAAATTTGGCACGTTCAGAGAAATCTTTTTATTTACATGTGAAGAAAACATGCAAGCCCATACATTTGTGAAAACCCTGTTATTTAATTGTTCAGTCATTTAGATATCTTAGAGTAACATTTTCATTGGTAATATATTATTTTCACTTACTTCATTTCCAACAAAAAAGTTGGTGGATATATTCTCTAGCACTTCCAGATTTTTGCTTGAAGCAGTACTTATCTCTGTATATGGGCTCTCTTTGACAGGCGCTTTTAGTATGCTCTGAGATTTTGGCCTCCCTGGGAAACAAGATGGTTACATCTATTTGTTATACACTGGAATTTATCAGACCAAGCAAATCCTTGTACAGGTAGTTCATGAATAACAGGAATTTCAAGAGGAGAGATGAAGACTGACAAGTAAAACAGCAGTTCTATAGGTTAACTGTTTCCTGTTGGAATCTCCCCTTTGCTGCAGCTGCTCTGAAGTCAGTCCTTCCCATACCCAGACAACTAATTAGGGTAGCACCACCCTGTTCTTCACCAGTCTTACACAGCATTAGTGTCTTCATGGGAACTGCCCTTACACATCACTGGTAGCTGCTGCAACCCAGAGCTAACATCTCTGCTCCAGGGAATGGACTACTATTTCTAAAAGTAGTTTTCTACAATGGCTGAAAAAGACATACTATTTCAGGGATAAAGAGATTGGGTGGGGGACTTGTTTGGGCTTTTAAGTGAAACCGGCTCACTGGGTATACAGAACTGCTCAGCTGGGATTCAGTAACTGTGCGTATCTTTATAGTCAGTACATGCAGGTTGCACTTTGAATACCAGCATATTTAAGAAACCTTTTCCCCAGATGTGTTTAGCTATACAACATTTTGTTGCTCAGCTTTTATTATTTATATATATATATATAGATATAGATACAAGCTTACTAAAAACATTTTCCCTAATAGGATGTAATAAAAATCTTACCTGAGGTTTTGTAACAATAATTCAGTTCCCTTAAAATAATTCTGATGGGACCATACTCTGTGTTAGTATCCGTTTCACGCAGACTTATCTGTTCAGAAGAAAGTGCATTTGCTAAAACATTTTGTCAGATTTTGAGGTGCAAGTCTAAATTATTTTCTGCTGTAATGGAACAATCCTTTTTAGTTTGCAGTATGTTTGTAATACTCCACAAACAGTATTTGCTGCCTCACATGCAAGCATGGAGAAAACGCTCTTTGCGTTATCTTTTTCCTGTAAGAATTTTGCTTTGTTTCTAGGAAAAAAAACCCCAACCCAGCTCCAGTGGTCATGCTTGTTCAACAACTGTATCAGGTGCAGCTATTCTGAGCAGCACAGATCAGCACACCTAAAATTATCATTTATTTCTTTTTACTTACTGCTATTTTCAAACTCACTTTTTTCCACAAAGAGCTATGACCATCTTCATGAGACTGAATGTTGGTTTGCTAGTAATTATGGTTCTGTTGACCATGATCATGGTGCACCATTTGGGACCCACTGAGGCAGACAGCAGAGCTACTGAAAAGGCTGACAGGAACTTACACTGGTTACACAACTACTTTTGCACCTACTGCAAATTTTTAGAAGCAGTCATGCTGTTTCTCATGAATTAGCTTTTAAAATGCATTTTAGTGAAATCTCAAAAGAATATTGGAGTATTTAATTTCATAATCAGAAGGAAAATTATAAGGAAGTCAATTTGCCGGAAAAATTAGAGTTGGAAAGCAAAAGAATACATTCATATGGAGTTCTGACCATATCTACATTTTGGCTTGATACCTGTGTTCTGCATTTGCATACACTACCTTTATGAGAGGTTTCCAGCCAACATCTAAATGTTTAGAAGCATCTGGAACACCAGGGGCCATATAAAATTTTTTCTCCTCGTGTACTTTCTGATATAAAGGTTTTTCATGATGTTCAATGTCTGGAATATCCCAAAATAATATTGAGCTGCAAAATAATTGTATAATGTTATTCCCTGGTTTCATTTTGAAGTCAGATGCAGTTTTCCACACATTTTAAAGTTTGAAATTTTTTTAACCTTTCATCTTCAAACCTTATATAGCAAGTCTCAGAAGTGGACAAATGCTCGATTACTTAATTGCTTATTTTGTAAATGATAAAATATATTTCTTTATTCATAATTTCATCAGTTAATTATACCAAAGTAGTTAGATAGTGTTCATACAGTTTGCTTATGGGCAGTTACTAGGTGAACTTACTGGTACTACCTGATTGAAATTCCTGGAGACTGATAGAACTGGATAGAACTCCGTAGCAGGTAATCTAGTAATCCAAATCAAAGATCAGTCCCAATTTTTGTGTATTAATTTATTTGCTGATATTCTAGGCAAACAGTCCCATTCACTTGTATCTGTCTTTTCATTGGAGCCTTCTGATTGTTCCTTTTGCTCTACTCTGGACACTCATTCACAGGTTTGATATACGCAATGATAACTTTTCTTAGTGCTGACATCTCCTTCCCTTTTCTAACAGGAGTTGTTCAGGGACCTATGTTCTTCAAGCATGGCACTACAGTGACTTCCCTGTTATTATTTTGGGTAACTACTTTCAATTTGGAACCCTTGTGTGTGAGTAGTTAAAATAATTTCTTCTTGGTGTATTGCTTGCATTACACTGCAAACTTATTAAGAACTATATTTGCAATCTTTCTTCTAATTTAATTCTTCAAAATCTTCTCTGTTATTTGATTAGGAAAAATAACTTTGCATTGTTATCAAATTTTGTTCTGACATTTCCTTTGATGTAACTAACAACTGCGTGATTGAGCCCAGCCATGCAGTCCCGAAGCCTCAAGCCTTTTGACATCACAAAAGCTAAACATTTATTTCCATTTTTTGCATTCTTCCCCTTTGCCAGTCTTTCACACAGGATAATATTTGGTTATAACCATGATGACTATTCAGTCCACAAAAGAGGAGATTCAGACAGAATAATTTTGCCAGATAAGTCTCCAAATTGAAATATACTTTACAGTATTTTTGCGGACTTAGAATCTTTCAACAGCTTTTTGTGCATGTCACACAATCAAATTTAAGTGTGGGGGGGCTTTCCAGGCTAATGCATATATGTTCAGCTCTCTTCTTAAGGTGGTATACACAGAATATAAATGTATATGTGCAAAGTTTTCCAGTTAATAAGCTCTTAAGGCCATTACTGTGAAGGGTTTAACTGGACAAGAACTCCAAGTGCTTATGCATACAGAATTTCAGCTATTTAGGATATGCTGATAGGAATCCAGAAGTGTGCTAGTTAAATCATGGGTTACGCTCCATGGAGCTTTCCAAAGAAATGGAAGTCATCTTGTAGAGTATGTATTGTATATACCAATCAGGGGAGCAGGTTACAAGCTGCAGGCAATTTTCCTCTCTGTTTTCAGAAGTACCACCCTTTTCGTTGTCCTGAAAATAACAGTAATAATTATTACAGGGAAGAAGAAGATGAGAGGCAGAAATCACACTCTTCTATGTGAGTACTTCAATACATAAAACAGGCTACTAGAAATTAAGTCACTGTTTCTTCTTAGGTAATGTTTGAAAATCAAGACTTATTAATTTGCAGTTATAAAGTCAAGCTATTTTACAAATGCATTTCAAGTGAACTGTTATCAGCTTTGCCTGCTACACACCCAGAATTCTAAATTAACTCAGCAGGATAAATACTTCCCAGCATCACTGCAAGTCAGGCCCTCCTTAGTTTGCCATGTTTTTAACTTTTATGCAGATTTCTCAAGGATTAGCTCTTTGGTTAATTTATCTCCAGCAGTTCAGTGATTAGTGGGAGTGATATCTCTTTGCCAAGTTTACACCATGGGTCATCTATCTTGTATTATCACTTGGCTAGACCTCACTACAGGATGATAGTGGTGCCTTCAAATGTTAATTATTAATAGTCTAGTTTGTATATGTGGGGTTTTGCAGGTTTTATACTACTTATCATTTACCAAGTACTTATTGGTTTATACCAAACTGATTTTAATTACTCAGAAAAATGAAGGAAAGGTGTCAGGGGTAACAAGTGATTATAGACTGAACCTTGATCAAATATAATTTCCAGTATATGAATAACACATATATTTTAGCTAAAACTGTTCTTATTAACCATGTGGCAAAATTTCATCTACCCTTTTTTATTTTTTAGGCCAAGTTAGGCCTACTCTACTTTTCATTTATGAGTTTGTCAACCTGGAGTAATAATGGTAGTCTTGCAACCAAAGCTGAATTAGGTTCTGGATAAAACTGAATAATTTTTCATTAATATACAATTATAAAACTCCTGATTTTAGTAACTGTGCCATGAAAACTGCTCTGCCATGCAAAGGCTGCCAAATATTTCATGTTTATATAACAAAAAGTATGTCCCAGTACATGTTGCTAAATACTGACAAAGTTATTCTTTTGTCAGTGTTATTTTTTAAGCAGGGCTTCCTGTCTCTGTTATCCCTGATGAATATGAAGACAGCTTTCTGAGCCTAAACCTTGATTAAGAAAACCCCACCCAAACAACAAAAACCACAACAATGTTCTGCTATCCAGTGCTTTCTTTGTGTTTTACATCTGGTACTGATTAGTATCCCTGGGTATTACTGGAACATAAAATAAGGAACAGTTATATCAGCTTTTTTTTAATGACATGTGCACCCTTTTCCTCACTTTTCTGGTAATGCTGCTAAGGAACTCTTAATTACTTCTTTTTGAAATACTGATTTGCACAAACCTTTTAAGGATTTCAGTTTTCTTCCTCTTGACCTGCTTTTTCACTGTGATTATTTGATCACTGCATTAGACTACAATGAACAGGACAAGAGGCACCAGATTGTTAATATTTACTAAATGCAGTGAGAAATAATGAAGGCTATTATAAATAATTGATGCTTTAATATATTCTCTAGAGTTTACATAAGGATTTCTGAGGTAGTAGATTAAGTAGAAAAGTGAATTTTTAAGCTCACCTCTACATTACGTGGCAGCCATTGCATATCTGTTACTGGCTTTTTATGACTATACTCTATGGAAGAGACTGCACAGGATGTCACTAGAGGTGGCTCTGTGCTGCTCTGCTGGACTTGCATAGGAGATGGCTAGAAATGTTGTAAAAAGAGATATCTCAGTGTATGTACAAATAGATCTATCAAACAAAAGTTATTTTGCATTCTGTTAATGCTGCCTCACATATTTCAGATCAGTTTATAGAACTTTTTAGGTGTCTCATACCTTCCTTTGGGGGAAAAAAAAAAAAAGAAAAGTATCAAAACTGGTCTTTGGATATGAAGCTCTAAAAGCAATTCCAACAAGCCTCCACAGGCACACACACATATCCACTTATTAGTATTCCTCTGCTCTTAGGTCTCTGCTCTGCTTATCTTCTTTATTGTCTTCTTCCACTGAAATCTTCTCTTCCAAGCTACCTTTTCCCTATCCATAAACATCTAAAATACTTTCCAGTATTGCATTCAGTAACAAACACTCTCTGTATTCAATAGGCTTTGTAAGGCAAGAGTGGAGGGTATGTTGGTACCCATTAAAGAACAGACTCATTGAAGCCTCTCACACAGGCTGCTCTCAATCACTTCTCTGCCCAACCTGGAGGTGTGTCTGGAATTACCACAACCCAGGTGTAGGATCTCGCACTTCACTTTGTTGAACTTTGGCCCACCACTCAAGTCTCTCAGGGTCCCTCTAGATGGCATCCCTTCCCTCCAGCGTGTTGACTGCACCACACAGCTCGGCGCACTCGATCCCACTGTCCTTGTCACCAACAGAGATGTTGAACAGGATCGGCTCTAGTACTGACCCCTGAGGGACACTACTCATCTCTGGTCTCCACCCGGACAATGACCTGTTGGCAACTCTGCATGTGGCCATCCAGCCAGTTCTTTATTCGCCAAGTGGTCCGTCCATCAAATTCATGTTTCTCCAATTTAGAGACAAGGATGTCATGTGGGACAGTGTCAAATGCTTTTCATTAGTACAGGTAAGTTGCTCTGCCCCTATCCACCAGTGCTGTAGCCCCATCATAGGTGGTCACCAGATTTGGGAGGCACAATTTCCCCTTTGTAAATCCACATCACTTTTTTGTTTTCCATGTGCCTTAACATAGTTTCCAAGAAAATCTGCTCCATGATTTTGCCTAGTACAGAGCTGAGACTTACTGGTCTGCAGTACCACAGGTCTTCTGGGTAGGAATGTCCAGTTGAGGGGGAATGTCTGGTTTTGAAGGAAGTCCCTTCATTTTATTAGTTCCTTTCCTCTTGTAGTTTTGGGGTTTTTTTGTTTTGTTTGTTTTTTGGGGTTTTTTTTCATCACTTTCCAAGCCCCCATGTTAATCCCCTCCTTCCCTCCCATGTGTGCTAGGGTGTGAATTTTTGGCTTCTCCTCAGCAGGCTGTGGTTTTCCCGCCACAGGGGCTTAGAACCAGCAGTCCAACTCTCAGCCTGCCTGACATCTCAGTTTTATGATGGTCTTCTGCAGTTCAACTGCCTGTTTCTAGAGGTTCTCCACCAGGGTGCACCAGTTACAGCTCAGTGAACTGCCCCCTTGCAATCCCTGATACTCCTTGACCTCTCCACTTCCTCTTTCAACTCTGCCACCAGGCTGAGCAGATTGTCCACCTGTTCACACCTCAAACAGATATTGTCTCTGCTGTCCTCTGGTATCAGTGCTAAGCTCAGGCATTTACTGCAGCTGGAGACCTGGACAGCTGCATGTTGACGTGTGAAGTCTGTCAGGGTCACCACGTTCTTTCTGACAGTGATTTCTGACCGAACAGAAACAATAGTTTTCTTCTAGATGGGTGGGTGATGATTCACTCTCCAAATTCTCCCTGCCTGCTCGAACCGCCCTTCTGACGTGCCGCACCCTTCTGACATGCCACACTCCCTGGAGCCATTTAAGTCTCCGGCAGATGCTCCTGGCAATGCTCCTCCTCGCCTGATTGGCTTGAGAGGATCCTGACGGGGCTCTGGGATGCTGCTCAGACGTCCGTGAGCTCAGAAACCCTCCTGTACAGCACAATCAACCAACCACCCCCGACTTACCTCAGCTGCTGCTTCTGCTGCTGCTGTTGCCTCATTGCCTGCGTCGGTGGTTTCATCAGCAACAGATTTTTCATTTTGCAGGTTTTTTTCATGTTGAGAAATATCCCACAGTACAACCTGAAATGAGCATATTACAAATTATTTCATCCTGTATATTAATATGCGTTTTTTTTCAAATCACGGAGGTTCGAGGGAAAATGAGAAATTGACTCTCTGCAGTAGCATTATAAAGCCTTTGAAGTGATGCAATTAGTTGAAATGCTACACTTGACTCAAAAAAGTCTTTACTGCTTGACCTATTTATCAGTAGTACAAACAAGCATCATACAGTAATGGTTCAGCTATGGAATAACCAGGTATAGCTTTAGTCCAGGATAAGAGAGCTTCCGGGAGCATGCGACATCTGTCTTTTGTCCCTGTGTGTTACTATGGATATTGAGTATATCTCTTCACCCTTATTTTCATATTGTAAAAAAATACAGAAATATTCAATTTTATTTTTAAACAGTGAATTAACACCTGTCCATTGATGCAGCCACCAGCAATGATATTTGGATCACTTGGGTTGAACTGAAAGCAGTAAATGTCTTCAGGACACTCCAACACTAACTAGAAAGAAGGAAAACAAGATAGTTCAGAAATACAGTCACCCCATTTGTTTGTCCTCTCATTATTTAAACACCTGGCATATTTAAATGTTTTGATTAAATACCTGGGGATGAATAGGGTCAAAAAAACTCCAAAAAAGTATTATTGACTGGTGCAGCAGTGATTTACTAGAAAGGTTAACTTGCTCTTCATAAGAAAGCTGCTTTCTTGCTGACACTGCTATAATTCCTGATTGAGAGAGAAAATTAATTTTCTCAAAAGAGACAGTTCAAGTTTCAACACACTGTTAATTATGCTAAGTGACTTATACCTTCTGAATATAGTACAAGAAAAGAAAAAGAAAATAAAACCCCAAACAAACCATGTATTTATTTTTTCCTTTTTTTTCAGATCAGCTTTGAAGAAACTATTTCTGTTACTTAAAATTAATTTACTTAGCAATGAGTCACAGTACTGAAGGATCAAGAAAAAATTCAGCCTTTTTTGCTACTGCTCCTCAATAGTGTAATACTGCACCTGAAATGATATGACAGGCATATAGTCCTGGCCACCCATTATGAAACCAAACCTTTTGTAGCCCAATTAATTTTCTACACAGGCTGCAGTGTTGGCTAGTAGCATGCTGTGCAGCTGGGGCATTTGCACAGAACTTAATTGTGCCTGTAAGTCTGGCTGAGTAAAGCAACAATCCACAGTAGGGAGCTGGACTTGACATTTAGTAGGTCTTGTGATGCTGCCTGGCCCTCACCAGAGCCATGTCCCATTGTGGCTGGAACATTCCTCACAAGTATTAAGTGCGCTACAAGAGCCAGCCATGAGGAGAAGGACAATGGTATGCAGAGCCATCTGAAGGACCTGGCACAGTCACAGCCCTGCTTGAATGAGCCTCATAAGGGAGAGATTTCTCTTTCCTAGGACCTCCACTTATACATCACTGTGAAGGACTTTGCATAGCCTGTCTGAATCCTACAAAGAATTTGTTGGTCTCATTTTTCATTTCATCTCAAATCAGCAATTCTGATATGTATATTAGATTAGTTTTGATTTGCTTTTAAATTTGAAAGCATATTTTATAGATGTCATATAATGCCCATCATTGAAGACTCAAGTCAGTATTGTAAGTGCATTACCACAAATGGTTGGATGACAGCAAACACAGCTAATGGTTCTGCCCTTGAGGTACTGCAGATCTGTAAATGATTGGTACGCTTTAAGGTAAATATCTGGCTTGCCATCAGAACCACTTTTGTCTTCTGCTAGGGCCGTCCAGTCATCAAAAAAAGCATTCATAATTTCATTCTGCTGCAATGCAATTTCCATTCTGTTTTGTGAAAAGAACAGTTAACACTTCAGTAATCCAGATGTGACTACTCAGTAATAGAATCATAAAAATTTCTGTAAAAAGGCAGCTTTGGTTTTACACAAAATTATGACCACGGTAGTTAAAAATTTAATTCCTCAGTGATGCATCACTGCAAGAAAACCTTCTTATGTTTAAATAGAAACAGCTATTGAACAAAAATTTAACTCTAGTTCTATATAGACCAAGTATAGTGCAACTGTCCAATTCTTATGCAAAAAGTGTCAGTAAGTGGGACTTGTCCCAGGACTAAGGACATAGTCATGGTTAGGACAGCACCTTTGCTCACTGCATAAACCTCTGCCTGAGTGAGCAGTGTTTAAAAGATCAGCTTTGCAGTTTGATTGAAAGAATGTATCACTATCAACTTCAGCAGTTCTAATATCTATGTAAACCATCAATTCATATTTATATGGCATAGACTTCATGTAAATTCTCATATAAACAAACATTAAACTAATATTTGTTAATATTATAATAATAAGGGAAAAAAGTATATAAACCCAAGAAATAAAATTGGTATTTGACCAGACCAATGATTCACTCAGACAAGAGTACTTGCTTGTATTCAGTACTGATTCAGGTAACCTTTAAATGTTTTGCTGCAGTAATTTTACCTTAAATATACTGATGTAAGAAATTTTTTCATCCTCCCAGATGACAGACTCTCTGCTTTTTCTTCCTTTGACAGCTGCCTAGGACAATACTGCGTGGCTGCATTTTTTGGATAGGTCCTAACCAATTAGAATAAACTTGAGTGTAAGTGTAGAAACCATTTCAAAGACAGAAACCCATGTAACATGTAAAATTAAAAAAAACCAAATATATTCATTTTTCTGGAAACTTTGGAAACGTTTGAAAGAAGAAAGATGCAGAGCATCCAATGTTGTCCTATTTGCAACTGAGTAATTCCAGAATTTTAGTTGAGATAAGAAACAGTGAATAGCTTAATAAATAAGCTGATGAATATTTTTTCATACTTACCATTTTGTCTGAATACTAGCTTCTCTTACTTTTGGAACCACTTGCACCCCCACATCTCTTTCAAGCATTTGAATACTGAAAGTTTTGTCTTCATAGGATGTGCATTCATCATAACTGTCTTTTTCATATGAAGCATTCTTATCAGTAAATGCAATTGGTGCACCAAACTTCCTGCGTATTCGAGAAATCTTGTACTTAATCTGGAAAAGATATATTTCCATGGTTTGTAAAGATAAAGTTTTTGTAAAGTTCATTCTGTAAAAAGGTAGCATTTGTATCATTATAGAATTAGTTCTATTGATGATTTCTGTGCTGAGTTTACTTATTTTCTGCAATTTGAAATTCTGAAGCACTCTTATAAATAACCTACATATGTAATAATACATATTACATATGTAATAATAGAACACAGGTTTGTACTTCTAAAACAAGAAGTTGCTGTAACATTTTTTGATAACTTATAGTAGGAAAAGATAATTACATTTTCTAATTCATGCAATATCAAAACTGCACATTTAATTAAAGGATTGTTTTGCAGAAAGCCTTCTGTAATACTCAATTGGGCTTCCAAGACCTAACTTTTCAGCCCATCCTTCTAAGTGGAATTCTCAACTTTGGGTGAGGTATTTCAGCTTTCCTTGCAGTGCCTGGGGAGAGAAAAGTACTCTGAAGACGATCCACAAAAATCTGAGTGACAAGTTTCCTTACAGTGATAACTAGAAAGGAAGAAGGGATGTAGCTTGACTTCTACCCACAAAGAGAAGTAGGCACTTCATTTCAGGCAGTAGAAAGCTATTGCTTTGTCTTAGATTCATAACCAGGCACTTCTTCCCAGCACCTCCCACAGAACTGGAAAGGAAAGTAGGCTAAAAATACTTCTGAGTGGACCTTGCTAGCAATGTAGAATGCAAAATACTTGGACTGTGAATGTGTTAAATTTAATGACTGTGAATTAGAACAATCACACATCTTTTTAAGTATAAGCAAGATGTCCAGTTGCTGAGAACTATCAAAACTTAGCCAGTCTTCCCTGAATGGGGATTTAGGTATTGAGTAAAAATCACTGATGGACAGTTAGATACTTGGAGATGCCCCACATATCACAAGTTAGGTGACAGTTGTGAGTGGATCTACTTTTTTGACATAAAATTTTCTCAGTATAATCTGGAGATGTAATAATCAAATATGTCCTTCTGTAAAGTCAGCTTGTAATACCTGTAGTCAGTAACACTTAAAAGTGTTGCAAGCTACTTAAATGCCGTCCATATAATGAAGCAGAGTTCACTGAGCTTCAAGGACACAGAGCAGTAACTCAATTTGTAATCTGACCACACTGTGAATTGAGCAAAAAGCAGCAGAGGTGCCAATGACCAAAGAGGATCAGGACTTTTGAACTTACACCTTAAAAAGTAATTATGTTCAATGCAGTCTTACATACCTTAGTTGCAGATCTTAAATAGAAGAGAGTCTAAAAAAGAAAAGTTTCTGCAGCAGTTCCAGTTTTTGTTAAAAGTGGAGCTATTTCTCTTTTTGCTGGTTTTCTTGAAAGACCTCAAACAAAACTAGGATGACAACTTTCAATTTCCTGACTTTTTCTTTGTAAGGAACGTGAAATAATTTTTGTGGGTTTATATTTATTTCGTTGACTAACATCTCTTAATTCTGACCTTTGTAACAGTATCTTTAACAGATTCTTCTTCAACTTCCTTCTCACTGCCAAGAGAAACCCAGGGTCTGGGAACAAGAGGCTCAAAAGGATGAACTTCTGGAGTGTCCTCTTTGTCTTCTTCTTCTGCAGTTTCTGGAGGCTGTGACATCAAACAGTGCAAAACGTTATTTTTCCAAAAATTTGTTTCTGAAAAGTAAGTGTGAAGTAGAAACCCAGTTTTCAGTCTTCATTCACACATCCTTTACTTTTGTAAGTGAGTTTGACTATACTGTGCCCCTGGGTAGGACTGGGTTAAGTTCCATTCATTTGTGCATTAGAATTTTCCAGTGAATGTTACATGTTTAGTATTTAACTACTAAAGAGAGACTGCTTTCTTGAAGGCAAATCACTTTTATATAAAAAGAAATTGTAGTGATTTTCTTCATTAGGCTCTCCTGCCTGGAACCTTGGTTTAATATTCCTCAGTGTTACTTCTGATTTCCTGATGCTGGATGACAAACTCATGTTGAAAAATTATATACTCTTCCTATAAATGTTCTCCTCTGGTACAGTGCAAAACGGAAATGTTCTGTGTATCTAGAGCTATTTAGAACTCAAGAACATGTTAATGTATGATTTGAAGAATATATATCCATACCTATTGTGAAAATCAAGTAAAATATTTCTTTGAGCATACCCAATATATTGTCTTTTATGTCTGAGAAATCTGGGTCTTGGCAAAGAAAATTAATGCATATGATAAAAATGCAGCAATTGGGGTTATACTGGCCCTCTGAAATAAAATCCAAAAATTTAATTCAGTTCTTCTCAGTATAAAAGATATTTTTACAGCATTACACATCTTTTTGCACACTCAGATTAACCAGTAGAGAAACATCAGATACTTATGAACAGAATATTATTCCTGAAGTATATGTTTGAGACTAGACTCTGAAATATTCACAGATAGAACAATGCTGTGGTACACTTGGATTTTACCTTTATAAGGTTTTCCTTGGCTTCCTCAGAAGCAACAATGTAAAAGTTCTGTCCGTACTGGAAGTTTGCATCAAAAACTACCAAAAGTTCTTCCCCTGGATATTCCTATTTTAATTAAAACAATTAGTGGAAAACTGAAAACAAATAACATTCAAAACAAACATGAGGTTGTGACTGGAAAAGCTACCACTAGTGTAAAATTTAGCATCTTCGATTAATTTTGTGGTCTTAACAGAGAATTTCATGTGCTAATTGAAAAGAAAAGATAGATTTTATTTTGTAATAAAAATAAGCCTGGGACAAAGCTAATCTTCCATATAGAGAATTAAACAGAAAAGAAACTGTTTTGGTGATTCTCAGTAAATAGACCACGAATTAGGGAAAGCCAGATATGTGAAGCTCTGCCAGTTCACAGAATCAAAACTAATAGTATTAATGTTACCTTTTGCATATTTTCAATCTAAAGTTAGCAAAAAAAAAAGTGCATGGAAAGTCATGAGAAACTTTGAGTTGACAGTGGTCCATGACCTATAGCATTCAGATGTTACAGCATTAGTGTATTTACTGAGAGTCAAACAAGGACACACATTTTCTTCTAAAGAATATACACTCTGAGAGCACCAAGTCTTAAAGTGAGAATGACATAAGCTACATACTAGGACAACTTTTCTGAAAGGATAGAAATCAGAAATGTCAGCTCTTGTTTTCAGGTCCTCAATGATGTCCTCTTTTGGAATAAGTTTGAAACAATTTTCTTCTGTGACATCCTCATCAATTCGGCAATTAAAAATTTCTTGAGTCTTTGTAGTCAAAACTAAAGGAAAGATTTCTGGGTGCCCTATGAAAGAAAGCAAAATTGCTTGATTAACAGCTTCAGAGTGTTGTTTAAACATACGCATATATTTTGATAACTCTGTGTCTTTACTGTTTCTAGCAGAATGCCTTTGAATCTTTCAACTTCATTCTCAATATTTAGGGAGGTATGGAATTCAAATGATATTACATTTTATTAGTTTTTTAAAACACAACATTTTGTACTTAATGAATATGATTTTCCTGGTATGAGGCTTGTTTTGTTTTTTTTTGTTTTTTTTTGTTTTTTTTTTTTCTTTCTTCTTGATCAACAGGTGATTAAGAACTTTGGTGAAAAGTTATTAATGGACCGGTTTTAATACATTAAGGAAATGCATGGCTCTGATTTAAGAAAACCCTTGGATAAATATACTGTAGTCCTTCCCTGTAGTACAGTGCCATGTTATGCCAATGTTCAATCTAGATGAGGCTTCTGTATTCTCTCACTGAGTTCAGAAAGCAGTAGAGTCTATTTTCAAGTTTGCTGGAAAGTATGTTGCTGTTGTTTTTCTACACATGTGACCCCTGTTAGATTCATTCATATTAATTCAGAACAAGATATTTCTTATCCTAGCCCTAGCACTGATACCTTCATTGGCTTTAGTGAAGCTGGGTGCAGTTTGGTAACCTGTCAACTGTGCTTTGCAAACACTCAGTCTGAAGATAATGTACAGTGCTTCTTGTTACGTTTGCATCAGCTGTATGTACGCAAGGTAATGGATGCAATGCTGGTCTTCCTCATGTCACATGTTCTGCCTTCCAGGTTACATTCCAGCTGTGATTAAGATCACTCTAGGCCCAGCTAGCTGCATCCTGCTGCCCAGGAGACTCCTCCTTCGCAGTCCTGCCCTGCTCTGTGTCTCAGCTGCTGCAGTAAGAGCATTCTTCATGAAGGCTACCATACTTCGGCCTGAGAAGGCCAGCAGATGCTCATCTCTTTGGTGAACTGGAAACTGTAACAGACTTAGGGACATGTATACTTTATACTATTTTTATGTACTGAATGGGCTGGCTTTTGTGATAACTGATACTTTATATCAGCTTTGTTTCATTCTCTTTTCCTAGTTTAGTTACTTAGTATTTTATCTTAATTCCTGGCACCCGGGGGTTTTTCTGCTTTGTGTATGCCTTGAAGAGAAGTTGATACATCTAAATGACGATTATGACCAGCTGTGCCAGTGTGTTTTGAGAAGTCATCTCTAACACAGGCCAACAAGAACTGACAAAATGATAAATCCTCCTTAATCTCTGTCATTGGGGAAGCTAAATCTCTGCATAATCCTATCACATAATGCATAATGTTTGATGAATCTTTGCCCTGGTTGCTCACACAGAAGCAGCTCTGCAGCGCTTAACATCCTGCTTTGCAGAGGCTGCTGAGCTTTTTGGGC
>JAWWEW010000006.1:14447670-14548818 GCA_035583185.1 Anabacerthia variegaticeps | reverse complement strand
CCAACGTGCTTGTAGCAAGCGTGGGTAGAGCCCTTGTAAATCTTCGTTCGCGAAGCCTAGCCATGATGATGATGAATCTGACATTTATCCTTCAAAATCTCAGTGCTGCTACTCCACTGCATCTGCTCTGCTAGAGTCATCACTAAAATTAATGACATGCATGATATTTCTGGCACATACTACACTATGCCAAGGACGGATTACTTGGTGTTCACGAGTCATTTCACAGCACACACAATCTGTTTGTAGCATGCACGGTCCATTTGTTCACTTTCCTTACAAGCTGTAATAAATATTGCACGGTTTTCCTTGTAGATATCTTTGAAATTTCCAGGACTTCTGTGTGGATGCTTCCAAAAAAATACAAAATCATAGGGATGTTGATTGGGAAAGACCTCAAAGTCATCTTCTCCAAACTCACTGTTGCCAATACTAGACCAGAAGAATCCTAACCAGGAGTAATGGTTGTTTATTCAAGAAGCTTGTATTATGTTATTTTTGAAATGCTAAATCATGGATACAGCCTTGTGCACAAATGCTAAAAAAAATCCTTTTAAAGAGATGTAGGTTTCAGTGTCAAATGAAATAAGCGTGCATTAAAGTTGAGCAAAAATACAACAGACATCACTATGAGAGGAAACAGGTCAGACAGATAGTCTAAGTGTATTTTCTTCAATGCTCTATTGCTGTAAGTACAAGTTAAAAACAGAGTAATGATCAGAATTAAAATATGTATACCTTTTAGTTGACAGAATAAAATTCTGTATTACAGAATATTATTTTTAATAGAATCTGTAATATAAGAAGCTGATACTGGAATTCTTACTACTGTAGACATTTTTATTGAATGCTCTTTTCCAGTAAAAAGTGTGATTTGATCATAGGCTTCATAGATTTTTCCAGTAGTAAATTGTACTTGTATCATTTCTAACAGCAGCTCTTAGTGCTCCAAGAACTTCATGAAGGACCAAGAAACTCTATGGAGAAGCAAAGAACACTTGCAGGTCTTACCCTAAGGAGATATCATGTGTACAGTTTAAATCCTGCACAGACAATGTCTGCTTACACTCGTGTTATTTTCTGCATTTAGCAACACGTTTCTAGCAGTAGTTTAGCTGTTCGAGCTCTAACCTTGTTTGCCAGTAGGTGGAGGTACAATTCTCTCTTACTAACTGTCTCCTGGAACACTGAAAATACTTTTTTTTTAAAGGAACACTCATCTGAGGGATCACTTTTTGTGCATTTTCATTAACTGCAGTGTAGCCGTTTTGGTGAGGTTAATCAGAGTGCAATTTTCACTTCCACCCATGTGCTCATAGGATTACGTAAGAAAACAAGTGATTTACAATTTCTTTTAAAATTACCTAGTTTATGTATTCCTTCTTTGCCACACTGTTTTAGCTTTTAACAATAAAAGCTGTCCTGTTACAAATCAATTAATAAGACAACCCTCTGGGCTGCTCCTGTAAACCAAAGATAAATTTTACAATTATATCAATTTAAATTACATCTGAGGAATAATCGCACAAATTAGGTTGGAAGAAAAATCCAAGCAGAAATATGGAAAATAAAAAAATATTGAAAATAATTGGTGTTTAAGAAAAAAGGGAGATATTTACATTCAAATAATTACATATTTTTAGCTCTTAACTATGGTCATGCTTAAACTAAACTTTTCTTGCACATATGACAAAAGAAATGCTTGATATCATGTGACGTTTAAGTGGTGAAATTTTTTCCCTGAAAAAAAAAGATGCTAATCAATGTCTATTGTCATCTATGATTAAAAAGCCACAAGTGATATGCTAAAATCATCTCACCAAATTTAAGGATATGAGAGAAATAAAATATTAAAAACTTATAAAAACATTCCATGTTGTTCTCTCAATTGCTTAGTTATTACTAAATGAAGATTTCGCACCCTATAATTCTGTTGTGAAGCTTTTTATTTCCCCTGATCCCAACTCCTCTCAACCCAAGATAAAAACTTCTTCTACAAACCTATGCCTGTGTCCTGCTGCACTGCCTGCTACCCAGAGAGCCACTGTAATCACTACTGCAATAGCTGCATTTCTTCATAGTTTGTAATTTTTCTCATTCATAAAAAAACCCAAAACTTTTGTTGTTATTCTCCAGCATTACTAACATCCAAGCTTCAAAATGCCTTGAGTATTCCAGAGCTACTGTTTTAAAGCCCAGTCATCATGGCACTTACCTATACTAGCCATAGAAAGATCAACTTCATCATTTTCATCTGAAATATAATGAGACGATGTTATCAGTAATGTTCCATATGTTGGTTACAAAACTATAACCTGTAATTGTAGCTCTTTCAGTTATTTATAAAAAATCACGTATTTTATTAATTTTTTTTTTAATGCACAGGGACAAAATAATTAAGGTAACTGTTGTGTAAAATTTGATTGCTGCTTGTTTCATTACTGCTGTACTTTACATACCAAGCTGTTTTCCTTTTCCTTTTCCTTTTGCTTTTGAGGATTCCTTAGTTTTGCTTCCACCTTTCTGTTTCTTTGCCGAGGTTTTTGGACCTTTCGAGGTGGTCTTGCTGGATTTGACATTTTCTGACATTTTTTTCGAATTTCTCTGGAGGAAGTTATATATCATCAATAATTTTAAATAGACAACAGAATGCACCATGTATGAGTGAAAATTCGGTCCATGACTTTATGTATTTTATCATTATAGTAACATTTTCATATGCAGCTAAGGGTATGTTTGGTAATCTTAAATAATAAGTTGTAATTTTGTGTCATATGTAATAGATGGAAACACTTAATCTGTCCAGGTGATTAAGAATGAACACTAATTATCCAAAACAGTGAAAGGTTAAATTAGGAGAGGGATTTCCCATACAGAAAGCTAAGGACCTGAGCTACAGTGGGAAGAGCGTGTGTGAAAATTCACCAGTTACAAATGTTTGTCCCAATGTCCTTAAGTGTAAATCATTACTCAGCTGCACAAGGGATTTCTATTTCCAGTTCATTTTTCAGTGTAGCTCTGTGGAGGACAAACTCGGTAAGAAGATGTATACATAAATACATGTAGCAACCACACAGCTGGAGACGATACTGTACATCAGGCTACTCCTGTTTCATTTACTCTCCTTCTTCCCAGTATCTAGAAAAGGGAGGAGAACAGCAGTGCAGGAAAGGCTCGGCTCCATGGCAAGAAGGAAATGCAGTTCAGCCTGCGCGCTGTACAGACCGGACAGCACCACCATGTGGGGGGCACTCACACAGCAGCCGCCAGAGCAGCTAAACCGGCATGGCCCAAATTCTGTTAGAGGTAGTGAACATTTTTGGGTGTTATTACTGAACAGCCAAAGGCATTCAGCTGGGATGAGGACAGTGGGGCTCTCGCTTTGTTTGTGTCCTGCCTCTTCCATATTCACACTTTTTAAGACTGTAAACTGACCGGGAGAGGAAGAATTTTTAAAATGTCTACAAAGCATCTACAGTATTTGGATGCTACTATGATTTGAACACTAAGAAGAGGAAAGTAGGTGCACTTACAGGACAGAAAAAGAAGGCACTTTCAAGAATGCTGGCATGACATAACTATATCTGATGATCTCTTACAGGATCTACAGTGTGTCTGCCCATGCATGTGAACAGCATATTTATTGTCAAGTCACTGAAGGTGAAAAGGTGAGTTTATGTAATAAATGCTCTATTTTAAGAGTTTCCTTATGAATGGCCTAAAATAATGTAAATTCTAAAACAAACATGCCGTCACCTGTGCATTTGCAATTTCAGTGACACAGCCAGGCCAAGAAACTGTTTTACTCTTTTGTAAAACAGTTCTCAAATACTCCAGAAGCAAGCAATATAATTTTATCTTCCAATCTGAATTTTAGTTTGGAGGTGGCCACTGATAACAAAATATAGGTCATGAATAATAGCCTGGTTGTATAGCCTGGGTTTGGAATAAATGTTAAACTCCCATGAATTCCAAGTAAATTTTGCTGTTGACTTTGATGGGAGCAGAGTCTGGCACTCTTATTATAGTTATGCATTTTTCTTTTTTTACTTTAACCAAAATAGAAAAATATACCCTATAAAGCCTCAGACTCTTTTCTGTGTCATGCTGGATCTTGCAAATCTCAGGTGACAAGTTGTATGCATGGCATGTTAGTACCTTTCTCGGTTGTTTAATCTCTCTTGATTATGGCAAATGCAGCTCCCTTCATTAATCTGTCTAAAGAACAGTAGCAATTCAATCTTCTGTTTCTTCCAAAAAGCAATGACAATACCAAAACAAAAAAAAATTTAATGTTTCAGAATTCTGAAATTTTTGCCTTGCATGGGATGATGTTTTTGAAAGGTTAAAACCCCTACAAGTCATATATAATGAATGTAAGGAGAAAGGGGTTTTTTTCTGCCCTCATTCTCACAGTCTTTTCATCAAATACAGGACTAGAAACACTGTTAATATATTTTTGTGTAATACTCAATGTATTTTCATGGTTATAATTTTTAAAAGGAGCCTGTACACTGAACAATATGCTCATTTTATAGTGCTGAAACACTTAGGCCTACCTCACTTAGAGTGTGTATCAATTCACTTGGTTAAAAGAGACTAATTTTTCCTTATTTAGAAAGAAAAAAGGTGCAAAACTATTTCTTATCCAACTCCTTGTCTGTTTTACATAGAAAAATTGTGACCCATTTTATAAATGTGTTTTGTGACTACTCTAATTAGAAACCAGTCTTTATACCTCTACATAAGAGAGGCCCTTCAGAACAGGAGGAGAGGACAGCTGTTTCAGAAGTTAGTTGAAGGACAATACAAACCTTCTCATATATATTCCAGTCACAATGTCTTACTTCACCATTTCATAATTATACACTGCAATAAAGCTAGTTTGGAAATTTTGAGTGAGTTCCTCTGAGAATCCTAAAACCTAAGTCACATGAATGGAGGAAACACTGAGAAGGCTGAGATAAGTCACATGCCCATGTTTAGTAAAATAACTTGCAAGTAAAAACATCCCTTTTCCTTCGACTGGCTTCAAGCACATTTTACTTATAAAAGCAGTTAAAACTTTTGAAAATTGTCTCCCAGTAATCAGTTCCTCTTCCTTCACTGGGAGAATGAGGTGTAGAACTACACGCAGCACTACAGAGCTGAGGGCAGTGGTGGTGAAGCTGTGTCAGTGACCGGTGAATGCATTTGCATATGTTAATATGAAAAGTACCCCTGTTTAAGTGTTGCAAATGAATACAGCAATCAATGGGACTGTTCGTGGTTTCCCGTGGGATGCACAGGACCTCCCCAACTGGAAAGCAGATAGAAAAGTACAACAGTAATTATCTCCTTTTACAATATCCCTAATACCATATCGCTTCTGCCCATTTGCCATCCTGTGGGCACATGATTGTCAGTGGTTAGGAAACATGTAAGGCCTCCAGAGAAAGCAGACTGAGCTTCTAGAAACTTTTCTGGAAGCATAATCGGGACTATAGCCATTTAGAAGTATATATGCAAAGTTGTTTTTTTACACAGGGATATGGTAAGCACTGAGTGCTCCCTTCAGGAAACCAACAAACACTGAGAACTTTAAAATGGGTACGGAAGAGCAGCCTTTTGTACCCCTCCTCTTCCAAAAAAAAAAAAAAAAAGAAATAAAAGAACAAAAGTCCTAATGTGTAAGTTAAAAGCTAGTATTTTCAGAAGTTACCTGTTACTTCAGGGGTTTGGTTTTTTTCACTAAGTTTTTACACAAAGTACCAAATTCTGTCGAGATAACTATGAAAAAAAATCAGTGTCTATATTAGTGGACTGTCTGAAAATATGACAAAAGAATTTAATTCTTTGATCTATGGTTAGTTTCTATCCTAGGGATATTTTCATATTGCTTATTTAGAAAGGACTCTAATACATGTACTTGTTCAGAAACATGCAAATGTTTTATGCCTTTCAATTATGCTTATATAAATTCATGATTCTGTGATTGCGAAGAGGTTGGAAGCAACATTTAAATTAACCTCATTTGAAAATTTTAACTGGGGAAAACCAATTGTCATAAAAATTGCCACATATTTTATTTTTTTAAAAATAAGTAATATTAAGATTTCCTTAAATGTGTTTAGACTAATTTTTCAGCAGTATTTCAGTGGAACACAGTGTTACATTATTTAATTGGTAAAACCTGAGTAAATATTTGACAACTTTGTTTGACATTTTAACAACTAATTTATTTACAGATGGCTGTAATTTTTTGAACATTAGGCTTAAGAGAAAAAATAAGATCAGAGTGTTCTCCTAATCATTTAATGTACTGAAACATTTACAATTATAAAGCAAATCCATGAAGTTGCTAGGTACTGCAAAAGGGGAAAGTTAATTAGCTATTAGCACTACAAAAGATGCTGTCTGATTTGAGGACACAGAATGATTTATTAGTTGCCTAATTGGATGATTTAAGGTCAAGTTTGTGTGCATTAATAATTTGGGACTGTAATTTACTATGATTTGGAATGACAGAAGAATTGAATGCACATCCATTTTACAAAAGCACTATAAGGAAATGACCAAAAATACGTGCTACTTGCTTTTTTTTGTTGTTGTGTCACCACCAAGCTAAAAATCACATTTCTGTTATTAAACATTTAGGAACTCGTTAAAAATACCCTCTTGAGAATTACTTTGTCCCTCCAAAAATTCAGATACAGTGTTTCTTTTAATTAATACTTTGTTCTACATAAAGACTAAATAATGCAAGCATCTAAAGTTTGCATTATTAATAATGCTTGTGCATTTTTGGATGCAACTTCATTGCATAAGTTGTAGGCAGCAAAGCTGAGGTTTTGGCAACTATCAAATTATTTCAGCATATAAATAGTTCTATTTGAATTTACCTGATTTTACACATTAAAGTTTTCATTAGACTTACTTGAAGAAGGTATTGATTCTGTTATTTGACAGAAACCAGTAGGTGTAATTACAGTACCTGGGATGGTAAGTACAACACATGTAAAATTAGGTTAAGAATTAATAAGAAAAGCATAGAGAACAAAATGGAAAACTCCATTAGAACATTCCACTTAAAGAGCAATAGAATGGAACTGGAAAAGGTGTAACGTGGAGGATTGAAGACATAAAACATGTTTTGTACTAGGAATAAACCACGATTCTTTTTAGTCTGAAGTGGATATGAATAGAAGTCAGTGAAATCACAAGAGAGATGGAGAAAGTGACTAGGGGATGATTATTCCTGGTCTTTCATAACACAAGATCTAGCTGGCATCACATGCATGAGCATATTGAGGGACACACTGGAAACAAACAAAAGGACTGCATTGCAAATAGGTGGTTGAATTATGGAATATACTGCTTGTGCACAGGACAGCTGCCAGAAGCACACAATTTCAAAAAGTAGCAGAGTAAACTGACAGATGAAAAACTGAGGGCTACTAAAAGTGATGATAATACACCTGGCTATCAAAGTTAAACCGTAAATCAACGAAAAGAGGGTGGAAGTATGGCTTTACTATAATCTTGCCTAGCCAGAACTTCTGGTGTAAGCCAGCACTGGTATGAGCCAGCTGGTTTAAAACATTATGACAATTTGGCTGGTACTTCAGAAGTTACTAAGTATGATGTTGAAGTTGTCCTAACATGAGCAAACACAACAAAGAGTAGCCTATGTTTCCTTGCCATGACTCGTCATGAACTAGGAACGTTATATTGTAAAGATCTGCACTACATAGACTTTAATCATGACTTTTTAAAAGAAAAGGTAAGAAAAATAATCATCCCGTGTTCGAAATGTGAGGGCTGGGTCGCAGGAACAGGACCGTGACGGGAGGGGGTGCTGGGGGAGTGTTGGCAGCCCGGGTGCCCCCCGGCAGCCCCAGGCCCAGGCCCAGCCACCCGGGGCCCGCCCCGGCCCGGCCCGGCGGGAGGCGCTGCGTCAGGGCGGAGTTGACCGGAGCAGCCCGACCGCGGGTTGTGCCCCGCCGGCTGCTGCCCCTGCTCTCAAGCCGGGCATCTTTCACCCGCTCCCACCAGCGCTGCCGGGGTCCCTCCATCCCTTCCACCCCCTCCGTCCCCTCCGCTCCCACCTGCGCGTCCCTGGCTGTGCGCGGTTGCCATGGCGACGGGCCGGCGATGATTGACGGCCCGGGCAGCCAATCAGCGCTCTGCTCCTCAGGCCCGCCCCCCGCGGCGGGCGGGAACTACAACCCCCAGCATGCCGTGCGCGGCGCTCGCGCTGGCGGTGGGCTCTGCGGCGCGGGGCATGATGGGGGCTGTAGGCGGCAGGAGCGGCCGCGGCTCCTCCTGCAGCCAAGCCGGCCCCCGAGTTACCTCCGGGCAGTGCTGGGGCCGTGTCCAGCTGCCATAAAGGTTCAGGTGATGCGATGCTATTTGTTAATGTGAAGACTTGTGTTCTGCATCTTTTGTAGTTTTGATGCATAAAAATAATTAATTTGCTTTGCTGCAATGTAAAACACAGGAGCCCCAGGGTACGGTGCTGATCTTTGATGCCACTGCCCTTCTCATGGTAGGCAGGAGGGTTCCTTGCTATGGTCTGTATCAATTCGTACAGCCAGAAAGTTCCCTCTCTTGAAATGCCTCCTAGTCTCCTTGGTTTTGCCTTGGCCTTATTCTACCTTCTCTTTTTGTACCGATGCTCGCAGCGGGTATTATCAGCATGAATTAGGTAGCTGAAGACTGCACACGGTTATCCTCTTGTCAGACAGCAATGCCAAAGGAATCGTTTCCGCAGTGCAGTGAAACTGGCCCAGACCCAGGGCAGGAGAACGTTTGCTTTGAAGTACAGTTAATAACTTTAATGGCTTAATTGTGTATAAGTGGAATGACTTAAGCATGTCAATCATTCCACTCAGTTCCCTGTACCACTAGCTGCCCTTCATAACTACAGTTCTGTGACCTGAAAGGGGGTGTTTTGTTTGTTTTGTGAGGGGTTTTGTTTGTTTGTTATGATGGGTGGGACACAGCGATTTATAACATAAACATTAACTGTATTTTCCCTGGTGCAGAAGCCTATGTCAACAAATCTGGAGCCGGCACTACCGCCGTATGGAAAGTGTGTATTGCAGCGCGGAGAGCCGCCCGTGACGTGCGGCAGGACGGAGATGCGCAGCCGAAGGTGAGACATGCAGCGGGTACCGGGTACAGCCCCGCACAGCCAGGTCTAGCCCGGCACAGCACAGCCGGGTCCAGCCCCGCACAGCACAGCCAGGTGCAGCCCTGCACAGCCCCGCACAGCACAGCCCCGTACAACCCCGCACAGCCCCGCAGAGGCCGGGAGGGTGCGGGAGCGGGGGCTGCCGCCGGCACCGGGCTGCGGGCACAGCGCTCCCACGACCGCCCCCACGGGACCGCCGCGGCAGGACCGGGGCCTGGGGGACAGGTACGGCTGGAGCCTTGAACAGCGGGTGGCGTGGAGGGGGGAACGCTGTCGGCCCCCAGGTTTTGGATTTGGGGTGCCGCGGTACACGGACGCCGAGCCCGTGAGGAGCAGGGGCTGCCCTGGCCGCGGGTGGGGATGCGGGTGGGGATGCTGGCGGGGATGCGGGCGGCGCCGGGAGCCAGCGGCGGATCCCGAGTCCGTCCCCTGCGCGACCCGCAAGGCTGCGGCAGGCGGGCTGGGAGCAGTGTGCTGTGAGCCGCCTGCAGAGCCTGGGGCAGAAAGGGAGCGAAGGGAAAGGCGGCCGAGCCGAGG
The DNA here is from genome assembly GCA_035583185.1 of Anabacerthia variegaticeps. Taxonomy (NCBI): domain Eukaryota; kingdom Metazoa; phylum Chordata; class Aves; order Passeriformes; family Furnariidae; genus Anabacerthia; species Anabacerthia variegaticeps. The sequence goes on along the minus strand of JAWWEW010000006.1, from coordinate 14,539,106 downwards.
GCAGGTCCCGGCCCGGGCTGCCCTGACCGACCGCCCCGGCTGTGACCGCCCCAGTGCGGAGCCCCCGGCCCGGCGCGGGTTGTGGGGGAGCAGGACCTGGGCACTGTTCCTGTCTGGAACGACGCCTCCAGCCCACCGTGAGAGCCAGAGGTGGGTTTAATTTTTTCTGTTTGTTTTGTTTGCTTTGGTTTTGTTTTTTAAATCCAGCACAGGACTAGTGCAGTGTCAAAGTAGGGGTTAACTTTAGGCATACTGGATCAGCTGTGAGAAAGGTGAGTGGAATACAATACCGCATACTGTATTGTGTCCCGTAGGACAATGAAGACGTGATAAAGCAGGAGCTGAACTTCTTTAAACCTCTGTATCTGCCTATTCTTAGTGTTAAACTGCTGATTAAAAACTTTTCTTGCCTTCTCTGACAGCTGGGGAAATTGAAGGTCTTGGATTATATCTGCAACAGACTGGTGTTCCGGTGTGTGCAGGGGCTGCTGGAGGAAGACTGGATGTGACTGGGCATTTTTAAAAATCAATCTTGGTGAGGCTTTTTTGTTTCAGTTATATAAAAACCTATTCTTATGCAAATCAAACCCAATTTGTCTAATAAGGCACATATTTAGAATTGTTCGCAGCCTAGACTGTCTGCTCTCTTTTTAATGTCAACAATCTTTAATTTGAAGTAAATATTCCTGACTACCTCTTTAGTACTTTATAAAGCATTTATAAAATGTTTGGGACTCAGTGAATTTAGTAACAGATCAAAGTCTAAGCATGCTGAATACTATAGAGAGTAATGTCTCAAACTATGTTTATAAAGTTCTCATCTAATCTTTCCCCCTTATACTCAACCCAAATGGAAGCCTCTTTAGCTAATCACGATGCTTGAATACAATTACCTCTTGGTCTTTTTGTCTGGTTCATGATTGCTGTTAGTTTCTATTGGGTCTCTTATGGTTGAAGAAATAGACATAATCTTGCTAAATAACTAGTCAATGCTCTCAAGTAAGTTATCTGAATTGCAATTTGTCATGCTACATCTCCATTTCCAAGAGGGCACAAAGCTAACACGACCATAAAAGAAAAATGCTGTTTGTCTTGAAAATTTCACTTCTTTCAAGGACTGGACACAGGCTTGTAGATGTGGGGGAAAATACTAACTACAGCCCTAGATACATTTTCCAGAAGGGTGAATGCTCATGAGAGGCTTTTGGTGCCCTTCTGGACACAGAAGGAAATGAGTCAGGATGTTGTCAAGTGAGACAGAAAGAAGCTTTCAAAAAGTGACTCCATAATTCCAAATGGAGAGAAATTCCACTATTAAATAAGTGTCCTAGCAGCCTATCTGCACATTTAGAACTTGCCTAAACTTTTCCTTGGTTTCTGAAGGATATGTGCAATAATACAAGAAAGGTCTGAAATTCAGTGTAATGAGCAGGTGCCTTTCACAAAAGATCAGCATCTTTGGAGTCCAGGTTGTTAGCACAGACCAATCTGGTGCTATGTTCATGCTTGCATGTTTTTCAACTGACATGGACTGCTTTCCATTTCAGAAATGGAAAATCCTGAAATGGCCGTGAGCAGCTGCAGTGCTCATGATGATGAAAACCTTTGCAGCTACAAACAACACCCGTCAGTATCACAGGAGGGGCTTTTGGAAGACCAGCTTAGAAGGAAGTTAAAATTTTTCTTCATGAACCCATGTGAGAAATTTTGGGCTCGGGGCAGAAAGCCTTGGAAACTTGGGATTCAGTTACTCAAAATAGTAATGGTTACAGTTCAGGTGAGTACCTATGGAAGCAGAGATTCTTCTTAGCCTGTGAGAAGTCAAATGAGTGCAGGTGACATGCTATTCATGGTGTGGTGCAGAGAAAGGGAAAGGAGAGATTGCAAAACTACCTGAGTTGCATATATGTACCTTAGATCCCAGGTGGTATAATTCTCTCCTAAAATTATTCACTGAAAAAAGAGCTTTCCTAAGAGTGGTGATGAAAGGAACCATATTTAAGGGTTCAACTTTACTTTCTACTTTACCTTTTTCTTTGTCATTTTTCCCCCAAAGGATGGCATCTTTACACATCCGTTACCCCAATTCCATGCTTCACTATTGTGTTTGAGGGAAAGAAGTCACTTGTGTTTTAGTATCACAAACTGAAATTAGTGGCTTTTTCATAATGTGTCCTTATATCTTACATATGGTATACAAATTTTTGCATTCAAAAAAACCTCAAAAATTCTTCAGCACTCTTTCTCTCTCCTAGCCTTGCACCATACGTTTCATGTAACACATTTATCTGCTGCCCAAAACACAATTTTTTGTCTCAGAGTTCTGTGATTATGGAGGAAGAAGGTCTTTCATAAAAACTTTCTAATGCCTCAGGTGATGATCCTTCAGAATTGCCCACATGCGATTTACCTTTATGGTGGCGACAATACACATATAGAGAAGAATGTTTTCCATGGTTGCAGGAATGATGGAACAAACTGTAAAAAGTTCTATTGTACATATGGCAGCATGTTTGTGTCCCTTATTGTTTCAGTTTTAAAGGTGTCATCATTTGCTGATTGTCATCTCCCCATTTTGCAACTAAAAGTAAAATTTGATGATAGAAGAACCTAAATAAGAAAGAAACTAGTGCTAGTCTTTTCAGAGAAAATCTGCCTGTAGGTAATTCAGTATTAGCATTGTTGATTTGCTGGTGTATTCTTGTGTGCCCAACATGCTGAGCTTGCCCACAGAGCATTTCAGTATCTCTGTAACTGAATCACCCTTATCCAAGCCTATATATCTAGTTTGAATCATGGCCATAAAACTAATCTGTAGACTACTGATTCAGACTTATCTCTGATGAATTTCTTCACAATACACTTGACACCAGATCTGAAACAACAGTCAAGAGAATTGTGAGCTCCCAGAAAAAATACATCACATACCTCTAGAAACCTTTTCCAGACTGGATAATAGCTAGCAGGTTTTTTTGCTAACTTTTCATGAACAGTTGTATTACGTTTTTTTACTAGCTTCAGAAGTTATCCTGTTACAAGCACAGTTTTGGTCAGTTATTCTCTAAGCACTTTTCACTGAAATTTGAGGGAAAAATGTTTGCTTTTTGAGTTGTCCCCAATTTACCTTTTGTGTGCTGGAGTAAGGACTTCAAAGTGGAGTCTTGTTAAGTCTTGTCCTGACTTTTTGGCCGAGGAACAATGATATTCCCCAAGGCAATTCAATTGACACCACTAACAAAACAAGTGTAACTGTATATAGGGAGCTTGAATTTGAGATGGTATCCTTTCCTTTGTAAAAATGAGAGTCCTTGGACAAAATGCTGGTAAACATATTAAAGGAGCATTCTTGAAACCCACTGTTTCCTTAAAGTCAAACTTACTTTTGACTAGCTGTGAAATGGAGGAGCCTGTATGTGACTGCCATGTCTACCAGCGTGACAAAAGAGTGCCTGTTTGTAACACAGGATTTGTATGTTAATCCAAAAGCAAATTTTGTCTTTAAACAGGAAATACAAATGTCTTTTTCAGCTGGTGGTTTTTGGATTGAGCAATCAAATGGTGGTTGCCTTCAAGGAAGAGAACACTGTTGCATTCAAACATCTCTTCCTGAAAGGATACATGGACAGAATGGATGATACCTATGCTGTATACACACAAACAGATGTCTATGATCAGATATTCTTTGCAATAAATCAGGTGAGGATTGTTGCTGCAATGTATATAATATACTCTTTGCCTGGGTACCTTTTCTTGAATTGAACTTCTGTGCCAGTTGCTTAAGACTAAAGCATCAATTCATTTAGGTATTCTGCCATTGCTGGAGCATTGTACTTGTGGTAACATCCTTAAAGCTCATCAGTATACTAGTTCTACACTAAAGTCCTTGGGTCTGAGCCAGAATTCTGTGCAAGGCTTTCTAGTAAGAACTTCAAAGAGAAAAATGTAATAAGCAAAAAGGTATTTAGATTCAAATCCTATACTTTTTGGTTTTGTCAAATACCTGAAAGTATTTGAGGACTCAACTGTAGTGTGGTTTAGGTTTCACAGTTCTTTAGGTGATCTTTTAAATGAAAGAGATAGGTTATGATGAAGATCTAAACACTTCTGGATTTGTTTTGTTTTGTTGTTTGGTTTTTTTGTTTGTTTGGTTGATTTAGTTTTTTCTCAGACACTAATAGTTTTGGTGCCAATTAAGTTGGTTTGTTTGTTCTGAATTTTAGTACTTACAGCTACCCAACATCTCTATTGGAAATCATGCTTATGAGAAGAGGGGAGCAGAAGAGACAGCTCTGGCTGTCTGTCAGCAGTTCTACAAGCGGGGAATCATCTGTCCTGGAAACGACACCTTTGATATAGACCCAGAGATTGTGACTGGTGATGAACCTAATCTATTGTATCAGTTCTTTGGGAGGAGGGACACTACATTTATGATAAATACTTAAAAAAAACCCCTACGGTACTGTATAGTCTTAATATATGACCTGCGTTGAACTTATGACCAGCCAAAACTAGTAAGAAAAATACTGGGTAAACTCTACCCCTCCCCTCCAAGGTAACAGTCTTTTATGTCTAATGCCACAAAAAGTGATGAATCGTTAGCACTGATGACCATCTAATGCAAGTATCTACAGCTAATTTCAAGAGCCTTCCCTGTGAATTCATGATGATTAACTTGGCCAGGGGAGCCAATGTATTTGTCAGCCAGCTTCTCAAATGACTCCTCACTCAAGCATGCTATCTTGTCTGGTGTAGCCAACAGCTTATTGCAGCCTTGGGAGTGGGACAGGCAGATTACGGTTAACGAACATGATAACCCATGAGATATTGTTGTGAGTCCTTATCCATTCCAGACTGCTTGTACATTGAGCCAATGATGCCGTTAGACAACACAACAGTGGGAAAGCACAATTTGAATTTCACTCTGGATTTCCACAGGTGAGGAGGAATGAGTACCTCCTGCATTGGGGTGTTGGTGCATTTTCCCTGTGAAAACCTAATATGAAGCTCTGTTGCAGACTGGTGACAGTGCAGCTCATGTTCAATCTGAAGGCAATCAACCTCCAGACTGTTCGACACCACGAGCTCCCTGACTGTTATGATTTCACTCTGAGAGTATGTGGAAGCCTGTCGTGTGTCTTTTTGTTCAAAACAAGAAATTGATCTTGCTGGTTTACTGTACATAGTCAGTGCAGATATTTTCTGAAAAGTGCTGGGCCCCAGTGGGTCAGTGGTGCCTGGATTACTTTGTCATGCTTTAGTGTACCCTGTAAATAACCATCATTTGTGACTGTGAGAGGTTAAACTTTGAGGGCTCGTGATGTGGTCCTGAAGGACTTGCTTGGCTTACAGCCTCTTGTGTTCTGATCCAGGTGATATATAATGAAAGCATAAATCTCTTCAGAGAGATGCTTCTGGGAAAGATTGTTTTCAGATCATAGAGGAATAAGAAGGCAGTTTAAAAGAATTTCACCTAGTAGTGAGTTGATCAAGTAATTTGGGGCAAATACATGGTTCACCAGATTTGTCTTTCACTTTGACAGCATTTATTTGAAGAAACTGAAGCTCAAAGCTTAAGCTCAAACAAGTTTTGTAACTTGTCCCCTAGGAGAATTATTCTGAATCATTATGCAAGCTTAGAAATACAATGGGCTACTTATATAATAGTTTATGAATAGATGCACTTTTTTGTTTGTTATTGCTATGTTTTGTTGTTTTGTTTTTAATACAGATAGTGTTTGATAACAAAGCACACAGTGGAAGAATTAAAATAAGTCTAGACAACGACATAGAGATCAGGGAATGCAAAGATTGGCATGTTTCTGGATCAAGTAAGTGACATAAATATGTTCAAATTTTCATGCTGAAATTTGTCCACCAGCACTATGTTTGTTAACCTTTTTCTTTATTAAAAGATGAGGCACCATTGACATACAATTTCTAATATGTAAACTCTAAATCCCGATTTTGTAAGGAATTATTGTTCAACCTCTGATCTGAAATCCTGGGAACCCAGCCACAGCATTACTTTCCTTAGCAGTTCTCAAAGCTTGCACCATTGATAATGTCAAACCAAAATTTTTTCCATGTTATACCCTGCATCGTTCTAGCTTTGGCTACTGAATTTACACTGCTCATTTCTTAAGGTAGGGCTGTGAACTGTTCTAGCACCAGGCAACAGGACACATGATAGTGGTGGAAAGTTGAAACTGATTTACTCTTATTTCAGGACTTAGCACCAGGAAAGATAAGGAAGCACCGTTGCTAAGGCTTACTGGAACGAAATGGCTAAAACCACTTCTTATGGTTGCTTAAATGTCATTTGCTGTGTATTTGAGATGCACAAGGGTTAAATTACTTATATAGTGGCTTAGAAGAGTGAGCTGCCTTTGTAGGCAGCTGTTTGGTCTGGTGAAAACACCATGAGAGATCTTTTTTCATTAGAGAAAATAATCTCTTTGGTAGTCAGAAGCTTTCCAGGGCTCTAAAATTCCACTTTTTTTTTTTTTTTTTTTTTTTTTTTAAAGTGTGCGGTAGAGTGAACCAGGTCCTTTTTTTCCCTGCTTTTGCCACTTTCCCCGTTGCTATGCCAGTGTTAGGGAATGAAGGGCGGGTATTGAAAAACGAGGGTTTAAGTTTTTTTAAAGATCCGGGTTGGAATTAATTTCGGGGAATTAATTAATTAACTCCCCGCGGACTGCACAGGGCAGGGGGTTCTCTCGCTGCCGTGCCGGGAGCGCCCAGCAGGCGGCGACACCGAGGGCGCTCACCGCCCTCGCCGGGGGTCCGCGCTCCCTCCGCGGTCTGCCCCTCTCGCAGCCTTCAAAACCATCTCCTGCAGTGCCCCGTGTCATTTTCCGAAGGCCAGTGAAAGCTAGAAAGGTAATGATTGCAACTGGACCGTAACAAGTTGTTGCTGTTCCGGCCCATGCTGCGAAACCACCTCAAACGGCAGCGGTACGAGCAGCGAGGAGTGGGTGGGCTTTCTCTGAGTAGTGCAGTTTGTGAAGTCAGCTAGAACTTCAGTACCCCATTCTGTACAATTGCTGCATCTTCTTGCAAATTTGGCATTAAGTTGTTCGATTTTTTTTTTTCTCATTCTTTTACAATTAAAAATTGAATCCTTATACTGTTTCACCTAGTTTCAGCAGGATGATAGGTATAAAAACAAACAAAAAAAAAGAGGTCTAGTGGTAGAATTGGTGCAAAATTTGACCTTGGATGATCAAGAATGTGAATTTTAGTAACACAAGAAATGGAGAACTCCTGAAGCTCAAAGACGATTTTGGCTAGCTGAGCAGCAGTACAAATTATCTGCACTGCTCTAGGGCAGAAAACCTTTCTGAAAGAGAAGATACATACCACGAAGTTCCTAGGTTTTGGTTGTGAGGTGTTGTTGTTGTTCTTTTTTTTTTTTTTTTGAGAAGTTCTGTTATTCCAAAGGCCATTCGAGTCCTTGTAAAATGATCAACTCTCACCTCTGAATCTGAAGGGCTGTAAGAGGGACTCACACTGATATATTTTTGATGTCATATCAACCTTCCTAAATTTACTAATGTGGTATCTGTAGTGCAGATGCACTTTGTGTCTCTCATGAAAACATGTCAGATAAATTTTTGTGGGTAAAATGCTAAGATTTTTCTTCATTCGTTTAAATAAACAGTTAAAATCAAAGCAACAAAACTTCAACAAAATGAGATGCATCTGACTATAAACATCTGCATTTTTGTTCTTGCAGTACAGAAGAACACTCATTACATGATGATCTTCGATGCTTTTGTCATATTGACTTGTCTGGCCTCATTGATCCTTTGCACACGATCAGTGATTAAAGGAATTTGGCTCCAAAGGGTGGGTATAACTCCGTCCTTGGAAAGTCTTGTGATACGTAAGTCTGATTAACTGTTTTGTTTCCTCCTTTGCCCTAGGAATTTGTAAGCTTTTTCCTATATTATTATAAGAAAGAAGTGTCTTTCAGTGATCAAATGGAGTTTGTCAATGGATGGTACATCTTGATTATGGTTAGTGATGTCTTAACTATTGTTGGATCAACTCTAAAGATGGAGATACAAGCCAAGGTAAGCTTTTCACACTGTCAGGTGGAAGTAAGACTGCTTCTGTCCCACATAGGTTTAACTTCCTTGGACAACTTTAGGCTGGCTATACTTGATTCTGAGTGGCATGAAATTTTAGAACTCTTTTTTCTCCTTTATTGTGACTTATAGGTGTTGGTTCTAGTAGCAAGATATAAAAACTCTGAATATTATAGTTCTAAGTATCTTTGCTTCTTGTCACTCTGAGAAATAAAATGAATTTAATATATGAAAGTTTAAGACTGTTGACTTCCTCTTTTTCTCATTTAAGAACATTTATATTTGCTCATTTTTTTTAAATTTAGCATTTAACTTTTTGAATCCTGTTTAACAAATGTTTAACTAGCACAGTCTCTCTCCTTAAACATCGCTTTGCTGCTTTTCCAGACTCTCTTTTCCAGCACGTATATATCAGTCAGCCAGAGACAGGTTCTAGGCCCTCAGTTTCTAAAATAAACTTGATATAGAAAAAACCCAATACTTGTAAAATCATATTATGTGCAGCCATAATTAGGAAAGAAAAATTATAGTATGCTATCCTGAAACACTTTGATATTCAGTTAATGTTCTTCACAAAATCTGTATCAGACTTTGAAGTGTGACATTGCAACATAAGAGACTTTGGACAGTAGTGATGAAAGGATAGGTCTGAAATCCATCAGCTGACAGCTTGACTATCATGATCACCCTGTACAAACTGCCGTATCTTACCTTAGGAACTATACACTCAGTTCTTAAGAATAGAAAGAAGCTATGACAAAGTTGGCTAAGGTAAGAGAGAGCTACATCCTGCTTTGGGAGAAGCAAAGAAGAGAACAAGATTGGAATCAGGTCTTGCATTTGGGATTCTGATCTTATAATTGTATCTGTTTATATATGTTTCTTTTCTAACAGGGTATTTTACTAAAACCTTTCTCTGTGGTACATTTCACTTCATTTTGCAAGTCTTGTGGACAATAATAACAAGATCTTGTTCCACTGTATGAAAGTGGTTGAAAAACAATTTCACATTAAAGCAGCCTACATTTGTTTCTTGTCAAGTTCTAAGTTAATTATGTTAATAGAAAAAATTAGCCAATAGCTATTGCCAATATCTATCTATAATATCTATTATCGCTATTTTATTCTTAGGAGAATAACAACAGAAAATAATGAAAAAGTCTTATCTAATTAAGCTGTCATGATCCATTTCAGAGTAGAGCTGCAGTTCAGGAACAGGATATATGCTAACTTGGATGAAAACAGGCCAGTGTTTGTATAGGTGGAAAAAACAGTGAAGTGCCAATAAAATATAAATGAAGTTCTGTTTAGAATTAGTTAGAAGCTCATTAGTCTTCTCCTTGATAGCTTTCTACATCTTGTAGTTCCCAGCTACCTCACAAGACCCTGCTTAGCAATGCTGACAAGTCATGCTGTTTTTTACAAACAGCTTTTCCTGCATACTGGAAGAGGCTTCTTTGCTCTGTGCTTCTAAAGTCATGCCTATACTGTCCATTGGGATGCAGTGGAGAGATTCCTAAGCTGCTGTGTGGAATCGGTTGATGCAAATTCCACAAGCAGTTGCTGCAGGTGTGGAAGCAGCATAAAAATGTTTGCAGTGCCACTCTGCAGATGTTTGTGAGCCAGGTACAGAGGAGGAGCCTCTGCTCCTGCCTGCTTGGCCTTGCAAATGAAGCTCATCTTGTCAGAGACTGTTTTAGAAACAGCCCTGTGTAAAGGCATGTGAAATGAACTACATTTGAAAATGCCCTTGTTCTCTAATGCATATTGCCTCCAACTAATTTCTAATGGGAGAGTTTGCCAAGGAAAACATGTTTCTTAACAAATCTTTGTAGCAATGACAGTCACCATTTAGAACCTGTCAGTTGTTATAATAATTATTTTTTTCTTACTTTTTTCTTTTTTTGTTCTCTTTGGTTTTCTTTAGAGTCTGACAAGTTATGATGTCTGTAGCATACTCCTAGGAACATCCACTATGCTTGTGTGGCTTGGAGTCATTCGATACCTAGGTTTCTTTCAGAAGTATAATGTAAGGATCTCCTGGGATCTTCGTACTGTTGGTATTTATTCTGCTTGTTGCTATAAGAGGACTGGAAGAAGTGTCTGGTTGAATTCTAATTGTTGGCATTGCTTTGTGCAGCTTCTCATCCTAACACTGCAAGCAGCATTACCCAATGTAATGAGGTTCTGCTGTTGTGCTGCTATGATCTACCTGGGCTATTGTTTCTGTGGATGGATTGTACTGGGACCATATCATGTGAAGGTAATGTACTTAAATGAAAAAAAGACGATTTGAATAACAGAATGAGAGATTGCTACTGTTATTTTCTAAGTTTCCATGTCAAGACTTCCCTTAATATAAAAATAGTGCATCTTCAACATGATGCTGCTCTGTTTGAGGAGTCTGACTTCCATGAGTCAATCAGACTTTCCTCGAGTTATGAAAGCTCTGAGTCAGAAGTGGAAGTTGCTGTGACTCCCAATCATATGCTGATATTTTGAGAAATAGTTTTCATTTTGCAGAACAAGAGAAATTGGCTTATCTGAATTGAATGTGTACATGTATAGGAGGTGACAAACCTTGCTCATTCCTCAAATATTTTACGGTTTGCACCTTGTCATATCCTGTGTGTAGGAAGAACTCCGAGGCAGCCAGTTGTCAGCTTTGTATCTTCTTCATGTTATATACAGTCTTTGCATCCAAATAAAGCAGTGACAGATGTCCTTGTCTTCTTCCCTCCTGTCTAGTTTCGCTCTCTGAACACAGTCTCTGAATGCCTTTTTTCATTGATCAATGGAGATGACATGTTTGCCACCTTTGCAAAAATGCAACAGAAAAGTTACTTGGTTTGGTTATTCAGCAGGATCTACCTCTACTCCTTCATCAGTCTGTTCATTTATATGGTGCTGAGTCTTTTCATTGCACTCATTACAGACACATATGAAACAGTCAAGGTAAGCACAGACTATTCATTTTGGGGTAACAGTGCAAGATTGGTGCTATTAAGACTCTCATCTCTCTCAATATTTTAACTTGCAGTGCATGCCAATCTGAAGAATAAATATAATGACTATTTTTAGGGTGTAGAGGGATGACAGGAGGGGGGTTAATTTCTCTCTACTTAGTTTTTCTTACGAAGTCTGCCTATTTTCCTGCTCCAATTAAAGCTAAATACCTACTAAAAAGCAGTATTTTCCCATGAGGTTCTGTGAATCTTCTAATTTCAGACTTGAACAATGTCTAAAAATGGTCTGAGGAGAATTTAGGTTATTGTACATTTTAGCCTTTTTAAAGGTTTAACCAAATATCAATTTTTAGCACTACCAGCAAGATGGCTTCCCAGAGACAGAACTTCGGAGATTTATATCACAGTGCAAAGACTTACCAAACTCTGGCATGTACAGGTTAGAAGAGGAGAGTTCTGCATCTCTCTTCTGTTGTTGTAATGGTATGTGTCTATATGAAAATTACATGTTAAGGTATTTTTGAAAGTGACAAGCTACAAAATGTCCCTGCTACAGAGTTTTTATGAAGAGTTCTTCAGATTTGGGAGTGGAGGGGAAAAAAACAAAACAGAAAAATCCCAAACTATTTCTAATGCTCTAGAATGGAACACTTCAGCAAAATGTCTGCAGCCAACAAAGTCCTTAGAAGAGGTGAGGGAACTTTCATATTAAGAATCACCTAACATGTGAAAAATGGTACCAAAAGTTAGCTAATATATACACTGACTTGGGAACTCCATATGGGGGATATGCAAGAATTAACATTTTTTGTATTCACTGCAACAGGCAGGACTTACAGAATTCATTTTTTTCTTGTCTTTTTGATGACACTTTGTGCAGTAAGGTCTCCTGACTTAAATGGCAACAGTCCTGAAACTTGTGGACAAAATGAGCTTGTCAAGGTTTTAAGACAGCATGTACTTGGAAAACATTGCCTAGCTTTCACTATGGAGAACAAATGCTTCAGTTATATGAAGTTTTGTTTCTTCAGGAATACTGATCGCAGGATACGTGGTTTATATTTAACCAGGCGGGCAGCAACAGAGTCTTTCTTGCTGAAGGGCCTTTTAGTTTGAGAGCTGTGAAATATTTGCCACTTGATTAAAAAGATCAAAGGTGTTTGCAACTCCTTGATATTGGGCTTTCCTGATGGGTTATATTGTTGTATGCCAGATAGAATATATATTTATGAGGGGAGGAGGTGGGGGGTGTATTTTGGAGCAGGGAGATGACAGAGCCTGGTGTGAGCCAGCCCCAGTTCTGAGGCAGTGCCTTTCTGCAGATAAAAGCGTGGGATGAAGCGGAGCAGGGCATCTTGCTCCTGGGTAAAGGGCACGGACATGTTAATATTTCCTTTTCTGCACACACCTCTCAGTTTAACAGGCAAGAAACCCAACATGAGATGGGACAGGGTGGGGATCTAATAATTTTCCAACTGACTGTGCAGTAGACATCAGGCATCTAACAGAGCATTCTCATGTTCAGGATGTTTTATGGTGGTTCGTAGCAGTTTCTTATCAATGTATGCCACATTACTAATTAAATAGTTTGGTTGCATTTTTAGGGCTTCTTGTACAATGAAACAATTATTTTGATGCATGCACCTGATAACTTTCCTTCACTCTCTTGTACAGGCTGTAGTGAACATATTTAATGGATTGAGGGAGTGTATCATGAAGCTTCAAAGCAGCACACATTGCAAGAACTGGACAACGGGGCTGGTGGAAAACCTTTTATCTAAAGTCTGAATTCGCTTTTCTCAAAAACCAGTGTAAGCCTGTGGCAGAAGCTTATGCTAAACTTGCAGACTTTTTGATTAGACACTCACTGCTAGTTCAGAGGGTTTGGGTGGTTGTTTGTATTAGCTTTATTCTGTTTGTTTTGTCAGTTAAATTGTGCTAGAATGCACAGGGCATTAAAAAGCTGTCTGTGTTCAGAGACTTGGCTAGATTATAAGACTAGACTAGAAATGCAGTTACTTTCAACTGTAAGTAGAACTAGTGCTGGACAACTGCAACTTTGAACACCAACCTAACCCTCAGTACTGCTGCCCTTATCTGTCTATGGCTGACTTGTTACTGAATGAATGAAAGCTCACTTAGAGCCCTTAGAATTTTTTGTTTATTGGCACTCATAGTAAAAATAAAAACTATGGAATTTGGTATAATTTGTTTCTGTAGTCATTACAGTGAGCTAATACACAAACCACTCAAATACAACTGAAAGCATAAAATAAATATTTATTTAAACAGAAGTACACTTGATTTAAGTGGCAATCTCTTCTCAGAGAGGCCAGGGATATGCCAGGCTGAACTGGAGTTTGAGGGGTGAGTTGAGTGGAGAAATGATGTTCTCCTATATCCAGCACTTGGTAGGATCAGTTAGTCTTCAGCTTAACAGTGTGTGGACCTTTGAAAATATGTATTTTTTAAATATGAAATCTTTCTCTGGTTTACAATTCTGTAAACCTGAAGTCTAAACTAAGTTAAATACACAGAAGATATGTCTCTAAGAGTCATATTTCTCTACACTTTAGAAACTGGATGTTTCCTACCAACCTAATAACCTGCTACTGTCAATAGCTGGATGAAACATTAGTTCTTATAAAAGTTCACTTTTGACACTTAGTTTATATACTTTGCTGATTGTGATACCATATAATAGGTAGCTTATTTTGTATAGTCTATTCACTCTGGGAGCAGAACAGAAAACCAAAGGGAAGCATATTTTTGATAACTTGCATTTGTGAGCAACATTGCTAGAGCTGGGTGTGACAATGTATAATGCTTTGGAGGACACTAAACATGTTCTGTCTGAATGCTTACACATTGTAAATGCGCTACAATAAACACTTCCAGCTGCAGTACGTATTGGGTGTGTCAGTATTCATCTTAAGAGTAAATATGTTGCCAGGTTAATATAGGAACTTTGTTTATGAATAACACTATGCAATTTCCTTCATGAAACAGTGTGTGGAGTGTGTGAACTCGGATTTCCTGTAGTCAGGATAGTTCGTGTGGACTCTGGTGACAACCTGTTTGCAGCTGATCCCATTTAACAGCATTTCAGAGTTTGCCATTGAAATAAATATTCAAGTATTAAACGTTACACTAGAAACACTCCTCAAATTCACCAAAGGCAAACCAAATACAAGGTGTAGGCAGAACAGATCTGAAGAGTATCTGAAAATTTTGTGTTGACGCCCTTGCCTTTTAACATTCACCTAAGACTGAAGACTTTTGAAGCTTTACAAGAAGACACAAGACAGTCTTGACTCAAAAAGCAAACTGTTTATGGCTCTTTGACAACACACAAACTACTATTGTATAAAGTAGTTTGTGTAAGAAATTCTGACAAGGATGGCAAGCACTCTAAGATGAATGAAATGCAGAAGGCTGATTTACAAGGCTTTTTCATGCAGAGTTAAGAGAAAGCTAAGGTTAATAATTCACTTAAAATGCAGGTGCATTTTGTAAACAGCTATGGAATATTTTGTTTTCCAATACAGTTATAAGGCAAGTAGTCTGATTTCATGTAGAAATGGGGCAGAGCACATGCTTCATCACTGTTAACTTAAGAAACTGGCAACAAATTTCAATAAAATTTGACAGACCTCTAAAATATCAAAATCTTAGAGTTTTATAATAGCAGAGGGAAAGCATGTTAATAGAATTCTGCAGTATGAGCATAAGGCATGGAAAGCTACAATGGCTGACCCCAAGGCAGGAAAAAATACTGTATATAGACTTTCTATTCCTAATGGAAGTGAAGAAGTCTTCTTCTGAAGGTTGGTTTCTGTTGCCTGAAGGACAAACTTCACTGTGAAGCATGTTTTGCAGTGAAATCCCTGGCAGAGTCTTTTAAGTGATGACCTGTGCTTGTGCTACAGCTAAAAAGTCAATCAACTGAGATGCAGAAATTAATAGGAAAACCACTCTCTGTTACTTCTGCTGGACTCCACAACTTTGAATTTAGCATTGCTGGCAGTTGTGGGGGGTTTGGGGAGGAAAGATTTGATGGAAGAAAACTTGCCTTCAAACAGTAATGGGCAGAGGCAGAGTGTGAAGCCAAAGGAAAGGGCTATCTAAAAGTAGGAGAAGGATGCATAAAACAAAGGATAGGATGGAAGGAAAAGAAGGGGCAACTGCTTATAATTAGCAGAGCAGCAGTCACATATTTCTGGCTATGGGTGAGGGCTGACACACTGGGAAAGAAGAGCAGTATTATGGAGGGTTACTGGTTTACAGCCACTCAAAATGTCCAGTTCTGACTGGAAGAATAAATGCCGTTTGTATTACATATCTGATATCTACTTATATTTTGGGTTTTTTAAAGGAAAAAAACCAGACACTCAAACACGTAGTCTTTGCCTTGGTGCTACTACTGGCAATCTAAGTACTGGATGTCCAGATTTTTGACCTGCTTAATCCTTGGTGTTCAGGATCATCATCTGCCTGAGTATTTTGTTCACCTGAGAAGAAACTAGTCAATGCTGTTTTCTAGCCTACTGGCTGCATTTGAGATGAAGTGCAGCTCTGCCAAATCTGTGTCTGCTGCTGTTGCATGTAGTGAGGCTTTTTTATCTTATTTTGTGTTTATCTTATAATGTGCTGGTTATGGCCTTGTAGAGACAAGATGTGTGACAACGATCCTGTCAAAAACCCCTTGTGACTTCAGCTGTATCAGTGATCTCAACATGCATGCTGGAGACATTGGTATCTTTATGCTGATACAATCAAGCAGGCACAAATAGAACTGTAAAATGCAGTTGGGGAGAGCAAGGAAGCAGATAAAGCATCAGATAAACTCATGCTTAAAAATGCCATCGTAAGGAAAATGGCTTTCAGCCCTGACCTAGAAATTGTGGAGAGGCTAGTGAATCTCTTTGTTCTGATCCTCACTGGGTTCTGGAAAGAGCTGTCTGAAAAATACAGATATTCGGTATTTCCTTGTGAAAACAAGTTGCAGGGTGCTAAACTGGGAAACAGCCATTTTCATACCAAGGCTTATTTCAACACCAATGTTTTGCATATACTTACAGGAAGAACTTCTTGTTTTCAGCAGAGCCCAGATCTCTTTACAGAATGAAGTTATACTGAGGGGAAGAGAGAGGTGAGGGCCACAGTTATTTCTAAGTACCAGTTTCTATGTTGGATTTAAGCACATTCTCAAGGGAAGGTAAACAGTGTGCACATAAAAGAGGAAGAAATCAAATTCTGATATGGTCATACCTACCCAGTATTAAAATGTGTAAAGACATAATTTATCTGGCAGAGAGGGGGATGATGATGGAGACAGGATGCAGGACAGCACACAGGTGATGCTGTAAAAGACCAAACCTGTGGCTGCATCTGTTGGGAGCATCTTCCTGCCTGAGGCAGTAGCTAATACCAGGCGCTTCAGAGGAAGTCTTAAGAAAACTTTCATGCATGGGCTGACACACTGGTCTTGCAGCTAATGTTGAGTAACTCCACATGAATGTTTGGGCTTTTGTTCCTTCTTCTCCCTTAAACAGTGTGACCATAACCAAACACAGCATCATCTGAGAGCATTATGTAAGAATCCTATGCTGGCCATCCCCATCGTGTGGGCAGGTGGAGAGCTCAGTTGCTGCAATGAAGCCTCTCATGAGTCTGCATTCTGTTTTGAGCACCCTAGTTTGGAGTTAACTGCATTAAACCACATCCTCTGGGGAACTAAGTACTCCTGAGCTGTAAGACGCCCAGCTCTGTGGTAGCTAATCTCACCTGACAGTCTTCCCCGCACGTTATCTCTGCGCCTACAACTACCAGCTGGCAGCAAGGCGACTGCCGAGCCCTACTCGCGTAACAAGCGCCCGCGCCGCGGAGGGCGGCGGTGGGGCCGGGGGCTGCGGGCGGCCGGCGCAGGACACGTGGGCGGCGGGCCCTGCGCCCTCCCCGCATGGCCGGGCCATAAAGGGGGCGCGCCCGGCGGGGCAGCGTGCGGGGTGGCCGGCGGGACGGGGCTCCCGCTTCCCCGTCCGCCGCCCTGCCCAGGGAGCGGCCGAGCCCCGCGGGCCATGGAGATCTCCCTCAAGTACCTGCCCGGCGGGCGGGCCGCCGGCAGCGGGTGAGCGGGACGGGACGGGGGGCCATCCCCGGGGGTCAGCCCGGCCGGCAGGAGCGGGGCCGGGGCTGCGGGACGGAGCGGGGCGCCCCGCGGTGGGGGCCGGGCCCTGGGGACGGGGGCTCCTGCGGGGTGGGCGGGCAGAGGTGCCGCTCCGCGCTCGTGTTTCGGTGTGCCGCGCAAGGTAGGTGTCCTGGCCCAGCGGGGCGGCCCCCCCGCTGCCGTGCGGGCACGGAGAGGGGCAGCGGGGGCTCTGCGTGTGCCCCGGGCCGGCTGCGCGGGGGTCTCGTCCCGCAGGGTCTCCTGCCGCGGCCGCCCAGCGCTGCGTGTCGAGGGCAGCTCTGCATAGGGGGGCTGCTCGCTCACTTTCTGAGTTCGCTTTCCCGAGGAGCGCCACTCGATGCCCTCCTCTAGGCGAGTGCAGAGCTTAATAGAGATCGTAAAGGTCAAGCTGGGGTTGCCCGGGCTGATACTTAGAACTCAACTCGGTGATATATTTTTTTTCCCCCATTTTTCTCTCATTCTTTCCCCCTTAACACCTCATCAATCTCATTAATACCTCTTCGAGATGTAGAGCGCAAGCAGGTGGATGTTTTTCATATGGAGCTCTGGCGGACACTGTTAGTTGCTACAGTAGTGAGTTATTCATAAAAAAAAAAGTGACTGTGCTCACTTCCTAGGTGCGTTTTAGCGACTCGATGCAATGGTGCTTTTTCTGCTAGGTGAAGGGCTAAGTATTAAAAACGTATTTCATCAGTAGGTACTGCAAATTGTAGTCCTTACTGTTGAAACCTCTTCCTAGAGCAGAATGCTGAGCCAAAGTGCCTTGCAACAAAACATTGTCCGAACACCAGGTTGTCCTACCAGCTACGGCATTGCAATAGTGGTTATAGTAATGCAGCTTTTAGAACTGAGTAACAGTTCCCATATGTGTGACACGGGACACGTGGGTACGTATCTAAGCATGCAGAGTAGAGTTAGTATTCATAACAAAAAAATTTGCTTCTGTCAGTGCTTTACAAAACATTCTATGGAAACCCACTGAGAGGTGTTAATTACACTAGTGCATCTGAATTGAATTGTTTAATTTCTCTACCTTGAGCTAAGTGCTTTATTTGGATTATTTTCAGATTATCAGGCTAATAACCATTTGGTAGAACTAGATAGTTTGTTTTAGATGTGATAAGTCACTGTTAATTGCTTGGAGCTTTTAAATTTCCTTAATGCTTTGGTTGAAGGTTCAAATTCTGCAGATTTAATGCAGTCTATTTAGATACAATTTTGAATCTATCCTAGAAACAAATGGATTGAAAAACAATTGTTGTATTTGAGCTGCTACCAGATGAATTATTTCTTAAATATCACACCAAAGAATGCCTCTTCTATATTGGAAGGCAAAGGCCAACAGTGATATATGGGCTTGAATCTTGTGTCTTACTCTTAAGCTGAAAATGATGTCACTTTCCTTGTTGGAATGTCCTGCTTGTAATTTCTACAGCTTATTAATAAAGGAAGCTAAAGATGTCAGTGAAAACAATCTGTAGCCAGTGAAACTAAGTGAAGGTTGTGTAAAAGTGAAGGGGATGTTATTAGTCTACATCAAGTTTTTGGAATAGCAGTAGGGTCTTGAAAGACAACTTTGGAATAAACTACTATATCTTTTACATTATGCATTTGAATATAAAAAAGTAGTGTCTGTTACAAAGTTTTCTGTCTGATTTTGGGATTTTTGTTTGCACTTTTTTTTTTTTAAGGATCTGTCACTTGTGATATACTTTTACTGGAAGCTTAGGGGGAGATTTAGCTTAAGTCTTGGAATGATCCTTATGTCATACCTTTGTGCTTTAAATCTTGACCAGATCCAGCTTAACCCTGTTCTGTTTCCTCTCTTTCCCACCTATTACTATGACTTTTGTTCTGGGTTAGCTCTTGTTCATTGTGTACCCACACAAATGTTTCTGCCCATTCAAGAGAAGCTGGTACAGGAGCAGCAGTGCCTTTGGGTGTCAATACAGGATGGAAGTACGTATGTAACTGTTTCCTTAGACAATGCTCACAGAGATAATTACCATATGCTTTTCTGTTAGGTGTGTTTACATTTTTCGAAGTTTTTGTATCTTAAACACTATTAAAGCTAGTCCACTGTTTTTATTATAAATTTAAGTAGAGATGCAGTCCACAGTTTCTTTTTCTTAAAAACTTCTCATGTTTTTCCTACCTCCCCTCCTCTTCATGAATGATTGATTTAAGGCCATGTAATAAAGACAACTTTTGAGCTTCTAATGTTAAAATAGATTTTTTGGGTTTTTTTCACTTCCTCTTCTGAGGAAACACCACAGTATCAACTTTACTGTGCTTTTTTAACTTAAATTTCTCTTCTTCTGGGACAGCTGGTTCTAGCAAATCAAATGTGCTTTGTGGTCTACAGTTTCCGATTAAGTACCTGTACATTCAGATAGAAGACAAAAAATAAAAATGCATCTGAAAATGTGGAATCCAGGCTTTTGGCTTTTGCTTCCAAAACTTGGAATCAATGCTTAGGGAAAATTTTATCCTTTATAAAACTCAGAACATCAGGAATGCTATTCTGAGTAGTAAATGGGACTGATAATCATCCTGTGTTACATACAAATCTGTAACATGTAAAGGGAGGAAAAAAATTGCAAGTTCTGATCTGTGTGTGAAATAGGAAAGTTCTGAAAATTATCATACTGGAAAACAGGATTGAAGTGATTAGAAGGGGAGAAGTTTTCAATGATCCATTCAGCTGAGGGAGAGAAACATAAGGTGATTTAAGACACTGACAACAACAATCCTCTGTACTTGGTCCTCTGATTTTCACATGCCCAGATATTTAAATAAATGAATGGCCATGAAATTAGCCTTAAAACGGCGCATAATCTTAATCTTTAAGACACTTTTTTCTGTTTGTAGAACGTGGGTTATTCAGATAAATGTGTTAACATTGATCCCTCTTCATTTAAAATGTGTTTTGAGGTAGAGAGAAATGTGGACTTGCTATTACTATTACAGATACTCTTATTTAAAGCCTGTTTCCTGAAAGTTATTTGTTTAAATGCTGTTTTGATGATCTTATGTGGTTGAATTATTTTTAACAACATGATCATAGGGAAATATTTTTTTGCATTTTGCTGTAAAACAAGCAGAAAACTATTTCAGATCTTTTATGTCATGTAGTGATCCGAGGTGAAACTGCAGTGAGGAAATGGCCTGTCAAAGCATTCTGTTGGTTTCTAATTAATATGTTATTTATGGCAGAAATATGATGACTCAGTCAGATTTAGATCTAAAAGAGGCAGCTTTGAAAGAGGATTTGAAGTTTTACTTCATGAACCCATGTGAAAAGTACAGAGCAAGACGTCAGATACCATGGAAACTGGCTTTGCAGATTTTGAAGATACTTATGGTTACTACACAGGTAATCTTTCCTCTGTTTTTACTCTTAAAAAAGAGTAGCAATGATGTGCAAGAGAAGCAGGTATGTGGTTCTGGGTCTCTGCCATCCCTGGATATTGGTTACTGACTTGAATGTCCCACTTCAGTCCATAAAGAAAAAATACTATGAACAGTGTTTCAAAGGGGAAGAGTAACATAGGTTACAAAAGCATCCAAGTGTTTTGCTGTCTTTTGGCATTATACTGTAAAGCAAATTACTTTTCCCACTAAATCCAGCACTGTTTTCAGGCTTGTTGTCATAATACTTCTTCTTGTTATATTCTTGAAGTTTCACTGGACTACTTAAAAAGTGCTGTTTTCTGATATCCAATCAGAAAGTTGAAATGTACATGTTCAATGTAGAAATGCTATGGCCTGTGATGGTGATGGGATGGCTGGGCTACAGGGCTCAGACATGCCCCTTGCTTCTGTCCCCAGATAATGCATATGAACAGTTGGGTACTAGTTGCATACTAGGTAGAGGCAAAGAAGAGGGTGTTTTTAAACTGCACTAGTATCACAGTGTAGCTGGTTATTTTACAGTCCACTACTAAATAGTGACTGGGTATGGGGGGAAGCAAAACAGGACACACACAAAAGTAGAAATTACTTTTTCTGAACCTTTGAAATGCAAGACTGACATCTGACAGTTTGCAAGAACAGCTAAATATATGTGCTGAATTGTGGGATGCCAGGTTTGTGTTTGCCTGCCCTGCTAGAATGAAGCCTAACCCTGGCTTACATGTGCCTGTGTTTTATTGACTGTGACAGGCTCTCTGGCCCCACTTAGTGAGGTCTGGCCTCTGCTGCTGCCATGCTGTGCCCAATTCCTGATGGGGCTCTCCCTGCAGGAAGGAATAGGATTCAATGATTGGTCTTTCTAGGCAGAACAACCAAAATACGTGATTTACACTAGTGCTGGCACAATTGTGACCTGTAGTGACAAAGCTATGAGGAACACAGATTGTATTAGGATGGGGGAAGGAAGTGGTGGGCAGTGTGAGTGCAGTGTCAGTGGAGCCTGCCTGTTTGCTTTGGGGGATTTTGAAGTTAATGTTTTTTTGCTTGCAGTTTGTCACTCTTGTTACTTCCCTACTTCTGTCAGATTCTTGTGGGGCTTGGAAAATCCATGCAATAATGAGACAGGTTCACTTTGCTGCTAGTAAACATTTTAAACCTAGGATGAAGGGTTAGCTGTTTGAGGCTTGGGATAGCCACCTGCCACTGTGCCTGTGAAGAAACTCTTGTTGCTTGGGTTTTCAGCTTCTAGGCTCTGTTTGTTTCCCTTGGTGATGGCAGGGCAGTCTTCAGTAGTAACTCTACTGTCCGATGGTTCTTCTTGTTATAGCCTTAATCAGCATCTGGGTTATAGGCAGGTGATACTTTTTGTTGCTGTAGGATCTCACACAGACTTGCTCAAATCCTGTGCCATGCCAGAGGTAGAAAAGGTGCAGGAATATGTCCCAGAGCAAAGCAGACCATTTCAAGGGTAGCAGACTGTGCTGTTAACTTAGATCATCAGCCATTTGCATTCTCTACAAAGGTTTTGGCAAATTTAACTTAGACTTGTTGGTCCACAATATATAAAAGGTGCAAGTGATGTAGCTGTCTGTTCAGTAACTACACTAAGTTGTGGAATCAGATTTCTATTTCTCTTACCCTGCATGTGGCAACCTTGACTTTAGTAGTCTTATGGCATTAGCTAACAGGTTCTTTGCTCCTATAATAGCAGAGTTACAGCTACAGGTACCTGTGTGCTTTGTATTTACTGAGTGCTGTTTGACCAGTGTTCAAAATAAAAATGTTTGTGGTTTTGCTCTCCTTTTTTTTTTTTTTTCCTCTTGTCAGCTGGTTTTTTTTGGTTTGAGTAACCAGTTGGTGGTCTCGTTCAAAGAGGAAAACACTGTTGCTTTTAAACACCTGTTCCTGAAAGGCTATTCTGGAGTTGATGAGGATGACTACAGCTGCAGTATATATACACAACAGGATGCTTATGATAGCATTTTTTATGTTATTAATCAGGTAAGTGTGTGCATGTGTTTTTGCTGTGCTATAGCTATAAACGTCTGCTAAGATTCTGGTTTTGTCTCTGTTCTTGGATTTTAATTTTGCTATTTCAGTGAATCAGTGTAGATGGGGTGTCTTGAAGTTCACGTGTAGCTGTCTGTTTTTCTATCTTTGGGAGATGAATCCAAACCAGAAAAATTGAAAATCTGTCACCTTTCAGGAACTAGAACCTTGATTTAGGTCTTACTTTGAAGATCTATGGGCCTGAATATACCTATGCCTGGTATTCAAAAATTTGTGCTTATAGCTATACTGAATTGCAGCTCTGTAGTGAGTGCCAGAGTCCTCAAAATGGGGAATACAGTATTTCCAGGGGTGTAGGGGCACTTGCCCTAGCTAGGGATGGTATTTGAAAGACCAGTCCCTTTACAATTTTCAGAGGAAAGTGAACAAATCTAGGATGAAAAATCAGTAAACCTTTTTCTATTTAATATTAATGCATTCAGAAATTTTGAAATGAAAGATTTTCTGTGGAATATCAAATATCTCTTGTGTTTGGGGATGATGATAAGCCCAGAAATAATTAATCCTGGATGAATGCAAAGTGGCTTTAAACTACCTTTAATTTTCCCTGGCCTTGGGCCATCAGCTCTGATGCACCATCAGCTGTGGCCAGCAGTGTCTGGGATTTGCTGGGGTGTGAAGGGCTGTATCTCATTCTTGAACACCCACTCATGTGGGGGCTTGTTGCTCCCCTGTTCTCTCCTTCCTCTGAGCTACAGCAGAGCCATAGGCCCATCAAATGTGCTGTCTCTGCTGTGCTGGACTCTCACAGCTGGCAAGTTTAATGAGTAGTGAAGTAGTTTTCTCAGTCTCCCTTTGAACTCTCAATATTGCCACTGTTTCTGAAATAAATTCTGCTTTTCTTCTTTCTTCCTTGCTTGTTTTGTCTCACTTTCCTTCTTTTGTAGGCACTAAGGCTGAGGTGAAGTCCAGACACAAGACAGTAGAGAAATAATAGCTTTATACCCTCAAGAATGAGCCAGTGTGTGATACAGGCATCACAAAAAGGTCTCTTCATAAGATGCTGATGTGATATAAATGTAGTCATATTCTTTAAGGAGATTTAACCTGTGAAATCTGTGTGCTTTATATGGAATTCTGAGGCTTTTATATACCATGTAAGAATTCAAGAAGCATGCCTACAGGTGAACATTATGACTAGTGTTACTTTTGTTTGTTTTTTAAGTGGTGCCTTCTGGGAAGGGCCAAGCCAGATGACTCCTAACTTAAAAGCAAGGGTTGGGTTTTTAAATTTATTTTGAGATGAGCAGCTAGAAGCCCATCTTTTGGTGTTTTCTTTTGAGCTTTAATTTCAAATGCTTGATTGGGTGGGTGAAGCAGAAGGATATAATATTACAGAAAATAGTAACAGTGCACAGCAAAGCTGGAGTTGTAAAAACTGAATTTTAGGCTTTGTGTAATGTACCACTTGGATATTGTCACATTTTGGAAAAAAACCAAAGGAAATAACAACATAAAACCCCAAACATACACTTGGAAGAGCACACAGGTTTTCTTTCATTGCTCGTCTACTGAGTTCAGTCTGAAAGTTTCTATTTTGAAGAAGCTGTGTGAAGTTATTACTCCTGTACTCTGACCTGTGGCAGAGGCTCTAGGACCAGGATATCCTGCTGCCTGCTCTGTCTGAGGTTGCTTAGAAATGTCTAAGCAGGAGTCTTGCTTCTGCTGTTTCATAGTCTTGTTTCAAAGTGGCTCGTGGGTAACCCAGCTCCACATGCTGTGCTGTTAGAGGGGCAGAGCCTGAGAGTACACATGGAGAGAGCAACAGCTGCTGTGTGCAGTGATCTGGAGATGTCCTCAGAGGGATGAAGAGCTGTGACTAACTACTGTTTCCACTCACTTGATGTGCCTCAGTCAGACTGATGGGGTACAGAGGCCATGCTTTTTCTCCGGGGCTGTCTAAACTTGTTGCAAGCTTGGCTGTGAGTACTCAAAGTGGCACTGCAAGGCAGAGCTTTGGATAGAAGTCTATTAGCTTCTCTTGCAGTTGCTTTTGGACATGAAGCATGTGGTTGCTAATGACTGCTGGGATTTTGTACCCCACAAGATGGGGTACTGGCCATAATGCCCATAGGAAGGGAGAAGGAGGATGACACTGAATGATGCATAATAAAATTCATGTTGAAAGGGAAAATGGACTAATCTGTATCAAAGCCAACTGAAAAATTTTTTTAAGGAATAGGAAACCTGTCTTGACTTCTCATGTTTACTTACTTCAGGCCTCCGAAAAGCTAAATGGTTTCTTGAGAGCAGACCAGTGCTGTACACAGCCCTGAGCTCTTTCACTAGGTGTTGTAATGATAAAAAGTGATCAATTACTGTGTGTTGATGCCTTCTTCCTCAAAAGGCCATGGATCTGTCTGGCTTCTCTTGGAGAAGGATAGCCAATGGGGAGCTGAGCTGGCAGGCAGCTTCCTGCATGGTTAGTTCATGGATCTCAGCTGTTGAGGAGCCAAGGGCCACCAGAAGAGCTGTGCTCCAGGGCTTTGCCTTGCTTGTGCAGGACTGGAAGGTGTGAGTCCAGGGATCGGAGGGTATATCTTGCTTCCAGTAGACACCCAGAATGTTTGGAGGGCAACTCAGGAGAGGACTGGCCTCAAATGAAGTCTTGGTGATGCTCAGGGCTGATCCATCATTGGACAAAGCTTGGCTTGGCATAGCTTTATTTGCTTCCACTTTTAGTCCTTGTTTTCAAGTGTATCTTGCATATGAAGAAGGTGACTCGTGCTGTATTTGGAGTAAGTGGAAAAAGCAAGTACCTTCCTCACAGACATGCTTTCAGCTGCTTCTATGCTTTTGTAAAGCAGACAGGTTGAATTACGTTTGGAGGCTGCTCAAGCTCTGTGTATGTTCCTTGGTTGCTGGTTATGTAGTGAATGCGTGACTTCCCTCTTCTCTGGTCACACAGGGAGCAGCTTTGGTTTTGACCTTGGCATGGGTTTGATAAGAACTGTGACTTGGATTGTATGTAAAGTGATCAAGTTTCAAGTGGTGTAAAAACGATCACTTTCCTGAAAGCACGAGATACCCCCGGAGTGTGTGTGGTTAGCAGTAATGCTGCATTGAAGTCTCTGCCAGGCATCTAATTAAAGCTGTCTGCTGGCTTGCTGGCTGGCCCATCAGTGATCATTTGCAGGATGTAGGTACAGGGCTCCTGGTCAGTGTGTCACCAGAGTGCCTATCACTACTAATTAGTGGCCAGTAGCCCTCTAGTCAGGAAATTGAGTAGAACCTTGGGAAACTTTTATGTGAAGGTTTTTTGTTTTTGTGTTTTTTAATGTAAAAACCTGTATTGATACTTAGAATTTTGTTGTTGCAAATTTACTATATAATGCAAAAAAAAAATAAATAATTACTGACTTCTTTTTTTGTTTCTAAACTAGTATAGGCATTTAAAGAACATATCCCTGGGAACGCTTGATTATGAAAATGAAGGATCAGGTTTAAAAATCTGTAAACAACAGTACAAGAGACGCACAATGCTTCCTTCCAATGACACGCTGAACATAGATGTTTCTACTGAAACAGGTGCTATACTGTGGTACTTAAAAAATGTCTTGCTGTGGAATACCTGTATTCTAGTGCTATCTCGGTAAAGCTTAAAAGCAATAGCTTTTTGAGTGGCAGATACAGGAATATTACTATGTCTTTTTCCTATTTCCCTCTTGGATTTTTTTCTAGCTGTCTAGAAATGGCAGCTGCATAGATTATAAGAGGCTGTCTTCAGCCACTGTCATTGGGTTGTGGAGGTCCTTGTGGTTGATGATGTGGGGGATTTTTTTTTCTGTTCGTTTGTTTGTTTGTTTAACACACCTCCCCTGCTCTGTGCAAAAGGTTCAAATACAGAGTTCTGGATACTGGTCAGTCTGTACCTTCAGTGGGTGTATATCTTTATTGCCTCTCAGAGCTGCTAACTGCTCAAGAGTTAGTACACAAACCTGCTTCTGACCCTGCTAGTTGGGCCTCTGTATGGATAAGGTTGCTCAAAAT
The DNA here is from genome assembly GCA_035583185.1 of Anabacerthia variegaticeps. NCBI lineage: Eukaryota > Metazoa > Chordata > Aves > Passeriformes > Furnariidae > Anabacerthia > Anabacerthia variegaticeps. The sequence continues at coordinate 14,512,386 of JAWWEW010000006.1, read as the reverse complement.
TAATGTTTTGCCTGATTAGGACTTGCCCCGCACCCTGATTATCTGTTTTATGCTACTTTCTGTGTGAAGTTTTTGAGATGACCTCTTTTCCTCTTCACTTTCCAGAATGTATCTCTTTAAAGCCAGAGGAGCTAGCTGGTAAGAAGGCAGAACTGAAGCTCAACTCTTCTTTTTTCAATCTTGAATTTTACAGGTAAAGTAATGGAGATTTTATTATTTCATCTTGTCCTTTCATATTAATATGGTGGATTTTGATTTGTGTGGTTTGTGGATGTGTGTGTATTTTTTTTAATATTTAAATATATTTATACTTTTTCAAACATCCAGGCTTATACAGGTTGAAATCTCCTTCAAGCTGAAAGGTGTTGCTCTGCAGACAATCCATGCCCGTGAATTGCCTGACTGCTACGCATTTCAGAACACTGTAAGTGAATATGGGCTGTGGCACTTCAAACATTGTATATGTCATGAGAGCCTAAGCTAAGGTGTCGATATCATCCTTGTATCTAGACTGTAAGGGAGACACAGTTGAGCATGTCTTGGCCCTTACACCTCCTTCCCAAAGGCTGCTGAAATGGTGTTGCTATGGGACAATGTTGTTTTGTAACATATTCGTTATGGTAACTTTATAACCTGAGCAGGGAATAAGGAATTCTTGTTCTTCCATACGTTAAATGTGAAGTTTGGCTTCTTGGAATACCGCTTGTTATGCAATACATGTCATGTTCTCAAGTTATGTCTACACCATCATTTATAGTGACAACCTTCTTAAAGCTTACCTGACCAACAGTATTAATGCATATTATGTACAAAGCACTTAGCAGGATTTATTTTTTTTCTGGAATGAAGTCTCGCTAGTCTTGTTTGTGATATAGTTCTGTATTTTCAGATAACTTTCAATAATAGAGCCCACAGTGGAAAAATCAAAGTCTATTTTGATAGTGACACGGATATTCAAGAGTGCAAAGACTGGCACATATTTAGCCCTGGTAAGTACGGTGCATGTGTGTCTGCATGCCAGCAGTTATGCATCTCCCATCACTTTCCCTGGTCTATAACAGTCTGCCCAGCAAGACATTCCCCATCCTGTTCATCCTCCTCCTGCCCTTCAAACAAGACAATGCAACTTGCCCAATGCAACTTATTACCTCTTGCTAATTAAGAGTTAGGAGATAGTTCCTTTTGTGAGGGTGTTGTGGTGAGATGGCATGTTCCTCTCTGTAGACTGTTGTGTGTTAGCAGTAAGCTCTCTCTGCAAGGAGGATGTTTCTTCCATAGGTCTTTTATCGTTCCGTTGCTCTGAGATGACTGAAATAATTTAATCCACTAGCACTGGTGAATTTCCAACTGAAGCTTTCTACAGTTTTCAATTTTTTTTCCTCTAACTAGTTGAAGCATACTATGTCTGAAAGTGATTTTTTTTTTTTCTTGACCACTGTTGCTAGATTTAATGATGTATGTGAGCAAAGGCTGGCATCTGCCACATATTTCTAGTGCTAAGACTTTGTCTGACAGCTCAGGAATGTGCACTACAGGCCCCTTAGAGGAATAGTAGCTGTGACAGTGCTGTGCAACTGCTTCTGTGTGTTGACTTGCTGTAAAGGACTGATGGGGCAATGTTTTTCAGTGTGCTTTATAGTATCCTGATTAACAAATATGTCACATGGCCTGCCCTTTGCCTGGGTCTTTGCTTTTCTCTGATAACGCTGTGTTGTACTGATATCAAAGTGGTGTCTTATAGTATGTTCTGAATAATCACAAAGTGCCCTGGCTTGCATCTACATGCAGTAGTTTTTTGTGGCTATCTTTCAACTAGCTGTTTCTTAGTAGTTTATTTTGCATCTAATAAATAGCTGAGGGAGCATGCATAATTGTGTAATACAGGTGAGCTGAAATGCTACTGCAACAATTAAAAATGAGTTTGGGCCTGTATTTCGTATCGTTAAAAATGTGTGTTGTGAAAAAGATAAGAACAATTGATGTGAGGAAGCAAAGGAAAACACCTAATTTGCATTCACATGATGACTTCTAAACTTGTGGATGAAAAGAATACAATGCAGAAAGTCAAACAAGTTTCTTATTGCAGACTAAGGTGGGAATTTTTTTTTTTTTCAAATTTAATGGTACAGGTCAAATCTGCATTTATTTTACCCCATGTACTTGTAACACTAGAGAAGCACAGATGGACAGGTAAAAAAGCAGATACCTGTATCAATATGCTCATTTTGGGGTTTATTTTGAAGAATATGAGCATGCTTTTTGTCCTTGTAGCTCAGTCTCCATGACTGTCTTGATGTAATTCTCTGCTCAGTTGTGCTCAAGATATGCTTGCAGGAAGAATATATCTCACAACCCATCTGTCTTACAAAATGCCACATAATTTGCATTTAAAGAGATGTGAAAAGACTAACCTTACTTCATTTCCTTGACTCTACAGTTCTCCAGAAAAACACCCAGTATATTTTAGTCTTTGATGGATTTGTCATTTTAAGTTGCTTTGCTTCTCTCATCCTCTGCACACGATCCATTGTTCTTGCCTTGAGACTACAGAAGGTAAGCACAATGCTCACAATCTCAATATTAATTTGGTCTCTGCCTTCTTTGCTGCTGGTCTTTTGAAGGGGTATGTTTGGAAATGTTGAGTGGTAAACTAAGTCTGTTGCAGGATGTTCCTCTCTTACTGTTATCTCTAGAAAGGAGCTGTAGAGGTCTTGGTGAACAATTGCTCGCTGAATTGGTTTTATTTCTGTTTGCATCACGCTGTAATATGAAGTATTTTATTGTATCTCTCAAGGGCAAAAGAAGGACTTTTTTTTTGTCCAGGATTCTATACAAAAAGACTTAGGAGTCTTTTGCTGCAAACAGCCAACATGTCCTGCACCTTCAGAGCATAAATTCTGTCTTCCTTGGTTTGGAGTAGAATTCCTATGGACGTTGTGTTATAAATTAATGCCTTAATGGACATCCCTCAAAGCCAGCTCTAACTGGACAAAATATAAAGCATAGTGCTTTTTTTTTTTATCTTTCTGGGGCTGGAACCACCCTTTTTCACTTCTTCTTTCCTTCTTCTCTCTTTATAGTCCCTGATAGGTCTGCTGTCACCTTCTCTTTTCACCCTCCTTGGCAGACTCAGAGTAGCCCTGTCCAGCTTCATCTAAAGCTGCTTGCAGAGCTTTATGTAAGCAGACTTGACTCTTCTGGTCAAAATACTGATGCAGAAACACAAGCTGGACCCTGAGATGTGCCAGCTTTGTAACTGGTCATTAGCACAAACTTTGTAAGCATGTGGCTTATGAGGCTTGGAAAAAGAGTCCAGGGTAGGTAGGGTATGGAAACACAGATACTTTTTTATCTTGCTTTTTGTAGCCTGGAAATAGGACCAAGGGTAAAGAGGACACAATTCAACAAAGGCATTGTCAACCTGCTGTCAGGAATAGGGGCATCAAGCCTATTCATGAGCAAAAAGAGCACATGAAAGCAGATGGGCAGTACTAAGCATGGAAGTGAATTGTTTGCTGTATTGAAAATGAAAGCTCTTGCTTTGTAGTTGTATTTGAGTTATTGTCTTCTTCACTTCTTTAGTTTGGTGGCCTTGCTTGGTTGGAGGTGTTTAAGGAGATAACAGGATGTAGTTAGGCTAGAGGGGAATGGTTATGAAGTCAGCTATTCTTTGGGAAGTTGTTTTCACTGGCTTAAACCCATCTTAATTTTTCCCTGTTTATTTCTGTTGCTATTGAGAATTACTTTTAAACTATTATTCCAGCAAATACCATAGGACAAGAGGGTATGTGAAACTTGAGCATTGCTACACTGGGGCATCTGTACGTATTTTTTTCATCTAAGGTGACCTGTAGCTAAACATCTAAATTCTTGTCAATAGAGATTTGTGGATTTCTTTTTGGAGAAGTATAAGCGTCATGTCTGCCATGCTGATCGCCTGGAGTTCATAAATGGGTGGTATGTCCTGGTAATTATCAGTGATGTGATGACAATCATTGGGTCAATCCTAAAAATGGAAATAAAAGCTAAGGTGAGAATTTAATACCTCAGCTAAAATATTAGTCTTGTTACAACCATGTGTAATGTGCTTTAACTTGTTTACTTTTGCTAGTTCATTTCGTAGTGTTTTCACTCACTCTTCTCCAAAGCCTTTCAGTAAGACAGTGTAAGTGGTTTAAACATCTTACTTCCACAGTGCTAAGACCCCTAATCCCTGGTGTAGGACCTGTGGGTAGACAGTTCCTAACAGAAAAAAACCAACAATTTTGGTTGGGAGTTCTGTAAGAAGTAGTAGCATGTATTAGTACAAGGAAACCAAGAGTCATCCCCCTGGATACAACAGGGGTCTTGATGGCTTGCAGGACAGAAAAAGTGGCTGTTACAGTTTGCTCTCCTGGCAGGCATAGGCACAGACAGTGTCACCTGCCCATCCTTGACCTCCCAGTCTGGGCTTGCTGAAATCAATGTGCTTTGTCCAGCTGGCAACTTTTCAGAAGATTTTTTGGTTTGGTGTTTTTAGGTTTTTTCCCCCTAGTTTTTTTTTTTTTTCCCTTCAATAGATGTATGTCAACAATTCATGTGTTCACAAAACTTTGTATTCTGGGAAAACAGAGGAGGTGGTGTGCTGCTCTTGTTTCATGTGTACTAAGGCTCAAAGGGCAGATGCCCAGAGCAGCCTTCAGAGGAAGCACTTGGGATCCTCTGGCTGTATGGCAGGGTGGGGATTGAGGATAGGAAAACTTGAGCCAGGTGTCTTATCTTGTGCTTATTGCAACCAGTTCTAGCCTTCCAAAGTAAAGTGCAAGTAGACTTGATTATAAACTTCACTGTAGTAAAAACAATGCTCGTGTTCTGAACATCTGACAGAGAACCTGTTCAGAGGTGTAAATACATGTAGCATGAAAAGGGCTGTAGACTCAGGGCTCACTTTTCATTTAAATGGTGGCTTATGTTTTTCTAAATAGTGAATGAGAGCTTATTTGCCTAACAATAGCATATAATAACCTTTTTTTTAAAAAAAAAAGTTATTCAATCTGATTTTGAAACTGTTGTAGCCAAACTAAGGGCGTTTGTTCTTCCAGATTTTATGCAAAACTTCAAGAATATCAGCATAGATGTATTTTCATTTGCAGCACAGTTGAATTTGAATGATATCAGTAAATAACTGCAGTTCACATTGATCTGAGTTTTGTGATGTAGCAACAACCTTTCAATATTGAACTGCCCCACTTTGTTTGTTTGAACTGCTCAAACTTGAATAGCTGTCAAGCTGACATACCTACTGCTTTGTAACTTGCCCCCTTCTCTATTTGGATCCCTCAGAACCTCACAAGTTACGATGTCTGCAGCATTTTACTTGGAACATCAACTTTGTTTGTCTGGGTTGGAGTCATCAGATACCTGGGATATTTTCAAACCTACAATGTAAGGCGGGAATCAGATATCTAATAATTAAAACATATATATATAGATATATATATATATATATACACGTATGTCACTTTTATTCAGGTCTCTCTCTAATTTGTCTTTTTTCCCCCCCTTCTCCTTTGCTCCATCCTGACTTGCAGGTGCTCATTTTAACTATGCAAGCATCATTGCCAAAGGTGCTCAGGTTTTGTTGTTGTGCTGGTATGATCTATCTTGGCTATACTTTTTGTGGTTGGATTGTCCTGGGACCTTATCATGAAAAGGTACGTCAGCAGTATCACTCCTTTTCTGGTCTAGTGACATATCTGTGTGTGTATAGCTCTCAGTTATGACAACGTAAATGCGTCTTAAATTAGTATTTTGGTATAAAAGCTATAATGTGAACATGGAAGTGTTTCTCCTTCCATGCATACCTCCTGCCAGCTGCTCCTTTAACAAAATAACCAAGGGGCAGGCACTGATCTCTTGTGACCAGTGACAGGACCCAAGGGAATGGCCTGAAGTTGTGCCAGGGGAGGTTTAGGTAAATATTAGGAAAAGGTTCTTCACCCGCAGGGTGGTTGGACACTGAAAAGGCTGCCCAGGGCAGTGGTCACACCACCAAGCCTGCCCCAGTTCAAGAAGCATTTGGACAATACTCTGAAGCACGTGGTGTGACTCTTGGGGATGGTCCTGTGCAGGCCCAGGAGTTGGGCTTGATGATCCTTGTGGATCCCTTCCAGCTCAGCATTTTCTGTGGTTCTGTGTGATCTCTTTCGCCCTCTTCTGGCAATCCCGGTTCAGTTGGGTTGAGGAGGCACTAAACAGTTCAGAGTTCCTTTTTTTTTTTTTTTTTGAATCTCCTTGGCTCTGACTTTGTTTTTCCAAATCTTTCCCATGCCATATAACTTCAGCTCCCAAATTATGACTCATAAAGGGGTGGATGAATGCTTGTCTTATTTACTTTGCTTCCTGTGTGGGGGTGTGTTGTGGGTTTGTTTGTTTGTTTTCTTAAGGTTAGTATCAAAGTGTGTGCCTGGTATGTCTTGTCTGAAACCTGGGTGCAGGAGTAGGGCTTTATATATGCTAAACCACAAGAAAAGCAACCCTAAAGTTTGCTTGTTTTTCCTCTTGGCAGATGCTCTATGTGGCAGTTTGCAAAAAGGCATGTTCCTGTTATGACAAATTCTAGATGTCCATTAATGACTAACAAATGTATGATTTCTCATTCATGACCTCGGGTTACATGCAGTATGTAACAGAGACATTCTGCAGTGCTTGATTTGGTGTCTTGTGCCTTTTCCTCCACCCTGCCCTGAGCTGTAACTCTCTCCTTGGAGCAATGCAGGTATTCAGTCTGCATATGTTCCAAGTTGATGATGGTACATTTCTCTGTGGGATGCTGGATGCAGTGGGATCCTCTGCCACACTAGAGCTCAACTGTTTAAAACAGGCAGAGCATAATTAATGTTGTAACTTCCCTGCAACAAGTGCGTTAATCATCTGAGCCAAAGAAAGTGTAGTCAATAACATGCTTATCTTTGAGAATATTGCCTCTTGCCTAAATATTGCAGATCCATGTCAAGAAAAGCAGCTGTTGCTGTGGAGGGGGTTCCCTGCCAGTTCCCCAGTGTCCCACGGGAAGGCGATGTGGCACTGCACAGGACAGGCCTGCTCAGGGCTGGCTTCCCAAGGCTCTCCAGCCACCCAAGCCATCCCTGGGAAGAGCCTTCCCTCATGTGCAGAAAGACCAGAGAGCTGCTTATGCTCAAAAATATAGAAATACATATATTGCTTTTCCTTCTTTTACTACAGTCAGAGAAGGGTAGCGGGTATCCTGCATTTTGTGGTTTGTCAATTCAGGGGCTTACAGGTGAGCAGTCCTTAGCAGGTCTCTCTCTGTGTCTGCATTAAAACTTGGGGGTTGCTCAAAAAATACCCATGCCATGTCCCCTTTCTTCCCAGATAGTGTACTGCTGCATTTCACAATGGCTTTAAAATTCAATAAAAACAATAATAACAAAATAAGCCATGGGTGTAAACCAGACCTAGTATTCCTGTGCAACAATAGGTTCTCCTTACAAGCATATGCATCTTGACATCCTGCCCTGGATATAGGGCCACAATTCAAGTGAGTGTAGTCATGTTACTTCACTGATAACAACCACATTAAAACGTTGTGCATTAATTCATATGGTCTAATAAGTATAATTAACAAATTCAATTATTTGGAGAGCCAGGGAAAGAGGGGAAAGTGCACTTACCTCATAGCTGTATTTTATCCTCAGGACACATTCCAGATTGGGGAAATGGAGTTTGGCCTTCAAGAGAATGTACAGGGTGTATTCCAGTAGCTTCACAATCCAGCTATAGCTTGTACTTACAGCTCAGAGAGGGCTTTCTAAGCGATGGATAGATTATGTTATTGCATGACAAATTTAGTTTAGACCTTTTGAGCTCTGAAGGCTATATGCTAACACCAGCTCCTTAATAGAGTATTGATTTATTACCCATACTCCAGTAATGTTGCAGAGCTGGGAAATTAGAGGATGTGGATTCTGTTCCCAGAATGCTACCAGTGATTTACTGTATAGATTCTGTGAAATCACTTTATCTGTGCTTTGGCAAATGGATTAATATTTTCCTGCAGGCCTAAAATTCCTTAACTTTAACTTTCTGTGGTAATCAGCTATTGACTGTTTTGTCTGTTGAACATCCAAAGTTTATTTCTTGATAATAAATCTTATGTCTGATATCAATATCATGCTTAGTCGAGATTGTATTCCTTTAAGTATGGGTGTTTGATCTTCACATTGTACTAATAGTTTGTACTCTTTATTTTCTAGTTTGAAGATCTGAACACGGTGGCTGAATGTTTGTTTTCTTTGGTCAATGGTGATGATATGTTTGCAACATTTGCTCAAATCCAGCAGAAGAGCACATTGGTGTGGAGGTTCAGCCGGTTATATCTGTACTCCTTCATCAGTCTGTTTATATATATGATCCTCAGCCTTTTTATTGCACTCATTACTGACTCCTATGACACCATAAAGGTAAAACATTTGTTTCCTGTTACATTTGTAATCAGTTTTGTATTCTTTCTTCTTAATCGCTCAACACTGTACTATCTGCTATTAGCCATGATGGGATTATTAAAATCTTTTAGTTTAGTCTGTGGCAAAATTGGGAAGATGACTGGGTAGTCATCCAAATGACTAAGCACTAATTGGTTTGAAAAATTGTCCTTAGTGCGTGTCAATAATCTATTTTCTGCTGCTTCACCTGGCTTCAAAAATGTAACAGCTAATGGAAGTGTAAATGGAAGGATGAGTGGAAAGAGTTAATTTCGAAGTACAGGTATGTAGGGCCAGATAAGCCTTCTTTAGAGTGAACCTTTCTTCTCACGGTATCAAAAGATGAGGTCAGGAAGGGTTTGCTGGCATCTCAGAGATAAGGCTCTGGCAGGAGTTTGGCAAGATTCAAACAGGTAACTCTAAAGTCATTTAAGACTGTCATTAAGACACATCTGGCTTGCTTAATGTGCTGCTGTTTGAAATGTATGGTGAAGAGAAACTGCGTTTCAAAAGACACTTTTCATTCAAGTTAAAATTGTGCCATCTGTTTCCAGTATGAACTGTCTGAAAGTGAAGGTAAGTTTTCAGTCTTGACCTCAGGTGCTGTCTCCCCTTTGTGCTCCTGGCAGCCTCAGTGACCAGTGGGAAGACAATGTGGATCATGCTCTTCAGCTCTTGTCTTTCTTGTCTTGGTGTCAGAGAAACAAGAATAAGCAGAATAAGACTGGTCTGACATGAACGTCAGCCTCCAGACTGAGCAAGAGCTCCACTTTCTAAGCATCGTCAAATACAACTTAACTGTGTGTGCTTCTGAGTTTACTGGATGATTTGACCTGCAAAACAGTGGTTTACTGTTACTCTTCCCTCTGAGCACTTAATTTGGATCAATTATGAGCTGTTTCAGTGTGCTGAACTTGTGTTTTTCATAGCATTTCTTCAGCATGGCAATGTTGAATATCCACACTAGGGCCCTTCAAATCCAGCATTAGAGTTTTGGGGAAAATGATCCCAGGGCAGTTGCAGGGAGCACAGAAGCTCACTGTGAGCAAAGGAGAATCAATCAATGCCAGTATGACCTGAAATCACTTTCTCGGCCTTATGGACAGCAACCAAAACATAAGAGAATATGAGAACAGTGTGAATTTTTTGTCATGTTGGTTGCTTTGTTCCACCAACTATGTATATGTGTGGTGTTTCTGGGATGGGATTTGGCCTTTTCTGTTTTACAACAATACTGAACAAATGAACCAGATAGTCTGGTTTTACTATCACACTCTAGAGGAAATTTTAGAACACTTTGTGCCCAGTAACTCTCATGTGTTGTAAATAAAATATTTTTCTTTCAGAAATACCAACAAAGTGGTTTTCCAGTAACAGATTTGCACGAATTTCTAAAAGACCATGACAGTGCTGGCTACAGAAAAGACCAGACGTCTGTGTCATTCATCTGCTGCTGCAGGAGGTCAGTAGGGTACTTTTAATTAGTGTTTTCCTGAAAAGTACACCAGTTAGCATCTCACTGCAGTGCTGTTTCACAAATGCTGGAGCATCCAAAATTCAGCCTATGTAATATTTGGATGTTGGTGATCCTCTTATACTTTACTTGGTGTTATATCTTTAGTCAGCTGATGATGCAAGGGTGGCAATTCTGAGTTTAAACATGTGTTTTAAGTGTTAAACTCTCATGAAAACTTCAATGCTGAAGCTGGTGGGAGGACTGTGGTGTATAGTGTGAAACTACCAAGAATTAGGGAGCAAACTAAGTCTCTGCTTCTTGTTTTGCAAGTACTGCATTATTGCAAGTATTTCGCAATATTGGCACCACATTGGTAAATGTCATGTTGCCATCAAACTCAGGCTTGTAGATGTCTTCCTTTTTAAGGTGGTGATGAGAGATGAACATCTCTCCTGGTGCTTGCTGGTCTGAGAGTTGATTCTTTGAATTCTGTTTCTGAGGGAACCTAACACACCTCTAAAGCCCTGGTTGAGACAGGAGGCATCTTGTCTCTGTAGCTAGGGATAATTCATTTGTGGGCACAGAGTGGTTGTGGGCACTGTGCAAGGGAGCGTGGCTACGGGAGAAGGAACAGAGCTAAATGTGAACACTCAATCACAACTGGTGTAGGAAATCCTGTTCTAGCAGTAGGATATTTGTCTATTTATATACTGATGCTTTTGTGAAATGCAGCTTTATACTTCTGGTGTACCCTGGCAGAGGGGAAGCTCATAGTCCCAAAAGGAGCATGTCAGATGACGATGATGGGCAGGTATCCCAGCAGTTGCTGTGGACACTTGAAAGCCAATTAGTGAACAAGAACTCCAGCCAGGTACAGCTTCAGGTTTCACATGCCAGTCATTGTGCAGAATAAGAGATTTTTGTCTGCTCAAGCATAATAAATGTACTTCACTGTAATATGCTGTGCAGTATTGAGGGCACAAGCCTGGTACTTGAAGTGAAAATCTAGAGCTTTTGCTACTATTGAAGTTTCTGCCTGATTGTCCCAGTGCAGGTATTGGAGTCGGATGCTGAAATGGGAGAGCATAGAACAGAAGGATCAAATCTTAACTTGTATGGGTAAATGCTTCCTATTGCATTTCTTGCTGAATGTAGAATTGTGAATTTTTTCTTTGCAGACAACAGAGTGATGATGACTTGATACTTATTAATTGATGACTGCACATTGAAATTCACCACTAATAAATGCAAAGAAAGCCTAGTGGTACAAAGAAGAATAATTCTCCAAATTGCAGTGAAGCCCATCATCTGGACCTGCCTCATAAACTGACTGGTCTTACCTAATTAAGGGTTTTGGGTGAAAAAAGCTTTTAATGTGACATCAGTTGACTGACCAGCAGGAGAATCCAGAAGCTGTGCGTGGAGGAGAGCTGTGAAGAGCTATTCTTGCCTCAAGTTCTGTAACAGCCAAGAAGACTGACCCTTGAGCACTGTCTATGGGAAATCTGTTTGCTAATCAGCTCTAGGAGGAAGGAAAGAGCCCCTGAATCCACTGATATTGTTAATAAGGAAAAGAATTATTTGAAAATATTTTTAATTAAATAGTTCTGTGTTAAAAAGTATTAAATAAAAGATAATTAAGAAAGGAGGAATTTTTCACTTAAAGTGGTGCATTCAACCTGTCATTCCTACTCGGCACATTTCATTTATTTGAAATAAATTTATGTAAAACTAAAATGCTGCACAAAAGTGCAAAATAATTGTTGTTCTCCCTCTTGTATATAATTTTAACACAAACCACTTATAGGTCATAGTCTATTCTTTAATACGTTTACTAAAAAACAATTTGTTATCCTTTTTTGTCTGTCCTGTTATACCCACAATATTTGATTTGTACTGGGTCTGGATTAAACTTACTGCTTTGGCTATAGGCAAATACTTTTTGCATGTTTGAAAACTTTCTTGGCAAGCATTACATGAAGGCTGATGAAAAGATTATTACTTTTTTTTTTTTTGATTCTCCTGCCTAGTATTTGTTTTCCTAACAATTAAGCATTTTTTTTTTTTTGACAGTGAATGCCATTTTGCCTTGCTTAGGCTGCAGCTGGGTATCTAGAACAGATGGGGTTTTTTGTGTCAGTGTTTTGATGCACCCAGGCTCTGCAAATTTAAATGCTTCTCTTGCTGAAATGTCTTTGGGACAGACAATCTTCTCCCCATCCCAGTCTGAGCAATGCATTTCAGTGGCCTAACCTGTCACTGGAGCTTGTGGCTATAAACAAAATTGCCACCAATAACCAAGACTTTGTGCTGTTAGCAAAGATTTTCTGTAATTGTCTTTTCATCAAGCCAGTGTTGATTGCGTGATCTAGAACAGAGGATTACTGTCTTCCACTTATGACAGAAGAGTCAACTTTTCTTCTGGTGTTCATCTGCAGAACTTGTTTGGGTCAATGTTAGCCTTCTAGTGCATGGTCTGGGGCCCTGGACAGCCCAAGTGCTCTTCTGCAGGCTGCGGGATGATCAGCATTAACTGGTTGCCGGCAGTTTCTTGTCCCATACAATGTGCAATCTTTACTTTGTAAGATGCTGGTGTTTTCTGAATTTGCTGCTATTTTACTGGTAAGCTTTCTGGAATGTCTCTAAATCATACACTTCCTGAAAATTTCTGAAAATGAGTTGTATTTTCCTTACTGCTCTGCCTCTGCCACTACTTACAGAAAATTTAGGTAAGAGACTTGAACTTAGAAGAAGCAGATACTAATGCTACATGTGTGGATAATCATATGATGTATGATCTGTATAACAGGATTATTGCCTCCTGAGGCCTGATGCCTCTCTTCCCTAAAGCTGGTGAGGTACATCCTGTACTCTTGGCATTGTGAGCCATGGTGAAGGAGCCGTGACTCCTCACTAAAGCTCCAACTGTCTCTTTCTAATTTAGCAGGACATTGAATGTGACCTGCTAAAGCCATTGCTCAGATAAATAAATACTTGTTTGTGAGAGAATCCTCAGGGGATGAGAGCAAGTATTATCAACAAAGGGAATGTAGAGAATACTTACCATTCCTAACTGATTTTAAGACTTAATTTCTGTAATGGAGTCAAAAGCTTTCTTCTCCAGTATTGATTTTTTTATTATTGTTTAATCATATGAGCTGCTTGCTAGCTAGACTGCTGCTTCAGCCCTGCCATATTAGAGCAGGTCACTAATGGTTGTAGAAACTAATTTGTGTCTTTGCCATCTGGTGTTCTGTTTTTTTTTCCCTCTTGGAAAAAAGGAGATAAGAGCCACTTGCTGGAGGTTATTACAGGCTCTCTATTCCACAGAGGTTAAATTTAACAGGAAATTTGGCATATGTTGACTCTTAATTCTGCACATTAATACATATTTGAACACAGTTGCTGACTGATCGGTGGTCCCGCTCCAGCTGCTAAGGAGGTGATGCACAGTAATGGAAGCGGAACTTGAGCGTGAACTTTTGCAAAGTGCTCTGAAAAAAAGGCTGTTTCTTTCCGTTATCCTGTTCTCTGGAAATAAGTGTTTGCTAATTGCTTATAGGACTTAACAACAGGAGGAGAGAAAGGGATGAGAGACTGAGAATGTTGCACTGGGAAGAAACAGGCAGGAAGGAAGAACATTTCCTAAGCCATCTTTGAGGTGAGTATTCCAGTGAGGGGGATAGGGTGGATAGGAGTTTGGGCTCTTATTTTGGGGTTTTCCTTTTTTCAGATAGAAAAAGTGATGGAATGGAGTCTGTTTGGCATTTTATGTATAATGTTCATGTCCAAGGATGTGCTTAGGCTTTGACTCTGTCTACGCTTCATGCTGTAATTGTTGCCAGGGTTTCTGAGAAGTAGAGCAGAGATGTTCTGCTGAGATTCTCTTTTGTCAGTTCTCTAGCTCTGAGCAGATCCATATGTAATCTGCACTACTTTTCTGCTCTCAGTAAATGACTCAGGTAGGTAGCAATGGGTCAGATCCATCTGATCACGGTCTTCAGATAAATTTGATCTTGTATTACCTTCTGCATTTGAGTTTGACTTGTCCTTAATTGCGGAGCTGTGTGTGCTTGGTCCTACCTGTTCAAGGTGACACAAACCTCAAGGTTTCTGTATCGTTGGGTTGAGTGTGAGGTGGTTCTTGTTTGCTTTTTACACTATGTTTAAAGGAACTGCTACACGTGATGCTGAAAGGAAGCGGCACATATCTGTACTCTCCGGATCTACTCGCAGAAGCTATTGCAACTTTATCCGAGTCTTGCTTTTGTTTCCTAATGTGTGAATGATGACGGACATTCTGACGGGCTTTTCGGGCAGCACAGCCTTTTAGACTTGTGTAGCTCCCGCTCTCGCCCGCGCCTTGGGGAAAGCCAAACCTCCGCACCGGGGAGGAAACAGGCGCATCGGAGCGCGTCCCTGCTCGCCGCGGGGCAGGTGCGGAGCGGGCGGGCAGAGCCGGGCGGGTCGAGGCGGCGCGGGGCGGGACGGGGCGCGGAGCGGAGCGGGCGGGCCCGCTCTGCGCGGCGGCTGCGGCTGCGGCACAGCTCCGCACCGCTCCGCACCGCTCCGCACCGCGCCAGGGGCTGCCGGTGAGTGGGGCCGGGGGGAGGGCTGAGCCCCCGACGGCGGCGCCGGGGCGGGCGCGGCTCGGCGAGGGGGCAGCGGTGGGAACACCGCTGTCGCGGGCCGGGAAAGCTCCGTGGGAACGAGCGGCTCCCGGGAGTAACCGGGCAGGAAAAACTTGGTGCAGCTCCGTAAAACTCTCCGCGGCGGGGCCGGAGCCCGCTGGCGCGCCCCGGTGAGCCCCGGCACCGGTGAGCGGAGCGGGGGGCAGAGGGGCCAGAGGGGAGCCCGGCGCGGGGGGACAAAGGGGCCAGAGGGAGCTGAGGGGAGCCCGGCCCAGGGGCAGAGGGGACAGAGGGATCCCGGGGAGCCCCGGCGCTGCCGCTTTGCCCCGGCCGCGCCGCACGTCGCGGGGCGCGCGAACAGGTCTATGCATGTACAGAAATACAGGGACTTCCGAGGCGTGTGCAGCTGAGTTTCCATAGCTCCGAGACTCCGTTCGCAACCCTCCGGGTGCCCGTGTGCCCTGCCGGAGCGCGGGCAGCTGCTCTGTGCTGCGGGGGGCTGGCACGGGGGCTGATGTGAGGTGGGGTTTTTTAACAAGATTTCTCAATCTATGCAATACACCGAAAAAATACACTGCCGTTATTTAGCATTATATCTTTTGATTGGCTTTTTTTCCTTAAGGGAAAAAAATTCAGGGTGAAGAGGGGGGAGCAAGGGAAGCGCTTTTGTACCCTTGTGTTTCCAGAGGCCATGGACTTAGGTCGGCTCTCCCCTCTATGATACGAACCTAGAAAAAGACCCTTTTTCTTACAGACTCATAAAGTGCACTGCTGTAGCTTTTGTTCTTTAAGCTGTGCTGAGTATGTGGTTTCCTGGATGTTATTACAGTCTTCTAAGCGGTGTAGTAGGAAGCCCAACTCAAATCCAGTTATATGGTGAGAAATCTGATTTCACTTAGCTTATCTGTGTATTGAAAATGAAAGTAAAAGCAAACAAATAAATTGAACAACCCCACAAACAAATCTACACAATCAGTAAAGAAGCAGCAGCTCTTACCAGCAAGTGAAGCTGAAAGATGGATTTAGATTTTTTCAGAATGCTAAATCAAAGTTTCAGACAAGTTAGACTGGCTGTGTCCTTATCATTCTGTGCTACACTCACCTTTAACCATTTTGGAACATCCTCCAGAATAGTCTTTATGCTATCAGATAATGAAATAAAATCTCTGATGTGTAAGACTTGTCACTGTGGAGATCATATTTTTCTTGGGTATTAGTCTTAGAGTGACACACCTGGATTCTACTATTATGCCATTAGGTCCACTTCTATGTCTCCAGCAAATATTTTTTGGATTTGCCATTTCTACCAGTTTCACTGACTTGTTTGCTTGCAAACCCAGGCTTTGAATCTGTTAACAGATCCAATACAGTCAGGTGGCTTGTTTTAATCAGCAGTGGTGTGATTCAGGTCTGTATTAGCTGTGTGCTGAAAATAAACAGTAAAAGCTGACTTTGTTGGGACTGTGCTGAAATAGCTTGTATTCACATCCTATAGGTTTGTGAAAGAAAGCCGATTTGTTGAATGATAAAATGGGGCTGATAGTGATCAATGGGTGGACCTGGAAGTTCTGCAGAACTGGGAAACTTACTTTAGAAGCAGAACAGGTATTTTCTTCTAGTCATGTTTCAAAATGTATGGGCTGTTTGAATGACTTTTAAATATTTTAAATGCTCTGTCTGTTTCCGCATTATAGGATGACCTGCCAGCTCCTTCCAGAACCACACTTAAAGGAGACTAAATGAAGGCTTTGCAATGAAGTTTTTAGTTTGAACTCCATATATAGATTTAGTAAACCATAATTTCAGAAAGTCTTAAATTACCAAAGTCTGAAGTTTAAACTTGTGGTAACTAGTGACTTGCTTGCTATCTGTCCCTAACAACTTTCTGCAATGGATCAGAGCCTTCAGTGTAGTGCAGGAGGGCAGTTTTATGCTAAAGGGTTTTTAGCAGCTGGAACCTGAGCTTTGTAATACCTCGGTGGAGGTGCCCCTGTACCTCCATGCTTCACAGTTCAGCTGTCAGTGTCAGTCTGAGGAACAGCACTGTCACATACATCCACAGGGTGACTCTTCTGTGCCCCAACAGTGATTTTTAAGTCTCTTATCAGACTGTGTGTACAAAGTACTGTGGTCCGTGGCTGGCGGTACTACTTCCTCTCTCTACAACTTTAAATATTTAGTCTTGAGGTTCTATGTCTTTGGTATGTTTAATTCTTTTCTAAAGGCTCTTTGTTTGTACCATATAGCACTGATATTTTATGCAGGATGTGTGATACTTAAAAAAAACCTTTAATGTCTCCACCACTGATATAAGGGTTGGCAAGGAATCATCTTGATTCCCTTCACCCCACTCCCTCCCTAGTCCGAAAGATGACACCATTAAAATGGATTATTATTGGTAATGTCCAGAACCATGGTGGAATTATAAGTGGTGCTGTACTTTCCATCAAGTTAACATTATGTAGATGAAGCAGGCTTGGAGAGAAAATGGATGGGATGCTCTGCTTTCCTTATTCTAAAAGGTATTGGAGACCAAGGTAATGGGCTAATGCTGCTTGAAAGTGCTTGATTTGAGTTGAGGCAGTTATCTGAAATTTGGAATACTTAAGTTAAAAAAAAAAAAAAAAAAATATGTAGCCAAACAAAAAAAATCAAGTAGATTTGCTTAATGGTAAGGAGGTTCTCTGGAGGAAAAGCTTATTCACTGAGCCTTATAGTTTTTTAATATAAACTCCCCCCCCCCCATTTTTAAGGCTGGATTTTAAAAATGTTTTTTAAAAAGTATATTCTCAGGTCCTTGAAGTGTACCATGTATCATGCTGTTTCAAGTATAGGCAGTGCCTGCAAAATTTCTGCAATGAAAAAAAAAAAAGTAAAACAGTTACTTCTAAGGTAATTTGTCTCTGTAAAACCTGTTAAATGAATGTTGGCTTCTATTGCATCCTCTAGTAGTACCAGATAAAAAAAAGGTTTGGTTTAGATGGAGATATTTCTACAGAACTTTGTGTTCACTATGTGCTTCCTTTCAGTTTGTTTCTCTACATTGATTTTGGTTATAATATCAATTAAGGACAATTAAAAGTCAAGCAGAGTACTTACCTCATGAAACTCCTCCTCACAGTTACATATTAACATTTTTGGCCTCTACTGTGTTACACACCCTTTTCTGCACTGGTATTTCTTTCTAAGCTGAGGTAACCTGAATGTGTTTCTTGGGTTACTGTGCAATCATTTGGCTGTGTTATTCTCTGTGGCTTATGCATGTATGCAGGGTGTGGAGGGGAACAAGGAACCAACTCCCTTTCTGAACTACTACTATTTGTATGTATAGCTTTGGTGCCCAGTGCCCTGGCTTCCTTCTACCTGCACCTTCCTCTGGGGAATGAGGTGAGAGAGAGCTTTTCAGTAACGGGAAAAATAAAAGGAGCACCGGTGTGACATCCAGGGACAGAGGGTGTTGGTGTCTTCCTTTGGCACAGGGTGAAGGCATGCAAGTGCAGTGCTGTGGGGAGCCCATGGCAGAGCCTGCACGTGCTGCAAGGCTCCAGACACTCCTTTTGTGGTGCTGTGTCGAGGCCATCTGCTGCTTGTAGGATAAATTTAAAAAGCCTCAGCAGTATGTGCAGGTAGGTAGTTCCTGCTGCTTGATATTTCTCTGCAGTAACAGTTTGAATGTAAAGAGAGTATTTCAAGTGATTCTCCTTGTTCTGCCACCCATGCCAGTGATCAGTCATGATGATAAACTCAGCTTCCTGAAGAGCAACTTTTGTACTAAGTTTCAAAATCTCCTAGAGATCTGTATTTAATACCTCATCTTTGCTACTGGGGAAGGGGAGGCAGGGGCGTGCTCGGGCAGAGCTGGCAGCCTGCCTGCTTTGTAGGCTGAGCCTGGGCACAGCTTGGTCCTCTGTGCCGTCCCACAGACCTGCCTGGACTGTACTGGCTTTGTGATCTGTCCTGTTCCAGAGTGTATCATTTTGGATGCTGAACTGCCCTGAAATTCTGCACAGAAATTCCTGTGCCAGCTCAGGAAAACCAGAAGTAAACCAGGCTGGGGTTCTGCCTGGGCAAACATCCCTCCCTCTCCACGAAGCTAACTTTTAGCCCTGCTAGACTGTCATCCGCCTGTAGGTTCAGTCTTGCTCTGTGGACTTTTCATTCCATGTGCAAACTCCGCTTGAATCCTCTCACAGTAGTTTTCTGTGCCAACTCAGGCCTGGCTGCTCCCTCCCTCGTTTATACAGGAACAGGGCAGAAGTCATCAAAGTCCCCCAAACTGACGCCAACCCTTCAATAAAGTTGTGGCCAATGTACTGAAACAACTTGGTTTTTAATGGACAGGAAAGGGGCAGCAAACCACAGGGGTGTGCCGTGGATCACATTAGGGCTTGCAGGCTAAATTTTATAATGACCTTCTCATTAAAATGCTATTTGTGTTTTCCTTCAGAAATGTCTTCATTAATAATAAGTAACTCAACTTAGAGTTGTTTTACAGGCCAGATTTAATTTTGAATCAAAGTTATTTAAAAGGAAATTTTAATCACAGTTTGGATCAGTAAAATTCTTGATTTAAACAACTCATATTAAATTTCATTTTAAGTATGCAGTTTTTAGTAACTTCATTGAAGTAAGCTGGATTCTGATTGAATAACAACCATTAAAACATGTTAGCTTGCAACTAGCTGGACTTTTTGTCCAAAGCATTAAGTGATATTTTATTTCACTAACTCTTTATTTAGACAGCTGGTGTAATATATTTCTACACATTCATCCAAATTCTTGACTTTTATTTTAAGAATGGTGAAGAACATATTCTAATTTGATATGAGTTACATAGAGAAATTTAAAATCAATTTAAACACACAAGCTGTCATTAAGAAAAACAGCTCAAGATGTGATGGGTTGGGAAGAATTCTTAATGTGTGCTTTTGCATTTGAAAGCTGTTTAGCTGAAATCTCAAATCCTTTGAGATGTTTTGGAACAGAAGATTTCCCCCTCAAAAAAAAAAAAAAAAAAAAGGCAGCTTGGATGTTTACTCAGTGGTAGAGGAAAACACACTTCAGAGTCCATCAGTCTCTGATCTTTATAGCCACTATTGGTGGAACTGAAGTAACTAAATAGATTGAAATAAAGAAAAGAACCTTTTAGACAAGGGTATGCTTTTGGTACTTGTGAAGTTTTGATGTATCTGCCTACAAGTGACTTATGGCGAGCTATTAGCTCAAGTCAGCTGTAAAATACTGCTGGAAGTCTGTGTGCTGGGATATGAAACACTGAGTGGCATGGAAGATGTGAATAGACGTTGTTTGCTGTCATTTCCCATAAAATACTTAAGGAATATCAAGCTCATAAGAGGCAAATTCAAACCAAAAGAAGGCAGTTCTTCATAAGATATGTAGCAGAACTGGGGAGCTCTCTGCTGCAGGCTCTAGGAAATTCTCTTGCCTCTATACGTTTGGGCTGACAAGCTGTTTTTCTACTAACATTGAACAATAGTTTGTCTAGATATTCAAATGTTTATGTACTAAATAAACAGGTCTGAAATATGTAATATTTAAGGGTGGAATTATTTTTTCTCTTTAAGTTTAAACCTGCTCTGATAAACATCTCTGTTTTTGCTGCAGAGGAGAAGACTTGGAGAAGCAAGTGCTACAAGGACATGCGACATACCAGGGAATATGGAATATTCTATTACACATCTTGTGCCTGGTGTGGACTTGGGCAGGACCACTGAGCATTCAGCTGCATAGCTTTGTCATGTCTGTACAGCTTCCCCGAGACCAGGCTAATTCTGCTGGGAGGACTTAAAATGAAGGTGTGAAGGAAATCACTGCCTGCGAGACCCCTGGCATTATAAGTGCTTTTCGTACCTAGGCTGGTTCCGACAGCCAAGTGCTGCATCTCTGCTCTGAAAGACTGGGATGTAAACTAGCTCCAATTTGGCTGCTGCTTTGATGCAGCTTCCATTTGGAAATCTCCAGAGTCTGCTGTGTGACCTTGAGACCTCAGCTGGATGTTTTGCTACTTCTTCCTGCCTTACCTCGACACCTCAAGAGATCTCTTTCAAAATCATTTGTCATTTGAGCTCTGCTGTCTGACAGTGAGTGTTTGTAGTGTAATTATTTTGGTGAATTATGGACGTTTGAATATTTTTTTTCTTTGGGTACTACTTCAAATGAGGATGGGATCTCAATAAGCTGAAGTATTTAGAATAAGTTTGTAGTTGATATTCTGGACTTCTTTAGCCTTTTCTCCAGATGAGATGCAAAAAGCATCTGCAGATTTCTTTACTCTCCTGTCACTGCAAGCAGGCAAGAGATTCATCTGTTGAGATGATTACACAGTAAGATACAACGTGTTCAGAAAACCTTCCCTATAATTTTCACAGGTTTTCTTTTTTTTCTTTTTAACCCTGCCATTCTTGCCCAAAATGGTGCTTCTATTTGCAGGCATTTGGGCTTTTCTGTAAAAGCTTCATGTCAAGCTCAGCAAGTCCTTTGCTGCCTTGGTGGGTTAGGGCAGTGCCATCTCTGCTGGCCGAGTTCCCAGCATTCCACTGCTTCAGTAGCTGTTGCCTGCAGCTCCTTAGGGACTTCTGGTCACTTACAGACTGAATTTGACTTTTGTGCACTTCTAAGTGAGAATGGGGAACGTATTGACTGCTCAGCTCTCCCATATTGCCCTGAACAGGGAGCAGTAGGTATTGAATTCGAGTTGGCTTATTGCAGTGGATCTGCATTGCTGAGGCTTTTTTATTTTTAGACGGACGGATGCTCTGTAATATTTCAGAAAAAGGGATGATTTTCTTATTTCCTTCCACTTCCTGACCTTAAGTAATTGTTCTTACTTCTGACTATACTCGAATTTGATGCTTTAAGTAATATATTCCTTTAGTAAAAAGTGGCTTGCTAGGTTTTTGAGGATAATGGGCAACAGTGTCAATTGGCCTGCTTTCATGTTAACTACTAGAATCAAGAAAAATCAAGGAAAAAAAGGCTGAGCTAGTTCGGAAAAATGAAATATTAAAAAAAATTATCACTTTGTTGAAAATATTAATTGTGGAATAGTGTAATTTTATTTAAAATTAGGTAATGTAAATATTGCATGAGAGAGATAACACAAGTAGCATAACATAAATAACAAAAAGATGAACCTTTTTAGCTTAAAGCTTGGAAAGAACCTTTAATATAAAAGTGGCATGTTAGGCAGCCTGCTGGGGATTATTTAATTTGCTACCCAGTCCCTGGAGACATAAGATATAACTGTAAAAGGACCACAGGGTAATAATAGACTAAATGAACCTGGTGTTTACCTGTCATCAGTTTTAGCTGCAGAGGTGACAAGCTTATGCTTTTTTTTGTATCTTTCTGCCTTCAAAAACCACTTTTAGGTTTTTGGTGGATTCTTTTTTTTTTCAGCCCCACTTAGTCTATCACTCCAGCACTCATGATGGCCTAAGGCTCACGAGGAGCTTTACAAAAACTATTAGCCTTGCTGCCTCTCCTGTAGCTTTGTATCACCGAACTTTCTCCTGTCTATCCTTGCACTCAGATAGGTTTGGCATTCTGTATAATATCAAACATGATTAGGATCTTGTGCCATGGCTGCATTCCTGGGTTTTGCTAAAACTATACAATATCTGTTAATGAATCTATTAAAACCCTTATTCAGATCCTGACAAAGAATGTGAGGGCTAGTGATGATCAGACACAAATTCTCCCTACTAGGCTGTGAGACCCTGTATATGGTCCAGCAATCATGAGTAATTGCTGTCAGGTCTCCTGTGTAAATTAGTCCAAGTTCAGTTCTGTTCATTATAAAGGCAGTCAAACTGCCAAGGCAGCTGATACTGACCTTGCCAGAGTAGCTGAAGTGCGATGTAATCTGGAAGACAGACTCCCCTTTCCATTGTTATGTTTAATAGCCCTGTGTCCAAAATAGTGCTGAGTGGGTATAAGAAATAAACACCAGCACTACTGCTGTTTCTGGGGCTCGCTTTATCCTGTGGTTGGGTAGGAAACTGGGTTTTGGTTTTGAAGATAACTGGGCTGTGTGGTACTCAAAGGGCTCTGAGTTTATAGCCCAGTGAAGTAATCCCTGGTTTTAGAATAGTCAAATATATTTTTCTCTTTTCAGCACATTTGCTTAAATTCTGCAGTAGTAAATAACTTATATCTGCTCAGATTATATATGCCTGTAGTATCTTAGATACATATGCTTTTTAACATTTATTAATATATAATTAAAACCCAAATTTTTCCCCCCCAGTAATAGGGCTTTTATTGCTTAGTCAGTAAAATGGAAGAGTTATGATTTATGCTTCCCTGTCCTGACTGGATACACTAAGAAATGGAAATAATGATGGGTCTGTGGCTCAAACATGGGATTTCACAGTAAGAATGGTTTGGCTGTTGCTCAGATTTTCTCCATGACCTCCAGAAACACACTTTTAACCTCTTAACTTCCACTTTGTTGCCTGTACAATATGACTGCTATTGGAAGGAGCTGTGCTGGGGTTCTCTATGCAGGTAAGTCTTTTAAAAATTCCTGATTCAAGCATTGTGCACAGTGATCCTCCAGTGGACAGAATATCTTCCTCTGCATCGACCTGGTATAGTTTGAATTTTTACTGAAGGTCTTAAAACGTATACCCTCATATGCCTCTGTCACAACGCCTTGTTCTCCAAAAGAGAAGCTGTTAGATGTGGTGATTGAAGCAAGGACTATTAGCTGACTGTTAATCCTTCTTTCTTTTTACCTTCCACCTTGCCTAGGATGCAGGGGCTTTAATCCAGGATGAATGAATGCTACTATGATAAGCGCATGGACTTTTTCTATAACAAGACAAAGGCGGACACAGCAGATGAGTGGACAGGGCCACAGCTCATTGTCGTTCTGTGTTTTGGGACATTTTTCTGCCTCTTCATTTTTATTTCAAATTCATTAGTCATAGCAGCTGTGGTCAAGAACAAGAAATTTCATTTTCCCTTTTACTATCTTCTGGCCAATTTAGCTGCTGCTGACTTCTTTGCTGGAATTGCCTATGTCTTCTTGATGTTCAACACTGGCCCAGTGTCTAAGACATTAACTGTGAACCGCTGGTTTTTGCGTCAGGGTCTTCTAGACACCAGTCTGACAGCTTCCCTGGTGAATCTCCTCATCATAGCTGTGGAGCGGCACATGTCGATAATGCGGATGAAGATCCACAGTAATCTCACAAAGAAGAGAGTCACCTTTTTAATTATATCAATTTGGGCCATTGCTATTTTTATGGGTGCTGTTCCTACCCTGGGTTGGAACTGCCTCTGTGACATTACCGTCTGCTCATCCCTGGCACCTATTTACAGCAGAAGTTACTTGGTATTCTGGAGTGTCTTAAACCTGGTCGTCTTCTTCATTATGGTGGTGGTTTACATAAGAATCTACATGTACGTCCAGAGGAAAACTAATGTGTTGTCATCACACACTAGTGGATCCATTAGCCGTAGGAGAACCCCTGTGAAGCTTATGAAGACTGTCATGACTGTCTTAGGTAAGAGAGTACAAACCATGGCATGCAAGGCTGGCAGTGCCAATGGATGGGTTTGTGTTGGTTTGGTTTAGCTTTTTATTTGTTTGTTTTTGTTTGGTTGGTTTGTGTGTGGTTTTGTTTTGGGTTTTGTTGTGTGTTTTTAAATTTTTTAAGCAAACAAAAATACCCCAGCCCTCATAACAGAAAAATCCTCACTGAACTTTAAAGTGCTGGAGGCATTTAGACTCTGCAGGTACATGAGGTAGAGAACTGGCCAACATACAGAAGAAAAGTGTCTCTGTTGTGTAGGCACCTTGTTACAAAACACAAATTGTTGTGTTGTTCTCCTGTTTTCGTGGTGGTGGCTTTTTCGTTTGTTGGTTGGTTGAGATATTTTGGAGGGAGATACAAAATCACTGTGGAGGAAAGCTTCTGAAGATTCACAGCTACACGGTGGAACGTTTTCAAAATAATGTTCTTTAATATTTGCCCAAGGCCATGAGCCCTAAAGTTGGATGTGGATAGTTTTCTTTGCACATCTTTGTCTTGGCTGATGGGTCTGTGACTTGGACAGATTTGCTTTTCAAAGGGAGGATTCATCTTAATTTTTGTGAATGGTGCATGGTGCAAAATATTTTCAGATGATGTTGATACAGTATAGCCTTAGGTCTCTAAACAATAACATAAGATTTGACCTGGATTCTGCCCTGGAGACACAGTTCATATCTGAGCAGCTCAGATCACTTCCTCAGCTCATTGCGATGTAGCTGTGTATTAAATTAGAGATGGACAGGGCTGGCAACTGACTGTTGGAACAAATACCAGCTGTAGCAGTCAATTTTCCCCAGAATGACCTGAACCTGAGCAAGATATTTTCTGGAAACCAGGCATCACGTGAGCAGGGCTTGTGCAGCTTGCTGCAGTGAATCTGAGGGTGCACCAGGACATTTGCGAAGCTGGGCTTAGGTGGGGCGGGGACTCTAAAACCATAGATATGGCTTTACTGCTCTGACAACTCTTCTGATGTTGTATGACCAGCATAGGAAAGCTGGAGTTTTTGGGAAAGCTGGTGTTCATGTGTACCTGGGACACAGTTGTACTGCAGCATGGTAGTGCTGGGGAGCTCTGAGAGTAAAGTGTAATTTTTGTGGAGATAGGAGTTTCCAGGGTAGGAAGTTCAGGTTGAGGATACTTTCTTTCCCTTGCTGTTTTTGGATGCTCTTTGCAGAGTCTGGTATCTGATTTTATTGTATTTTGGGGTTTTTCTGAAATAATGGTGCTGTATTACACAGCATTCTTGTCTACCAGATGGTGTTTTAAAATGATTTAGAAGCTGAAATCTGTTAAACTTTACAGTGCCTGACCTTGGAAAAGAAAGTGGACTGTACAAGCAAGTACAAGGTTCTCACTTAAATTTCTGTGTGTTCTGGAGCTGGCTTGTCCATTACCAGAGCCTTTCCTGTCTACATTCCTCCACAGCTGTTCTTCCTTTTTCCGCCTTGATTTTATGGCACGTATAGAGAGTCAGTTTGGTGGTTGTTCCTGTTCCCCTGCCCTTGACTTGAAGGGGAAAGACTCAGTCTTTTTCCCCACCTAATCTCCCATGCAGTAAAACCTGAACCAGCCACCTTGAAGAAGAAAATCCCTGCAGAAAAACTCAATTTCTCCAAATACGATCTTGCCCTAATGCATAAGCATCAAGTAGACTGTAGTTAACTGCTGCACTGGAAAAAGACAGAAAATGTAGCACTTTTAAAAAGCAGTTCTCCAAGTATTTCTGTTTAAGGCAGAACTGCACCCAGCCAGCTGATAAGGGAGTTGGAGGGACAGGGATGGTGACTGCTGTCTTCTCATCCCTTGTGGTTCTCTCATCTGTGGCAAGCCTTCAGAGCCCTCTGTGCTGCTGTGTGGAAAGAAACCCCACTTTAATTCTTATTTGCAACTTAATCTTTCTTTTAATAGGGAATGGGGCCTTAGGACCACGGGTTGATTTAAAGTTCAGCATTAGCTTTCTCTTACTCACAGAATATGACTTTTCAGCCACAAAATTAAACTGTAATTCAGGGAAAGCATTTACTGATATTGTGTGCTGGGCAAGGCAAATTTAGCTTAGAAAATCTGAATGCTACTTCGGAGATCATAACTTTGTATATCTCCTTTGTCAGTCAGAAACAAAACCAAACTAGAGCCTGCTTCCAAAAAAGTTGAATTAGTGCCCGTGTTGCTGGGTGTACATTCTACCCCAAGCTCCTGTGTCAGAGGAAGTGTATCTTGGCGTGTTCCTTCATAGCAGTTCTCCAAATTTTGACTCTGAGAGGCTTTTTGTAAACAGTTTTATAATCATTTGTTTCAAAGAATGAGAACTTATTTTTTTAAATGCTTTGAAATGTGCTCTCCTGGCCAAGTCATTCAAGCACACTGTGCAAAATGTATTAGAAACCAAATAGCATGTTTTCTGGACTTTCCAATTACCACAGGAGTCACCAAGTGACCAAAATGATTCTTCCAAAATTCTGCTTACATCCACTGATGCAACAGCCTACAGTTATATGCAGCACATGGGTTTTGCCCAAAGTAGTTATTTTTAATGGCTTGTTCCAAAACATCTGAAAATGCTTTGGAGTACATGCCTGATATGGTCTTAACTAAAAGCTTATTCCAGAATGCTGTGCTGGATAAAACATGATAAAAAACAACATTCTTTTTCATGTGTTCTGTTGGTTTCATGGGAGATTCAGGACAAAATCCTGCTGCCCTGCTGCTGTGTGGAAGGAAGATGCATGTACCTGGGTGCTGCTGGCGTGCTGCTTCTCTCAGCTTCCTCCACCTCCCTCCTTAAGAGGGCTGAGCTGTCCCTTCAGCAAGACATTCACGTCCTTTCTGGTTCTTCTCCTCCTGTGACCCTACAGTTAAGAGTCAGGGGAATTCAGATTTCAGTGTGATTTCGTGACTTCATGGTGACCACATCTGCAGGTGGCTTTTTGCTTGGATGGCCCTTCCGGAGACTGGGAGTCAGGCCTCTATTTTATCCTTCTGCCATAACCCCTAATATAATCCATCATAGCATAAGAATAAGGCTTTCCCTTTGGCAAGATGAATGACAGGTAATTATCTAGTTAACCTGGAAGATGTAAAACCTAGCAAAAGGGGCTAAAATCCTCTTGGGCTGACCTTGTGGCATAATCCCAGATAAGCCTGTGACTGTAGCTTTGAAGAAGGGTGGCTGCCAGTGTGCAGGTATGTGATTTTCAGGTGGTTGTGTATGTGGTAGCTCCTCTGAACTTGGCAGTGAGATTCCTGCTGAAATAGCTGCTTTGGGGTGGAAAATTTTCAGTTTCAGTGAATTTATAGTTTAATTGGTAACTTGCTGTTTTAACTTGGTCACACATGTGGCAAAGGCAGCTGGAAGTTACTGCACTTTTTTTTTTTTTTATCTCAGTGTTGGCATGCTCAGGGACAGCTTTGATGTGCTGTGTGTTTTATGAAATGATGCCTGTTGAAGCATCAGTAGCTCTTCCAGATACCCAGGAATTAATTTACAAGCAGAGGTGGTGTGGTCTGCAGGAAAATCCATGGTTAAATCTAATGGAAAAAATCCTCAAACTAACCTTGAGGCATTGTGACATCTCATCTCCCATAATCTGGTGGGAAGACTCAGAGTTGTTCTCCTAATTAATGTTGCAGCCAGGCTATATTTCATTTCACTTCCATGAATTTTAAGGAGTCCCAGAAATTACATTATTTTTGGAGTGTGGCACTTTTTTAGGGAGAGGAGCTCCTATGGGATAAATAGCCTGCAACCAAGAAAATCTCCAAAGGCCCAAGACAAAGGTATATTTTTATGCTTAACCATGGTTCCTTCTGAAAGCTCAGTGGTAAAAATAACAAAATCTGAGCAAGGCTGTGAGTCAGAGACATGCCTTGCTTTCATCTCAGTGGTGCTAAGAGTAGGATGTGAATCACTTGTGTTGTCTCCATAGACAGCAAAATGTATTTTTGGAGGGAAAGAAACTGCTCTGTGAAAACATTAGCCAGTAACTTGGACGCTGCCACTACATGGCCCTTGTTGTTGTCTTCAGGCATGGGACATGTGCAGAGAAATGTCTTCAGATGTCTTTTATCTTCCCTTACTTTTGCAGCTGAACCTTTTTAGGCTTTTGCTTATATTGACAGGGATATATCCTAGGAGTTCATGGACTAATCCTGCCTGCAATCTGGGGATTTTGTTTGAAGGAGAGATTTCTGTGTCTCTTGTTAAATGTGGCTTTTGGGGTCTCTTCCCTCTCCTGCTGACTTCCATAAAAGCAGGGTTGGACTTTGCATGCTTTGTGGTACAAGCGGTTGAAATGCTTTCAGCACCTGCTATAAGGCCGGTTAGTTACAGTCTCAATTTCTGCATGGAGCCGGTGTATTGGCAGCTTTGCCAGTGACCCTTGGTAGCTAGTGAAAGCTCTACGTCCAAATATTTGATGAAATACTTAACTAGGCATAGTATTGTCTGGCGGGTTGGGGTTCCAGTGCTTGTTAAAACTGATGGGATTTGCTGGTGAACCCCAGGGCAGTAAATCAGGGCAGTGTTTTCTCCATTGTAAACTATAAGAGAGAGCTGGTGTCACAACTGCTTACTCAGCACACAGAAGCCAAACCAGTGTGTAGTACAGAGACTGACCAGAGAAAACAAGTGTTGTGGTAGCAGCATGCAGCTCCTGATACCAGTGGGCCAAGGAGGAATGTTACTGATGTTAACCAGTATCTCAAAACTAACACTATGAAATTAGTACTTAGCAACACAAAAATCTTGGTGCAGCAGAGTAGAAAATTTGGTTTCCGAAGAAAGCGGTCTCCTGCCTTTCTGTTCAATATTGCCTAGAACAGAGTAAATCAGCTGGTTGAATTTTATCTGGAGTCCAGGAGCACAGGTTTGCAGCAAGGTCCATAATACCTTGTCCTGGATACATTTTTCAGCCATCCTAATGCCTAAGTCACACATATTCACTTTATATGCCATTATGGCCTGCCATTAAATGGGCAGAGCATCCATTCAGGTCCTCAATGGGGAGAAGTGTCCAGTGCTGCTGACCCCAGCCCGTGTGTGCAGTGCAGCTGATGGGGTGGCTGAGGTGCTGCAGAGCACTGGCTCTGGCATTGCCTGGGTCCTGCTGTCATCCAGGCTGCCCTCCCACTACTTGCTTGCACAGCTTGGGTGTGGGAATATCATCTTCTCAAAAAAACTGAGGTGAGCTTGCTTGGTGTACCAAAATCATTGAACAGATACTCACACCCCCAGGAGAGTTTGTTAGCATGGAGCTGCTACCATCCTTATTTGTTGGATTATTTTCTTCTAAGCCCCAAAATGGGGAAACTCTGCTGTGATAAGTGATTGGAATTTCCTCAGTGCGTTGTTCAAACTGTGACTACTGGGCAGAGTTGTAATTTTCTATTTCTGTATGTCAGACAGCAATTGTGGCTTGTGCTAAGTTAGTATTATCATGCATATGGCTACTCCTTGCCTGGGCTGTGGGCGAGGGATCATGGGGTGCAGTGCAATGGCTGCGCTTGGTAGTGATGTTCCCTCTCTCCACCCGTCCTGCCAACACCCCTGTTCTCATGGTGGGAGTGTGCCGGAACATGGGAAGATGGAAATACAACATACAACTTCCTTCTAAGCTGTGGTTTTTATGCTTTCTTGATGTTGTCTTCAGTCTAAGATCTCTTCTCCCTTAGTTCCCCTTTTTCTTTTCTTTTTTTCTTTTTTTTTTTGAAGGGCTGGTAGGAGAGGGGTGTGTTGTCCTGCTTTCTCTTTCAGTGTTTATTATCACCTTGTTCCTCACAGGGGCTGTTGCCATTCCTGCCTTGCAGCTGAAACACAAGGGGAACTCTGCTGCTCCTATCCTTGTCCTGCAGTTTCTTGCTATGTTTTGGGGAAATGCCTCTCGCAGTTTTCTTCTTTCCCCATCATTATACACTTACTTCCTCATCCTTTTTGTGTTTGTTTTTCTCTCCGCTCCCCCTCCCCTTCATTTCTTTGCCCTGATTGCAACATCCTTTGTTTCATCTTTGCTAACTCATCTATTTGTTTCTTTCTCTTTTTTCATGTGTAACTGATTTTTTTTCTTAAATCCGAGTTGTTGGGTCTCAAGTACCGAGCATGCAACTCCTGGGAGGTAGCAGTGGAGGGAGGTGGGCTCCTCTCTGGCCAGGGAGCCAGCAGTGTTTGTGTGTTGCAGGCACTGGCATGCATCCCACACTAGTCGTGGGCTTTCCAGCCAGGGCGTGTTTAAATTATGTGACGCCTGTTTTATTAATTAGGCAGTGTGCCCATAGCTCTGCAGAGTCAGCTGTAGTGCAACAGGAGATTTGTCTCTTTGGATCATACTGTGGCAATGGTGGAAGTGAACCACCTGGTATTTTGTCCTCCAGCACATGAGAGAGATGAAGAGAAGTTTGTGTTCGAGTGCTGGTTCTCTGCTTGTAAATGCTCCAGAGCTCTTGTTTATTTATCAGAATGGATGCATCCCTCCTGTGATGGCCTTTTCCCACTTGTGTTTGAGCTGATGCTGTCCACAGCTGGATTCTTGCTCCCTGCAGTCTTCTGAAAGCTGCCCTGCCTCCTGCCCAGGTCTCGGCAGAGGAGCTATTAGTAGATATAATTTTGCTACTGTCATTAGAATTTGGTCCTCTCCTTCTTTTGTAGTTTTTGTATAGAATTTTGATGAACAAATAAATCTCGTAAGATGCAAAACACTCCAAACCCCTAGAAATTTGAAATCAGGTTTGGTTTTCTTTTTTTGTGTGTCTCCTTTATTTCTAGGTGCCTTTGTTGTCTGCTGGACCCCTGGCCTGGTCGTCTTACTACTTGATGGTTTGAACTGTACTTACTGTGGGATTCAGAATGTTAAAAGATGGTTTCTTCTCCTGGCCCTGTTGAACTCTGTCATGAATCCAATAATTTATTCATACAAAGATGATGAGATGTGGAGTACCATGAAAAGGATGATTTGCTGCTTCTCTGAGGACAAGAGCCAGGACAGACGCTCATCTCGGGTCCCCTCAACAGTTCTCTGCAGGAGCACAGATACCTCAGGGCACTACATTGAAGATGGCATTATTCAAGGGACTATCTGTGGAAAAGGAGACCTTGGTGACAAAGGAAACTCCTGAGCTATACAAGAGACTAACTTGGCTGGAAAAGGAGAGGGGGAAGGGAGAGGTTTTGTAAGAGAAGATTGACGGGCAAAGCTAGGAAACAATATATCCACTTTGTTCCAGAGCCTCAACTCCAGTGTTAACAAAAGTTCTTACAAATAATTGCCTGATGGAAAAACACTTTGTAATGAAGAAAACTTTATGTGCTGCCATCTTTCTCCTTTTTTTAAGTACATGAAATTGTTTCTTCATGTGAATGGAATAAATACCTCTCAGAGTTTTCCCGTGCATGGAAACAAAATGTAAGCAATGTAGTAAGAACCTCCTTAAGCTCCTATAGAGAGAATAAACCTGCCTGACTGTGCAGGTTTGGCATTCGTTGAGTATTTATGCTTTGAGCAGCCTCTGTATGTTTTGAGGAGGATTGTAGTCTTGGTTGGACAGAATTGTGACCTGTTTTCTCAGTTTATGAAGTTCATGAAATAGTTCATACTTACCTCCTTTCTTCCTCCTCCTTATCTAGCTTTCAAAATAGGTAATTTGATGGTTTGTTAAAGCTATGCCAGAAACCTGGCTGTGATGGGATACCCAGACCAGACTTCAGTGTGCGTGAGTATGTCCGACCATGGGTTGTCGGGATCTGAGAGTACAGAAAACA
Source organism: Anabacerthia variegaticeps (assembly GCA_035583185.1). Classification (NCBI taxonomy): domain Eukaryota; kingdom Metazoa; phylum Chordata; class Aves; order Passeriformes; family Furnariidae; genus Anabacerthia; species Anabacerthia variegaticeps. The sequence goes on along the minus strand of JAWWEW010000006.1, from coordinate 14,480,500 downwards.
CAAAAGCCATTACTACTTTCATAGCGAGGTGAATGCTGCACTCTCTGCTGCTATTGTGTAGGCAGGTATTGAGGGTGGATTAACAGAAAAGCAGTGAAACTCATTATGCTCATTTCTTACTTTCCCAGATAACATCAAATGGGTGTGCTCTGCTCCTCTTTATCTGCTGTGCCACTGAGAGAAATGAGATCCAAAACTCTGTTCTACAAGGATGAGCTTTTCAGAGAGGTTTATATACACATATATACAGGTTCAATCAAGGTACTTAAAATAGAAATTAATTTATAGATGAAAAAGAGCCTGAAACCAATTTAAACCCCTACAAGACTACGCTATGCATGGAGTGTTGGACCTTGTCTGGGCCACACTTAACCTCTCATTTGCAAACAGATCTTACTGGAACAGGTAGTTGAGGAAAAGGCCATGAAACAGTGAGAAATGAAGGGCTTTTAGCATTGTGACTAATCAAATCTAGCATTGATGCAGCCACAACCCAAACAGCTGAAGTTCTGGGTCATGGAGTATGCTCTAATGGAGGACCCAGCAATATAAAGATCTGGGGTAAACTTTTAACATTTAAACTTTTAAATTAAAAATTGGATTGTAGATTTCTCAGTACTCTAAAAGCCTGGTTCCTACTGTCTGGTTTCAGCAGCAGTGAGCTCCCTGTCTTAATTTCAAAAGGAGTGACCTCTGTTGCCTCCTAGAGAGTGTATGTTCACTGGTATTAAGGCAGGTGACCACAACCAGAGGTTACTTTGAAAAGTTTTGGAAGTTTTGACCACTTGGAATTGCCAGAAAGCAACACTAAGAGCCAATGCCAAGAGTGTATTGTATGAAGCTGAAAGACAAAGATCAGCTGTGGCTTGGACAAATTCTTTCTTTGGTGCAACTTGCATGTGGGTATCTGGACTGTGTTGGCCAAAACAGAACTGGTGCTTAGCATAAAGGCTGAGTAGTGGACTTGTAGAATGCACTGGGGGATTTCATAGCAATCCCTAGCTTGCAAACACGGCAAGGCCCTGTTCAGAGAGCTCTCCCATGGCACGCATTATCTTGTAGGGATGTGGCCCAGTATTCAAGGCAGATGCTGTATTTGAGTAATGCTTAGAATGTTTACAAAATTGTTGCCATTATAATGCAATTTTCTTGTGCAAATACTACTTCACTGCTTTGGTTTTTGGTTTGTTTTGAAAAGTATGTAAAGTGGTGCTTTGTAGAGGCAGTGGTGTGGTGGGTTGATCCTGGCTAGGGACCAGGTGCCCACCAAAGCTGCTCCATCACTCTTCTCCTCAGCTAAACAGGAGAGAGAAAATATAAAAAAAGGCTCATGGGTCAAAATAAGGGCAGGGAGGGATTGATCACTCATTAGAGACTTGACTTTGGGGAAAAATTAAATTATTACCAATCAAATCAGAGTAGGATAATGCGAAATAAAATCTTTTGAAGACTTTTCATCTTCCTGGGCTTAGCTTTATTGCTGATTTTCTCTATCTCCATCCCACAATGTTGCAGGGGGTAGGAAATATTATCAGTTCATCAGTCTCTGCCCCTCCTTTCTCCTCAGGGTGAGGATTCCTCACACTCTGCCTTTGTGCTCCATTGTGGTTTCCCTCCCACAGGAGACAGTTCTTTATGAACTTCTCCAGTGTGAGTCCTTCCCACAGGCTGCCGTTCTTCACAAACTGCTCTAGTGGGGTTCCCTGCTACAGAGTGCAGTCTTTTAGGAACAGGCTGCTCCAGTGTGGGTCTCCCATGGGATCACAAGTTCTGCCATCAAACCTGCTCCAGTATGGGCTTTCTGTGTGGTCACAACCTCATTCAGGCATTCCCCTGCTCCAGCACTGGCTCCTCAACAGGCTGTATGTAGATATCTGCTCCACCATGGGCCTCCATGGCAGGGGCACAGCTGCCTCACCATGGTTTGCACCACAGGCTCCAGGACAATCTCTGTTCTGCTGCCTGAAGCATCTCCTTCACCTCCTTCCTCACTCACCGTGGTGTTGGCACAGTTGTTTCTTTCATACATTCTCACTAGTCTCTTCAGCTGCAGTTGCACAGGTCTTTTTCACTTGTCTTAAATACATTATCCTATAGGTGCTACCACCATTGCTGATGGACTTGTGGTGGGTCTGTCTTGAAGCTGGTTGGCGTTGGCTGTCAGGAAGAGGGGAAGCTTCTAGTGTCTTCTCACAAAAGCCACCCCTGTAGCCCCTTCTGCTACCAGAACCTTGCCATGCAAACCGAACATCATAAAGGTATAGCATGCAAGCACTCCAGTCCCTACAGCTACCTGCAATGCACAGTTTGTCTTAACTAGGCTGAAGCTCTGTATACAAAGCTAATGGAAAATAAAATGCTACTTCAAACTAAAATTCTTGCTCTGTTTCCTGTTTGAATGGTGATTGATGAGGAAATGTTGTTTCATGTTACCATGGGGCTAGGGTGGCAGTGAGGGATGTTTTAATAAAATGTTCTTGTTTACTAGAAATACTAGCCAGTCTGTAACTTGGTTGAATCAGGCTCTTAAGGGAACTTGGATGAAGATCTTTAACATCTGCAGCAGTAGAGAAAACTAGGTCTCTCCTGCGGAGCTTGTGATTTAGGCTGCAAAATAACTACATGTGGATGATTTTTTCAGGTAAGCAGGAAAATGTGACTTCTGTAAAGGTAAAGGACCTCATTTTTAGAGCACTTCATGCAGTGGACTCCTGGTCTGGATTAAGATCTGAGAGGTATTACCAATCATTCGGCAACAAGTAAGTGGGAGGGTTTGAGGTCTCATATTCTTTACGTTGTGTCATTAAAAAAAAAAAAAAACCAACAACACAACACCCCCCCCCCCCCAAACAACTACAACCCCCCCCAAAAAACAAAAAAACCCCTCCAAACAAACTAAACCCAACCCAACCCACCACCCCAAAAAAAACCCCAACAAAACAAACTCCCAAAGTTTGCAAACTGGTGCTTGGAGAATAGTACTACTTGCAGTGACATGCCCTTTGTTTCTGCAAGATGCTTCCCTTGAAGCTGCTACCTCATTGTCTACTGCTATAAATTGCAATGTGACATGACTGGAACAGGAAACTGATCTTGCATAAAATTTTCCTACAAAGTGCTACAGCACAGGCTGTATAATGTTTCCTATATCAAACTGTCTAAACATCTACCTACTCACATAGCGGGGAATTCCTTATTAACTGCATAAATGTTTATCACAATAGTTTGTCTCAAGGAAACCATTAAAGTACTATTTGTACTTGAGTAGAAAAAATAAATAAATAAAAAAAGCAAAGGGCAGTTGGTGAAGGCAAGTTCTTTGGGATTTCCCTGCTCCCTTTTTCGCTAATATCCCAGAACATCAGTATCTGTTGTCTTTGCATGTGTCTGCTCCTATTTATATATGTCAGTGTACATTCTGTTGGGGAAGGCTTTAGGTGAACACTCATAGACACAAGAGGAGTTCTTAGGAGGCAGAGAAAGGCAAGGGAAGAGTTACTATTAAGTTAGTTACAAGGTTTTGCATGTTCCTGGTAATGCTGGAGGTCTTTCTGCTTCTGAGAGAGTCTTGAGAGCTGCTGCATTGCAGGAAGTAGCAAGCAAATGTTTCTAAGACAACATCTTCATAGCAATTATGGTTTGAAAAACTTTGTGACATTCTCCTGCTTTTTTCTCTCTCCAGCTGCTCCCAAACCAAAGTTACTTTTCCAGTTGATCATTTGGTCCAGGAAGAAACGCTCCATGGCTTTTCCCAGGGCAAAGATGTATGGTCTGTCCTCCGTGGTTTGCTCTCCCATAAAGCCTGTGTGGTCATGATCATTACAGATGCTTTTCAGAGAACTATTATTAAAAGCTGGGAACAATGAGGTTTTATTTTACACGACAGATCTTTTGAATCTTTCTGGATAAGCAGCTACACTGATCATTGTTTAATAGCTGTGCGCGTGGGAGAGAAGTTTCCCTAATATCTGTGCTGTCAGTTTGACCGAGGTGGTGTGGGTGATGAGTCCCTTTGGGAGAGCAGCCAAATTGCTACAGCTTGAGTGGCTCTAGAGCATGGCTTTTGCACTGCTTTGGGGCTGCTTTACTCTGGCTACTTTTCTCTCTGTATAGGTTTTTTTATGAGATTTTTTTTTTTCATTAATTCCTGCACACTGATGAAATACGTCTGTATATGTGCATATGACAGCTTGTGCATGTATTTGAGCTGCAGAAATATGTGTGACATAACAGTGCCTTTCTTTGGTCAGATCTTTATTTTATATATGTTTACACTTTTTTTTTTTTTAAACTTAAAACTCTCCTCCAAGTAGCTGTTAACTATAGGAGCAGTACTTCTGATATTATTCAGTTTTAGTGAACTCTGCATTGAGATTCTAAACTACTGGTTATTGCAAGATGATGGAGGGAGGGTAATTTAAAACTTGTCATATTTCTTATGGCTCTTCTCCTGTGGTTATAGCAGAGGCAGTGCAGGATCAGTCTTTGGTCTGGCCCAAAGAAATGGCTTCTTGCAAGATTATAGCCAAAAAGAGAAAATACATGGAAATGTTAAAAAGAAGAGGCAGAGAATTCTGTTGTTTATCCAAGTCTATAATACTAAGTAAATCCCCTGAAAGAAGTGATCCCTCTTTCCCCCTTGCACCTACTCCTCCTTATGCTGGTGCAGCCATTTGTGAGGCTATATGGTGAACTGTAGTAGGTCTGAAAAATAAGCCTGGATTATATATGTTGCTAGTAACTACAGAAGATTTTCCACTTGTCATGAGCTAGCAGCTGCGTTATTTCCTCTGCTTGCTATGTGGAGTCACAGATTATTTGTTTTTCTAGAAATCGTAAAACAGTCATCCTTAAATGTTACACTTTGCACTGACTAGGCATGTTTGTATCACAGAAAAAGAAAAAAAAAGTTCATCTGGAAATGAAAAATCAGGTTATAATAGTTTCCCCCCAACCACCAAGGTCTTTTGAAGATAGGGAATTTAGATATTTCTGTGCTTTGAGCCATTCAAAACATCATGCCTTTCTTTCAAGTAACAATTGGTCCCTGGCTTATTTTGTACACACTTTTATAATATTGGTAATGTTTTTTCACTGCAGCAGACAGAAGCATCCATTTTCTTCCAACTTACTTAGAAGTGTTACTTTGCAGCTCACAGGTATCCTATTTGAATTGTCTTGTACATGCATCAATTCGTTTCCTCCTCTGTGTGTTGAAATAAATTAATTTTCCAACTAAACTCCACTATACTTAGCACAGACAACTGTGTTATGGACAGCTTTTTTTTTTTTTCCTGAACTAGTCTTTTCTAAAATCTCAATTGTGCACTTAAGATTCTGATGTATGGCCTTATAAGAATGTCAACATGCAGAATAAGAAAAGCACAAATCACTTATTAATCTGTTCTCAGCAATAGCTGTCTTATAACTTAACTGTTAATTTCTTTGAAACCATAACTATGGTCTAACTTCTTTTAAAAAATCAAAACCTCCCATTACACAACACAAACAACAACCCCACCCCCCAGAAAAACCCCCAAGGGAAACCCAACATTGTGCATATCTATAGGCCAGGAGTAAGTCAGCACACTTACTGTCCCTGACCTTTAATTCATCTGACATGCTTTGAGGTATATGAAAATAAATAAGTCTTGTTTCTGAAGACAAGTAATTGCCTGGGGGTTTAGTAGGTGATCTCCTGGGGATGTGCTTTACATCTAGAGAAGTTCTCTAGTTTTCCTCCTAAAGCTGCTGTGGAAGGAGATGGGATACTGGCCTGGAGGCATCGTTTTCTCGCCTGTTATTGAGTTTCAGACGTATAATAGTTAAGAATATATATCTACTGTATTGCCCCTAAACATTACAATTCTTTTGCATATCCTAGATTCTCATAGCACTAATTTTATCTCCATGTTCCGTTTGTATTTATGCAAACAAATGCTTGGTGTATTGGCTATGCTTAGATTTCTATTAGGAATATATTCAGTTGCTAAAGGATGTCAAAATGCATGGAAGTGAAAAGGCTTGACCTCTAGAGATGGAAATGTTATTAATGCTTAAATGATTCTATTCAAATCCCAGTTAACGCGTCAGTGGTTATGAATGTTAGTGTGTTTGTTCGTGCAGTGCACTCTGTGGTACTGGGTTGGGATTTTCCCACAGGTACAAATGGGTTAATTTTATTAGAAACATAAGGTTTTTTGCCTGTAGGGACAAAGGGCATGTGGACTATGAACTCACAGCTGCTCGTCCCCATGCTTAGCTTTAGCTTTCTGCACAGTTACGTTGCTTTCAGTAGACCCCTTTCTGTGAAAGGAGCCCTGTGTGTGTTGGCATTTTTGAGGTGAAGACTTTTAATATTATGATTTAGATAGGGAGTTTCTGCTAAATGGGAAACTGTCCCTATAGCAAGAGACACAGCAGCAGTAGGTTGGCTGCCTTCATACACCAGCCCCTCACAGACACAATTATGGATTTCATAGAGGAAAATTTGTGCCCATAAGCACAAATTTTCAGTGTTGGATTATGTCCCAAATTTGACCTATGTTGTTTTGTCCCATTTTCTCCTTTATAATCTCTTTGCACAGTCCATGTAATTTTTTGTGTGTTCTACTTTGTTCTTCAAAGCACAGATTAAACCACATGTCTCTCTAAACAGATAAATTTCAGCAGCATTGGGTTCTAGAGCAACCCTTCAATTTCACAGGCCAGAGAGCTACAAAAATAAATAAATATGGTTGAGCAGAGATTTTAGTCTTGGGTTTGCAAGGTCAGAATACCAACAATAACAGAAATACTTATGTTTGCATGTATTAGTTAAAAATGTTGCAGAATAATACTTTGGCAAAAGAAAAGTAGACCTGAAGCTTATGACTGATTTTTGCAGTTAAAATGTGAGTTTGATGTTCTAAACTGTTAACTTGTGAGTTTTCTGAACAGCAGAAGCATAGAAATCTGTTTTCTGATTGACTTCTCTGAACTGGAGAGAAGCTGCTGTAGGCATTGAGCTCCTTCCCAGCATGAGGGGATCCAGGCAGGAGGGTGATCTCCTGAATCCTTTCCCCCAGCAAAGTTCCAGCCTGTGTTTCTGTCTCCATGGGCACCAGGAGCTTTGCTATTCACAGAAACAAAACTAAGCCCAAGGACGGGGGAACTTCTGCAGAACACAGAGTGAGCTCTGGCTGGAGACTTTCGGGTAAGTGCTTGTGCCCCCTGTCCCCAGTGGTGGCTGAGGTTGTACCACGGTTCTTTCTTCTGTGGAGGCAGGAGCAGACTCTCCTCTACCCAACTGTTTGTTTTCCCAAAACCTGTTGGTAAGGCAACACCTTTAGATCTTTTCCTCTCAACCAAGTTTTATTGGAAGTGACTGATGATTTCAGAAATTCGGAGGGACTAGACAGGTGAAAAGCGATACAACTGCCCATACCTCATTCCATTCAGAAATCGGAATAAAACTGTTTTCTGCTTCAAGTTGTGTAAGTCATGGATGCAATTTTATGCTTGCCTGTGCATAGATAAGAATTCTCGAGAAGATGAAGGCAATCCCCAAAGCTCCTTCCAAACGTTGATTAGAAGAGGTGCCAGGGATGAGAGAACACTAGGATTTGGTATAAGCAGTTCATCCTCCCCTGCAGCAGTCAGAATGAATATTTTTGACTTCCTACAATGATTTCCTGTGGGCTGATAACCACCGTTTTGATACAAATAGTAGTAACAGGCTCCATCAGGAGCTGTCCTGAAGGGCTGTTGATTCATTTAATCCCACAATAAGGATTGAGTGAGCTATTATTTCGAAAGCAAGCTGGATCCAGCATGTATTTGTATCTACATGCCAAAGATGACACAACTGCTGCCTCACCCAGCCCAGCAAAGTGGGTTTTTGCTAATGCTTTATTTGGTCTCCTTGTTTGGCTGGGAGACAAGCAACTCTCTTGTGATGTGTTGTCTCTATGAACTGTAAACTAAAAACATTCTCTGTGAGGGGGTGGCACTGCTGTGTTCTGTTCACTTGATTTCTGTGCACCTCCCTTCTGCAAAGGGTCTAGGGGAAGATGTCACTGTGAGGATAAGGACCTTGGGCTTCCTGAGGTGCCACAGTGACTGAGACTGCCTGTCCACTAAATGCAGCTGGGAGCTCCTTACAGCCCTTGCCACATTTTGGAAGTGGCAAGGAGAGCTGGTGCCTCATCTTGCTGAAGGAGTCCCAGTAGTCCAAGTCAGACAATGTGCAGTGACTGGTTCCCACCTGCATGTGGACTTTTTGCATGTACCACATCACTGCTCTCTTTGGAGAGCCCACAGGCACTCAGGCATCTCTCCAGTTATACGGTTTAAAGTTTTGGCCCTTTAGTTTTAAAGGAATGTTTCTGACATTGTCAAAGTTGAAGCAATTTGAGCTTTCTTTCATCCAGGAGTGAAGTAGACTCAGCTCTGCTTTGCCCACTTTTATTTAAAGACCGTGACTACTATGTCTGAAATGTTACTTGTGAATGATATGTTATTACATTATTTGCTTTTCCATCTGTTAAATGCCATGTTTCCAGCAGCAAAAATACCAGTGTCTGACAGTAGCAGCTGTCAAAGGTCTATTTAGGCATCTTCGAAAAGTAGTAAGACCTGAGAGTGCTGAAGATAAGCCAAGTTTTATGTTATGATAAAGTTTTCTTTGGATGTGGTTTTATAAATGTTACTATTTATAGCTCCTCTGGAATTTTACTTCAGATAGGAGGGAGGTTGTACTTATCCATAATTTTAAGTACTTATTTGCTTATTCCTGTTTTAAACAATTTTAAGTTATTGTTTATAACCCATGTACAAATATATAAGCTTCTGTGTAAATCTGCCCTCAGCATTCTGTGTGGTTTCTTCCCAGCTCTGTGAGACAGCACCTATGACCAGCTTGCCTCACACAGAATAAAAAAGTACCACATAGGCCATACCGATGTCCCATCTTCTGGGTAACCCCCATGACTTCATGACACATCAAAAGTGTAACTATAAGCATAGCTCATGAAGCAGGAGATGCCCTAAACCAAGTCCTCTGTGACACTTAGAAGAGTAAAATTACAATTCTCTAGCAAATAGTGCACTTAATATGTGAGCGATAATTGGAACAACAAACTAAATTAAGACTTTTTTATATTAATTGAGTAGATTTGAAGACTTCTTGAAGACAGGTGTCCCATTAATAAGCATCACTTAATGGACTGTATTTTCTTCAGGAACCTCACAACCTTGGCTGGGCATGAGGAAACAACCAAAGAGGTTCTGCAATGTCGGTTCTGCACCTGTTGGTCCTTCAGCCCACCTGGAAAACTGCTGAAGAGCACAGCTCTTCTAGTTACAGCCGAGCAGGGATGGGGGTGATGATGTATTGGCCACCAGTTGTAGGGACAGAGGCAACAATGTAAGAGCCACCATCCGCTCTTGGTGTTAGGGCTGCCCCATGAGTAGTCACAGAAGTGGGTGGTGCCCTCTGGCAGCTCCTGGTCCTATGAAAGCTGGAAGACACAGCAGCAGCACTGGCAGCTCTCCTGGCATTGCATGGGCATCTCCCTGCTCAAGACTGCAGATGTCTAAAAAATGCATTGAAGAAATTCATGGTTTAGGGCTAAAACTAGAGATGAGAGGGAGTTGTGCTGGGGCCCAGGCTTTTTCTGGTGGCAATAACTGCAATCTGCTGTCAGGTAGGGCATATTTTTGGTATGGATGTTTTTATTTCACTGACAGTTCACCCTTGGTGCTGCCAAGGGGCAGCCAGCAGGAGCCACTCTGGGAGGTGGCACAGCACATTCTCTGCAAGGTACACAGCACTCCTGAGGCTCCCCACCCCTGTCACCTGGGGCTTGCTGGGACAGCCCAGTGCCTCGGTGGCACCATTGTGTTGTGCCCACTGGCCATGTGCCACCCAAGGGCTTCCTCATCACCCTGGGGAACTTTGCATGCAGTGCTGATCCTGTCCAGCCCTTGGAATCCCCTCACCAGGGACTGGACATGGGGTGATAGAGTGGTTTAGGGAGAGGTCAGGCAGAGATGTGTAAAGATAGAGCTGTTGATAAAGCTCCAACCACTGAACCGGTCTGGAACTGTGATTTGGCACAGTCCACGGAGCTGTAGCTAACAACACAAAAGATGAATAATTGCAGGTCATGGCATTCATTCTCTGAATTTAAAAATGATTAAGCCCTTGGTGAGGGCAGGCAGCTGCAGGTTCAGGCTGCCCTCATCCCCCCGGCCATGGTTAACATGGCACCGCTGCCTGGCTGGGGAGCAGGCAGTCCCTTCCTGCAGCAGCGCCCTCCACCCAGAGCAGGGCTGCCACAGGGCCTCACTGTGCCCCCTCCTGCCCTTGGGCTTCGGAGGGGATTGTCCAGGACACGAATGCCAAGGGTCCTCCTTCTCACGCTGCCCAGTTCTCAACCTGGATCAGCAGAGGCGATGTAAAGCTGTGACAGGGGGGCAAGTCCAAGCCACTACACATGCCTGTCTCAAGGAGGTGGTAAAGAGAGGGGCAGGAAGGGCAAATGTCTGCTCCAAACAGGTACGTCCAGCCCTGCGCTCTGTTCTGCTGCTGTCTGGAGGCATATTGCAGGCTACAGAGGCTGAGCTTTAGAGGGGCTCATGGGCTAATGGACCAGCCTAAACTGAGTTCAGTTCTGTATTTGAAAATAACAAGTATGTTTAGTTAAAGTGAAACAGCCAATGACTGGGAGCAAGGTGGGTTTTATAATGTTGATAAAGGGGAAAGTAAAAATAAAAGGTCTGGGTTCCAATTAGAAAACTGTAACCTATATAAAACTATATCTTATCAGGATTGTCTTATCTAATTCTACATTCTCTCTCAGTGCTTACAAGGTACCACATGCGCCTGCAAGTGAATGTGTCCTTGAAAAAGAAACAGTAGCTACTGTGAATTCCTGCAGAAGGTTTGGATTAAATGGGACATCCCGAGGATACAGGTAGTAAGTGTAAAAATGTAGACTTTGGAACTGCTGCTGTATGTTCTTAACTAAGAGCCTGTGTGAGTTTTGCTGCCAATATGCAGGGACAATGCTTTGGTACAGTTAATGTGACACTTCAAAGTCTGAATCGTGTAAGCAGGAGGCTGAAGCTAAAACAGGAGCAAATTAAACCACCAATGTTTGCTAAAAGGTCCTTTCCTCGGACTGCTGATGGTTTTTCAGTGCCTTCACTGTTGGAATCTAAATGTTTCCCAGCTCCTCCCTGAGATGAGGCATTGCTGGCCCAGGAAAATTAATTCTTTTCTTTTGCCTTCCAATTTTTTCCCCCATTTCACTGAGCAGCCCTTTGAGAAGTCCCTTGCTGGCTGACTGCGTGTGTCTGCTTTTAATGTGCCTTTGCTGCAGAGCTTGCAGAGGTGCCTCCCCGGCTAATTCTTTACAGCAAGAAGGCCTGTTGCACAGAACCTCCGCACTGACAATAGTGGGGAAGAGGTGAAGTCTGGGATGGGGAGAAAGGCTTAAGATTGCTAAGTATAGGGGAGAAAATGGTGCCTAATGGAGGAGCAGTTGCAAGTCAAGGATGAGAGGAGTGCATTGCAGCTGAGCTGGAGGAGGTTGGTGTTTATCTGTCATTTGCTTTGCAGGAGAGAGGAGTGGGGGATGCATCAAGCAATAGTGTGTGTACACAAGCTATCAAAGTGCATTTGACACTGCATAAAACTCATAAGCGATGCACATAAGTCTTGAACTAGCTATGAGTCTCTCTTGAGAGTTTCTCTGGTTGTATGAGATTATTGCCACAGATTCCAAGCACTGCTGCTCTTGCAGACCTCTTTGGCTTCCTCTGGGGAAAGTTGACTACAGTTGCCTTTCAGTTTACAGGGAAGATAAAGCAAAAAAAGCCCAACCACAAACAAACAAACAAACAAAACTCCATAGAAATAATCAAGTGCAAAAATAGAAAGAACTATCACAAAAACAAACCATTGAAACATACTGGGTCACAAACTGGATATAAACTACTAGTGCTGAGGTGTTGCAAGCAGAGAAAAAATACAAGTTTTGTTCTGAGATCTGATAATGGGATGATTGCACCTGCAGCATGGGGGCTTGACAGTGGGAGGTCACATCCAGGATACTGGGCTGAACTTTGGGACAAACTGGGAGATGTCCAGAGTACAGCAACACGCTGGCAGTTGTAGAAAATATGACCCCTGATAAAAGTCAGAAGGAATCAGACTGAGTACTAGACCTTCCTCATGAGAGAGGATAAACATGGTTATTGGGTGTTTTAAAAAGAGAAGAGATGAGTGTGCATGTTGGAGCCTCAAGTGTGGTTAGGTATATTGATTTAGACAGAATAATCTTAGATTTCTTCCAGTGCTGTGCTCTGGGACCTTCCTGTGTTATCGCAGATGCCCAAACGGGGCTTTAAAATTTTCAGCCTGCTTGTTTTGCAGGAGGAAGTGGGAGGAAGGCAGGCCAGCAGCCGCAGTACAAGCCGTCACAACCACTGTTCCTCGACCCTGCTTCTGGTTCCATTGTTGGCTCTGAGCAGTGTCATCTGCAGGTGATGGTCTTACAATTCGTATCCTTCTTAAAAGGGTTAACAGCTTAACTGTTTCCTGAAGCAGGCTTAGGTCTCTCTGTGAGTGGGACTAAAGATCTGCAAAATAAAATTATGTTGCTGTTAAGACAGCAGGAGGGATAAACTATCCTGGCTCATATATAAATATTTGCACTTACAAACAGGGGCAAGAGTAACTGGAGAAAAATGTGAGAGACTCATGTTGTTACTGTTGTTTTTTAAAGTTTGCTTTCCTGCAATGAACTACCTTTTAAATGATTCTATGGCAACCATGGCACAACAAACCCTACATCCCCTTCCACTGTTACTTAGACCAGCACCAAAATGCAGCTTGGTCACTGAGTCTCAATGCCATCAGTGTTTTAGCCAAAGCACAAGTCTGCAGGAACTGGGTCCCCCTTCTTTCTTTGCCCAATTTAAGAAAATAAAAATAAAAGACGTTATAGAAATCAATACCAGTCAATTATCTGGTTTATTATCGAATGATAGCTCTGAGCATCTGAGTGCTAGGCCACTTGGTCATTAAGAATCATCTCAGAACCCTGAAGCCTCTGTGCCCTACACACTCTCATTTCAGACTGAACAATTATAGAAAACAGTTTAAAACAGATCCTGAAAATAGCAGACGTCAATTTAATGACTATGGGACATATTAGACACATTAGGGTTCATTAGGAAATAAGAGGTTTGCCTGTTTATTTGAATTCTTTTTGACATTAAGAAATAACATAGTTCATGAGCCTCTCTTCTTTGGGGCTGAATGTGCTGCTGCTGCAAGGCTGAGATGGGAAATCTGCAGAGGTTCATGACTGACTGTAGCAAATCCTGTGGAAAAAGCAAAGACAGAGTTGTTAAGGACTTTTTTTCTCAGAACCAGGACTGGGAGTGGTGAACCCTGGAGTACTCTGCTCTTTCACCAGCACCTCGTAGATGGGTAAGGAGGGGTGGAGAGGGATGAAGCTACACAACATTCTGGAAGGAGAGGGTGCTAGGGCAGAAAACCCACCTGCACCCTAGGAGAACATTGGTGCTGTGGCTCTGGTGGTGCAGAGCTGTCTTCCTGCTGCTCTCCACAGTCCTGGGTGAGGTGTGTCTGGGCTTGACCATCAAGGGGAACAGAAGTGCTCTTGAAGACTGAAATGGACAGCAGGTAAATAGCACTTACAGACCACTGCCTCCTCTAAGGCACAACTGTTCCTGGCAGTATATTCCCAAGTACTTTATTTGATTTAATTTTAAATGCCTCTCTCACTGTGACTTTCCCAAGGAGCTTGAGCTTCCTCAAGGAGGTTTGGTTCATTAGGACCATTAGTACAATTAGGGATTTAACACAGCAGTCCACTTGAAAAACATCAGTCCAAAGGGCATCTCACTGACAGCTGATGTGACTTCTCATAGCACCAGAAAAGATGTAGGCACAAAGTATGAATGCCTGAGTGTGGCCTTTCCTGGAGAAATTCCCTTTTTGCCATGAAAAAACATGGATGTTCATTGGTGCTGTGGTCTGATGGCAAAGGAGACCTTACAAGGCTTAAAGGGCTGGGTTGTGTGGCAGAGCATCCTGGAGCCCAAATGCTTTTGTGTCTTCCAGCCACCTTGGGCTCAGCCCTCACACTCTGGGGAGTCTGTCCATGCCAGAGAAGCAAGGCTGGTCTCTTACCTGGAGACAGACCATGAGTAACTGGAGGAAGAGAGGCAGTGCTGATCACACAAAGGTGGTCAGCATAGCCTTACATTCTCTAAAATGTGCTTAAGGGTAGGGGCATCACACTGAGCTGTCTGTTGGAGTAGATGGATTTCTACCACGAGCCAAATCCTACCCTGTTCTTGGAGAGCAGGGTGCATAGGAGTGACTCAGGAGGCAAGATTCAGCCTCCCTTAGGCACCAGTTTTCTTCTCTCACACCTGGAGGAGAGCTGGTCAGGGTGTAGGGCAGTTCTTACACCATTTGGACCAAGCTGCAAGCCAGAATTGAGTTACTGCTTGTTTTGTGCATTTGGAAGAGGTACATTCTCCATGTTGCCCTGCTAGTAACCTTCTGCTGAATCAGGGGACAGTCAGTGCAATGAGAGGAAAATAATTTTTCAGGGAAAAAGTGTTTGCATATGCTGAAGTTATTATAACAGTATTGTCTGGCTTTGGACAGCTAGTTTTTGTTTAATGAGAGATGATCATGACCCACTTTTAGATTTCAGTGTGGAAAAATATAACACAGCATCTCCTGATGTCAGTGGGAAGTGAGCATATTTATGCTAGGGAGAACTTGGGCATGGCAGACCAGAACAGCCATATGTTGCACAGTATTATGCCACCCTCCCTTGTACTTTTCCTTACAATTCAATATGCTCAAAGTAGGGGCAGGCTGTGCTGTGTTTCTGGAAATTGTGCAAGCAGAAAATCCTGTTAGGACCATAAAGCTGCATAACCATGAATTGCTTGTTGCATGCTTGGCACCATCAATCACCACGGTGCCACAGCAGCTGGAGAAGTTGCAAGGGTGCCAGAAGTGTTTTGGCAAAGAGCCACAAGGGCTCATAGCTGCAGTTTGGAGTGCTGAAACCACAGCCCCTGGGTGACCACCTTGCCCATGCCATGGACAAATCTCTTTGGGGGAGGTGTGGCTGATGGGGATGTCCAGCTCCTCCCAGCCACCACATTTTATAGCCTGGTGTGTTGACCTAGACCTTGACAGTTTTCTGCCTGGGTTAATATACAGGGCAGTGAGGTAGGGCAGCTGTTGAGCTTTCAGGAAGAGGCAGGACATACCCCTGTGGCAGGCATGGCTCCAAGGGCCACAGTTATGTCCAGCTGCTGTCCAGTCCATAAAGAGTATGCCCAGGGCACATGCCTTCAGAGGGTTGTACTGACTCTTCCATCAGTTGAACACCAATCTTCCACAGGTTTAAGTATTTTTCTCATACAAACTTTATTAAATTGCACAAATTCTTCCTGAGACCATCTGACCTATCACATCCGTATTCAATCTACTGTCAGTCACCACATCCCCACATATAAACCTGGCTAAATAACTACCCCTTGCACTGTGTAAGCACAGTGTTAAATGGAACATCATCCCCTGACAAAGGCTGTGAACAAGAAAGAGATAAAGCACTTAATTTAAAGAAAGAAAGAAACAAACAAAATCCAAACCAAACAAACAAAAAAAAAAAAAAGGAAGGGAAGATCAGGTCAAGTTTCTACTGCAAAGGCTTGGGCTATAGTTAAAATGCAGGTATGAGATCTTTCTAGCCAATAAACATTCCTTAAAATGACTTCTTTTATCAAATCTTTTAAAAAGATAAATTGTACAATAAAAAGCCCTATGGTCAATTAATAATGTATTTATTTCTCTATTTCATTTAACTAAAAGCCTGCAGTGGAGCCTAGTACCTACAACTGTGTGGATTGCCATCAGCCATGCCCTGCACAGGAGCCAAACACTACAGCCTCCTGACAACTTTTCAGAAGGCTGCATCTCGTGTTGCCATGGAAATGGATTTGAGCTCACTGAAAGCTGGGTAATGGGCTCTAAATCATCCCTCCCTATATTGAAAAAATGCTGGGGTGACCTCAGGTAGGAGTAGTAATAATAATGTCTCAGCTTGTGCAATATTAGTCTTTGTTGGCTTTATTTTATAGAAGTGTTTTGTTCTTGTTTGTATTTTAATTATCTGGTCAAATATAGCTCTTTCATTTGCATTGTACTTAGTGACTGGTGTTGCAGCAGCCAGATACCACTCGGACCCAGCAACAGGGAGATCATCACTAAGAAAACGGATTTGAGGAGAAGAATTGTTTGCTTTAATTAACGAGGCATATGGACACAACCAACTATTTCTTTTATCGTGGCTGTCCTGTTGCACAACCACTTTCCATTAGTCCAGAAATGTTTGCTTGATTCATTGCCATCACAATATATGGTAAAGTTCAGTATTATTATGTTCCACATTAATGTTGTTTTGTTTTGCTGTGTTCAGCAATCTCCAGCTTTGCCCTAGTTTCACAGGGTTCTTAATTGTACTTAAAATGTTTGCCTCTAGCATCATAGTAACATTTTAGCAATCAAACAGTACTGGCAAAGAAAATTATGCTATGCAGATAGATTCAACCATGAGAATTTAAACTGCAGAAAAAAATAAAGCTTTTAGGGGAAAACTGTTACTGTAGTCACAGGGTGAAATGCAGGGCTGCAAACAAAGAAAATAGGAGCTGAAATGCATATTCTCAGCCTACACTTTTGTGGAAAAACCTTCTACACTTACCAAGAATCCTGCAAAAATAAAGTGCTCATATGCCAGTCTTAACCTGGAGATGTTTTAACAAGTTGCTCTTAAGTTATCTACTTTTTTTGAATTAGCAGATGAGTAATTTTATTTTAATGCCAGCTCTTAAGAATCGCTATTGTCCACCAGAAACTACTGTGCTTTTTTATTACCATAACATCAATATATGATCCTGAAACGCTTTTAAATCTGAGCCTTGAGCATATAAATATATTATAGCACAGATATATACTTTTAATTCCTGGAAAAATTTGGCCCTCTTAGATCTGCAAACGTTACACATTGAAATACTGCTGAAATTAACAGACTGTATGTACTCTCCACATTAATTTGTAAACTTATGGCATGCATATTTTTGTTTACTGATCAGCTGATTTGTGGGTAGATCAATGGCTCTTAAGGCTATTTGCTTTCAACATATCCTTTGTCAATCCTTGTCACACTAAAGAGAAAATTCTGTAACTATTTCAATCCATTTCCCAGATCTGACTTGCCTCCTTATGGTGCCTAACAGCATTAGTCAGAAGAATTTCCAAGCCTATGCAGAGAGTTCCTGCTGTATTTGTTTAAAAAGATGCCTAAATTTAGTCCATTGTAGTTAGAAGAGCTCTGTGGCAGAGATGGGGTTTCCACATTCAGAGGAGATGCTGGCAATGAAGGAAGCTAGAGCTTCTGTAGTAGAAGTCATTAGACATGCAGCCAAATTCAGATTTAATCATCTTCCTGTGAGCCATGCTTGTGAGACTCAGGGTTGTTTTAATTATATTGTTTCTTTCAAGTAGGTTTTATAGGAAGAGGATTGCACCATTTTCCTTCAGTGACCACTGTTTTCAATCTCAGAGACCAAGTAAAAGATCTCTGATGGTTACCTATTTTCTGCAGAATCTTCTCACACCTGCTTTTGTATGGGGTTTGTATTCTAGAGTCAGGATTGTGACTGAGAGAGCTGAGCTGGTGCAGACTGCCACTTGCAGAATAGGAAGTTCACTGAGCCACTGTCCAACCAGCACAGCCACTTCAGCTGCCATTTACAGCCCCCGCCAAACTAACCCACAGCCTCTTCATGCTCAGCAAACACTGAGCACCTCTCCACTGAAGAGAGGACAGCGCAAGGATGATCTCCAGAAGAGACAGTCAGGATGGAGTTCTAGGAAGAGTATCTCACAAGATTTGTCTCTCTTTCAAAATTATGTGAAAGCTGCATCCTCTTTTCCTCACATTAGCTCCCAGTTCTGGTTTGAATGAAGTCAATGGCAGGCCTCCCCCTGACTTCAAAGCAGCAAAGTCTTTGCATTTAGAGGAAAATCAATATGAAAAATAATAATGTAATATAAACAGTTCCATTATAAATGCAGAATGTAAGTAACACTCTTTTATAGTATTTATTTAAATCCCCAGGCACTGGTTGAAAATAGGTCTCCAAATAACCTAAATAGTTTGGCACATTAAACTCTCAGCCCTTACAAATATTGGTAGTGTTTCAAAGAATGCATTTTTAAGTGAGCAATAAAAAGCAATTAGGCATATAATTGTTTTTTTAGAGATTTAATCCAATTCCCACTGCAGTCAGTGGGAGTCTACAGTTACTTCAATGGGGACTGAGGTGGGACCTTATATATTTAAAGGCAGGGAGGAAAAAAGAAAGGAAGAGGCAAACCTGTGCAAAATAAGAACTGGGAATTTCATAAGTCTACAGAAAATGCACAAAATACTTGAGGTAGAAGACATCTTTTGTTGTTCAGAAAGCATCTACTAACCACAAAGAACAAGATTTCCCCCCTTCCCTCTATGATGTCTCTTCTGTCACTTGACAGCGACAGAATTAAATTATAGGACAGCAAACTCTTCAGAACTTCTCCAAGAAGTTCACTCAGTTTCTCTCTGTTGTATGCCACAACACCTAATTATAATTAATTGTATTGCTATATTTGACAAGTATCAAATATGTTGTTGTTAAGATAATGTATAAACCTGGAATGGGCTAAGCACCATAAAACTTACATTTGACTTATACTTAGGCCAGACACAAGTGCTATCAACACAGGCAGATGGAAAGCTTCGATATATATTTTATGCTGTTGCTTGCATTGAAAGTAAAAACTGTATTTAGTTTTTAAGGTGGAAATTGGAAATATACACTACTCAGAACATTCACAAGTACTTGTGAGAGTCATGGGTGGTTTATCAATATCTACACTGCAGAGATCTGAATCCAGGATTATAAGTATTTTGTTTTCCCCCTGGCTGATGTGCAAATATATTATGATGGTGAAGATACACAACCCAAACCCAAGCACCCTGTATGTATCTTTAAACTTTTATGTTGTCAGGAGTATATCTGAGGGGGAAAAATATTATGCTTGTTACAAGGTTTTAGTGTAATTCTATTGCCTTCCCCCACAGATATCATGGGATCTCATCTACAGCATTTTTTTCCTGCAGAACTGAGACAGCAACAAAAAAATTGTCATTACTGAATTGGGGTTATGTTTGTTCGTTTGGCTGAAATCTCAGTGGAGTAAAAGAAGATGGGTGTAAGAGAGCTACTCAGGTTCTGCTGCAGTGATCACTCCCTTTCTTTCCAGTGCAGGAGGAGAGGCAATGGGCATTAAGACAGAAGCTCTCCATCCTCAGTTTAAAGGTGAGACTCTAAAAGCAAAGATGCCAAATCATATTCTCTTAAAACTTGCTTTTAGTCTAGGAAGAAATGGTACAAAATTATACAATGATATTTTCCTAATATAAGTGATGGCTAGTAAGGAGACATGATGCAACTGCCTTCAGTGACACAGCAAAAATAAGTTTTCAAGGATTTATGGTAACCAAAGTATTACTTCTGGTGATTTCTAAAGCCACACGCAGATCTTCCTCTAGGCAGTCAGAGGAATCAAACACAGAAGACAGCTGCAGTGATGTATTACTGTTGGTTTGACCTTGTTCATCACAAGAATAGGGCCTTTAGATCAAATGTGTTCGCACCAAGGCTGACTCTGCTCTCCCCACAGTTACTTGCCAACTGCAATAGGGCCTTGCAGAATTAACATTTTAACTATTGGGCTTTAGAAAACATATTCTATTCTTTCTGCAGCAGTGCAAGTACACTCCAGTCTCAAGATAATATTATCTTATTATCTGCCACCATTCAAAAAAAAAAAAAAAAAAAAAGTAATTAAGGACAAATTATGAGGTGTATGAGCAGACCAGAGTATCCTGGTAAAACCCTGGAAAAGCAGGGCTTTGAATTTGCTGACTGACCACTGGATGCCACTATTGTTCCACTGAACTAAAGAGTAGTGTTGTCATCTTCTGACTGACCTACTACCCGGAAAAGGGGAGTTTAAATAGCACCACTATGCACAATTTTCTGCAGAAAAGAAGCGGTTAGACTTGAAATTATTAATAGCTTTTACTGTGTTTAGACATTTGACTTTCCTCCCTGCTCAGAGCCTCTTCCCAGCAGGAATTGTAGCACCAGTCTCTCCCTTTGAGGGCCCTGGCTGGCTACCCCGATGTTTGAACTCAAGAAAAGCAATTTCAAATCTATAGTCTCATCATGCCGAATATTTAGGCATTATTTAGGAAAAGAGGAAGAGAAGAATGCCCTAACATTAGCCCCAAATCTTCAGAGACCTGAACTGGGGAGGTGGTCATGGTACTGTGGTCCTGAGCGGGCAGAGGCTGCAGGGGAGATCAGAGCCTCTGCCAGTAATAAGCTCAGAACTGAATGTCAGAGAGATATTAAGATTAGAAGAAAAAAGGTGTTAAAAAATTACAAAATTTTCTCTACATGAGTATGTTTGGGTTATCTTCCTTTTAGAATGTCTTTATTGCTTTTAACATTTTAAACTGTATATGTATATACTTGAAACCAGACCACTGTCTGCAGAATCACGGGATGTGGATTGCTGTATTCCTTACCATCCTCAGGTCTGTGTGCAGCTCCCCTGTGATCTCTAGCAGCTCACAGGGAAATCCTGGGACTCTCAGGACACGGTGCAGTGCTGAGGTGTTCCCATAATTGCTCTGCAGCCTTCCCCCCTGAAAGGGCTTTCCTTTTACCCTGGAGATAAACACAGCATGTAGCACTTCCCCAAAGCCTGCCCACATTTGCATCCTGCGACACCAGATCTGTGTCCTATCTCACACCGCTGCTTTCCACGATTAAATTCCCACTTGGAGCTGGCACTAAGCCCTGTTCTAGTAACAGAAAGTGTGAGCAACGATGCCATTTGGGAGCCCCTCTGCTCCCAGCTTTTCCTCAGACATTTTCCTGCGCAAGCTGTCCACACACCAACACTGCTCAGCCCTCGCTGTGCCATGCAGCCATACTGTGGGGGTTTCATTTCCAGGAAATAGACATTCCTTTCTTAGTTGCTCTACTTGATATTCCAGAGACAGTCACCTTCAGCAAGAGGTGAAGAAAACAACTGCAGGTAGTAATGTCTTAAATCCTCTGCTTTAAAACTTTGCACTAAATTAAGGAATTCTGTGACATGCTAGCAACTCACTGTACCACTAAAAAGAAGTTTTTCCCTTTCCTACAGATAGTATAGGAGGGAAATATAGGGGATTTTTTCCCCTTATGACCTCCCCCCCCCACATTCCTTCTTCTATTGGCAATTTCACACACACACAAAATACTGAATGTTTGAAATTAAAATCAAGATTGCTTTATTCTAGCTGAGGGATCCCTAACCTCATTTTGCAGCTGCCTTTCAAAACCCAGGAAGTGTACTTTAGTCACCAGGGAAAGGTGACTGTCAGCTGTGTGGACGTGGAGTCAGAAATAACGTATGCATAATTTATGATTGAACCTAAAACAAAATTCCCATGACTCATAATTTTTCTTTTGCAATTTTCAGCAGTTGAAGTGACTTCAATATGACAACAAACCTTTTCTACCATGCTTTGTGATATTTATTTGAAAGAATGCCTTTTTCTTTTTTCTTAATGTGTGCTCTTTTTATGCTCCACCCCAACTGTTTAAAAAGATTTCCTTGGCTTCATTTCAAAAGGGCACTCTTTGACTTATTGTAAATCCAAATGTATCGGGGGCTGATATAGTAACAAGAAGTGTCATAGGGCACACATCACAGCCTGGACAGTGACTGAAGAGGTGCGTAACACAGTTGTTACCATGCCCCAGCATACAACATTAGATGTTATTTCTGCAGATATTCAAAGAAATAATCTAAGATTAGGGAGTGGAACTTTCAAATGCTTGTTGAATGCAACCTCTGATAAAAATTTCAGAAAAATTTTTTCACTTAAGGACATTTTTAAAGATCTATTTGTTGGCCTCAGTCTGTTTTTAAAGCAGCTCAATTTATTTATTCAAAAAACAGAAAACCTTTATTAAAATATTACTCTAGAGACTGGTAAGAACAAGTTACTCATCGTTGTCTTCCTGGTTCTGGACAGAGAGCTATTGTACTAGCTGTATTTGTCGTGTTTAAACTCTGGGTGCCAGAGAATGAGAAGTTTCTTTGTGCAGGTTTCAGGTTAAGAACTAAGGAGAAAACAACTCACATTACCTAGATTTTCTTATTCTCTTTAAACATTTACATTTAAAAATATTGTCTTCATTTTTGGCTTTGCCTTTGCATTTCTGTTGCAGTCGCAGCGTGCAAGAGGCATCCCAGCATGTCTGGACAGAGCTGAGAGATACTGCTCACTTCCATATTATTGTCCTTAAAATTTATTTTAAACCAGAAGGATTTGATTTTATTTTTAAGATATTAAATTGACTATTGCATTTTTTGCCAAAGAGCTTAGTAGTTTCATTTCAGCTGGTAATCTGTCTTGAAATTTACTTTTTTCTAACAGGTGATGGCACTTGTGCACATGGAGTTCAAGGTGTGCATAGCCACTTGTGTATCAGCACTTGCCAGACTGAAGGGTGACACAGAATCACATACAAAATTGTTTCCTAATGTTTTTGCTGAGCTCATCCAAAAAGAAAAAAAAGGATTTTGACTTAATTGTCTGTAACTCACCCTAGCTCTGATTATATTCCTGTGGTGTGACGTGAAAGCTCCTCTCCTGGGAGAGACATTGTTTGAAACTGCTTGCAGATGAGGATGCTTAAAAAGAAGAGCATCAGCTGTGTTCTGTGTGTAGAGCTCGAGTTTAATGGCTCTGCAAGCTAGCCAGAGACCTGCTAAAGAGCGACAGGATTGAAATGATTATATGTTGCTTTTCTGTCACTTATTTTTGCTTTGTGGGCATCAGACTGAATGGACTGTGTTGTTGTAAAATATTCTGAAATATTTCTCTGTATTGTTTACAGTAGCACTGGGTGAAAGTTTTCATTCTTCTCTTCTGACGTGTACAATTCTTTTTCCAGTCAATAAAAGATGACACAGTAAATTTTCTCTTGGAAGGAGATTGGTATTTACATGCAGTGTCAGTCTTGGTAGCTCGGAGGCCTGTGCTGCTCCATAGGACTAATAAATGAATGGTAAACTCAATTGACAGTGTCAGAGGCATATTTCTATTGAAATTTAATGTCCTAATGATCTGAAATTGGAGTTAAGAAAACAAATTACAGCCCTTGGTTGGGGAATGGATTTCTCTGAAAATACACTTAATACTTTGGTGCCTCAGTTCCCACATGTTTAAAATTAACGCCACTCCTGCTTGTCTTTCTCTGATAAGCCTTCAGAGTTTGGGGTTCTGTGCTTATTTTGGGGTGCTGAACTATGACACAGAATTGTTTATTTGTGGACAATAAAAAAACTCTTGTTTTCATGACAGGGAAGAGATCAGATAAACCACACACTGTTTCTGTGGACCACATTAGCACTCATTCACAGCTTTCTCCTGAAATGCTGTTTTGATGTTTCTCACAAGCTGTGGGAGCTTCTCTTTATTTCTCTGGTGCTACTTTTTGGTCTTCCTCCTTTACAAACACACTACAACAATTTCAAACACTTCTGAGTGCCACAGTGTTTGGCAATGGCATTTGCACAACTCTCTCAGCAGCTGTCCTAATGAAGGAGAGCAGTTAGATATGTAAGCTCCAGTGACATTTAGCCCTGCCTATAGTGATATTTCATGAGCGTGAGATGCTGAACAAATTTTTGTGTATTTTTTCCCAACAGAGATCAAAACAGACATGCAAAATATTGCACATATTCCCTGATGATGGTGTATGTGTAGTACAGGACATGGTGGGAAGAACAGCTGTTTCATGGCACAATTTCCTGTAGTTACTAACATCAAAATTTATCATGAAGTATCTTTGACACAGCTGAACTAAATGGCATTGTCTGTGCTGCTCCTTACCTCATGAAAGAGGTCCCTTGAACCATTAACAGCCTGAATGATTTCAAAAAAGAACCTGAGTTGCTGCAGCCATTGTAGCCATTTGCTGTTTTATCCTGCTCCAAAGGTCTTTGGGGTAAATCCACTGAAAGCTTACCTGGTGCATTCCTCCCAGAATGGAAGGAAAATCTGAGTGCCTATGGACCCATATCACGTGTGGAGATAGTTAAATGAGGTAAATAACTGTTCATGTGTTTAACCAGAAATAAGGTTGCAGAGAGAGATATATGCTGGTGTAACTCCCTGAAAGAGATTGGTATCTAATGTCTCATTGACACTAAAACTGGGGAGTCCCATTTGTCTCCCCATTCTTTCTTTTCTCTCTCTCCCTTCCTGGATTGCCTTGTACTGGTTCTAGCACATGTGGAACCATCTCTGAACCAAATCACTTGCTTAAGTTGTTGGAACTCTAGCTCAACAAAAAAAAAATTAAAATATTTAGAATTAATGAGCTGAACTGACTCAGATGAGGGTGCAACGGAAACCAGGGACTGTGCAAAGCATAACTGTGTAGACAGTTTTGGGGAGGAGCAGTGAAACAGTGACAGCCCATTTAGTTGGCATCTTGTCACTCACCCCGAGACACTCCTGGTCAGAAGTTTTGACTGTGGTTTCTGTTCTGTGGAATCGGCATTCTTTTTGTGTTGCACCACCTTGGATCCCTGATGCTCAGCTTGCTCTCCATGGCTCTGGTTCGGCACGAAGATGTGGGTGGGGAATACATGGTTACAGGTACATGTTGTTACAGGTAACAACACCATCTCATCCCAAGGATATTTTTGTGACTGTTGGTGTCCTTGGTCAGACCCCTGGGGAAAGATAAAACATTTTCTTCTCTACTTTTTAAAAACTAACAGGGATTAGCCTGAAATCTCACAGCGCAAGTGCAAGAGCAGGGGAAACTTTCAGACAAAAGTTGAATGTCTTTTAAATACTGAAACAAGTGACTCTCATGTAGCGGAGCCTTGGGGGAGAGGAAGGACTGGATTGCACAGTATGTAAAGTCCTGTATCCTACTGTAGGTCTCTGCATTTTTGGAGCCTCCAATGGGCTCCAGAGGTACCTATTAAGATCACTACATGACTGGAGCTTCTAATGTGTGAGCTGGAACTGAGAGCAGACCTTAAAGCGCTTACTAGTGCACAGCACAATCCACAGACTGGCTTATGAGGTTATTTTTATGCATCTCCACAGAGAGACATGAAAGCCCCATGAGCTGGGCTTTGTCGAGACGCAGTTCTTACACCAAGAGACAATAAAGGAGTCACAGGCTGCCACTGGCCTGTTGCATAACAGGATCAGACATTTTAATGAGCTTCTGCTAGTCCAGGGTTCGTCAGCCCTGCTGATTTGTAATCAAGCAGGACACTGCTATAGAAACCACTCCAGCAAACAGCATTTTTGAATGTACTTAAGAAGATGAGTTTGAATTGAAATGCAAACGAACTGTGGATCAGTTCACCTCTTTCTGAATTGTAGGAGCCTGTTTGCTCTACTGTTCATATTACAGTTTAACTCAGCTTGAATTTAAGTTTTTAGAGGTATTTTGTACATCTCATTTCACAAAGCAACAAGTTTCCTCTGGTTCTTTAATATTTTTCCCACTATAATTTCTAATCCCACTTTTAAACAAAGAATTACAAAGAAAAAATGATAAATACATCTTCAAAATTTCTCTAATAATTTATTCTATAAAATATATTTCTAAAAGAAATAGATCCAAAATTAATTTAACGGATAATAGTCTATATGACAGAGTGGAACAGCTGTGAAATAACATGAGTTGTTTGGGTTTTTTTAAACTGTTGAATTACAAAGCAAAATGAAAGGATTCTCCACACGATTCTGTTGACTAGATCAAAGCAAACTCAGTAAAGAAGGGAAAAACTGTTTAACAAGTCATACCCTTAAAATTTGCATTACTGTTGAAGACCTCACATCTACTACAAGATATTTATGATGTTACTCAAGAGAGCACAGGAAATATTCTATGTTATCATTTACTGTATCCCTTAGGACCCAAAACTTTCAATGACATTACCCTTTTCCTACACCAAAATCCTACTTATGTCACCCTGTTATAAGCCACTTCAGAAAGCTGTGTTTTACTTCTCACTGTAGTTTACCAAGACTATGTTATACTAAACTGGTGTATTATCAGTGAAGGATTGTGTTGGGCTACAATTTTTCATAGGTTAAAATTTCCTCTGACACTCTTGCCTGAATGAATCTCACAAAGACTTTCCCTTTCCTGGCCAGCCTTTTAAATAAACATAAACCAAACCCGATCCATGATGCACAGCAGAGTGCTTGGGGAGTTCTCCAGGAACAGCTGCTAAGATCAAATGGACAAAGGGAATTCAGCACCACCCATCCCTTGTATTATCTTTTAAAGCTCCAGGAGCTTAATCCTTCCTGTGAATAAGGTCTGTTGTCCCGCTTGCCATTACCACTAACGTATTATATTCTGTGTAAAACTCTGCTTCCTCATAGATGTGCACCTGCAGAAAAGCTAATGTATAAAGGTCCAAAGTCTCTGGAATTAACCTGAGTCATAAAATGAAAGCTTCCTTTTGCACTGCAAGGAATGATTTCCTATGATCTAAATAACACTAAACCGAATTTAGTTATTAAAAATGTTTATTAGTGTTTTTGCAAAGGTAATAAAAGCCAATACAATAATCAGTATTTCTGCAGGCTGATAGACTGTGCTTCCAATACAGCAAGAAATAGTCAGTTTACCAGCCCCATATTCTCTTTCGTCTGCCTGGAAAGGTAGTTATAGTCTGCCCATAAAAGAGAGAAATAGCTTTACTCCCAATATATATGACAGGAGTATATTTCATTCCTGGGAGTTAAATTTTATTGAGAATTTTGAAAGGCTGATTTTGATCATATTCAGCATTTTTCCATTCTCAAGCTGACCTCTGAAAACCGGAAATGTTGAATGAAAAAACAATCTGGATGCAGAGCAAGTGGCATGTTGGAGATGTAGGGAGGTTTATCACAGCTATGTTTGTGGCAGGAAAGCCTAGGAGAGACATTCTCTTTCAGAATTCCATCCATTATTGCACGCCCATTTTGTGGCCCTAACAGTGAAAATGCTAATGTACTGCCTGTATCCTGTTACCACTACCTTACACTGAAAACACACACAAAAAAAATAATCAAAATTTGCCACCTTGGGTGGATAACAGTTTAAGACAGGGCATATAATTATAATCAATTAAAAATAAATATTTTATATCCTAATTGCTATGATTTCTCTGTGATGGTGTCTTTCCATAACAGTAATTCTGTCTACTGCATTCCAAGTCTCTTTTCTATCAGTAATTGTTCTTTTTATTTCCTGATTTGGTCAGTAACACTCTAGCTTTTGAAAAAAATAACAAGAATAATCCTGTCTCTTCCCTTTACTTTGTTTAGATGTTTGTGATTACTTGCATTTAGTCCTCCAACAGAGTACTCTCCTCAAAGCTAAATGGAAAGAGAATATTAGACCATTCATGAAAGGTAAGTGTACAGAGAATGGAGCTGAATATTCTCTAAATACTCAGAGAATATTCTAGTGCTTAATTTCTCACTAAGCACTAGAAATTAAATTGTTTACTGTATTAAAATGGGGTTTTTCCCTCAGCAGAACCTGTTCTGGTGACCTCATCTTTAAAAAAATGAGGCCATAACAGAATAAGGTTGATAACATTGAAAATTATTGTTTTTTAACCTGCAAATACATTAGGATGAAAATTTCAAATTTTGAAAGGCAACACATTATGTATCATCACATATTTAGTGGTGTGATGTTGGACAGTTTAACTGATGTTCTCTGAGGAGCAATAAGGCATGTGCTAGGCTGGATACGTTGCTGCTCCTCCACCATCACTCCCAGACACAGAGAGAAGGCTGTCAGATATGTGAGCTCTTCCACAGGGAGGTATTTCTGTGATATGGGACTGGGATAAGAACCCACTGAGAACAGCGGTGAGAGAAGGACTTGGGGGTTCTTGTGGATGAAAAGCTGGACATGAGCCAACAGTGTGTGCTTACAGCCCAGAAAGCTAACCCTATCCTGGGCTGCATCAAAAGGACCATAGCCAGCAGGTCGAGGGAGGTGATTCTCCCTCTCTCCCCTGCCCTGGTGAAGGGCCTACGTGGAGCATCGCATCCAGCTCTGGGGTGCTCGGCACAGCAAAGATGTTGGCGCGGGACTGGGGGATGCCAGGATGGTGATCGGAGGGCTGGAGCACCTCTGCTGTGAACACAGGCTGGGAGAGCTGGGGTTGTTGAGCCTGGTGAAGGCGCCGGGGAGACCCTATCACACCTGCCAGTGCCTGAAGGGAGTTTATAAAAGAGAGTAGCTTTTTACATAGGCAGATAGGGTGGGGACAAGGGAGATGCGTTTAAACTAAAAGAGCAGACGTTTAGATTACATGTTAGTAAGAAATTCTACACTGTTGAGGGTACTGTGAGGCACTGGCACAGGTGGCCCGGAGGAGCTCTGAGAGGAGATGACATTCCGGGCCGTGGAGCAGCGGGCGCACCTTCCGCACCCAGACCAGCGGTGCCCCGCTCATCCTCCCGCACCCAGACCAGCGGTGGCCCCGCTCATCCTCCCGCATCCAAACCAGCGGTGCCCCTGCTCATCCTCCCGCATCCAAACCAGCGGTGCCCCCGCTCATCCTCCCGCACGGGCGCTGCGGGAGCCGTGTCGGCGCCGCCGCGCACCCCGGGGCCGACACAGGTGCGGGGCAGGGGCAGGTGCGGGTCACGGGGCAGGTGCGGTGCGGTGCGGTGCGGGTGTCCCGGCAACCGCGCGGCCAATGGTGGCGGGGCGGGCGGGGCGGGCGGGGGTTTAACCCGGCGGGGCCCCGCAAGGGGCAGCACTGGCCGCGGGGTGCGGAGCGGGGCTGGCTCGGGAGGCGCCGCCTTCTTGTCCCTGCAGCCGCAGCAGGTGGGGGGTGTGCGGGCTCCTCCTCCCCGTCACCAGCGGCGCGGGAGGAGCGTCCGGCGGGGCCGCGTCCCGCCCCGCGCGGCGGTAACGGCGGGTGCGGGAGGGTGCGGGGCTGGGGGACCGGGGCTGGGGCTATCGGCATTGCACTGGGGGTACCGGCATTGCATTGGGGGTCCCGGCACCGTGCTGGGGGTACCGGTGCCCGGGTACCGGCACTGTGCTCGGGTACCGGCTCCGAGGTACCGGCGCTGTACTGGGGGTACCGGTGCTCGGGTACCGGACCTGGGGGGTACCGGCGCTGCGCTGGGCTCTCCCACCCACGGGGCCGGCGTTCCCGCGGTCCGGGCTCGGCCCGGGCCGGGCAGGGCCCCGTGCGGGGGAGCAGGCTCTGGCGGCGGCGGTGCTGCGGGTGTTGATCCGCGCTCCCTCCCGTCAGGCTCCGGCTGACCCGCAGGGACGAGGGAGAGCTGCGGTTCGGCGGGGCTGTGCCGGCTGTTCCTCGCCGCGCTCCAAGGCCCAGCGTTTTGCCATCTCTGTGGAGCTACGAGCGGCAGATGCTCGGAGGTGGGAGCCGTAAAGCTTTCTACTGAGTCAGGGAATTTGTGGCTGCTCGGGTTGAGCTGGTGGTTCACGTGATGTGAGAGTGCAGGTTCCGTGAATGACCTGGGAGTTTTTTAAAATCTTGTTCCAGATTTTATTTACTTGCGACACAGCTCGTTTCGGTCTGCAGATCAAACCGTAATGCGAGACAGGTTTGTAGTGTTACTGCATCCCCTGTTTGTGTAGAATGCTCTGCTGCTTGCTGTGCCGTCAGTGAAATAGTTACGCGAGGCTCCATAGGCTGCCAAGGTATGATAGGAATTTCAGGGCTATGACTTAAAATAGGAGGCAGTCGAAGTAAAACGTAAATGTATTAGATAAATTTTAATAGTGAACTTAGAAAGGAGACTATAGGGAGGCTGTTTGATAAATGGAGACTTCAGCTTACGTGTTTAGGGGGAAAGAGGTTATTTTGTTTTTTTTTTTTTTGATGGGGGAAGGGGAGCAGAAAGCTGTGGTATTATCAGTTATAATTTGGACTGGAGAGAGCACAGGAAAGGATCATACCAGGCTCATTAGGTGCAATATCTCGTTTCTGAAGCTGGCAGCAGATGCTAAGATGGCAAGTATAGGTTGCTTGTACAGCAATGCTTTTATCTGTTTATCCTCCCAGTATACTGAGGGCTGGAGCTGAAGGATTTCTGGGCAGAGGTTGTATCTGTCTTTTTAATAACTGCTGATGAATATTTTTTGAAGAATTAGAGGCAGTTTGTGTATTTAGTGTTCACAGCACCTTATGGTGGTGTAAGTCCACAATTTAACTGTGTTTTGTGTGGGAAAATGCCCTTATTTACCATCCTTTGCAGTGAATGTTTCATTTTGCTCTTTATAACTGCTGTGTTAAAAGAAGCAATAAATAATTGTTTTCTGTATGTTTGTCCTATTTCTCTAGCTATTTCCTCTTCTACCTGGGAAGTCATAGCTTGTTAGTTTCTTGTATGAAAGCACTGGTTGACCTTGTTGCACCGTATTCAGGTCCACTTCGCCTTTTTTTACAGGGTAGGTTGTACCTGTGTGTGGTATTTTAAGCTGGAGTAGCTTAGTGTTCATACAGAGACTTTCTGTCTTCTGGTCTCCTGTTCTGTTCACTGCCTGGGAGCTGTTATTTCCAGAGGACTAATCACAGTAACCCTGGGATCTCTTCCTGCATGATAATGCCTAACTAGTGGCTGTTGGTTTAAGTACATAGCAGTGTTGTCTTTTTCATTGTGTTAGTTTGCATTTGTGAACAAGGAATTTCAGCTGCTGATTTTTATCATCCATTTGTTTTGTATGAGAGCAACCTTCTCCAGTTTGTCAGTGAAGCATGGTGTTTGTTTTTGTGAATAACTCTGTATAGTACACGTGAACATCACCTGTTCATCACCTTTTTAAATGTATTGAACCAAAGGGATGCCTGCACAGACTCCTTTGGGACTCTAATTTTTGTTTCTTTGGGCCTTCCATATGCTCTCCTCACCTTTCTTTAACTTATTCCTACACTTTGCCCTTCCCTATTTATAACTGGTCATTGATAAATCCTCTGATATCTTAGTTTAAGAGCTTTCGGAGGTAACATTGTGAAAAGCTTTTTGAAAATCCAATTATGCTCTCTTGCCCAGGTGTGCTGGATTATTCCTTCTTCCAGAGCACTGTGGCAGACTTGCTAATGTTCCTCCCCTAGAAGGTATGCTGACATTTCACCAGTCCTATTTGTTTGCAGTTGCCAAGTCTGGTCTATGACACATTTTGATTAACAGAAACCTAGAATTTTCATGAGAAATACTCCTTGAATTCCGTGGTAACCTTTAGAGAAATTATAGTTACTTTCTTGCATTCCATGCCTGATTTAACTTGCAGGTTATATGTTACTGAAACTTGTGAGTTTCATAATTTCTGGTGTCTGAAATACTAGTTCTGCCTCTGCCCAGTAAATATCTCATCAGCTTTAGGAACTAGTAAGGTAGAAGTTTGGGTTTTTTCTGGTTTTCTGTTTGGTTGTTTCTTTCTTTTTCTTTTAAAAAGTTGTCTGCTTGCAGAGACAGGCAAGCTATCAAGTCTGGCTAAAGCTGATCTCAGGAAGATGAGGAGAAGATGCACAAGACAGTTTCTATGTTTCCTTCTTGACTGTAACATGGGGAGACTTGGTAACAGGATGTTCTGCTTCAGCTACATGTGGTTTGTGAATACAAAGAAATACAATTTTGAAGATTAACAGTAGAGCTGTTGTTTAGTGATAGGAAAATGCTGATGTGAAATCTATCATGTTCGTTCAAAATGGGGTAGGAATTTGGGAGCCAGGTAAAACATTTCCACATGTTTCAACTTTTTAAGTGATGGAAATAACAGAATTTCAGTCATCTTTGTATGTAAAATGCAGAGTTAAATCTTGAGGTAGTAGTTCAAATAATATCCCTTGTAACCTCAGTGTTTGAGGCAAAGACCATGACAGAACAATCCTTGAACACTGAATTTCATCAGGTGTGAGAGTACATTCTTGTGTGGTTACATGGATTGAGAAGATTAAATATTTATTTTCTTAAAACCCTTCTTAATTTTAAAGATTTGTTTGTTTTTCTTAGGGGTGTTGCTTTGTGTTTTTTTCCCAAGTAAAGTAGAATGGAGAAATGTACTTGGGATTTTCCAAGTATGATGCATTCAGAATGAAGCAGAGACCTGGGTAGTTTGACTTGCTTTTTCACATTACTTTGGACAATGCTGGAAATCTGACATTATTTGAAGTTTCCATAGGGTGTGGATAAGTGGAGGGATTCCCTCACCCTCCTTTTAAAGCTAATTCAAAATTGTGGCAATTTAATCATTATTCTAAGTGTGGGAGAAAAAAATCTGGTATCTGCTTTCATTGTAAGACCCATCATTAAAGTTACAATATTAAATAAAGGTCACTAAAACTGTAATAGGTTTTTAGAGGAAGAAATCCTTTGAACTATACAATTATCACTGAATATGATATACATATTAGTGCTTTAATTATAAACTGTTATTAAAAATTCTGTAGAGAGATAATGACTGTCAAAACTCAAGGGAGGAAATGCAGGGACTTTTGATGCCTAAGGATTTTATGTATTTTTTAGTGTGTATTTTATGGATTTTTAGAGCTTTAGGAGTAAGGATTTCTAAG
>JAWWEW010000006.1:14280196-14447570 GCA_035583185.1 Anabacerthia variegaticeps | reverse complement strand
CACATTAAAGGTATTTTCTATCTTATCTCCATTAACCTTGTGCAGAGTGTCTGTTTTGCAGGATTTCAGGCATCACTTTCATGGCAATAACATGAATTAAAACAAGTTATGTCATTATGTTATCAGTGATATATTTGTAAACCTACAGTGTCATGACTGGAGTGTATCTTAAATTTACCTACACTTGTGTATCCTTGTGTCTATCTGGATAAAAGCCATCTGTGGATTATTAGACAAAAGCTTTAAACAGCTCCACAGCTCCTTTTGGGTATTATTTTAGTGGAAAAAAAATAATATTGGCCTTTCAGAAAATGTTCACCCCCACAGTTTTGCAAGTTGAAACACATGCATGTGACAATTTGCATTAGCACTTGAAATATACAGGGAAGGAATGTTTGACAGTTTCTGGTCGATGTTGACTTTTCAATCTTTTTTCTGAGACAGTGCACCTCTCTACCTTGGGGGGTTAAAAGTTTTCTGGGTTACCAGATACTGCATTTTCAACTTGTGTCCCACCCCGTCTAGGTTAGAGATGACCAGATGGTGCAATATGATCACAGCACAGTGCTGTGACAAGTGATTCTCTGCTGGTTGTCTGAATGACTTTTACAAACGCAGTTATAACTGCTCCTTTTCAAGTTTAAGCATAGTATTTAGAAAGTTAAGGTATGCTGCATTGTGTTAAGTTTATAATTCTACTGCTTGCTGCTTTTGATTTTCAAGCTGTGATATGGCCAGAACTCAGGCTTACTTAATCAGATCTCGATCTTAAATCATGGCATGATTATGGTCAGTCCCTCCCCTGTCCCTTAAAACACAAAACAGTAACTAAGAACAGCTTCTTTCAGCTCCTTTGTTTTGTGAAATGTACTATTTTTGAACTTTAATCTAAACTTGTTCTTGAAAAGAAATATGTGTGTATTAGTGAATTATCTAGGAGTTTCTGGAAATATTTCTGTAGATTTTTGTCCAAAAATTCCCCAGGTGCCTTTCAAAAAAGTTCTGGTATGTTATTACTGTGACAACACTTTTTTTTTAAAGTTCTTTCTTTTTTTTATACTTCACTTGTTCCAAAAAAACACTTGAATGCCTTGTTTTGATTACTGCTTCTTTGGTATTAATCAAGCTCTCTGCGATTTTAGTGGAGTATATGTTGGGGTTTTTTGTTTGATACTTAGATTTCTTTTTGCAGCGAGATGGTTCTGCTGGTATGTTCAGATATTTGAAATTGGGATCCAGAGGCCCATTTTTGGACGATCCATCCATGTCTCGTCCTCTCCAGGAATTTCTTGCTTAGGACAGGAAGTGATGCTCCTAATTGGCACAATTACATCTAGAAAGCAGTGGGCTTTTACGTATTTATGGACAAGTCATTGAGTCTTCTAGGGCAGTAGCTACAATAAATCCCTGTGTGCAGAGAATGGGTACGGGGCAAAATCTGTAAGAAGTGACAGCAATTTTGGCTCTTCAGTGGTTTTCTCTCCTACCTGCAGTCAGTGAGATTTTTGACATTAGTATGAGATACTGGGAAACAGCAAAATTATGTTTTTGTCTGCTATTGCATTTTTTTCTAACCATCATTGAAGGGGAGGAAAAAGACACAAAACCTTCTTGCTACTTTCCTTGGTTAAAGTCCTTTCTGTTGACTAGAATAGCGTAGGAAGGTCTCTAAAGTACTTTTCAGTCTTATGTGTTGTTTTATTATTCTTCCATAATTACATGAAATACTGCCCCAGAATTATGCATTTTCATCCTCTATATGAATATATTCTCTGGTGTGTTAAGAGTGCACTGCAGTGTACAAAAGGTCCCTTCTGAATACACTGTATCTAAATTAATTTCACATCCACTCTGTCTTCATCAGGAATGCTCATCTTTAGCTCTTGCATGCTTTAGTGAGGCTATATTGAGACATGTTGCTCCAGAGAAAATGCCTACACTGGGAAGGAAATGTATCTGATGGGTATTAATCACTGGATAACTTTAGAGGTCATTGCTGAGGTGCTGAACTGGCAGTAGAAGCCATGTGGAGCTGATGAGATGATCTTAGCACAAGATTGAATGCTATGAGCCTTTATCTTTTGCAGCTGACACAGAATTGTCTGGTTCTGCACATCTGAATTTTAGTTTGAAATATAGTGTGTAAAGACGAACCAAGTGCAAAAGGCTGAACACTCCTTGAAATGATTACTTCTTTAAAGCTACTGCACTTGTCTGATGGCACATAATAATTTGAGATATTTTGGGGTAGTGGTCTAACAATTGAAGGAAGTTTTTGAGTTTGGTGCCTTTCAAATCTTGAAATTGCTGAGGATAGTTTTCAGTCTGATGTATTAAACAGTGTGCAGTGGACTGCAGGGGGTCTTCTCAAGACATAAGGCCTGAGCTTTCAAGGTTGAGAGAAGAATGTAGTTGCATTATCTGGACTTTATTGTACTTCTTGTATACTCTTGCTTTGTCCTCACTAGGCATCCCTCTGAGCTTGGGTTTGTGTGTTAATTTTCTAATGTGTCCTATTGTTAATAGGGTGTCACTGGAGGGGAGTCTTGATAAACATCTACGCTGAATGAATCTGCATGTGACTTGCAGGGCTTCAGTTTTGAGAATCGTTGCATTTGCACACCTGGACTAGTTGTGTTTCTGCTTCCAGTCAAACATTGTCTGAGGTGAGAGATGCTGTGGCAGAATGGTATAGTTGGCGTAGAGAGACCTGGGGGCTGATAATGCTATACGTTCAGGGAATGTAGACGATAAAATCTCATAATAGGTATGCAGTCTCTTAGAGAATAAAAGCCAGTTTGTTTGGAAGTAATGGTGTATCTGAAATGTGAGTAGTGTTTCTGTGAACTTTCCAACATCCTTAATGGCATTTGTGTGTCTTGAGGTTCCTAAAAGCCTTTTGAAATGTCTTAGTAGAATGCAGGAGTGCGATGTCAGTAATGAGAATATACTTGTACCTTAATTTGCCGCCTTTTTTCCTTATGTTCACACATTTATTTATTCAATGGATGAAAAGATGAAATGAAACTAATATGTTATAAGTGTGCCCTCTTAAAGCTTAGCTTGACTTTGAATTCCATTTTTAAAAGCACAGTTATTTAGTTAATTTCTGGACCCCTTGGTTTTACAGGGAGGAAAAAATGGAAAAAATGTGCATAAATTTATATGTGCAGAGAGAAAGCAGAATAAAACATTGGCTAAACAAGAACAGCAACTAGATTGTTGTGCTGACTGTGTTTTCTTGCTGCTTTTGTGTACTTTTTGGATATGAAGCCTTTCAGGAATTACTAAATTGCATCACATATGAGGAATAGCTGTTTACCTTTTTTCCACACAAATTTGTGAAGCTGGAGAAATATTCATCTATCTGTGTACTCTTTTTAGTGGTTTTTTTAGTGCTGAGCATTCTGTAAGATGACTGCGCACCAGTATGGTGTCTTAAAAACTTGTTACTTTGGACACTGTGTTCTGTGCTTTGTAATATTGGTGAGGATTTTTACTGTCTGGGTTCTCAAGAGACCTTTTGGATAACAGTGCCCTTTTTTTTCCCCCCTTCTTCCCTTCTTTTTCCTCCCTGAATGATAACTTTTCCCACAGTGATAAAAATATGTTTTGGTGTCAGAAATTTAGAAGCTGCTTATCCAGAGTGTGTTTATTGAAACATTATCAGGGGATTGGGGGAGAACATCCCTGTGCTCTGAAAGTCTACAGAGTCCCTATAAAAGAGACTAGAGACTTTGTTCTAAAGTGTTGCTTAAAACAAGGAGGCCTTCTTTCCTGTCAGGTGGAAAGTTTGTTTCCTTGAAGTATCATTGTTCCCATAACAGCTGATGGGTTGTGCTGTCCAAATCTTAAGCATCCAAGCTGGATTTAAAGTTTCCAGCAGTGAGATAATTAATGCTATTATGTGCCTTCTTAATGTGTGGTGGAGGTAGGGTGAGGGGACAATCAGTTTGTTCTTTCATACGAGTGGGTGGCTTTCCTTTGGTTCCTGGAGGGACAGTGCTGTACTGAGCGGTTGTGCCAGCAGGGTAAGGCTTCTCCTATTTGTTTTCTTCAAAAATTTTGGAATTTCTGCAGAGAAGCAAGTAACTTGCCAGGGAAAGGCTATATAAGTAAATGTAGAAGTTAATTTAGGTAGTTAAATGTTTATTAGAAGTTCCTCTGCTCCCTGCCAATATATTTTCTCTAGGGCCTGTATAACACTCCCCTTTAAGTAATAATCCCACTTAGATTTATCCCACAGAGACTTATATTAAAACTTCATATAAGTTCACTTTGATAAAATTGCTTCCTGATTATGTGGCAGGAAAACACTTAACATTTGTCTTGCTGTGTTTTCTCTGATGTGTATCAACAGAAACAACTGAGTTATCTATAGTGTGAGTCATTATTTTCATGTGTGCATGGTATTTTAGCTTTAGTTAATGGTTTACAAGATGGTTAAGTTTGAGGCTAAATATTGATAGGTGCATCATTTTTATAGTGGAATATTTGCTGTGTTTACTGTGTTCCAAATGCTATGTAAATATGTAGAAAAGTTTTACGTGGTTCAAGTTCAACAGTTGCTCTCCTGTGCCTGCTTTAATCTTGTAGCTGTATTAGCTGCTTTTGTTAATCTAAAATGCTGTTGCTATTTTAGGAGATGCCTACGTAACACACATTGGCAGCAATTGTGCAGAATACTTCATCACTGAACCAGTTGCTCAGGTACCCTGCCTGTCTTTGTTGCTATGGGAGATTGGAAGACTATTACTGTGCCAGTGCTGTCATCAGGTAAACTGCTAATACTGTGAGTTTAGTGGACTTGCTGATTTTACCAGTGATGTTATAGCTGCTAAAGAGAAGGCGATTGGAATTTTGTGTATGACACATTTGATTGGCTAAACAGAGTTTTAAGTAACATATAGTACAAACAGTACTTTGTCTTGGATTGAGTCCTTACAGAAATGCTACTGTAAAGTACTATGCTTTCACATATATGGAAAGGTTTTAAGACTCTTCAGTCATATTTTATTTTTTTTTTAAGTCACACCTA
The DNA here is from genome assembly GCA_035583185.1 of Anabacerthia variegaticeps. NCBI lineage: Eukaryota > Metazoa > Chordata > Aves > Passeriformes > Furnariidae > Anabacerthia > Anabacerthia variegaticeps. Next base: position 14,442,532 of record JAWWEW010000006.1, on the reverse strand, counting down.
CCAGCATATCTCATGCTTTCGGATGTTTCTTTACTTGTTCTGTGTTCTTTTGCCTCATAAATTGCCTACAAGTTTGTTAAAGAAGTAAATATCTTCTTGTCTATTTCTACCTAGGGGAAGAGCATACGCTTAATAAGAATAAGGATACCATATATCTTATATGAATTTTTACTAAATGAACATCTCTTGCACCTGCATAGGAAAAAGTGATTTAAAAAGTTGTGTTGTAGCAAGTCAATAGGCAAAAAAGTTTGGTTACTTTTTTTCCTCGGTGGATGAGCAAAATTTAAATGATACAATACCTTAATGTTATTGAGTCTAATTTGTCAGTGGAATTCTATCTTTTTTTTTTCTCTTTTTTTTTATTGTGAGTTGTTTAGTATATGTCGTTCTAGATGAAATTCTAAGCTCTAGAATTGTAAATTTCTGTAAAAACTTGAGTGCATAAGGACTTGATTTTTTTCAATGTGAGTTGTCTTAAACTATTAGCCCTGATTTGTTTCTTAATCTTTAACTTTTAGATAGCAAAAATATAATTCAATATACCTCAGAAAGGAAGAGATCTCCTACAAGCATGAACTCACAAGTGCTACGCTTGCCACTGCCTTCATCCAAAAACATGCACAGCTTTTACAGTGCCTTTTGCACAGAAGACAATATTGAACAGAGTATATCCTATATTGATAGGGTAAGCCAGATCTTTTTGTTTATTGAAGGTTGTGTGCAGGTGACATTAAATCAATTGTGGTAAAAAAGATTGACTGGATTTAAGAAGGCTTATTCCTCAGTGCTCAGAAGCTCAAGTTGGTGGGGAGTAGGATTTAGGGTTTTGCCCTTCATACAGGATTTCACCTGATACTGTTACTGTCTTTTGGAGAATTGTGGGAGTTTGATCCGATTACTGATCTCTTTCTCCTCCCTCCCCCATCTCTTTTGCCAGGAATTGACAACACTGGGCTTTCCTTCTATTTATGCGGAGTCCAAAGGAAAAGAATTAAATTTAATATCTATCATAAATTGTATGAATGAATTGCTTACACTGCAGCACAAGAACCTTCGAGCTCAGGAAGAAGTAGAAATGCAGCATCTGAAACTGGGAAGTGATATGGATCACTTGCAGAACTGCTATGCTAAATTAAAGGTAGAAAACGAGATCATTCCACCAATATTGCGCAGTCCTGTACTTTCTTAACAGCAAGTTTGGTTTTGGTTTGGTTTTTTTTTCCTCCCAAGTCCTAATCTGTGGTTGTATTTTCACGTGCATTTTGGGTTTTTTTGAAGTCTTTTTTTTTTTTCCAGTTGAAAAGGCCTTAAAGTTAATGAAATAAGAGTTATCAAAAAAACTGAAAGTAGAATTATGGCCTTTTTAATCGAGAAAGAGGGAAGACTGTTCAGATTGGAAGTGTTAATGTATACTGTGGGTGGAAATGTTAAACACTCATGTTCATATGATTTAATATTGTTTAAAAGGGTATGCCCAGCTCTGAAACACAAATTCTCAATAGAATTGTAACAAGTAAAAGCATAAGGGAACACTTCTAGTACATTACAGTTTTTATCAGTTTTTCTATGTCATTATTTTTTTTCCATATTTTTGTTGTTGGATTCCTTCAATATCTGACTACAAAGCCTCTTTATAAGAATTTCTCAGAAGCTGTTGTCAAAGCAGAAGTTACTAAGCTTCATTTTATCAGGATAAACACATGCACAAGGTTAGTCACTGTGGAGTAGCTGATATATTGGAAGTTCACATACTGTGCTACTTCATGGGCTCTTGTATGTGCAGTAATACTAGAAGAGACTTGTCTTTCTCTTGATTCTGTCAAAAGATTAAAATATAAAACAAGAAAAATTATTTCAATGCATGATTCAGTGTTTTTTAGGCTTGCTTTCCATTTGGGCTGGCCAGCACTACCTCCTTAATAAATACTTTTGTAGATTCTCAAAATCATAGTAGTCCTTCTGCTGAGATTGGCATCTATATAGAAGCATTTTGATGGGACATTAAAAGTCGTGTGTAACTGCACTCAGTTTTACACAAACACTATATAGTCTTAATTTCCAGAACACTCCAGTTGCTTTCCCTAGACATGCAGCTTTAAGGTGAAAGGGGGAAAACTTGTTAGTACTGCATCAATCCCAGGTTATTTAATGTGGCTGTCAGCTTGTAAAGTTTCTCAGGTACCATATAGCAATCCTCTTGTCTTCCACTGTTCTGTTACCTGTATTACATTGTGGATTGCTTAAAAGTTCTTGTTGCTTAAATGTATCTACACATTTGTCCCTCACTATGCGTATGAAGGAAAAGAGCTTGTGTGTAGTGTTTGGATGTCATTTAAGCTGCCAATTTCAGGTCTTAGTCTCGTATTTGTGGACAAAATTTTCTGAAATGCTAGGTTTGCATCATCTGTCTAGCCTTCTCTGTATATGTGAAATCTCCTGTATGTATTGTTATGGTCACAGTCTGCATATCTGTATTAATTATACCCTTGATTATTTAAGAGAAATGTTCCAGTAAAATCATAGCCCTGAATTCATACAGGTTTCTTAGTATCCACCTCACTTTCCCAGTATGAATATACTTACAGAATCCTGACTTAATGAAAATTTCACAACTGTATAAGATATCTGTTGAATACTAAGCCAAACCTCAAGTGAGGTGGTTTGGCAGTTTGGTTTGCATGGTTTGTTTGGGTTTTTTTTAAATCTTTTGCTATTAATCCTTATTGATACTGAACTATCAACACTTTTTCTAGGAACAGTTGGAATTATCTAAAAGGGAAATAGTTGGGCTTCAGGAAAGAGACAGACAACTACAAAGCAAGAACAGAAATTTGCACCAGTTACTTAAAAATGAAAAGGATGAAGTGAGTCATTTTGTACATTAACACAAGTCATTACATAGATATTGAAGAACGTTTTGTTGCATGGAGTCTTGTAATTGCTCATTTTGAATGTTGTTGGTTTTTTTGTTGGTAAGTGTTGTTTTTCAAGGCAACTGGTGTGTTACATATGAATAAATAGGCTCTAAAAGGAATACGTCCAAGTTACAGTAATAACAGAGTATTGCAGATGTGCAGTTTTCTGGGACTTTCTATACTTAAGAATACAGATTTATCATAGAATGTTTAGAAATATCTAAAAGCAGGAGGGGCAGTAGGATTCAGTCACTTACTCAAACATTTGTGTATAGGGGCTTTTCTTTTTTTGGTTAGAGGAGAGCAAAACACCATAAAGAAGAGAGATGGGGGGAAACCCAGCTTGAAAGCACAGTCTCACTAAACTTAAATGTCTTGAAAGAATCAAGATCAGAAAACACTTCAACAACCGTGACACTGCTTAGTGTGGGATTTGTTTCCAGTGTGCTCCTTTGCTATCACTGTACTTCACATGGCTCCTAAGTTTCTGTGAATGTGGCTCCAAAGTTTCTGTGAGTGTTCTGTGTTCATAAACATATTCATACAGTAGGGAATCACAGCACTGTCTGTATATAGTGAGCATCCTAAAGTTCCAGCTTGTAATATTGAATGTGCTCTATGTTTGGAAGATTAAGTCTGGAAATTAGAAGTGAACCAAACCAACACAGGTATTGACTGTACATGTCAAAAATGTGCTTTATGATGTTTTAGTGTCTTCCAGCACCCAGCTGCCTCAAGGAAGAGTTTATTTTTTAGGGTAAACCTAACAAACGTGCTTTAGAACTAGAGTAAACATGGATCTTGAACATGAATTACTGAAAACAAAAGATATGTCTTTCTCTGCTCCCTTAAAAAAAGGCACTAAAGAAGGTTATATGAGTTGCTGGAACGTGGATTCAGTTGCACTTCAGAGGAACTATGGTATTAAAATCTGTTGCTTATGATGTAGGTTTCTGCTAAGAGGAAAGTACCTGTCCTGAGATAAGTCTGAGGTCAGAATTCATGGGTTGGGAGAATTTGTCTGGTTCCTTTTGTCACTTTCACTGGAAATGCAAAACAATACTCCTATTAAATTGTATGTTTTTGGTTTTCTGAGGAAATCTGTGTTTCTGCTATGTAGTTGAAGAAACACACTTTGTTGCGACTGCTTTTAGGTTCAGAAGTTACAGAACATAATTTCAAGTAGAGCTACACAGTACAATCATGATATGAAGAGGAAAGAGAGAGAATATAACAAATTAAAGGAGCGCTTACGTCAATTAGTCATGGATAAAAAGGACAAAAAGATAGGTAAGTGGCTCTTTGAATTTTACAGCAAAATAGCGTTTTCTGTATCTTAATCAGAACCAAATTTAAGCATTTTTATCCTTAAAGGCAATGTGGCCCTCCTCTTTACTTTTTTTTTTTTTTTTTTACTTAGGTGTTAAAATGTTAGAGAAAAGACGTAATACTTTGTGTTAACTGACTGTGTAAGACTATTTTATGTTGTGTTCTGTAAGATTATTTACGAAGCACAAACCAAATGCTGACCTTTACAAAATGAGGATTTCTTACTAAGGAAAAATTATTTGGAATAGGTTCCTAAGCTAGAGCCATCTCTCCTCTATTTTCTTGCTACTCCTGCCATCGCAAGATTTTGGATAGTGTCATACACTGTGTTATGCCCAGCAGCTGCCATCAGGAAGGCATATTCCATGACCTTTTCCCCATTGAGATACTACACTCTGCTTGTGGTTAACACAAGTAATGAGACATTTTAGAGAAGCAACACAAGACATGTACCATCTAGTGTTATGTGGAATGAGGAGGAGTCAGATCTCCTTTATCACACTAATACTTGTATGTTGTACTGCCCAAAAATTGTGTTCAAGACAGTCATTAGTGCTGTTTACTATGAATATAGTATTTTTGTGGTGTGCTACTGTAAATAGGCTTTGTGTGTTTCTTATGTGTCTAAAAAACCCCATACTTTCTGGTGTATATCTGGCCCTACAGTATTGATATAATTTATCTCCAGTGGAAGGGAAGTCCAGCTCTTCTCCACCTGCCATCCCAACATCACTCAGCTGTTTGCCAGCAGTAGTGCATGTTGTGTTTTAATAAGCTGGTTCAGTTCACTAAACCAGAAGAGAACTATTTATGTTCTTGCCAAGGTGGTTTTCTGCTCATTTAGTTTTCTGAAAGTGCTTGTGAGTAAGCAAGCAAGGTTAGGACACAGTAGCAGGAACACATATTTTGGCTGCAGGAAGTCTTCAGGTATCAGTTAAGTAAGATCTAGAAACCTCACCCGGAGGTCAGCAAATCTTGCACGTTCTTGACTCCATTGGTTCATACTAGTTCAAGTATCAGTGAGGTCAAAATAACAGGGTTTTAAAACAAATTACTATTTGCTTGATAGCTAACTAGAATTGAGCTTGGACCACTAATCTGTAGTCATGTGCTGGGTTTGTTTTTTTGTTGTTGTGGTGCAGGTTTCTTTTATTTTTATTCACAAGTGGACAGAAGTTTCTTTGTTTCAAGCAACACCTTGTGAAACCTTGGGAAATTGCTTACTCTAAAGAGGAGATAAAACTGATGTTATTACCAAAAGAGAGGATAAAATCGATACATTGCTATAAAGGTTGAAATAGGGATGAAGGTGTCATTAAGAGATGCATAAAAAAGGATATCTGGATGAAAATACATCCCTCTGAGTTTCCAAACACAAAATCTATTTTCTTTTTTTTGACTATCTTATTTTTGCTTTAAGCAGGGCAATGTGGTTTCATATGGGTCTGAAGATTGAGGGGGGTATTTGGGTAATTTGTTCTCTTTACAATAACTACATATAAATGCAATGTCATCTGAATATTTATATATTTGCATGTTGTTTCACATTTTGAAATATCCTTTTCATTTGTAGCTATGGAAGTTCTAAATTATGTTGGTAGAGCTGATGGGAAGAGAGGTGCATGGAGGACTGATAAGACAGAAGCCAGGTAGTTGTCTTAGAACAACATTAATTGAGGCATGTATTATGGCTGTTATGTTGTTACTGTAAGATTATTTCTTCCAGGAATGAAGAAGAAATGTACAAAGTTCTGTTAAGTGACTATGAACAACGCCAAAAACAGCTTTTAGTGGAAAATGCTGAGCTGAAGAAAGTTCTTCAGCAAATGAAGAAAGAGATCATTTCACTTCTCCCACCACAGAAACAGAAACCTAAAGAAAGGTCTGAAGATGGGCTGGTAAGTATTCTTCAGTTAAAATTAAATCTCCATGGTAGTTTGTCAAACTATTTCAGCATTGTACCATTTACTAAAAAAAAAAAAAAGTGAGACTTGCAGTGGATTGCACATCATGTGCTTTGTTTGAAATCCATCCATGGTTAAGTGTTCTGCTGTCTGTGAACAATACCCAGTGTATTCTTCCCAGTCAGTCAATGGAAAGCTTAAAACATTCTTTGAATTAATTTTCAATGCAGTAATTACCAGTATGTAATTCTGTATAGCAATGCATATTGGAATTTGCCTGCCTGGGATTTTTTGTTTCCATTTTTTAAGTGTTTCTTAAATATTTTTATGGGATGGGCAGTATACTGCCCATTCATTATTTATCAGTTTCTTTATTCATTTTCTGGTTCCCTGCTAGAAGTCACAGGTTTGTTTTCATGCCAGAATGAAGTGGGGAATAATCTAGAAAGTTTACTGAGCTTTTACGCTAGCAGGATGTGTCCCTGGGCATAAGGGGGTGGAAATACAGAAAACATATGTAAAGGCTGGATCCTAGGAACCATCAGGATTGGTGGTGTGCTTGCAATAGGTTGTTTAAGAGAATATGGATACTCTACAGAACAAAGTAGGAAGAATCTTCCATTACAGTAAATAGTATGTTAGTGCATAAGTGTGCATAGATGGAGCCTTCTAGAATGTGTTGTTTCTGTGGAATCCAGTGCTTGCTATTTTAAAAGGTCCCCTGTCCTGCTCAAGTTGCTCTACTAATACCTTGATTTCTGAGCCATCATGGGTGCACTTGTCCAGGCCCAGAATACGCCTTATAAAAAAGCACTAGGCTCTCTGTCCACTTCTTTTTAAGCTGTGAATAAACTCTTAGTTGACTGCATGACTTGCCCCCATACTCCACAGAATGGCTTCCATGTGTGTTTCATGAAGTAGTCAGTAATGTACAGTCTTGCTTTAAAAATTCACCCTATAGGAAGTCAGTAGATCTAATTATTGCTGCACTGTTCTTGGGTGACTAAACAGTCCTGTAGCATTAATAGACTACTAAGAGTATGAAAAGCCTGCACTGAAACTTCTTAGTTGTCTTGTAATAGTACTAACTGATTGAATTAAACAGAACAACTACTTACTAAACAATAATTTCCAGGAGTAGAATAATGGAAGTACTTTTTAGATGCAAATCTCAAGCAGAGTTACTTCAGCAGGCTTGTAGGATGGTGTTTGATTTGTGGACTGTTGTGGTTTTGGGGTATTTTTTGCACTTAGTCTATTTCATGCCTTTTCTAATTTTGTGCTACTCTAGAACTGGGAATAATTTTTTATGATAGGGACATTGCTTAGGGTTCTTTTTAATATTTGTCAAGTTAATATAAAAATGGTGCCCAAAAAATAGCTTTGCAGAAATAATGTATTTTAGACTTGGTCTATCCCACAATGTGTATTTTACATGGACTAACATTTTTTTTTAGAGGTACTAATTTGCTTTATGAGTGTCAGAAAACATTTTCATTTAAAACATCGCATCTGAGTTCATGTGTGCTTGTGGCTCATTCAGCATTTTGATATGCAACCTGAATGCTTATTGCATCCCTTTCAAAAAAACCAAAAAAAAAACCCCAAAACCCAAACCAATGCATTTTACTTAAAAATACCAATTCATATTGGTTCTTAGAAGGAGGCCTACACCTTGCAGTGTGGCAGCTGGTGATGTATTCGCATCATTTATGGCTGTGCAGGATAACAGCCAGTCTGTCGTATTATCATGGTACTACCCCGAGTGGGAGAGGGAGGTGCTAGTTCCACTATACCTTCAGGATGTGGTGGGATTTTTTTAATGATGGAGAAAAATAGAATGGGGACAAATTACTTAATTATCACCAGGAGAGAAATCTTTCTTTAATCTGTTCATGCTTTATAGTAAGCGGAAGTTGGACAGCAGAACTCAGCAATCTGAACTTATCTAGCTTGAAGGTGTGTGAGAGTGATTGAGTCTTGCTAGCTGACACACTGTCTCTATGTTGGGGTTCTGGGGACTGCCAGGTCACTTCTGTCTCTTCAGTGTTATGCTGTCAGGGAACTGGACTCCCTGAGAGTGAAATTTCCTTGGATGGAAAAATCTTTCCTGTATATAAGGGTTTTCCTTCTCTTCAATGAATTAAATCTGTGCACATATTTAGATAAACAAACACATGTATTTGGAATGCTGAAACAGTTTGCAGCTTTTTATTTCTGCTTCTACAGGTCCTTTCAGACCTGGAGGAGGATATTGGAGAGTTAAATAAAGAGAATATGTGGGAATTATCCTGTGAAACTGTGCGAGAGCAGCTTACCAACAGCATTAGAAAGCAATGGAGAATGTTGAAAAATCACGTTGAAAAGCTGGATAACCAAGGTGATGTTTAACTCTTATTACATGTGTATATAAAATACATTGAAAAGAAGTAAGGTAGATATGGTAGCTTGAAGTAATTGCATGCATCATGTGTAATTCCCTCTTGTGGCCAGTCTTGTCTGGCCATGTCCATACCTCTGACACTTCTTGTGGCATTCTAAAACAGACTGGCTGATGGTATGGTGCTGGGCTCTCCTCATTTCCAGCTGTTAAACAGCATTAAGATAGCTAAAAATATATAAAATTCTTTCCTAGTATTATTTTCCTATGCAAGCAAATGCAGCCACTACCACAGGGATGTTTGCAGTCAAGAGTAAGACTGAGAAGGTCATGCATGCAATTGCAAGTAAAAGAGCAGATGGTCTTTGAGAATATGTTTATACCCTAGAAAGGATTTCAAGAATGCTTGTAACACTTCATTTGGTGTAACTAACTGAAAAATAAGTATCCAAAAAAAATGCTTCAATTTTCTTTTCTTGGAGTCACCTTTTAGGTTTTTTTAGGTTTATAGGGGTGACCGTAACTTAGTCCTTTAGATTTTGATTAATGTTGAAATACTGGCATCAGGGATCAAAACTTGACTCATTACAATCTTGTGATTTAGCTATGCATTAAATTAAATAAAACAGTATGTACTTATACGAAATATAATTTATTCCTGTAATTCATTCCCTTACTGGAATGAAAACATGCATCCAATGTTTGTTAGCTCCATTTCTCCTTCACAAGGCTTAAAGCAAAATGCTTTCTTTTTATATCTGTGATAAATATAGTTACTATCACATTTTTATGAACACACAAGCCCTTCAAAAACAGGCTCAGAAGAAGAGGCAAACAGCATGTCAGTGAAAAAAAAAGTCTTCAGTTGTTTTCTTGATTTTTCTTCTAAATGCCTGCTGAAATGAGGATTTTATGTAACACTTATTGCAATGCAGATGCTTGGTTTACTTTGAGGAATGTGACACAGATATGTTTTCATTACTGGATTTTTTTGTACTGGATCTGGTGGATGATTACATGTATAGCACCAGTTTTGGATCTCATGTATCTGAGGGAAATGCTTTTGAATACACTTTGTAGCTGTCTTTCAGGATGAAACAAATAGTCCAAAACCTTTTGCTCTTGCTAAGAGTCCTTGATGTGAGGGGGCATTTTTGATTTAAGAACCCTTTTTTCTGCCTCTTAGTGTCACGTGGACATTCAGAAGCCTGGAATGAGAAAGATGTCATTTCAAGAGAAGACCATGAGCTGGAAACTGAAAAGCTAGAGTTGGAGATTCAGCAGTGTAAAGAAATGATCAAAACTCAGCAACAACTTTTGCAGGTAGCAGGCTTCAATGTCCTTGTTTTTTCTTAATTGGATCTAAGCGTTTTTTTATTTAATGCTGCACTTTTCTCACCTCTGAGCCTTTCTTGATTCTTTGATAATACTTTTAAAACGAAATATATCTTAATGCTTAGTTTGAGTATGGGTGTGCTAGTGGGCTAGTTAATGAGTTTTTAATCCTGGTAAGAATAATTCTGGGGGCTAAACAAAGGGGAGGAAGGCGAATGAGTTCAGGGTAGCTTGCTATCTGAAATTTGCCCCTACCAGCTGGAAATTTACTGCATTGTTTCAATATTAAACTTCAACCATTTTTCTGATAAAACTGAACCCGTGGAAATACTGCATCTGTTAAGTCACTCCCAAATGAATGTGTCTTTTATTGCTTTATATCTGCAGCAACAGCTTACATGTGATGATGACACCACTCTGTTACTACAAGACTGCTACTTGTTGGAAGAAAGAGAGCGTCTGCAGGAAGAATGGAGACTATTTCGAGAACAAAAAAAGAATTTTGAGAAGGAACGAAGAAGTTTTACAGAAGCTGCTATTAGATTAGGACTTGAGGTATTAGAAAAATGAGCTTCTATGGAAGATGACTTATGAATAAGTAGTCTTTCTATATTCTAAGTGCAGCCATCCAACCATATATGTTTGCTGGCACCTATAGAAAAAGATCATTTCTATACTGTATAAAATGCATCTTTGATCATTCTGGGAGATCATTTTTTTGGCAATTCAGAAAGGCTTTTGTGTGTATTGGAAAACACAGTTGCTGCAGCTGGAACTGAACCATTTTTGTTTCAGCTTTCGAAATATGAATACTTCCAGAAGTTGGTAATTTAGTAACTAAATCCTTTAGATGCTGCTTAAGTTTGGTTTCCTGCACAAGTAACACCTATGCAAATTTCAGTCAAATTTGGCTGCAGGGTTGAGTTCTCAAATTGCTAAACTTTTGTGGAAACCAGTGACTGTTGCAGAAACACAAAGTAATTGCAGTTAAGCTGGCCAGTAAGCACAAGTACTGGCAGTCAGGGTAGATGTCTGAATGAGCTCTAGCATGTGTGTGCTTTGGGCTAGCCAATATTTAGGGTCAAAAGTACAAAGCTTACAGGTCATGATTACGTGGTTGTGAAGCTATGATGGTACAGATATGACAGGAGAAGAGATGAACTCTTTTGCTTACCAAACTCTTGCTTTGACATTCAGAGCAGAAAGTTGGAGTGGGATGTGATTAACATGAAAAAAGCTGTGAACTCAGTTGGACGCATGAAAGCAGTACTATTGTGCAATTTAATGTGGATGAAGCTTGTTCCTGTGGTCATAAGTGGAAATTGTCACTTCTTTTCCTAGAGAAAGGCATTTGAAGAAGATAGAGGGGCGTGGCTGAAGCAACAGTTCTTAAGTATGACTGCTGATTGCAAGCATTCTGAAAATGTGGCAACTCCAAGTGCCTTCTTAAGAAGCAAGTATTTGGTTCAAATTATATTCTTGTACAATGTTTCTTTTTCTTCCTTTCAAATGGAAGACACAAATGTGGACAAAACTGTGAAAAAAACCCAAAACGTCTCAAGACCAATTTTACCATGTATCTCTGCGCCTCTACGTGTTGGGTAACTGATGGTTCAGAATTTCCTTTTAAAAAGGAAATCAGAACTCCCTCCCTGATAATTACTTATATATAATGAATTTATATTTGTGAAACAATCTGGTGAATGTCAAACACATGACAGCACAGCTGTCAAGAACAGGGAACTTTGAGAATTACTAAATTAAGTTAAACATGAGCGCATTATTTGCCAAGGCAGTTGAAGAAATCATGACCTGTAGAGATCTGCACAGATTAGAAACAAACAAGTTTTGAAAACAAGAACATTATGTAGAGATGGCAGCATTAATTGAGATGACATAATATTAAATGTGTACACATATTCAGTAAAAAAGAATCCTTTGAAAAAAGAAACTATGAAAAGAGCATAGTGATAATGAAAATAAGTGATCAATATAGTTGAATTTTTAGATTCCAATTTCATAAATTTCTCTTGAAAACATGGCTAGATGACACAATTTGGAATATTGCTGTTACTGAAAATATTTTTTACCTTTTTCTTCTATAATTATTTTTTTCTTTCAAGTTAGTAATTTTTTCACCCATTCTCTAATGCCTGAATATGCATGTGCAGTGTTTGGTGTTCACCACTGAGAACTGATCCACCATTTACATTCTTTCTAAGGGATGTGGGAGTGTGGTGAGACAATAAAGGGATGGGGAAGGCACAATAACAATCTGTGTTCAACAGACTCTTGTTGTGGCAGTCAACATGTAAAGATAGACATATGGAACACCTGTTAAGTACAGATAGCTTGAATTTGTATTCCTGTTAGATAAAGTAGCTTATCTCATATGTTCTGGCTTCTCCTTGTTTCTCCTCTGTGCAATTCCTGTAGTGCTTCTCTAAGTGTGAAATGAAATTATCTTCCACAGGAGGAGCCGAATTGAGATTGTTTGGCTATTGCTCATGAAGAATGACTTGATTTAGTGATCTGTGAGCAACTTGAGATCTGCTTAGCAGTCATTGTACACTAAAGCTTTTGATTTGTAATTGCTGTTTTCCAAATTCTACTGTTTCAGGATGTATTTAATGCTGTGTTTTCTCTTCTAAATGGCATTCTTCCATCTTGTATGTCCTAATCTTAAACTACTGGATAATAGTAATAAAAATAATAAATGTCTGCCATACAGAGAATCATACTTCATGTAGATGTTACTTCACAGCTTATCATTAGAGTTCTTGTAATGTTCGATTGTTCTTTTTCACAACATTTGTCCAAAAGCTTTTGATTCGCTACTACTGTGATAAATACTGAAGAATACAGAATCATTCTGCTTTTTCCACTTGACATGAAAGCTTTGAAATGTCAATGTGAGAAAAGTTAACAGGGATTGATCTGGCCCAGCTAAGATAACTCAATGACTTGACTGATAGTTCAGTTCATATAAATGCTAAGGCATCTAACAATGCTTTTTAGTTTTGTTTTCTACGCTCTGACAAGTTTGCAGCTTTTCATATTGGTGTTAGTTACTGTCTGTGCATGCTGGAGAAGCCTTTACTTAAGGAGTAAAATAGTTTTATCAATGGTAAAGTGAGAAACTGCATTTAAGTGACTTCATATGAGTACTTGCAGTGGTCACTGTGTATGCAAGTACTGCATTTTCCAATTCAGAATCCTAATTTTAACATAACTTCATTCAATAGCATTACTTCTAAAATTTTGTCACAGATCTGTAGCAACAAAGTTTATTATTATAGACATGCCTTAGATATTTGCTGTCTCTTTTTTTTTTTAAGCAGAAGGCACGAAAGTTTGAAAGACTTCCTTCTTTGCAGTTGCACTGTAGTCTCACTGATGGTGTGTGTTTCTCTCAGGTTCTGACCAAGACAATCGGTTAGTGAAATCCACATCTCAGCAAAGAAAATCTCCCTCTGTGTTGAATGGTCCTGTTCCAGCAGAACCTTGCGAGACATCTCAGTATTTTACACACAACAGGTTTGTGAAAGGGTGTTGTAGATGGTTTGTGTAGTGATGAGCTCTATGTGGAGCACAGGCTAAAAGCATAATCTAAGCTTTATATTTGTTATGTAATAAAGGATATTAAACTAAAAACAGTACTCTGTTGCTGTTCAAAGCACAATTAAGTTGCATTGTAACATTTTTATTTTCCACTTTCAGTGTTGAATCAAAAACAACTGCTGGAGACAGCATGCCAAATCTGTGGGTGGAAAGTGATGACAAAGAAGAACTTGAAGAATGCACAAAGTCATAGGAAGGCTCTGGAGCTGGCACTCTGCTATGTAGAAACTTGCACATGGAACAACTGCCTTAGACTTCCTAGGGTTGCCTGCTGGGTTTTTTGTTAGAGATTGGTTCATAAACTTATCATTCTAAATGAAACAGAATGCTGTGAGCTCGATCATTCTTCTAGAGGATTATGTGGTGATCTGAATTGTGGTGTGTGTGTGTGTAAGTGCGTGCACATGGCTTTTATTTTTTAGACCATTTTTTGCCTATTTTTCTTGCAACTCTTGAAAGAAGATAATTTAAAAATATATAAAAGCTTTGATATTTTTCTAGTAACAGAAGCTCTGATTCTGTGAATGAAGCAATGGTCTGAATCTTTGACTGTAACAAAATACTGGATCCTAATGTTATCTTTCATCACAGGCAGAGATAGCACTTTTAGAAATTGTTTAGTTACTGGAAACATTCATTTATGTCTCAAGTGTAACTGGCATTAAATCCTCTTTTGCCTCGACTTGAATGTACAGTATACTGTAGATTTTTAACAAAACAGGTTCTATATTTATTGTGTGATTTGAAAATACCTCTTTGATATTTCAATGACTTAAAGCGCAAAATCTTTATATATTTGTAAATAGACCAAGTGGTTATGTTGAGAAACCATGAATGAAACACATGCATACATATTATTTTACATGGCATTTTAAATTGTTTTATAGTGATACTCAGTTTACAGATACATTAGGACTTTCAATGGTTCAGTCAGGAACCAGAGTATTTCAAATGTGAACAATAAATGTGTAATTCTATTCTAAAAAACCCTGGTTCTATGTTTTGTGTGCACTAAAGCTATAAGCTGTCATGGTTGTAGGGCTCTATACAATGTCTATAAATCTGGTGCTGGTTTTGTATTTTGTTAATTTTTCCTTCTAATCGACTCCAGAATAATTTTTTTTTGTGCAGCCTTTGGGAAGTGTCTTGTTTATAATGTAATAAAAATAGCCAAGTAGAGTCAAGATGTTTCAGAGTCTCCTTCACCTGACTCAGTGCATGTAATTTTCCTTGTCCAGTGCAAATTCATCTTGCACTGTTGGGTTTTTGTGCATCTGTGATCATGGGTATAGCTCTGATCCTGGCCTTTTGGAAGATGTCTAAGGCACTTCTGCCTTTCTGGGGGTCGTAGGCAGGGAATTAGCTCAAGCTTAGAATCCTTCACTGAAAATGCATTGCCGTTCTGCCAGTTTTCTTCAGAATTGGATGTAATGTAGTGATTAGAAAAATAGCAGTAGAATAACACAGGGAAGAGAAGAAACTGCAGTTCTCCACGAAGCTAAGGCAGAAAGCTGCAGTTTCTGCTGTTTAGTTCAGTGCATTGAGTTACTCCTTGGGGTGAAGTAGTAGACAATGCAAACTGCAGAGAATGCTTATGTGGTTTCACTTGGCAGCCTTAAGGAAGCAAAAGTGGATATAATTATATTCTTGGTCTGCTTTCTGCTGTATGGGTAGTGGGGTTAGAGAGACAAAACATATTTTTTTATTTCTCCAGTTCTTCCCCAATAAATGAATGATCAGTCATGTTGTTTGCTGCAGGTGTTTAGCAGGGTACCATTACTGTTGGATTTCAGCTTTCCCACAACATGTTGGGCAACTCCTGCTTGAATTTTAATTACGGAAGAATAAAAAACACATTCAAAAACATTTAAATAAGCAAAGTGAAAAATGTAATATAGTAAGAGGGAGAACAGTACTATGCACATAGGATTATTTTCAAGGCAGTGAATGGGTGACTGCAGGTCCAAGTCCATGGCTGCGGCAGGATCTGGATGCCACTAGGGGCTGCTGCTGCTCTAAGGTGAGCTTGGTCATGTTAGGACACATATGCATTTGCTTTACTTGGGCCCTCTTTCTTCAGACTGGCTTTCTTCATGCATGTAACTTTTAGGATAATAATTCCCTGAAGAACAAAATTATTTACCTGTTCAATCTTTCATTTTTGTCTGTTGAGGCATAAGCAAATAATAAACATTTTGTACTTGGTTTGGTTTTGTTTTGCTTTAGCTTTCCGTAACCCATCTTACAGAAGTGGGAATGTGTTTGCCTCTGTGGGAGAATGAGCTGTGCTAGCAGGGTGTAAACAGTTGAGTGCTGAGCTGGCCTCAGGCCTGGAAGTCTGGGGTATGGAAGTAAAACATACCTAGGGTTTTTGGATTGCTCTATATCCAGTGATTGGAAAGATTTTAAATCCGAATCTACTGCTAATAATGGTATGACTGCCACAGATGGTGACATTGTAGTACTTCATAGTATTGGAAACTGCAGGATCTTGCTCAGAGACTGTTGAACAGAAGGAGAGACTTCTTGCAGGAATGCAATACACACACTTCACACAGGTGTATATTTGAGAGAACAGAGCAAGTGGCCTACTTAAGGAACAAAAAGTACAGACTGCTAATGACTGATTACCATACAGCTATTGTTAGCTGCCTATGCGTGATATTGAAAAGGTGAGTTGTTCCCTTAAAGTGTGGTGTTTCATTTCACAAAACACTTTAAATGTAATATTGCCTCTTTTTCAGTCTGTGATGAGAGTGGTTTTACCATAAATATTATTCTGATAGGTATGAGAACTTACTTTCCAGGATTATAACTGTTAATTTTTTTGTCTTTTGTCCCTGTGGTTGAGGACGATACAATATAGCTTTTGCAACATAGGTTGTATGGCAAAAAAAGCTAATAAATGAAAGTTTTCCTTAAAGAGAATTTTCTCTCTACAAAACAGCCCTCTTCCTAATTTGAAGAATTGCCTCCATCAGATGCTGCAGACTTGCAGTAGGATAAATATATTCCTGTGTGTATAAAAAAAAAAAAGACTGTATCCTAGGTTTTTTTTCAGAGCTTATTCTATGTACATTTCAACCAGATCAAGGTAACTGATATATCTAGATAATACAAACAGATTATTCTTGAAAGGAAAATAAAAGTATAGGCAGGGTAATGGCAATGCTGTATATGTTGAATTAGCTTCGTTATTGTGATTTTCTTTTTTTAAAATATATATATTTGCAGTTATCACAAAGCTTTTGTGTGTGATGGCTTGTAAGACATCTTGTTTTTAGGTTTTTCCCTTCCACCCCCCCATCTGATTTGCAAGAGAAGTAGATGAAAAGGTACTAAAGGTTGATGTAGCTGGATAGAAAAACTGATCTCAAATGAAATGTTGAAGCTATCAGATGGTTTATTGCTTCCAGACAATACATCTGATCTCTGATGTTCACTATGCCCTGCAACATTGCAGTGTAATAAAAAATAAAATTATGGGGCATATATTTTGTTGTAGTTTTCACACTGACCCAATGTTCCTGCTCCATTATTCAAGTTTGGAGTTGTACAAGATGTACAACTAACTGGAACGCATAACAGGTAAGTTTGTTTTAAATAACTGTTTAGCAATAAAAAATTAATTACAACTGTATGAAAGAGCTTGCCACTATTGTAGTGAAAAGCTTGTCAACCGAGATGCAAAACATGCTTGTTTCCTTGAACACTACACATTGAATTGGATTCGTGGGTTTTGTGTGACTTAAAGCCCTTGGTTTATTATGTTGCCTGAAGTTACTCCTCCAGAAATATCCTTCATGTCAGAAGCCCCTGTGGCTTTTTCTTGCATTTTTTGTTGATCCAGATGCCACCCAGCCCACTTTGGAAGACTCTGTAACTTCTTTGGGAGGCTGGCCACACTCATTTTTCCCTTTCTGTGATTATCACTCTTATTGCCATACTCAAAAAGGCCAAGTGTGTTTTGTACATCTCCACTTGCCTCCACAGCCTCGACGTTTCTGGACCAGAACACTCGTGTGGATGTGCTCCCGGGCTGTGGCTGTAAATCAGTGATGGAGCTGGCTGTGAGCCTGCATCAGTTCAGGTACTTTGGCTGCAGTTTGCATTTGACTCTTTAGGAAATGTGAAAGTTCTGGCTGACCTGCACTCCCATTCCCCCTGCTTCACTGGGAAGAGTCTCTGTGGCTTTTAACTGTTCAGATTTGGCTGTCATTTACCTTGAAAGATAAAATGTTTACTGATGGCTTGTGAAATCTTTGTTCATTTAAAAAATATTCCTGGTCAGTGTGACCAGAGCTGAAAGGATGTACTGATACTCTGATGTGTTTAAATAAATATATATATTTTATATATATGGGTTTTTGAGTTGAATGTTAAATGTGCTTTGGTGCACATAGGAATATAATAGCAAGGGGATATATGTCCTTGTCTCCTGTCTAAAAGGGTGGCTGTAAACCAATGCTGAAGCAAGAGGAAAGGACACTGTTAGTGTGTGTGATACTGACTCTGTTAATTGGGCTGCTATCAGCTAGATATCAATTTGGGTCACATGCCAGGTCAGCATAACCTGGGCAAAATCAACCTAATCTGTGGCAGGACCAAATACCAGAAGCCAGTTGTGACACAACCTATGAAATTAAGTAATGTGGTTTTTGTAAATTCATTGTAAATGACCTAGTAAAATCTACGAAGTAGAAGCTTTTAAACAATTCCACAAAGGTCTCATGAGATAATGAGCGACATGCCAAACTATGACTTGATTTCCGTTATTCCATCTGAAGAGAAAGTATGATTGCAAAAAGGAAAGTGTTTACATAAACTGATAAAAAACTTGAGAATTCAGCAGAACACAGCCACGTGTTCCTGAGCTTCCTTCCATAAAAGTCTCACCATGTCTGGCAGAGCCCCATTCACCTTCACTATGAAGGGAATCATATTTGTGGTAGTGCTCACCCTTGTAGGTAAGGCTACAGATCACTTCTTCACCTTTCTTTCCCAAAATTTCCTTAAGTTCAGTGGCAGCAATCAGATCTAGTTTGAACGCTAATCTGCTTTTCTGTCTCTTTTTGCAGGTAGCCAGAAGTTTGACATTGGTAAGTTCCCTTCTCTAACCTTTTCTTGATGACTTTGCTGTTATTTCTATTTATTAGAACATGTTTGCAAGTATTGTGAAAATGGCTATTCCTTCCCACAGACCCTGGATTCAGTAGCAGAAAGAGCTACTTGTACAGTTATGAAGGCTGGGTGTTGAATGGGCTTCAAGAAAAGAACTTAGCCAAAGCTGGCGTGCGCCTGAGCAGCAAAGTAGAGATCAGTGGGCTGTCAGAGAGCACTTACCTCCTCAAGGTACCGTGTCTTCTTTCAAATGTGCCATGCAACGGCAGGCTCAAATCACAGTTGTAATTGTACCTGGCTAATCTGGGGCGTAGAAGCTGCAGGAAACACAACCCGAGATTTTACCACTGTGGATGTCAGAGAATGATCTGCAAGCTACAGTTTCAGAAGTGAGGAGTCACTTAGTGGTCTTTGCTGTGGAATTTGTTTGCAGCAGGTGTTCCTTTGTATCAGAAACTCTTTATTTCTAACTCAATACATTTAAGCTTGCTTTGATTTTACATTTTGGTTCTCAGCCTCAGCACGTATTTCCAGCTCCTGTGGAAAGACAGGACTTCAGTGTATAAAATCATTGTCATGGAGGCAACTGATAAACATAGACTTAAAATATTATGAGAGCCCAAAATAGAAAGTGATATGTGATAAAAGAGTAAAAAGTCATCAAAAAGGAGCAGGTAATAATAATTACGTTTGAATAATGTAGTAAAAGATCTGGATATGTGAAATCATACCTCTGCTGACATCAACAGTGATAGGACCTGACCCATTCAAAATAAATATGTTTCAGAAAAAGACTTTTGTCTGTTTAATTCAGTTATGAGTTAGAGCTTCTTTTTGGGGTACTGAACTCAGTGCTGTAGTTGAACTGTAGATCTCTTAAAATTAAGTGCTAGAGACTATTTCACATTAGTCTTCATCCTGAGATTTTTATATGGTGTGTACTAGGCTGTGCTCTGAGGCACCGAAACTGGCAGTAACTTTGCCAAGTTACTGAAATTGCTTCTTATTGACATTCTGTCTATCTCAGTGTTTATAAATATATTGTTCATTATTAAAATATTTGGATTGATTTAAGCAACACACAAACACGAATCAAATACAGTAACTAGTTTAGTAAAAAAAAAGTCTTGTATATGGAGAAGTTAAAATTAAACATTCTAAAACTACATTTTTTCACATTTAGAATGATACAAACTTTGTAAATAATAAATTTCACCTAAAGCGGAATATTTATTTTAAGGCTGAAAAGGGGGAGATTTTTATTTGAATTTTTCAAATTATATTTTGATTCATCCTTTCTCTCTACAGAGTTAATGCAAGTCAAATGTTTAAATGTGCCTGGAAGATAATAGCAATATGTTAACTGCTTCTGTAACATAAACCAGCACTGCTGAGCCCACAGGGTTTGCACTGGTTTTACAATATTGTTAGCAAGAGACAAAAGACTAAACTTCTGTATGACTTTCTAAGCCTACATTAGGAAGGAAAGAGTGTCTAACAAGTGGTTATGTTAATTTCTTCCAATCTGTTTGCATATTTAGTATCAAAGTAATTTTATTCTCCTAAGTGTCTTTCCTGAATTTCCTCCCAGATCCGCTCTCCACAATTTGAGGAATACAACGGCATCTGGCCCAAAGACTCGTTCACTCGATCTTCCAAAATCACCCAGATGGTTTCCTCATGCTTTACCCGGCCCTTCAAGTTCGAATACAATAGTGGACGGATTGGAAACATTTATGGCCCAGAAGACTGCCCCAATACTTGTGTTAACATAGTGAGAGGAATACTGAACACGATACAGATAACCATTAAAAAGTCACAGAATGTGTACGAATTGCAAGAGGTTTGTTTTTTTCCATTCTAAAACTACTTTACTGAAAGGATGTGTTCTCTTTAGTTAGTCTTCCTTTGAGTTTCTGTTTATTTGCAAGTACTTTTGAATGTTCATAGTAAGAAAAAGATGATTTTCATTCATAAAAAAGAAAATGCAGGCACATGTGTCAAACAAATTATCTGGGCTGAATTCTTTCTAAGATGTCTGTCTTTAAGTCAATGCAATCCTTTTGAGAAAAAAAAATTATTAGCTATGAATTTATTTTTTTAAATTTTATTTTTATATGGTTTCCCTGATACAACTACTTGTTCCATTTTACTTGTTAATTGTTATTGTTTAATTAATTACTATTTAATTTTAAACTCTATCCCCTGACTGAGTATTGCTCACATGCCTATATTTTAGTTTAACATTGTGTGCAATGGCAACAGGTTTCAAAACATGATTAAGAGTGTTCAGTAGGTCCTAACCCTCATATTGTTCATTCAGAGTTTTCATTCAGTAAGACTTCTTCTCACACTGTGAAATCCTGATATAATTGGGAAGTCTCATTATCTGTATTTATCTGCTAGGCTGGAATCGGAGGTGTTTGCCATACAAGGTACATCATTCAGGAAGACAAGAAGAATAGCCGGGTCTCTGTTACCAAAACTGTAGACCAAAATAGTTGCCAGGAAAAAGTGGCAAAGAGTGTTGGAATGGCTTACATCTATCCTTGTCCTGTTGACATGATGGTACGTGAGATATGGAATGATCTTCCCAGTTACAAGCACGGTTATTCTGTTCCCATTCACTCTTTGGGTCTCTCTGTCCTCCTACAGAAAGAAAGGGTCATAAAAGGGACTGCGGCTTTCTCCTACAAACTGAAGCAGTCCGACAGCGGCACCCTGATCACAGAGGTGGTGTCTCAGCAGGTGTATCAGTTCTCACCTCTCAGTGAGCCTACTGGTGTTGCTGTCATGGAAGCAAGGTAGGTGGGACATGGGCTTGTTTCACAAAGTGAAAATAATTATAGGTTCCATCTGTCCCTTTCTCTCCTAATTGAAGTGAAATGAGAATTGAGCTTTATACAAGTTGGATAAAGGTCTGAATACTCACACTTGAGGTTTCCACAGTCCTTAAAGTTCAGCAAACCAATCCTGTTTTGTACTCTGGTCAAGCTGGCACTACAACTACATGGAAGAAAAGGATAAAAGCTGTTTTGCTTACTTATGCCATAAGAATGCAACTTTACTGCTGTTTGTCCTGAAAAAGGGCTGAACTGATAGTGTCAGGGGGAAGATGATGCACATAGAAATAAGATAATTTATTACAGAGTCTGTAGCTCTCATTCAGAAGATGGCAATTTTGCTTCTTCTTGGAAATAATTTAATTGTGGGTAACTTTAATAACATTTTGTTTCAGATAAAAGGCTTTATTCATTAGCAAAAGGTTTTACTGTGATAAGAAAAATCATTAAGGAGTAAAACTGATACCATCACAGTATCACAGAAGCAACAAATAGCCAAGGCAGATGGATGAAGAGAGCTAATGCCTTTCTCCCATGACACTTGTCCCCTGACAGACAAGAACTCACCTTGCTTGAAGTGAGAAGTGAACGGGGCAGCTCCCCAGACTTTTCCATGCAGAGCTATGGAGGCCTTCGTTACCAGTTCCCAGCAGAATTGCCACAGATGTCACTGCAGCTAATCAAGACGAAAAACCCCGAGCAACGGGTATTTTTAGGCCTTCAAACTTATTTCCTAATAAAAAGAAAATAATAAAAGAATAATGATCATAAATTTCAAAGAATGGAATTACATATGCCCTCTCTCCTGTGTTTTGTAACAGATAGTTGAAATACTGCAACACATAGTCCTGAATAACCAACAAGATTTCCACGATGATCTTCCATACCGATTCCTGGAGCTTGTCCAGCTCTGCCGGATAGCAAGTGCTGACACACTGGAGTCCATCTGGAGACAATTTTCAGATAAACCCCGCTATAGGTATTTCATTGTTTCAAATTATAAGAAACCTTTCCATTTTTTGAAAATTGGGAGCTAAAATGAAGGATTTTTTTTGGTTTTTGCATCACCTTGCAGGAGATGGCTGCTGAGCGCAGTTTCTGCGACAGGCACCACAGAAGCACTCAAATTCATTAAGAGCAGGATCCGCAACGATGACCTTAACTACCTTCAGGCTCTTCTTAGTGTTTCCTTTGCTCTCCATTTAACAAAAGCTGATGAACACACTGTTCCAGTAGCAGCAGTGAGTAGATCTGTGTGAATCTTTCCTCTCTGATAACAAAAGGAATAATCATTGATGACAGCCTTTGATTATTAAGTAGATGGGAGACTTGATTCTCTCATACACATAAAAAACCTTGTGTGAATGTTGGCCCATGATTTTCTTTTGGCATTACATTTATGAGAGGAGAGTTCAGTCCTATTTCTTCCTTTCCCTACATTACTATAAAATCCTTCTGCTATAAGAGCTTCTGAGAATAAGTCCCATTTTAGTTTGCTGGGATCACATGGCATGCCTTCTTCAGACAAAACTTTGTCCACTTCGATCTCTTACTTCTGAAACAAATGGTGAATGGTGTGTTATGTCACTTGAATAGCTCTTTTAATTGCAAATATTCCTATGAACTGGAATGTGCTGCAGGTGAAGGTATAAGTGCAAGCATCAAATACGTTAACACTATGATTAATCATTTATTCTGAACAGGATTTTTGCCATCTCTAGTCAATATTTTCCTTCTTAAACAGAAGAAAATGATACAAAGTGAGAACGCATCATTAATATGATTGAGTGGCACAGTTTTCCTAAGGATATTCCATTTAAACAGTGATATTTATTCATAAACTTTGTGTTTTCAATGTTGTGTTTAGTTGAGGGACTATGTAAGCTCATACATACGTATATATTGAAACTAGAGGGGAATTGAGCTCCTAAGTGAAGCTTACAGACAAAAAGTTCACAAAGTACTTTGTTTGGATGGAACAATAATCATTCTGAAATTGATCCCCTCAGATAAGATCTGATTATTTTCCTGCTCTGAAAGCTTTGTGAAACATTGTATTAAATAACAAATTA
Organism: Anabacerthia variegaticeps; assembly: GCA_035583185.1. Lineage (NCBI taxonomy): Eukaryota > Metazoa > Chordata > Aves > Passeriformes > Furnariidae > Anabacerthia > Anabacerthia variegaticeps. The sequence continues at coordinate 14,419,009 of JAWWEW010000006.1, read as the reverse complement.
ATATTTTTTTCCTCACAGGATTTAGTGACCAGTTCTCGAATCCAGAAAAGTCCCATGCTTCAACAAGTTGCCAGCTTGGGATACAGTTCTGTGGTCAATAGATATTGTTCTCAGACCTCAGCTTGTCCTAAAGAAGCTCTCCAGGTGGGCAGCTTTTTATCAGGTTTTTTTTAATAGCTTATTAATGTTCATTATATTGCCTCAATTCTTTTAAGACACAGTTTGAAAATGGTTATTGGACATACAAATACACGTTTCATAGGTCTCCTTCAGAACAAAGGCAATGTTTTATCAATGTAGATATTGCTTCATCATTGAAAGCACAGTTTTCACATTGCAAAGGTAAAATCCTGAAAGAAGACACCACTGTGATTTTATTAAAAGTGGTTGCTTTATTGTGGTAGGCTTTTCAGTGGGTAAGGGGGATGCTGTGGACATCATGTATATTAGCAAGAGAAGATTGAACTGTGCTTTGTCTATAGCCCATCCATGACCTGGCAGATGAAGCGATCAGCAGGGGCCGTGAAGACAAAATGAAATTAGCTCTGAAGTGCATTGGCAACGTGGGAGATCCAGCCAGCATCAAGCGCATCCTCAAGTTCCTTCCCATGTTTTCATCCAGTGCTTCTGATATCCCCATCCACATTCAAATTGATGCCATAATGGCCTTGAGAAAAATAGCTTGGAAGGATCCCAGAACTGTAAGTAGGATCTGGTAGATTTTCTTTACTTAGGGAATTAGAGAATATATACTTTAAAGTATATAATAGATATACTTTTATTCTCTAATATATATAATATATATACTTTTATTCTCTAATATATATAGTATATACTAGAGAATATATACTTTAATGAATTTAATGATATCATGTGTGTGGATTCAGCATGTTTAAAAAAAAAAAAGTTATTTTTAAGAACAATATTATACAGTTTTATATTCAGCTGATGTTTTCTGCTAAGCTGCAAGGATTATTAGTCAGTAGGAAGCTTCCAGAAGGATATCAGCAGTGTTGCTTTCATCATCTGTCATAACCAATTAAGTCCTATGCTAGTTATATATAGTGGACATTTTAGTACCTAAGTCAGACATCTAATTTAAACTGTCCCTGTAGTCAAGACAAGAGAGAGACGCACTTTCTGTTAAACTCCTAGGCAAAAAGCTGGCATTGCTGTCCCCCTTTTAGACCCTCTCCTTAAGGTTGGATGAGTCACTATGGAACCCCCACTGAGTTTGCTGTCACAATACGTGTAGGCAAGAGTCCTGCCTTTCAGATGGTTTATGTATAAGACCCACATGAGAAACCATTCACGCAAACTGTCCTTGGCAAACTGTTGAAGTTACCCTTTAAAAACAGGTCTAAAATAATGAAGCGTGCTCACTTAGTGGAGTTACTCCAAAGAATTAATCTGTCTTATTATCTACAGTTGTTTCTTCCAAAGTTATTCACTGCTCTTTGAATGGCAGTAATGCACAAAGCAATGCTGATGCCTTTTTGATTGTGGTGAGTTGGTTCAATACATTGATAGATGGACCTTTATTTCAGATCCAGTGTCAGTTCTTCTCCATGGAGCTGTTCCCCTATGGCCTCTGCAGTGGTCTTAATAAAATTATGTGGAACTACGCAGTAAAAGAGATCAGGAAACCTTTCTGCAGGGATAATGACCGCCTCTCCCATATTTCGTGTGGTTTAGGTGTGGACCAAGTTTGCAAAATTGTCTTAGTTATTGGTAATTTCAGACACTGTTTTGTCTCTGCAGGTGCAGGGATATCTCATCCAGATCCTTGCAGACCAGTCGCTCCCCAGCGAAGTGCGCATGATAGCTTGTGCTGTTATCTTTGAGACAAGGCCTGCCCTTCCTTTAATAACAACCATAGCGAATGTGGTGATGAAGGAGAGCAATTTGCAAGTGGCCAGTTTCGTCTATTCCCACATGAAGGCTTTGTCAAAGAGCAGGTTGCCATACACGTACAACATGTGAGTAGAAACAAGAGAAAAGTAGGCAATCTTCTGCAAACAATGAATTCTGTTACATTCTTTTTGGTGAGCACTGCATGTGCTAACAACTGAAGACAGTTTATATACAGGTGGGGTGCAGCTTATTTCTGGATATTATTACCTTTCTCATTTTGTTTAGATCTTCAGCTTGCAATATCGCCCTTAAGCTGCTGGCCCCCAAACTGGACAGGCTGAGCTATCGCTATAGCAAGGTCATACGTATTGGTGGTTACTTTGGTGAGTAAAAGTGTTTCAGTGACGAGGAAACTTTCAGTTCAGAAATTCAGTCTTAAGAGATATGAAATCCCTTGGAGAAATATGACATTCTCTGTTTTAATGAGAAATTAAATTAAATATGAGGGTCACATATTTAAAAGTGTGCATGAGTAGCCATATGGTAATTTCTGCCTAAAAAGTTAGAATTTATGTAATGATATATGTTAAAGCTGGCAGTGGAAAAATCTGTAGAAATATGATCTTGAATGATAAGTGGAATGGTTAGAAAAAAGATGTCTCTTGTTTACTTCTGCCATAGATAACTATAAAGTTGGTGCTGCTGGAGATGTCTTTCTTATGAACAGCCCAGGAACAATGTTCCCGTCAACAATAATTTCCAAGCTGATGGCATATTCTGCAGGGGCAGTGGCTGATTTGGTGGAGGTAAATATTTACCTAAATCAATGAAAACACAAATTAAAATTAAAACTGATGGCAAAGTGTCATGCCTATAAGTACATTTCAGACTGCTCCTTCTCATGCTGTTTTGGTAGGCTGGTGTCCGTGTGGAAGGCCTCACAGATGTCATCGTGAAACGAAACATCCCATTTGCTGAATATCCCACATACAAAAAGATCAAGGAGATTGGAAAAGCTGTAGGTATTTTCAGTAAAGCAACATGTGGGTTGTATAAAGGGCTATTTAATGAGGCTTCTCATGCTAGTTAAGTCCTATCTCAGAGAGTAAGTTACTCTCCTAGCAGTCAGCTCAAGTATTTCTCCGAAGGGGACATGGGCAGTGGGACTGCAGGGAACATCTGCCATGGCTGCAATACCTTCTGCCAGTTCTTGCTCTGGCTCTACCTCCTCCCCACCTCACAGATGGCTGCAGAAGGAGTGTGGGAGGGGAAGGGAGTGGCAGACACTGCAGCATGGTATGTCACGTGCCTGGCAGGCTTGCTACTCACTCCCTTCGTCTACCATACCTAGTCTACAAGAATATACCTTTGCCTTGAAGAGAAAAGGTTATTTTTTGCTATGCTTTCAAACTAGGTTTAATGGTATTAATGGCCCAGATCCTCTGTGTACATGTTATTGCACTGGAATACCAAACACTGGACTGGAGGTTGTTCATGGGCATCTCAATGACAGGAGAATATCTGAATTAGTTGCCACCAAGCTATTTACTATTGGAAATTTTACAATGGAAAATGGCAGCTTGGCCAGTGATGGGTTTGGTCACCTTGCTGAATTACCATTTGTAAAGTGTTGCATTAAGAAACTTTGCGTGTTTCTTTATCTGTTCCCCAGCTGTTGGGATGGAAGGAGCTGCCAACAGAAACCCCCATGATATCAGCCTACTTGAAACTCTTTGGCCAAGAGCTGGCCTACATCAACATCAACAAGGAAGTCCTACAACAGGTTGTGAAGGTACTAGGGACCCCTACTTCTGGCAATATTTGACACGGTGGTACTTTCATATCCCAACCCCTTGGGCCCCTGTTTTATTGCAGACTGTGCTAGAACCTGCTGACAGGAACACGGTGCTGAAGAGACTCATTAGCCAATTGCGCAGCGGCATTGCAGGACAATGGACACAGCCAGTGTGGGTGGGAGAGCTGCGATACGTCGTGCCCACCTGCACGGGTCTGCCTCTGGAGTACGGGTCATACGCTGCTGCTCTGGCCAGGGCAGCAGTGAGCGGTGAGCCGGGAGCTGGGACATCAGCTGTGCAAGCTCTGAGCAGGGGATGAGAGGGACAGGGGCTGAGGGAGGCTGGAGGAAGAAGGGGAAAGCCAGGAAATTAGGAAAAGAAGTCATTTTTGTAGTGGAGGATGGGACAGTGAAGATGTTTGAAGAGAAGCTGGATGCACTGATTTGTGCATTGTCTTTGAATGGATTAAAGACAGAAAAGGTGAGGTTGAGAATCTGGGAAACCTGAGAGTGAAAGGTCAGCATTCAATACCAGAAAAAGCAAGAGGAAAGCTGATGTGGACCTGGGCAGAAGGGGGTGACTCCTGAGAGGTGCACACACAAGCTAAGCAGGATTCAATGGTGATTGAAACAGAGAAGAAAATAGAAGACAATCAAAAAAGAACTGTTAGTAATATTAGGAAGACAGGAAAACAAGAGGACTTTTGAAAAGAGATGGGAGCTCTATTTTAAAAGAAGAAATATGCAAGTGGGAATCCTCACCAAGAAGTTAATTCAGTGATTATACTGTTTGCTGTGCAGCAGACTTTTAAATTAGGCAAAACTGACCCTTGCATCTGCTGACACCAGCGAGGTCTGTGAATGAAGGGGGAAGTACATGTACTTGTGCTCTCCTATGTGCCCATTCTCCTCTGCTGTTGGTTTTTGCTTTTTCAGTTTGCTTTAATAACACCTTTGAACCTCTGCCTGTTGTCTTCTGTGTGTTTTAAATTTGTTTTGTTTTGCTTTTAATAACATCCTTGTAGCCGAGTTGGGGGGGAGTATGAACTGGATGGATGGGCTACAAAATGAGGGAAAGTTGTTTGGACTGCTGGTCTTCAAAGGTAGTCAACAGCTGAAAGTCTAATTGGAGGCTTGTTATGAGAAACATTCCTCTGCCATTGACACTGGTTCATTGTCTCCTTTAAAAGTTTGAACTTCAGAGAAAAAGGCACTCCCAGCAAATCTGATTCAATATTGACATTGAACTGGTGGGAGCAGTTGCTGCACAGGGAGGGGGGGTCAGGCTGCCACCCCAGCAGGGGACCCTGACAGACTGGAGGGGATGGCCTGACCGAAGTGTGATGGAATTTGACAAAGGCAATGCAAAGTCCTTCACACCTGGGGTGGCGTAACCCGTGCAAATGTGTAGGCTGGGCATCACCCAGACAGAAAGCAGTTTTGCAGACAAGGACCAGGAAAGCCAGGACAAGCTGGTACGGTAAACCAGCAGTGTGCTCTTGTGGTGATGAAGGCCAACTGCACCACTGGCTGCAGGAGCAAGAGCAGAGCTAGCATGACAGTGGTTTCCTTCCTCTGTATTGCACATTTGAGGCTGCATCTGGAGTACAATATCCAATTTTGTGTTCACAGTACAAGAAAGATATTCACAATTGATCTGAGGAAAGATTAGAGAGCAGGGATTTAGCCTGGCTGTCCCTCATTCACTCTGTCTTCTGACTCCTTGTGTTTCTGAAATTTTAATGTTATACTAATTATCAAACTTTCAACGTGGCTCAGGTCTTCATTTTCTTATTAAATTTTTATTTCCATTTTCACTGTGTTGCATCAGAACCTTTGCCTACATAATAATCTTTCTGTATATTTCCTGTATTTTTTGGACTCATAAAAGATCTCATGTACCCCAAAGTCTGTCTTGTTTTCCAGCCATATTTGTTGTACTAACAAAAATATTACCTCATACTGAAAATTGTCATTTTGTTATGTTCAATTCCTTTCACTCTTACCATGTTTAAATTTTGTTGCATTGGCAGTTGATGGAAAGGTAACTCCCCCTTTAACTGGAGATTTTAGACCTTCACAGCTGCTTGAATCCACTTTGCAGATTCGGTCTGACATAAACCCAAGGTATGGGAGGTTTCTAAGACTTTGCATGTGAAGAAAGTTTTAAGAGAAGACAGAACCACATGTGTGAAAAGAGCACCTCTCTTACATCTGACTGGTTCACTCTGTTTCAGCTTATACATACAGAAAGTTGCAACAATGGGTGTTAACACAGAATACTTCCAACAAGCTGTTGAAATTCAAGGCAAGGTCCTGGCAAGACTACCACTGAAGTTTGATGCCAAGATAGATGTGAAAGAGAAAAATATTAAGATTGAAACTAATCCATGCCATGAGGAAACTGAGATAGTGGTTGGAAGGTACAGTAACATTACTTCAGAACACTTTGTGTTGTTGAAACCTGACAAAGTTCACTATTGACTGACCTGCTACAGAGGTTTCTAGATAGGCAGAGTGAGCCTTGAATGTGAACCTTTGGGATAAAACACAAAGAAGAAAAATAGGGGAGTTAAAAATCAAAAGATACCTAAATTATTTACCAGTTTCATTTTTATTTTAATCTGTTTACTGTTTTGTGTTCTTAATATATTTCATTATTTTATTGTCTTCTAAGGATTTTTATTTTTATATTTAAATGAATTTTATTAATGTTTTGGAAATTTCTTTAAATTTATCCAGATTTTGAAAACTTCCCATGATATAAGGAGACTATATTTTTCATGAACTCTTATTTGTTTTCAATAATATTTTTATTTATCAATTCATATATAATCCCTATGTTCAAATAACAGATCTCTGTGCTGTCACGTGATACCGACAGGGATGTATTTAATCCAAAGACAAGGGGTCAGAATAATTCACCTTTTTTTGCACATATCTCAACAGACATAAGGCCTTTGCTGTATCAAGAAATATAGGAGAACTCGGTGTTGAAAAGAGAACCTCAATTCTCCCAGGGGATGCTTCATCAGATATTGTGGAAGAACCTTTCAAACCATCAGAGAGAGCTTCCAGTGAAGGTTTCACAAAGGTAATGTATTGCTTTTTGCTTATATAGTAATATTTACCCTCTCTGTGATGCATGTCTGTAGTTTTGCCTATGACATGCTCCCAGTGGTATTCACACGCTCCTCTCTAATGCAGCAAGAAGACGACAGCGCTGCAAGGAAACATTCCTATAGCTCTCAAGAGGATCTTCAACACATCGCAGGGAGAAAAACTCATAAACGAGACATTTGTGTCAAAATGCATCACCTTGGTTGTCAGCTCTGCTTTTCCAGAAGGTCACGAGATGCCAGTTTTCTAAAAAATACATATTTGTACAGATTAATTGGAGAACATGAAGCTAAAATAGTCTTGATCCCAGGTAAAATACTGTGCACAAGCCTTGTCATCTTAGTTTTGCCAGTGCTATTTGAAGCAGTATAACCTTCTAATGTGTGCAATTGGTGTGTAGTTGACACAGATGCTGATATTGACAAAATTCAGCTGGAGATTCAGGCAGGATCCAAAGCAGCTTCCAAAATAATTCAAGAGGTAAACTCCGAGTCTGAGGAAGAGGATGAACCATCTCTGTATAAGGACATTCAAGCTAAACTGAAGAAGATTCTAGGCATTGAAAATGTGTTTAAGGCAAGTGACTTTGAGAATGAAAGTGGGGAACATTGTCCCCTAAATGAAGCCAAGAATTTTAAGTTCAGTGTGGAAAGATCGCATGGGAAATAACCTATGGGGCTAGTTTGAAAGTTGCCAGTGCTAGGCCCATCAGTCAGTGCTGCATCTGGAGGGATTGATCCCATAGGGAATGCCCAGCTTGGTCTTGTGTGCGGGGCTGAGTGGAGCTAAGGGAGTTCTGCAGTTTCTGCAGGGAGGTGGTTGTTCCTTGGAAGGCTGATGTGAGAAGCTCATCTGACACCCACAGAAGTTTTACTTTGTAAATACAGAACCAGCTCTGTCCTCTCTCTTAAACTTCTCTTTAAACTGGTTTTGCAGGTTGCAAATAAAACATGGCACCAGAAGAAGCGACCTTCAAAGAAAGAAAACAATGTGCTAACAGAGCTTGGGACAGACCCCAATGCAAAGCGTCCCTCCAGCTCATCTTCTGCCTCTTCAGCTGTCTCCTCTTCCTCATCATCTGCTGTTTCTCCTGATCATAAAAAGGCAGGGGATGAAGATGAGAATGATCAAGAAAAGCAAGCAAGAAACAGAGATGCAAGCAGCAAGAGCAGCAGTAGCAGTAGTGGCAGAAGTGGCAAGCACAGCAAGAGCAGCAGCAGCAGCAGTAGTAGTGGCAGAAGCAGCAAGAGCAGCAGCAGCAGCAGCAGTAGTGGCAGAAGTAGCAAGAGCAGCAGCAGCAGTAGTGGCAGAAGCAGCAAGAGCAGCAGCAGCAGCAGCAGTAGTGGCAGAAGCAGCAAGAGCAGCAGCAGTAGTGGCAGCAGCAGCAGTGACAGAAGTAGCAAGAGCAGCAGCAGCAGTGGCAGAAGCAGCAAGAGCAGCAGTAGCAGCAGCAGCAGTAGTGGCAAAATTAGCAAAAGCAGCAGCAGTAGCAGTAGTAGCAGCAAGAGCAGCAGTCGTAGTAGCAGCAGCAGCAGTAGAAGCAGTAGCAGCAGCAGTCATCATAGCCATGGGCATCACTCAGGGCATCTGAACAGCAGCAGTAGCAGCAGCAGCAGCAGTAAATCACTGAGTCGCCATAGCCATGGACATCATTCAGGACATCTGGAAGGTGGCAGAAGCAGCAGTGCATATACCAAAACATGGGTAACTTTGTCAGTAAATCAACTGATGCTGTTAATGTTTGTGAATCACATTCCTGATGGTGGCTGGTTTTGCATGACAAATCAGGAGATTATGAGTTGACATAGCAAAATTTAGTCACATAAAATTGCAAAATTTATTCTGCAAACACACCTGCAATTATTGGTTCAGATGTCTACTTCAAAGCATCTCAAAAGTTTCCACAAATCTGTTGAAATTTTTGTTATAGGCAGGGAACCTTTTTTTTTTTGACAGTTTACTGTCCACATATTCATTTTGCATTATGTGCTTGTGACTACACATACAGAACTATGTATGAATGAAAATTAGTAAAATTCTTATTTAATTTCTAGTGCTTAAATTTCAATATAATTGCAGCATTTCTTTTGATCTGAGACTTCTAATCTTATTTTTATCATTTCAAAGGAAGATCGTGAGATTTATCAGTACCGCTTTAAATCAGCACATAGACAAGAGGTGAGTTTTTCGTTCCTCAGTAAAAGAAGTATGGAAACTGTCATGAGTCAAATGGAGACTTTAAAGGCAGCTTGTTGTCTTTGTTGAGGAAAATTACCATACTGATACCATTAGATCTATGGTGGTTCTTCTGAGATGTGTAAAGACAGAGAGCTGTGTTCCCCTTGGTGTTGTGCACATGATGCCATTTGTGGCTCTGCAAAGGAGGTGCAAAGCCTCTACCAAAGCAGTGCAAGGGGCTGGAGCTGCACACATTGGAGGAACAAAAAATCCTACCATCAAAAGCTTGGGTCATTTGACTGGCTTTGGTCATTTGGTTTCTTGGGTTGGAATCACTGCTCGTATATACCAGGATAGTGATGTGGACAAACACAGGAGGATATCTTATAGTATTTTGGTTTAGAAGATTCTTACTAGGGCATGAACCAGCCAGGAGCAGTGTACTTCTTAGTAGTGTTCCTCAAAAAGTAAAATTTCAGCCATCCATTCAGATGTTTTTCCAGTCTGTTGCCAGGTTCATTCAGTCTGCCCTCCAGTTGCTAAGGCACTTGCAGAAGTTCTGTTCTTTCATATTGAATCGAGAGGCTGGTTTCATTTGATTTGTTCTGTTTTTTCATATAGGGAATTCTCATCTAGATGTGTTCCTTATTTATTTCTTCTGAGGGGTCAGATATATTTGAGCAAACAAGATTTTTCAGAGCTAGATGACATGTACTATACAGGACAAAGCCTACTGCAAGTCATTGAGCTGCTCGGGGTTGGAACACAAGTTTACCCACACCAAGTGCCATGACAGAGAGCTCAGCACTGCCTAGTGCAATTTCTTCAAGCATGCCTTTAAGTTACATTCATGAACATGTTGGGTTTTTTTTCTTGCAGTTCCCAAAAACAGTACTCCAAGCTGATGGACTTAGCAGCTCGTACTCTTCTACCAGATCCAGTCGTGCCTCATCTCGAGCTGCTTCCCGGGTTAGTTGCATCATTTTTAGGGGGTTTTGTCAGCTTGGAAGAATGGTAGAGAGGCCAAGCACTTGCCATAATTGTACATCTAGGTTGATAGGGAGAAATTCCAACCTCTCAAGTCTCAGGTAACAGTTAAGAGTGATACATGCACCACAATTCCCACACACATGTTCCTCTGCAGTGAGGATCCTTCTTACTTGTATTGCGACCCTTCCCTCACAGTAATCCCACCCAACAGGCTCCTGCAGAGACTGATCTTGCAACCTCTGCAACCAGGAGGGAGGCTGAGGTGCTGCAGTGCCAGTGTGAGGACATTGGTGGTGGCAGCTGAGGCTCGGAGTAGCCTTATCACAGGGTGTGCTCTGGGGGGACATGTATCACCCGGGCTCCTCACCACCACCCAGTCAGACGTGCACAGGCGTGCCAATGGTGGAGTGAAGATACTGAAGGTCACAGCACACTTCAGGCCCTGCTCCAAGGGAGGAGGTTCTTGACGTTGAAGCAAATGCCCTGGGTTATATTCTGTGCTGGGTTGCTGTACAAGCACAAAACCTGCCCACCCCACAGGATTCACAGCCAAAGTGTGAAAGCCAAGAGATCAACCAGACAGATAAACAAGAGGAGCATAGCTGGGGGATGTTATTGCTGTGAGAACGAGCGATGATGTATGCAACTGACAGCTGATGTTGTTCAAATTGAAACCCACTTTCTGTTATTCACAGGCTGAGTATTAATAGCAAAGCCCAAATCATGTAGTCATTGCTGTATTTTAATCACATGAATATTTCCATGGTATCATCTGTAGCTCAGGAAATGGCACAAATTTTGGATCATATAAACACAGGAATACGGTCCATCTGTGCATGCAGAGGCACGTGCACATTAAAGATTTTATAGGCATGTATATATGTATGGTATATATGATAGTATATATTTGTGGTTCAGTCACTTATTTTTCATTTATCTATCCAGATCTTGCATCAGAAATGTTTCAAGATGACTCTTTTATAATTATATCCTTTGCATACTTTCTTCTCCTTTCTTCTTAGCCTAACTTTTTGGGAGATGTTAAAACACCAGTATTAGCTCTTTTCCTCCATGGCATCCGTAATGATAAGAAGATAGGAGGCCTCCAGCTTGTGGTGTATGCTGATATCGACTCCATTAAGCCCCGGGTGCAGGTATTTGTGTCAAATCTCACAGATTCAAGCAAGTGGAAGCTCTGTGCTGATGCTTCAGTCCTCAATGCTCACAAGGCAATGGTAAGATTCAAAAATAGCTATATACAGCTGTGTGCATCACAGAAAAGAGTTGTTCCATGCATTAAGAAATGGACTGTTTATCTCTCCATTACAGGCTTACCTGAAATGGGGACGGAATTGCCAGGACTACAAGATTTCAACTGAGCTGGTAACTGGGCGGTTTGCTGCCCACCCTGCTGTACAAGTGAAACTGGAGTGGCCTAAAGTTCCTTCCAGTGTCAAATCCATAGCAGAATGGTGAGGTTTTAGTCTTTACTGGCATCCATTCATGGTATCAGTCAGCTGGGAAAAATCAGCAGCAACACATGAGGTTCTAGTGGCTAAAGGACTGGCTAATATTTTATTCTCTGATCTGAGTACCGCCTTTGCATATAAAAGCCGAGTAGGATTACATCCTATTTTAATGTACAGTAATTCTTTATACTGGACATAATTACTGAAAACTGAAGAACAGATCCTGAACACTTGAACAGTAAAGCAGAGAGTGGGTGTGAGGACCTAACAAGTGATCCTGAAGACTATTATGCTACTTGCATACAGGTGTGAGACAGCCTGGTTGGGATGTGTGCAGCTTTTTGCTTCTCCATTTCACCACATTTTTCTGATTTGAATTTTTGAAGGTTTTACAAGTTCATCCCTGGGGCTGCATTTATGCTGGGGTTCTCTGAAAAAGCAGACAAGAATCCTTCTCGACAAGCCAGGGTGATCGTGGCTCTAACTTCTCCAAGGACCTGTGATGTTGTTATCAAGCTTCCTGATGTAATTATGAAATATTTTATCACTCTCCATTTTTTTTTTTTACTTGTAGAAAAGTGTGACTGTTGCACTTTAATTACAGTGGATAAATTCTGAGAAAGAAAAATTAAATAAGCATCACTTTGGGTGCAAATGATGAAAACAACTTTTATTTATTTTCAACCTTTTGTTATTACATAGAAGGATATTCATACAGTGCTCCTGCTCATAGAGAGAGACATGGGTACTCATAATGATGTGGGTTTCCATCTGTAATAGCTCCATAAGTGTCCACCTCATCACCTTTGAAAGGGAATAATTCTTTCTCTCCCAAATAATACCTGAATGATTTCTCTCACACCTTGAGAGAAAACTAAGCAAAAGCAAAAACCTCGTGGACAATGAGTCAAATGAGTTGTGTTCACATAAAGTCTTTGCAACCAAAGTAGAAGAAATAGAAATCATATTTCAAATAGGAGAAAAATCTTAACTGTTTGCTGGCACAGGTAAATTTTGAATGTACTTTTGAATTCTTTTTCAGATTATCCTCTATGAAAAAGCCATTAGGCTTCCCCTGTCACTTCCTGCAGGTCCGAGGATACCAGCCTCAGAGCTGCAGCCTCCCATCTGGAATGTCTTTGCTGAAGCTCCCTCTGCTGTGCTCCAGAATTTGAAAGGTCAGAGTCTAATCAGTTCAGAAGCATGACAACCTCAGTGTCATAATTTAGTTGAGCATCTTCTGAATTTTGCTGGCATTATTTATCTTCAGTTAATTAGGAAACATTCTGTAATAATGTGAGGAAGGTTCAACTGGGAGAAAATATTGTTCATATAGTACAGAAATCATCAGCATTTCAGGGACCAAGACACCAATTATCTGAATTGAAAACATTTAAAGTTTCTAACAGTTATTTTTTGTTTGAGAGAGGAGTCTATTTTCCATACCTTTTTAAGAATCTGTGGGTGCTTAGTAGCCAAAAGACAACGTAAACTATACAAAATATCACATAGTGGAAAAAAATGTAAAGTTAAAATAATACGGCACTAAAAATAAATTGTGACATGTAATGGCTTTCTCTTATGGAAAAGCAAATACTCACTGGTATTTTTTTAACCAGCTCAATGCTCAGTTTCCTACAACAAAATCACAACCTTTAATGAAGTTCAGTTTAACTACACGATGCCAGCAAACTGCTACCACATCTTGGCTCAGGATTGCAGCTCTGACCTTAAGTTCCTGGTGATGATGAGGAGTGTTGAAGAAACTATGAACCTGAAAGCAGTCAACATCAAGCTTGGCATTCAGTAAGTAAATCCTGCCAGATGCTGGGAGCAGGAGGGACCATCATCCACATTTAGCATGAGAGAAGCTTCGGTCTGAGCTTCACTGCAATGGTTAGCAGCCTGCAGGACCTCAGCATTCCCCTAATTTACTGTCCACGCATGTTGAATATGATGCTGATGCTGTTATCCTGCATCATAGGTGACAAGAATATCCCTCATGTAATTTAAGTGGTTGAAATGAGCTTATGCTGTGACCAGTGATATTTAGTGAGCAGGAAAATGCCTTTGTCACTGTATGTGTGTGAATGTGACACAAACAGGGTATGAATGCCCCTCTCCTTAACAGTGAAATTGATATGCTTCCTGTGAATGGACGGGTGAAGCTGCTGGTAGATGGAGTGCAAAGCCCCTCAACAAATGTTTCATACACATCTGCTGGTAAGTGATGCAGTATATCTTGTTTAATTTTCACGTTTTAGAGGCAGGGAAGGAAGGATCTGTGAAAGATTTTATCAGTTTGTATTCAGTAAGTGTTTCTTTGGTTTCAAGGCTAATATTTAAGAACATGTATTTTACTCACTGGTATAGGAACTTCTAGAAGCATTGATTAGGGTGTGAAGCTCTTGAAGCAGAGAAAATAAGCAAGGTATAACTAACATGAAAAATCTCTCCTTTTGGTACATCACTGCAGCTCCTACTGGAGTTCCAAATTTGGGAAGTGTTTTGGTTATGGTATAACTCTTGATTGAATAAAATTTTTTGAAGTAGAGCTTTTCTGAAATTCACCATGCATGGCTTGTATACCAACATTTTTCCCAATTTGATTTGTAGATACAAATTGCATTCTGAAATTTGCCATGAATGGATGTAAAGAACTGGTAAAATAGCCTGCTTGATTCTCCCAGAGCAAGAATAGTTTGTTTCTGTGAGAGGTACAGGAAGACTTTGTTTCATCCTGTGCTGTGTAGTGAGGGGCTATATAGAGTGTGGGTATTCCCTGACTACAGTGCTGTAGTATAGGAACCAGGCTAAATCTTGCTGAAATTGGGTTAACATATACCAGTGCTGAGCTCCGACCTATTTGTTATGTACTTGTGAATTGATAACTGTGCTGGAAATGTCTCCAGTGACAGTCATGGTGTTCTGTGTATTTCCAGACTCAAATACAGTGTACTTATGGCCTTATTTTTCTGCATAATTACATAGACTCTACAGACAGCTCTGAAGTAATTTCTAGATATAAATATGAATATATTAATAACTCAAAGAAAAATTAATAAATCTGTGATAATTTAATTTCTATTCCAACCTTTTAGAAACACCTATTTTCTATATATACACATTTCTAGGTTGCTTTGTTGCGTGTTTAGTTTCTTGAAGAGAAACTGAGAAATTTTGAAGAAAAGAGCATTTTAGAAACATGACAGCTGCTTTTTTTTTCTTTGTTAAAGAAGCTAGATTTGGTCTGGTTTTGTTTTGCTTCATTTTATTTTGTTTTCTCCTAGGTGCTTCTCTGTGGATCCACAGTGAAAACCAAGGGCTTGCACTTTTTGCCCCAGCCTATGGCATTGATAAATTGTACTTTGATGGATATACATTCAGGGTATCATTCTTCCTCTTCATAATCTTGGGTATTGAGAAATTTCCATAGGATTCCCTTTAATCTGTGTGTATGAGTACAAGAGTGTCAAAGGCAAATGTGTGCGGGGCCCAAAAAAACCACAAAGGGAAGATGAAGCTACAGGTTTGCACAGTCCTGCTTTCTATTCCTCAGTGTGAGAAATGAGACTCCTTCACCAATAAAAAATACCTTGTTCTTGCAGTACAAGGTGTGTTGGGAAGTGGGTCTGTGAGCATACACATGCTGAGTCAGCAGTGCCTTTGCAAGAAAAATGAGTTTTCAGCTCCTCTCCACTGTTCTTACGGCTGTATAATTCTTCACAACAGCAAAAGTGCAGCCATTCTTTTTAGATCAATGAATGCTTTAAGTGTCTGCACTAAAAATAGTATGAAACAGGAACATAAGAGATTGGTAAAGCATACTGTGTCTTCACCATATTAATAGTCTCGAGCATTAATAACTTAACATACCAGACTGGCACAGTAAGTTTTAAAGATTGTAGCAATTACAGATGTTGCACCCCTGCAGTAGTTTGGAATCTGACTGTCAGACCCTTCTTGAATTCTTACCAAGTTGATTTTAAATGTTTGTGCATTAACTTACATTGGAAGGGACTTGCAAAGCAAAAATCTGCTCCATAGGTATTACTTTATTTTAACTTGAAATGCTTCTGACCTTTTTTTCCTCAAAGATTCAAGTTCCTTTGTGGATGGCGGGGAAAATGTGTGGAATATGTGGAAAATATGATGCAGAATCTGAACAGGAATATCGGATGCCCAACGGATACATAGCTAAAAATGCAGTGAGCTTTGGGCATTCTTGGATTTTGGAAGAAAAGCCTTGTAGAGGAGGTATGCAAATTTTAATAAATTTAATATAATAGTACTGCAGTTGTTTAGAAAATGTCAGAAAATTTAAAATCAGTATACATTTTGGAAATAAAAAACATATTAAAAATCATTACTAAGTTATATATTAAGTGTTAAAATTACTTGCCAGTTGAGAAAGAAATAAGAAATCACAGGCTAAACAAGCCAAAATACACAAGTCAGTTGAAATTAAACAACCAAGCTGAAAAAAATCTTTGTTTCAGTTTTGAAGTGTTTTAGAAGATGATCAGGGAAAAAAATGGTAGCAGGATAAATTCACATGGAATGCTTAGATTGAAGCACAACAGCATTTTCCAGACATCAATTTTTGACAACTGACCAATCAAAAAATAGAATGGGGATTAGTGGTTGTTACCATGGCTGACCACCCGGTTTTTGAACCAGTGCAACTTGTCAAGCAAAGCATTCAAGTACATGGGCAGTTTCAAGGACTTAATTACATGGTTGAAATAAAAAAGCTGCATTTGAGGTGTTTCAGGAGATTAGGATCTTATGGTATGCCAATGCTCTCACCTGAAATTATGATGCAACATCATACCATAATGCTCGAGGAGAACAGGCACATTGCATTTGTAGAGAGTTGTTCTGGTGCGAAGAACTTCCTCAGTCCCTGGAGATGGCTTGTACATATTTAGCTGTGCATTAAATGTTATTCTTTCCTGTCTTTGTCATGAATACTGGACATCAAACTTATTTTAGATGGATATGGAGTCCACAGGCTAGTATTCCCATGGTTGGTAATGACCAACTATGTTTTCATTTAATATGCAACAGACATTGCCGGAATTTTAGAGCATAAAACATAGGAATAAATTGTGATCTGTTTAACTTCTCACTTGTAACTGTTTTATCCTGAGAATCCAAAATGAGATTGATATTACTGGCTGGCAGCAGTGACTTTTGCACTCTGTCTGCAGCAATTTTGTGTTTGAATGGCAGTGGTAATAATGCAATTTTTTAGTGATTAATATTATTTGGTCAGAAATCTCCCCTTTAGTTCTGCTGTTGAATCTCTAATACTTTTAAAAGTTTTTTTAATGGCTATTTGATAAGCCAGTTTACTTTGAAAAATGTTCATTAGAAAGTACACGAGACTGTTTCTACATTCCAATCTAGAAATAGACCGGTTACGTTTGAAATTAACTTTCCATGACTCCATATCTAATTAGCCAATTTGAAAGGTTTATCAGTCAGTAAAGCTGCTTTGTTTATGATCAAAATACAGTTTTCACAGAGGGGAGTTGTTTGCAAATTGTCAGTGTTGGCAGATGGGTCCTTCTGGGGAGATTTGGAGCTTTTCAATGTAAGCACATAAACTATCACCACTGACTGTGTTCCAGCCTGCAAACTACGGCGCTCATTTGTGAAGCTTGAGAAGACAGTTCAGCTCGCCGGTGTAGAGTCCAAGTGCTACTCCACAGAGCCAGTGCTGCACTGTTTGAAAGGATGCACTGCCACCAAGACTATTCCAGTCACTGTCGGCTTCCACTGTCTGCCTGCTGGTATGTCAACAGAAATCTTACTGAATAGGAGCTCAACAAAAGTATAAATAGACTGTGATTTGACTCAGTTACTCCACTTGAAAAGTATGAGTAATCTAACATAGCCACAGGTAGGGATGAACTCATTGCCCTATTGACTGAAGCCCTTTCCCTGTTTTTGTTAATATGTAAACATTTCTTCAATGAAAGAGATGATTTTCTATTGTAAATTTACTGGTTTTCATTGTACTGGAATTTAAAATCTAAACTAAACTCTCCTCCATGGTGCCTGGAGCTAAGAAGTTAAGGGCAGGCTAACAGCACAGTCAACACTGTGATTCAGCTGAAAAACTGTGTACTGCAACCTGTGAGTACTGGGCCACATATGAGCATGTGCAGCACCCTGAAATGGGGATCCTTGCCCTGTATTTTTTATATATCACTGCCTTGGATGTGATCCTGATTCACTGAGTTGATTTAGACATTAGAAGGACAGGTGTGAACAGGATTCTTGTACAGGTGCAGTGATATAGGAGGACATATTTTTTATAGGTATATAGTAGCTTATAAGAGATCAGATAAGGTAGATATAGATTATATAGCTCCTAGAATCATGTCTGTTTTCCAAGTCTGTTTTTTTCTTAAAGACCACAATATGCTTTCCTAAATGTATAATTAGTAAAATTCTACATGGAAGTAGTAGCTTTCAAGGTAGAACTGTCTTACTAATGAAGTGGGTTCCCTGGAACATCTCTGTGCCTTAGACAAATATAAATATGTAAGTCAGTGAGGAGTAGCCAAACCTGCTGTAATTAATGACTAGTGCATGGTAAATGCTGTACCTTGCAGAACTACTTCCGAAGTATACTGTTTAATTTTCATTTCTTGTTCCCTATCAGATTCAGCTACCAGCCTGACAGACAAACAGACGAAGTTTGACCAGAAGTCAGAGGATCTGCAGGACACTGTTGATGCACACATAGCATGTTCTTGTGAGAACGAAGACTGCGCCGCGTGAAGCTGTACATTGCAGCATAGGAAAAAACCAGAAACACTTTCAAGTTTTTATTGTGTGGTGTAAAAAAGCATCATCTAAAGGAATAATAGAGACACTAAAGTGTTGGAGGAATCTTCTCAAGTAATTTAAAGTATTAAACTTTATTATTGTAGAAACTGTTATAATTGCCCATAAATATCTGATTTCATAATAAATCCATGCATGGAAAAAATTATGAAGTCTTCCTTATTTCACTGGTCATGTAAAGAGGAGGTCTGCACAGGTTCTCCTCACTCCCCATTTTGCAGACTTCTTGAGTCTGTGACCATCTTCTGTGCATCAGGCACATGCCCATTTCAGGCCCCACTGGGAATACAGATTGGGTAGCTGTAGGCTACCCTACAGGCTCCTGATTGTTCCCTCCGTGCTTTCTTCCCTGGTGCTGGGATCCTGTGCATCTGGAGCAGGAGGTGATCACCTCTGTGTGATACTGCATCCTCTGCAGCAGCCACCCAGCCATGGTACTCTACAAAAATGTGGTGGCTGAGTGCTGCTGTAGGGAGCAGCAGGCCAGAGAATAAATCTGAATCTCATGCCCCTGGTCTGAGGGAGCCAAGAACACATTATGTTTCTCGTGCACTACATGCAGAGCTAGGGTGAATCAGAGATCCTTGAACAGGACAGGAAGGGGTTACCCAAGCACACCACCTGCCAAAGGGTCTGAAGCAGAGCCAGATCTCTGCACTTTGGGTGAGATGCCCCAGCCTTTGTGCACAGCATGAGTCTTTGCTAAGGCCACCATCAACAGGTGGGCTCTGCCTCCTGCCCACCTGCTACAGGTCTGTGTGGGCACAGTCAGGGTTGTGCTCATCTGTACTGGCTGAGCACTGGAGCTCAGAGGATTCCAGCAGATCTGAAAGATGTTTTCTGCTTGCCCCTAAGGCTGTGCTTGCAGGCTGAGTAGGCACACTGGGTGAATGTGTTTTTGAAAACGAGAACATTCTGTAAAAATTGTGTTGTTTTGCTTTCTTCAGGAGCTTTGGTACATTCGAAGGATGCACATATGTGAGTTTTATTATTTGGATATGAGATTTATAGTTCAAAAAGGTAAAGTCCTTACTACCAAAAGAAGTATGTTTGAAAGGTCTAAACATACAGTTCTGCACAGTTTAAATGCTGCCATGGCAACCTGTACTGCAGGGTGATGGGGAGCTGGCAGCAGGTATTTTTGGGCACTACTTGGCAGCACCGGTAAAGTGATAAGGTGATAGTTTTGCTTCTTGCCTGGAAGTCACATGGAGCAGTGATGGGAAGCACAAACTTTTCAGGTAACCTGAGGCTTAATTCAACAAAATCCAGGGATTTATGTGGCCCTGGGAGCTGGGCTCCATGGTGGGAGAGCTGTGGCATGAGTTCCCAGCTCCAGTGTGGGCTTCTCTCTTTCCAGCATGGCAAGGCTGGAGCACAGTTCTGGAGGGCTGTTGTCTTCCAGCCTCTGCATTCAGCTGTGATACGCCCAGCAGTAAGACCCTGGCAGGAGACTCATGGGTGAGCATTGCCCAAGCACCACGGCAATGGGGGATGTGGGCTGTGGGTGTCCATCTCAGGAGGGGCTGCAGGGAGCCCTCTGCCCCGTCGCCATTGTGGAGGGAGCTGAGCACAGCTCTAGCGAAATGCTGTCCAGAGCAGGTCCTGGGCACAGCAAAACTGATTGTCACCCTCAAAATTTTCTGAGTTTTTGGGGGTTTGCCTCTCTCTTTTTAATGCTTATGTCCTTCTGAGAAATCCTAGCATGGAAGGGCTGCGAGCGTATGGGGGCACAGGCTGGGAGTTGAAATCGTTCTTGAGGCACTGACGTAGAAAATGGGAGGGTTCAGTTTTATAAAGAAATCCCTAAAGGCAAAGCCCTCGCCCACAGGTTAACCTGTCCTTGAAGCAGAAGCACAGCTGATCCTGCTCTGTGGCAGCAGCATGGCTGGGGTGACCAGGGATGCAGCATCTGCTGCCCAAAGCAAGGGATAAGGTGAATGGGGCCAAGTTCTGCAGCCCCAGGCTGCAGTGCTGGGGATTTTGGTGAGATCCTGCCCTTGCAGCAGGGCAGAGCCTGTATAGCCCCCAGCAAGGCCGCATTTTAAGGTATGTTACGGTTCATTGTGTCATTGCTACAGTGTGGTGTTTCAGCTATACAGTATTATTATTTTGAGACTATAAGCATTGCTGCATTTAATATGCCATCATAGCAGCTCTCTGCTTGCACTGCTGCTGACCTCAAGTCATCCCTTCCCACAAGCTGGATTTAAAAAAAAAAAAATCTGTGCAGCTGCATACAGTTATGCCTTAGTATATTAGATTTTGAGCCTCAAGTACCAGTGTCCAGTAGCTGTATACTCAAATGCTGTAACTACCTCTGCCAAATTTCCAAAGGCACGACAGAGCTCTCTAGCAAATGGCTTTACTTTCTATCATCTCCTATCAGTTTTACAAGGGAAGAGGTTAAAACAAACAGGACTTCAATATAGAGCCTGTAAAAACAAGAGAAAGATTTGCTACGTTTAAAAAAATAAAAAATAAAAAAATTCCCTAGAGAGGTAATTTTTGATCTAGGAGCAAAATCCACTGTTTGTCAGACATTACAAATTATATCCCAATTGCCAATTACAAAAAAACCCCATCAGCTAAACAGCATTTCAGAAACTGAGCTGTCTTGGATAGAAGCCACTGGTCTTTTGATGGAAAACTGAATCCAGTCCCTTCCCCCAGTGATCTGGGCAGCAGTTTTGGTTCCTGACTCACAGATGAGAAGGTTAGTGGGCTAACACCAGCCACATGGCACTGATGTGAACCCCTCAGTCCTGGAGCTGCCTTGGCTTTCCTTGTGTAGGTCCCTGATGGAGCAGTGCGGGTCACTCCAGCTACTTGGGCTGCACAGAGCTCCATGGCCTGACTGGGCAGTACTGGGGACTCAGGGAGCAGGGCAAACCCCGGAGCCAAGAGCAGTCTGAGGGACCAGGGGTGTCTCCAAAGGAGCAGGGAAAATGCCTGCTGATGAAAATGCTTCACCACCATGTGGGGAAGATGCCGCCCCTGTTGTGTGATGTAAAATGAGTTTGGGTGACCAGTACATTGCCCACCTTTATTAAACCAAGAGGTTTGTGTCTGCAACACCTGCCAGCCTCACCTCCTTCCACATTGCAAGGCAACCCCCACCAACACCCCTCTATGGCAAATCACACAGGTGAAAGGGACTGGCATGTTAGCCCTGGAGGAGAAGGCAGGTGAGGGAAGCATAGATATCAGTAGCATTTAGCCACAGCCTTTGTGACAGTGCCAGGAAGTTTGTGTTACTGGTGAATTCCCTGCCCCAGAGAGCAGCACTGTGCAGACAGCCTGTCCTGCTCACAGCAGGGCTGACATGGGCATGGAGTCACAGGCGTTTTGCACAATCCTGGGGCACTATCAGTTAGATAAGCTATGTGTCTTATGGTCAGGTCAGTATAACCTGGCCAGCGTCAGTCCAGACTGCAAGAGCACTGGGTGTTTCCAGGGAATAAGGATAATTAGTAGTTTTTGTTGCACAATAGTAATAATTGACTTTAACTATATTTTAATACTTTTAAGCACTCGTTTCAAAAGGCAGAGCTTTCAGTGCATTCAGTTGGTGAGGTGAGAACAACAGCTCTTGTGATGGTTTTGGTTTAGCAAATATATCTATTACCTTGTCCCCTACCCCTTCTCCCTCAAAGGGTTTGTGTGGTTGATAAGAAATTGATAACTCAACAAAATTCACTGTGCCTGTTAATAATTCTTCTATAAAAGCCACAGATTTCTCCCTGCAGACTTCAGTCACTTTTAGCATGAAACGACTCATCCTGACCCTGGCACTCGCCCTTGTGGGTAAGTTGAAGCTTTACCAGCACTTCAAGCTGTGACAGCCACTGTGATCCTGAGCAAACCGCATCTCCTCAGGGCTTTTTAGGGATATTTACAGCTTCATTTGCTGAAGCCCTTTAATGGCTTCAGCTGTAAACTATTAGATTTCAGTGCCTAACCTCAGCAGTAGGAGAAAAGCCAAGAAAGAAACAGATAATGAGTGGGGCTGGCATGGTCTTGGTGTCCTGGAGGTGGGGAGTGCACCTCATGAGCCCATTACTGGTTGTTTGCCAACCATTAGCACACTGACTAAATTAATAATACACGAAAGGGTCTTCAGAGATGGGCTTCTTTCAAGCTTACTTCTCTTTCCTCTCTCACAGGGGGCCAGAAGCAGGACCTCGGTAAGTGGCTCCCGCTGCCAGCCAGTGGCTCCCCTGCTCCTTCCCCTGCAGCCTTGCCTTGCCCACTGCTTGCACCTGCTTATTGGCAGTGGCAGCCTCACCTTTCTTTGCTGGGGTGGTTCAAGTAACATCACAACAGTCATAGCCAAGAAGGTGTTTCTGTTATATTTTTTTCCTAATAGAGCCTGTTTTTCATATGGGAAAGACCTACCTGTACAGCTATGACAGTGTCATTGTGCATGGTCTGCCTGAGAGAGGCCTGGCGATGGCGGGGGTGAGGCTCTCTGGAAAGGTGCAGATCAGCCGCGTGTCTCAGAGTGACCACCTTCTCCAGGTAAATCACTGCGGGCAGAGGGACCCTCCCACCCAACTGCATAAGGTGGTTACGGATGCTGGGTTCATACCTCCAGGCTGGCAAAATAAATGACAAAAAGATGCAGAGCTCACACAAAAACTTAGGGCTCTCCCCTCTGCTGAGACGACCCTCTAAGCCCAAAGTCAGGCCAAGCAGTTTTGCTCAGGCAATGATGATTCCCCAGCGAGGGCAGAGGTGTGAACACAGGCACGGAGCTCTGCATCCTGAATATCCAAGACATAACGGGGGAGAGCCAAGGGCACCGCTGAAGGGTCTGCAACTGTTCCCAAAATGCTTTGGGTTGCTGAGAGGGACCTACAGAGAGCGCCACAGCCTTCCTCACAGCCTGCTCCTCTGCAGGCGGGAGCCACAGCTGCTCCGGTGCTGCTCTCATCAGGATCTGAGCCCCTCTGATTAAAGCTACCTTCGGTTCACCTCCATGCAAAAATATGGCAGGCAGCTGCTTTAAAGAAATGTCCTTAAGATGGTTTTAATAAGGGAGCACTAAGTGTGAATATGAAAATGAGTGTTCAGACATGAAATATCCATATTTTTCAACTTCGTCCATAGCCTGAGAAAAGCTCAGCACTGGAATTCAGATATCACAAGAGAAAGACCCACCTGTTTCCATTATCTTTCTTTTGATATTCTTCACATAGGCATTAATTCAAATGTGAAGAATTTTAATGGTAATGCCTGTGTTTAGCATAATGATATCAGATGTTGAAGCGCTGTTACTCATCTAAAAGATTAAACCAAACAGCTTAAAATACTGGCATGGCACGAAAGACAGACAAAAAAGGGATCAAAAAGACACCACGTGAGAAGAAAGCTGTAAAAGGTGCCCTTAGCACTCGCCTTAGAAGTTTTCTCAGTCTGTAATCCTGTGCATATATTACAGAAACTGTGAAGGAATACCTTTTGTCAGACTTTACACACTGCTGCAATTGCAGGCTCTGTGTAACCTCATTAGAGTTGCTACAACTTTAGCAAGTGCAGGCAGCAGTCTTGAGGAGGACAAATTGGAGAAAATGTGCTAAGAGGCAAGCCATCCTTGCAGCATTGATTATAAATGCCTAAAATAAAAGAGAGCAGTAAACCCACACCTTTACCCTCCATGCAGGAACACGCACTTTTATGTACAAGGCTGAGAAGTGTGTGTGTGTATGGGACTAAATATGCCTGTGCATGCAGGCACACACTTCCCACTAGGTAGCAGTCAAGGACTTGTGTGCGCGCTTTGCGTCTTGATGAGCTAGCTCAAAGGGATCTCAGTGCTTCCAGAGAGTGTCAGCTGCGGTCACCTCTGCTCCCCCATCAGCTGTGCCATGGCTTTGATTATCTGGGGCGTGCTGGACCTGAAGCAGCAGTCAGAATAGTCCCCATGTGTTTAGGCAGGCAGTTGGGCAATAATGGCTTGGCTGTCTTGCAGACTGAATGGAGATCTCACTTGTCATCTGTGGAAAAGGGGTGAGTATCCTGTCTGTGCAGATTGTTGGCAGTTGGTGTTTCACTTGCCCAACAAGCTTCTCTAGACTTGCTGAAGTTTGGAATCCTGTTCTCACAATCTTATTTTTCTGGCAGAAATCCTTCCTAGAAGTTTGAATTTTCAAGGATACTTTCTAGGTCCAGCACAGGAGTCCAAGGTGAAAACTGTTTCCTGTGGTGTCAAACAAGTGCCTTGGGCCTGGCCATGGATTAGAAGTGTCCGGTTTCCCTATTACAGCACTATTTCAAATGGATCGTGAACAGTATGATTGTTTTCCTATTTTTGTTCACAGATTCAATCACCAAAGCTGGAGGAACACAACGGCTTCCTGCACACGGACCCCTTTGTTCCATCTTTGAGGCTCTCAGAAACCATTGCTGCATGCCTCAGCCAAACCTTTAAGTTCGAATACACTGAAGGAAGGGTTGGAAGTATTTTTGTCCCTGAGGACTGTCCCATTCTGTGCGCAAACCTAGTGAGAGGGATTCTGAACATGATGCAGATAACCATCAAAAAGTCACAAAATGTGTATGAACTACAGGAGGTTTGTTTTTTCCATTCTGATTTTACTTTTATTCTCATTTTACCATTACAGAGTAAGTTGCCTATACATACACTTCCCAGACCATTTTTCTTTACCTTTTATTTTTTTTTTTTTTTGCTGTTTCAAATGGGAAGTTCATTGTGTTTAATCAATACTTGCAGGCTGGGATTGAAGGCATCTGCCAAACCAAATACGTCATCCAGGATGATATCAAGAATAACCGGGCCACCATTTCCAAAAGCAAGGACCTGACGGATTGCCAGGAGAAAGCAGTGAAAAACATAGGAATGGCATACATCCGCCCCTGCCCTACCTGTGCCCCGGTACGAGCAGCAGGGAGCCCTGAGCCACTGCTCAACACTCACATATTGCACTAATGCTTCTGGGGAGCTTGGCTTCTCTGTGCTGACTAGCCCATTCCTATTTCTGAGTGGGTCTCTCTGCATTTCTAGAAAGTCAGAAATATTAAGGGCACAGGGATGTTCACTTACAAGATGAAGTATGACGACAGTGGGGTATCGTTGACATCTGTTACGTCTGAGCAGGTGTACCAGATCTCTCCCTTCAATGAACCCAACGGGGCAGCAGTCATGGAGGCAAGGTAGGCACTGGGTGTGTCCTCAGATTATCACAGCCAGGAGGAGATGCCTAAAACATATTTACTGTTGATTCGTGAGATAACAAGAAGAATCTGGCCTGTGGCTGCAAAGGTCCAAAACACTGTACAGTCCTTGGGATGCCCAGCCAGGTCCTGTGCCCTGTTGTTTGAGCCACCTGAAACATCTGTCCAACCCCTCAGAGACTTTGGCAAAATTTCACAAAAGCTCCCGCAGTTGCACAACTCTTCCAGATAATTGTGAGAAGTGCACAATCTGTTTGCGATTGATGCAATGGTTCTGCTGGGCACCCCTCAGTCTGCTCCAATGCTGTACAAGCTGTCCACATGGAGAGTGCCATTACAGGCTACTGATGCATTTCCCTCTTTCCCCTGAAGACAGGAACTGTCTTTGGTCGGTGTTAAAAGGACTCCTATCAGTCCACCAGAAACTCGGCTACAAAACCAGGGGAGTCTTCGTTATCATTTCTCAGGAGAACTACTCCAGATGCCAATTCCTCTAATAAGGATTAAAAATCCAGATTTACAGGTATTAGAGGCTTACTTTCACACACTTTCATTATTTATAAGGTTGACATATCATCATCACATAGTTATTTTAGATATGGATCTCTCCAACAGTCTGTTTTTCCCATAGTTAATAGAAACGCTGCGTCACTTAGTTCAGAATAATGAGAAAGGAGACACCAGAGACACTTCCGTCAAGTTCTTACAAATGGTGCAGCTTTTTCGTGTAGCGACCCTTGATCAAATTGAGTCTTTGTGGCTGCAGTTTGTCAACGAATTTCCCTACAGGTAACTACTGCCTTCAGCCACAGATTCTGATCAGAGACATGCTGGGCAATGGGGATAATGAATCCTCCTCTCCCTGGCAGGCCCTGGATCCTGAGCGCCATCTGTGCTGCTGGAGCTACTGACACATTCAGATTCCTGAAGCAAAAAATTCATGATGAGAAACTGAACATCTGGGAAGCAGCTGCAACTCTCCCTCTTGCCTTCCATTTTGTTACACCAAACAAGCAAACCCTGGAAGTTGCCTCAGTGAGTACAGAGCATTCTTCCTTCTATTTCCCCTCTCACTCCTTTTTAAAGGGGAATTCATAGGATTATAAGTGAAAGATGTAACATATTCCCTTCTAAATCTGCAAAATGCAAGGTATTAACAAAAATGGGGAATGCTTCAGAAATGTTTCCAAACACTTGTTACAAGAAGTTTTTAATTATATTTGATATTTAAACCCACAAATTCTTAGAAAACCGCAGGTGATTCTTTTTGCCAAAACAAAAGCTAAAAAAAAAAAAAGACAAGAAAATAATATAATAATATCATGTAACCAATAGCTAAAGTGCATAGATAATAACTGGGGTGAGTCTATTTCATTTTCTTGTAGCTGAATGTCTAGTATTTGATTTAGCTTCTGAAAATATTTAGAAAAAGGACTAATCAATTTTATCTATTTCTCAAGTGAAATTTTTACTACTGTTTTTACTAGAAACAGTAAAGAATGATACTTCTTTCTTCTGCAGACTTTTCTTACCTGTCCCCAGATCCAGAGAGTACTGATACATCGGATAATTGTTTACCTGGGATATGGTAGCATGGTAAATAAATACTGTGCTCAGAGTTTACTATGTCCAAATGAACTTCTTCAGGTAGGTGACTCTCATTTCTTATTTGTAAAACATGAGGAAATTTTAAAAATGCTTCTAATTTAACTTTCACAATGCTGGCAATTAAGTAATTTGCTGTTTGCATGCCTCACTCTTAGCTGTGATTACCTGCAAAATTGCAAAGACAGAATGAAACACCCAGCTGAGGCCTTTGAAAGATTGGGTCTTAGCAGTTCAGAATTTAAAATGTAGTTGTAGAAGCCCATGGGCATAATGGATCCTGTGAACAGCCTGAAACTGAGTTTAGGTATGACAAAGTGAGGATTAAAGCAAAATAATTATGATTCTATTGTTCTACTTTTACATTAGGGAGAGTATTCTTAAAAGATGTATTAAAAAGGCAGTGAAATGTGAAATGTGAATATAAGCAAAGGTCTAGACATGTCATAGGTTAGGGCTTCCAAAGAGGCCCTGCTATGTAATTGCATATCACTGTCAGAAATATGCAGGACACTGTCTTTGGATGATGCAGCTCTGGCTCCTTGCTCAGGACTGCACCACTGAGATGGCCTGCTGGTGTTTGATGTGTGTTTAAATCTCCCAAAAAAGAGTGAAATAAAGCCAAGTCATCAGAAGGGTAGTTTCTCTTCTCAGAACAGCAAAAGTGTTTAAGTAAACTTGTTACTGCTTTAGGAAGTGAAAAATATGCAAGTGCAATTTGGCAGGGCTGGCAGAGGTGCCCCAGGGAATGGCTGAACCTGACATCAGCTCAGCACTACCTTTGAACTTGCAGCAGACTCTCTGGTGCAGGCATCCTCCTGGGATTATCTGCTATGCTCAGGCACAATTCAGAATCAATTACAACACTGTGTAAGGAGAAAACCAAGTTTATTTCTATGATCCATGTTTGGCATCCTGATAGTGATGGTGAGATTTTTCCTGGGAAGAAAATCTGAACAGCTCTATTCTGGGATTTGCAGCCATACTTGTTTTGCTTGCTATGACCATGCATATTTTTGTGCATTATTACAAGATCATTACCTGGTAAGATTAACACAGTCTGCTCTGTTTCCAGCCACTCCATGACCTTGCTACTGAAGCCACCAGCAAAGGTGATGCCAAAGACATGTCCTTGGCCCTGAAAGCCATTGGCAATGCAGGAGAGCCAGCCAGTATCAAACGCATCCTGAAGTTTTTGCCAACATTTTCCTCGGCTGCAATTTCATTACCAAACAGAATTCATGCTGATGCTGTGTTGGCCCTGAGGAAAATTGCCAGAAAAGACCCTGCAAAAGTAACTGAAATTATTATTTAAACAAATGTCTTAAAGGTTATGGATTGGGTTTGCTTAGTGATTCAGGAACAATAAAACCATTAGGTAGTATTAGCAACTCTGGGCAGGATTCTTAGTAGTTGGTCTTCCTCTTGCCCACACTGCAAATTCCTGACATCACCCCACCCTTGCTGATATTTCGGGAAAGAGTATGTGTTGGTCACTGAAACACTGGACCCATTCCTAATGGCTGTTTCTCCCAGCCCTGTTCACTGCGCACCCAGCAATATCTTCATTTGCAGTGGCAGGTCCATGCTTGAGCTTCTCTATAGGGTTCTGCTTTCCATTCACTGCAGAGCACATATGCACTGTTTAGGAAACACTGCTCACTGGGAACTTATGAGCTACTCACATGTTGTATCTTCCTCCTCCAGGTAAGGGAGATCACCCTCCAGGTCTTTATGGACAACACACTTGCTCCTAATGTCCGAATGGTGGCCTGTGTTGTCCTTTTTGAATCTAAGCCTGCTCTTCCAACGGTGGCAGCTGTGGCCAGCTCGCTGCTGACAGAGCCCAGCCTGCAAGTAGCCAGTTTCACATATTCACACATAAAGGCTTTGGCAGCAGGCAGGATCCCACAGCTCCAAAAACTGTAAGTAGAGGAAGAAATACATTTTTAGTAGCAAATGATGATGTTTTTCTTGCAGTTTTCTAAGAATTCGGTCACAGTCGACTCTCTTCATATGATTTGAACTCTATTACTCAGATCTTCTGCTTGCAACATTGCCATTAAACTCCTGAGCCCCAGACTTGACAGGCTGAGCTATCGTTACAGCAAGGTCATTAATGTTGGTGATTATTTCTGTGAGTACCAGGTGCCCTGTGCACTCCTTCTTCTTATGTAGCCAAATGCCTCTATTGTGTCCTGTGATTTTCATCCAAAATCTGATCATGGCTGTGAGTTTAGTACACTCTTGAAATAGAAAAAGCACAAGAGTATCCTAATATGAAAAATTCCCTGAGGGTGTTTCACAGCTCTCCGGTATCTGCTGGGGAAAGTGATGTCTGCACATGGATTTAGGCCTCCTTCTTCAGTCCCTGGCATTGTGTTGACTCTTCCCTAGAGCAAAGTTCTCCTCTTGAGGTTGAAAACTTGAGGAATTGAATCCTTACAGAACCCCTACAGCATGTACCTGAGGTGGCTGTACCAGACACCTCGGAAACCTTAACAAAAATCCCAGCTGTTTTTTATTCCTGTGATAGCTGAGTATCAGGCTGGTGCCATTTGGAGGATCTATCTAATGAACAGTCCCAGTACCATGTTTCCATCTGACATAATCACAAAACTGAGAGGATATTATGCAAATACTGCAACGGATATTATTGAGGTAAGTATTGTATTAAAACAGCCAGGTTTGGACTGTGACATAGTGTTTAACTCCACCTCTGGCTGTAAGGGTGGATGTGAAAGAGAAAATTTAGATAATGATTATGATATTTCTTAGGCATCTTCTTTTATTTGGGTTTCTTGACAGATATATTCATCAATGAACACATCCAGTATAGGCAAGAAAATCTAGGAGCAGAGGAAAGCTTATGCTGCAGAACAATCATCTGCCCACTGAAGTCACATGTGATCTAGGGTATTTTGCATAAGTACAGGGAAATAGCAGCTGAAATTAAATTTCAGCCAGCAGTGCAGCCAAGGCAGCACAAAGCTCCATGTAACAGCATGCAGGTATTTACTCAGCTTATTGGGCAAGCTTTGCAACCTGGGCTGAGCTCTGCACTGCCCTAAAATTATCTCTGCTGACTAATTCAAAGCTGGCTGGCTCAGCACGTCCTCAGCATCTGCAGGCATAGCCTGCAGTCATCTGACAGGTAGACATGGCCTTATAATGCAATGAAGCATGTATTTAGTGTGTCCTCAGTCAGTGCAACACAAGGTACAAGGGTTTTCCTGAGCTCTCTTGTACTTGGGCCGCAACACCCAACTCTGTTTCCCACAGGTGGCTCTCCGGTCACAAGGCCTAGCCAAGCTTATCAGGAAACAGAACATTCCCTTTGCTGAGTATGATACATACAAGACACTGAAGGAGCTCAGTAAAATGGTATGACTGCACACCCTTCTGATCTGTTTGCAACAGATGGCTCCTGCCAGCGCCAGGGTTGCCTCACCCACCCACCAAGCCATCCCTTTGATGTTTCAGTATGAAAGGAGTCAGTCATTCTGTTCAGTCATGGAAAGATGTACTTACATTGTACTTACACTGTCAACAGATGCCACCTTTTCACTCAACATGTGTCAGCTCTTAATGTACAGTACAAAAGATGATGATGCTGCTGGGAGCCAAAATGTTTTAAAGTGTATGTTAAACACACTAAGTGGTTGCTCTTCTCTTTTAAAATGATTATTGAATGAGATTTTTCTTTGTGAGTCCTTGGGTGTCACCTACTACTTACAGCAGCAGAAATTACCAAGCCCTTACCTCATCTTTACATGGGGAAACTCTCTCTGAAATCAGTTATGCAACATAAGATTCACATTGATTCAGACCTGTAAGATGTCTCTTAGTTTTTTGGCTAAGCAACCATTGTTTGTGTCACTGGGATAGGATCTACTCTTTGCTGATATGTTACTCTATTTTAAGCAACATTTTCTGCTTCTTCCCTTTTTTCCCTTCTCTCCTTAACACCACAGTTTCCAGGATGGAAAGAACTGCCTCCTGAAGACCCTCTGGTGTCTGCTTACATCAAAGTATTGGGCCAAGAGATTGCCTTTGTTGACATTGACAAAGATGCAATTCAACAGATCATGATGGTACTGGCAAGGCTGTTGTCTTTTTTGTCTGCAATGCTGAATAGTTTCCCTTCCCTGTCTCATCTTACCTACTCACCTAACATATTTCTCTGTCTTCAGCGCCTAACTGGATCATCAAGCTGGCAGCTGGTGGTAAGAAAGGTTGTGGAAGAGGTCCAGAGAGGCATTTCAGGCCGATGGACCCTGCCGGTGATGGTGGGCGAGGTGCGGCACATTGTCCCCACAGTGGTGGGTGTGCCGCTGGAGCTCGGGCTGTGTGGGACCATGGTGGCCCAGGCTGCGGCTGATGGTGAGCTTGGGATGCCAAACCAAGCAGTTTCCCCACAATAATTGTGGGTCCAATTCCTCTGTTGAAATTGAATCCCTCTATAATCTTGAAAAATACCCTTGTAATGTGGAAACATTAGTGATCAGCTACCTCCTAAGGGCTTGAGAAGTAATTAGTATATTTCATCTGAGACATATTTGTAAAACTCTGGTTTGGAGTAGCAACCTTTAAATAATCATGTAAAGTATTTCAAAATGTAAAAGCACTGCCCATGTGTTAACTACTATGCTTATTGAAAATGTTGTGTCTCCAGCATTTGCTGCTTCTGGTGTGGCTTCACCTAGAGTACTGTGAGCGGTTTTGGGCACCACAATATAAAAATGATATCAAGCTATTAGAGAGAGTCCAAAGAAGGGCCACGAGGATGATGAAGGGTCTGGAAGGAAAGATTTATAAGGAGCAGCTGAGGTCACTTGGTCTGCGCAGCCTAGAATAGAGGAGACTGAGAGGAGACCTCACTGCAGTCTCCAATGTCCTCACAAGGCAAAGCAGAGGGACAGGCACTGATCTCTTCACCCTCATGACCTGTGGCCCAACTCAAGGAAACAGCATGAAACTCAGCCAGGGAGTTTTAGACTGGATATCAGGAAAAAGTTTTTCACCCAGGGGGTGGCTGAGCACTGAAAAGGCTCCCCAGGGAGGCAGTCAGAGCCCCAAGCCTGTCTGAGTTCCAGAAGCATTTGGTCAAGGCTCTCAGGCACACACTGTGATTCTTGGGGTGTCCTGCATGGGGCCAGGAGTTGGACTTGATGATCCTGATGAGTCTCTTTCCACTCAGCATATTTGATGATTCTCTGAATCTCTGTTCATGTGATTCCTGTCTGTCTTTTGCAGTGGATATACAGATATCACCACCACTACCTGACAATTTTAGACCTTCACAGTTGTTGGAAACAAAGATGGATATTCATGCTGACATCAGGCCAAAGTAAAAATTACATATATTTTCACATACATACACAAGCATTTCTATTTCTATTTGAAGTAGACATGTGATCTCGTGTTGTTGCATAGGGATCCTATTTGTCTCAGATTTGGGACAGCTGTGCTAGTCCAGAGCAGTGAAGTTCTGAAAAAGCAACAGAATACCCTGATGCTTTACAACCCTCCAAATGTAGCAATGTGCATTGTATCCCACAGGATACTGTGCTGTTCTGCCATTGCCAAAATTGCTCACATTTGTACCTGTTTGGTGACTAAAGATACCGAGCTGTGAAAATATATTTGCTTATGTATCAACACTTTTTTACCACTTCAGCATAGAATCACCACCTGACACAAGCCAGAAGGATTTCAGGGAAAAAAGGGAAATGCTTCTGGATCTGCAAAAACAACAGTACTAATGATGATAATAGTAATAATTATAATAACAATAGTGATAATAATTAAAAAATAGGCACAATCTGAAGCTACAAGATTCTGGTGTTAGCTTATCCTCAAGCAATGTATCACTGACAAGGCAGTCATAGGTCCATGTTAGCTTTGTTATCCAGATAAACCCCTTCACCTTTTCCAGTGGCACTTCAGCTTTTTTCTTATCTTACTTATTCACCAGTAGTGGATCTTAGAATGAACAGAACAGCATGAAAATGTGATTTTGCATTTCAAAGTTAAATATGTGCATATTAACCTGTAATTATGCCTGGTTTTATTTCCACTCTTTCAGGGCATATTTTCATATGATTGCAATGATGGGGATTAATACACAGTATTTCCAAAGTGGTCTTGAAGTTCATGCAGAGTTCAGTGCCAACACTACATCGAAATTTGATGCCAGGATAAATTTGAAAGAGAAAAATTTGAAGATTGAAACCCTTCCCTGCCATCAGGAGGCTGAGCTTGCAGCTGTGAGGTACAGAAGATCTTGTTGCATTATGTTTGCCCTGTGTTACTGTCTGTGAGTTTCCCGTTATAAAATCACAAGCACACAACTCCTTGTTAAGGTTTGCCATACTTTGGCAGCCACATAAAGCTTAGTACTGTCTTCCTTGCACTAGCAGAGATCAGTAAGCAAAATCAGATGATGTTACTTCTGTGCCCTTTATTCACAGGAGTGAAGCTTATGCTATTTCAAGAAACATGGAAGAAGTAGATTCTGAAAAAAAATCCCAGCTTCTCCCCAAAGGAGAAGTACTGAGTATCTCCAACAAGCCATTTCAGCCACAAGAAAGATCTTCAAGACCTGATAGCTGGAGGGTAAGGAGGCCTCTCACCATCTGTATTGCAGACAGGCAGAGAACAGACAACTCCTCGGATGGGCTGGGCACCCCTAACACAGGAGCTGGCTAACAAGATCACAAGCACAGCAGTGGTGAGATTCAACAGGGGACTGACATTTCTCAAACCAAGTCTAAGACCCAATGCGTTTAACACATGATCATTCACGGTCCGTTCACTCCCCTCACTGCATGCAGGCAGGGCTGCTTTGACAGCATGTCTTCCCATTCTTTTAAAGTCATGTGGAGGGGGTGTAAAATTCACATCCTTTGAACAATATGCCTTTTTTTTCTGAGTCAGAGCAATGCGAAAAATATGGTTGATAGTCAAGATATAGATTTTTCTTCCCAAATCCTGAGATAATCCCTGCAGTGTATTGATGAAGAACATTCTCTCCTGTGCTCTTCAGCTTCTGAGGCTGGCATGGGAAGGCTACACTGACTTGCAACAGGAAGGCTAGGAGCCTGAGATGGGTATGGGGAGACAGCCCCTCCAAAGAGCCCTGCAGGTTCTCACTGGGAAATGTGTTTGTGCAACACTGCTGGGAAAGGGTGGGCAGAAGATCTGTCCTCTTCCACTTTGCAGGAAACCTCACTGCTTCTAGTTGTTGGTTCTCTAATTTTAAGCAGTGCTTCTTTACTTAGGCAGGACTGTCATCATTCTCTTCATTAACTGGAGGAAAAATTTTAAGAGCTGGGAAAATTTTTCAATTTTTTTTGTGGGAAGTAACTTTATCTGCCATATTTTTGTTTAATGCAGCAAAGCAGTATTCCTAGTGTGATATCCAAAGGATACCAGCAAGGTTCAGAAGAGGCACGTCACCACAGTGTAGGAAGACTTTACATACGCATGTTCTGTGAAAAATTTGAAAGTTTGGGATGTTCTGCTTGCCTCAGCCTGAAGGCATGGAATTCTGCTTTCTTAAGAAGTACCTATCTGCACAAATTTGCTGGAGAACTTGAAGCCAAAATAGTTTTGAAGCCAGGTACAGTCATAACAAGTTTTTCTGTCAATCACTGTGTATGATGCTCAACCAGCGTAACCCTGGAATGTGTTTTGATTTTAGTTCATACAGATGCTGATATTGACAAAATACAGCTGGAGATTCAAGCAGGATCCAAAGCAGCTTCAAAAATAATTCACGTAGCAAGCTCAGGGTCGGAGGAAGAGGGAGAGACATCTCCATATGAGGACATTAAAGCTAAACTGAAGAAAATTTTAGGCATTGAAAATGTGTTCATGGTAAGAGACTTTGAGCATCAGAAAGGGAAACACTTGCTATAAATGAAGCCAAGGATTTCCAATGCGGAAAACTGGCATGGGAAAGCAAGGATTTGGGCTGGGAGGAATGGGTCTATGTGAGCTCTGGTAGAGCTTCTGCAGTGTGTGTGAACAGGAAGTTCTATTTCCTTGAAAGCCTGTGGTGAGTAACTTGTCTGACAGCTGGAGAAATGTTACAAAATAAGCTATAAATTCATAATGCTTTCAACTGTTTTCGGAGGCTGCAAATAAAACACGGCGCCGCACAAAACGGATTAACAGAGAATACAAGACTGCACATACAGGCCTCTGGGCAGACCCCAGTGCACCCCACCTCTCCAGTTCATCCTCTTCTTCCGCTGCCTCCTCTACTGATGGTAAAGAGCCTGGAAATGATGACAGAAAAGATGAAATAAGGGAATCTGGGAAGAAGCGGGGCAGTAAGAGCAGCAGCAGGAGCAGCAGTGGCAGCAGCAGCAGCAGCAGAGGCAGCTCTGCTAGCAGTAAAACATGCAGCAGCAGCCAAGAAGACCACTCTGGGGACAGGCACTGCAGTGGGGACAGTGACTATTTCAACCAACAGGTAATTCACCCTGGTTGGACCTTTTTATATTTCTTGTAGTGATTGTTTTTGTACATCAGGAAATTGTGCTCATAGAGTATGGACTAAAGAAAGAGGAACTCTGGTTCTCTGAAGCATTTCAGATCAGAATTTTCCTATTTCAGAATATTTCGGTGTAAAATGTTTAAAACTTTAAGTTTGTTTTGCTTTTTTTCCATACTCAATATTGAATTTTTAATGCATTTATCAAAAGTTGGTTCTTTGTTTTCTCTCAGGTCTTCTTACATACTATCTATTTTCACAGGTAAGCCTCCCCGTTTACCAGTTTTGGTTTAAGCCAGCAGATGAACAGGTACATTTACTGCCTATAGTGGGAGCACTGTCTACAACTGCTCTTGCTAGCTTTGCTGCAATTAGACCTTAGTTCTCTGATAATAAAAATATAATAAATTGATTCTGCAACAACTTCTAGTGATAGGCAACCTGCTTCAAGGTGATTCTCTGCTTTTGCAGGACTCAGGAAGGCAAGTCCGGAACAACAGCATCAGCTCCTCCTCTTCTGCAGGTAGCGATGAAGGCATCTCAACAGCCACATCTCAGGTGAGTGTTTTAATCTGCAGGAAATCAAAACAATTACTTTGCATTTCCAGTTATTATAATAGGAGTAATATGGTGATTAAGCATATTAAGTATATAGAAAGAAACTGAACTGCTTCT
Source organism: Anabacerthia variegaticeps (assembly GCA_035583185.1). Taxonomy (NCBI): domain Eukaryota; kingdom Metazoa; phylum Chordata; class Aves; order Passeriformes; family Furnariidae; genus Anabacerthia; species Anabacerthia variegaticeps. The sequence continues at coordinate 14,382,762 of JAWWEW010000006.1, read as the reverse complement.
TGTTTTATAAAGGTGAGCACATTGGATAGTCATTAAATGGTTTTTTTTAATATTCACTCAATACATTTTTTTGTGAAACTGGAATGTATTTCTATATATGTTGAAATTTGTGTTACTCAGTAAATAATTCACTCTAAAAATGAGAACACTTTAGAAGTGCTGACCTGCTTCATCAGAAACTGGTTTCAGGTATACTTTTAATGTATATTTTTCTGTAAAAGTTCAGGAGTTGACTCTTCCACTCTTTTGTTCATTAGGTCTTCATTACAGAGCCCTTCTGTTCACATTAGCAGGACCATAAAAGGCCTTTGAAAAGACCTTGATTTTGCAGCAAGGTTCCAACTGAGAGCAGCTGAGGTGTTTATTTGGGAAGGCCTGCATGGTACATAGTTAATGGTACCTAGTCCTTCTATAAGAACTGATGGAATCTGGAGCAGATTTCAGCAAAGAAAAATTTCACACATTTCAGGCAATGACCTACATGCCTACAAAATAGCAAGCCTTTGTTTGCTGCTGCATCCCTTCTGCAACAGCAGCTCCCAGTTGTTAGTGCAAGTAGCTTGTGGAAAAAAGGCAACCTTCTCTTCCACCCATTTCTGTGCAGCTTAAATTCACCTCTCTTGTCCATCTTTTCACCATATTACTACTTCTCTGAACTCTTTCTCAGCCACTGCCTTGTTCTTTCCCTATTTCCTCCTAAGCCCTCTCCAGCTTCATCTCACCTAATCCTTTTGTGTGTCTCTGTCACTTGACCTGGCAGCACAGGGAGGACCTGTTGCCCCACAGTCAATTCCACCTGCAGCTCTCCCCTGGCCAGATGTGGGCTCCATCCCCACAGCTTAGCTAGGACACTCACAGCTGGAGCAGGTGCTCCTGCTGGCCATAAGGGTCCAACGTTGAACAGGGTCATGTGCTGCTCCTCGTGCAGGTACCACACTTTGGACTGCACTGAACAGATTCCTCTGACAATACAAGTTATCATGGTATTAAACAAGTGGTTAAATGAATTTTATCAAAAAGACTATTAGCTAAACTACAGGTTGGTTAAGAGAGCAGTGCTTATCTGGGTAACATTGTCTCTTTATGCAGTACCATTCTTCTTTTTGTTACAATGAAATTACTTTACAAAAAAAAATTCCCAAAACTGTTTTAGTTACATAGGTCATGACAGCTCTCCCTTGAAAGACTGTGGCAAAACCACATATAAACTGAATAGACTGGGTGAGGATCTATGACGTTGTCCCATACTTCACATGAAAAGGCTTTTTGAATGAAAATTTTCCTTAGTAAATACTTTTTAATTGTGTTTTTAATATAGTAATTCTAATGCTTTGTTTATGTCTTTGGCCTCTGTTTCCTCTCTACTGACTGAAGCCCAAATTCTTGGGAGACAGCAAGCCACCAATACTGGCTGCAGTCCTTCGTGCCATCCATAAAAACAAGGAGCTGACGGGATTACAGCTTGTCCTGTACACTGACACCCAACCCAAGAGATCAACAGTACAGGTGTTTGTTTCAAGTATTCAAGGACCAAGCAGATGGAAACTCTGTGCTGATGCTTCAGTAATAAAATACCGAAAAGTATCAGTAAGTTTGAAATAACGATCAGCTCAAATGTAATAGAAACATAATGATCTTACTATGTTTTATGCAAAAATTTACATATTCCCTTCTCCTAGGGTTCTCTTAAATGGGGTAAAGATTGCCAGGACTACCAGATTGCCTCTCAGATTGCAACAGGGCAATTTGCTGCTTATCCAGCCATGCAGATGAAGCTGGAGTGGCTAAAAGTACCTTCAATAATACGAACAACAGCAAGATGGTGAGATTTTACTTTAATTTTTGAAAAATCCACATATGTCAATGCTCCAAATAATTACATATTCAGTTCTGCAATTTCCAAGCTGGAAAATTTCTCCTTAATCAGTAGAATAGTAAAAAATCAGATAATATTTTTAGCATGTTAGTATTTTAGATTTTATGTAATTGGTGCCTATTTTTAACTCTGAATGTGTTTAAAACAAATTTGCCATACTTTTCTTCTCATATCACTCTACCATTCAGTCTCTCGAGATCTTATTTACCCACTAACAAATAAATTTGCCTGCCCCTCCTTCCATATACCACATCATGTATCACCAAACCTTGATGCAAAACATGTCCAAAACAGAACGCATATCATTTTATGGGGGTATTTTAGTGTGAACAAATAATAACCACTTGTTTTCAAAGACAGCTCATTGCTTTAATCATTTACTTTTTTTTTTTTTTCAGGTTCTACTCATTTCTCCCTGGAGCTGCATATGTGCTTGGCTATTCCCTAAGGCAACAGTTTAGTCCCTCTCACCAGGCAACCCTGGTTATGGCTTTGACATCTCCAAGAACCTGCGATGTTGTTTTTAAGTTGCCAGAGGTAACCATTTTTCACTATCTTTTATCCTGGAGCAGTCAGTGCTTATGAAATGGAGGGTTAATAGCTTTTTTAACCTGCCGGGTTTTTAAAAAACATTACTAAACTATTAAGAAGCTTCCAACACAAGACATTATATTCATGCAATTGGTTTTGCTATGAAAATATCTTACAACAGATTTCTCTTTCTCATGTAGCATGCAAGTATATGAATTAAGAAACAGGTTATGAAACAATCATCATGACTGATAGCACATTAACAATAACTTATTAAAAAGACAACTCCTCCCCAAATCTTCAGGAAGATGATAGGTTTTACTGTGTCTTAGAAAGGTAGCAAAACCAGGCTGCAGAGAAGCATGAGCCAAATAACAACTCTTGATGTATAGGCAAAGAGAGGGTGTGCACTTCAGGTAAACCAACTGTTCAGATTGTGAGAAAATTATACTTACAGCTACCCAAAAAGCTGCAAATTCATTTATAGCACTGCTGTTCTATAGGTTGCAGATGTATTACGCTGTAGAACTATTTCACACAATAGATGGAGGACTTGATTTCTTTTTCCTACCTACATCCAGATGCTGATTTAGATTTCAGTCAGCACAGTCCTCTTGGAACAGTAGAGGAAAATGTGATCTCATCTCTACACTGTACTTTGCATTTGCATTAATGTTTGTTTTCTGACTGACTTGCAGCTCACAATTTACAGCAGAGCCATCAGGCTTCCCCTGCCATTCCCTTCACGTCCAAGCACACCGATTTCAACACTACCATCCTCTGACTGGAATGTCTTTTCCCAAGCAACACTTTCAATCATTGAAAGTCTTAAAGGTCAGCAAGTAACTATCTGCACAGGCATTGATTGACTTTGCAGATTTTGTAAACATGATTTATACTTTTGATGTAGCTTGAAACTATTTTACATTCACTTAAAAATCAGTTGGACTTCAGATAGAAATACAGCATCTGTATAAAAATTCATGAGGCCGCAAAGATGTAAAGAAAAGGAGACTTACATTAGGATTAGACAGACATTTAGTTCCTTGACAAATAATGATTCCAAATACATCCATTCCCAAATGCATCCATTTTAGTTTCACTGCAGAGACTGTTCATGAAGTAAAAACATTACAAAATCTGTGAGAGGGCCACCTAAGTGACCTCTGATTTGGAGTGCTCCTTTTGATTAGCACAGTTATGTAGAAGATAAAACAGCTTCAAAATTATACCCAGTAATTTCAAATCCTGGACTTTGATTATGAAGGGATTATTGTTTGATTAATGCTGTATTAAAAGCTAATCACATAATACTTGCTTAGGGTAAATTTTAAATAGAAAAGCTTTATGTAATCCTGCAATAGGGGGTCACATTTTGCTTGGAATCAGTGGGCTGATATCATACCATGCATATTTACACGGTGTCCCTGTTCACGGCAGGGAGGTTGGAACTAGATATCTTTAAGGTCCCTTCCAACACAAGCCTTTCTATGATTCTGTCATATTTCTTTGGTAAACTCCAAAAATAACTGGTATTAATTAAAATTGTTGTAAAATAATTTATAATCTGAGCTGGTAGGATTTCCAACAGAGTACCACTACAGTGAAAAAGAGAACAGTGCAGTGTGATATTTTTGCCTCCTCACCTTGTAACGATTTTTAATCCTAGTTTTGACTCAATAAAGGTAATAGCATTTTAGTGAACTTCTTCTAGTGTTAACGATACGTGAATTGTTGTCAACCTTGGAGAAATTCTTTTGACTATAACAAAGTTAGAAAAGCCAAAAGAGAGTTGCACCAGCACCAGCTGTGAGCAGAATTTATCTAATGCAGTGACTGAATCATGAGTGGGTTGCACTGCTGCTTGGGGACTAATAAAGTTTTACTTTTGTATTACTACAAATCTAATAGTTCATCTGACAGAATCAATTTGCTTCTATGTGGGAATGGGTAGAACCAGAAAATGGTCTCTTAAAAAAAAATTAATAAGTTTAAAATAGAATAGCTGCCTTATATAAATATAAAAGGCTTACTTTTTACTGGTTTCTTTTCAGCTCATTGTTCAGTTTTCCAAAATACGATCACAACCTTCAATGGCGTTGAATTTAACTATTCAATGCCTGTAGATTGCTACCATGTCTTGGTGCAGGACTGTAGTCCAGAACTTAAATTCCTGGTGATGATGAAAAGACTTGAAGAGTCTACTGACCTTACAGCAATAAATGTCAGACTCGCCAGCCAGTAAGTAATTGCAAACTGAATAAAAAACAGATGTCAAGCTGAATGTGCTATAAACATGAAGATCAAATTGGTAGGGCAGACTGACGCTAGCACAAGACTCATGTAGGAATTACTGATGTCAGTGGAAGGATACCTAGAAGTGTCACTGGGGTTTGGGACTTTGTCTTTTATAAGTGCTTCTGACATATATCTGAGGCTCACATTAACCTAAAGTCTTTACTGCTCCAAAATCTTAATTAATTTGTTAGAATTTCACCCTCTCATTTCAGTTTTTAGTGATTAGGTAGACACATAAACTATAAATTCAAAAGGGACTATTGCAATCGTTTAGTCTGGCCTTTTACTCTAAGCTAGTAATTACAACAAATTAGAACCCAGACTCATTTCAGCAGAGTTGTTGAGAAGTGGACATAGCTTAAAAGGGTATTACTTATTCCAAGATTAGAAGCACTCTTAGGTCATGCCTTCGTAGGTATATAATGTTCTAATCTATCTGAAATTACTTTAAGTCCCACTTTGTTTCATCCTGGAGCAATCACCTCTAAATTGTATGGGATTATGCATACCAAAATCATTGTAGGGAGTGTTCTTCAAAGTGCATAAATAGACTTTGATCTGTAAGGTTTCATTACAAATAATTATTTATTTCTGAAAATTGTGTACCTAACTGTGCCAAAATGTCAAAGGAACAGAGAGAAACTAGTATTCCCTGCACCTGTTTTGTGGAAGAACACAAGGGTGCTTGTTTTATAGACTGTATCTTTTGTGATAAAGGCATTCCTCATCACTGAACCATTCCTGATCTTTTCATACAACTGTTTGGATGAGCTTTTGATGTGCTTGAGCTTCATATTTCTTCATTAGAGAAAACACTGCTCTGAAGAAAATACTACAATACACAGACTATTCAGGCTGTAAGAGAACCCCCGCAGGGAATCCAATCTTCCTTTGAAATGTAAAGCACCTTCAATTTATGTGAATGTAGTAGCAAATACTGTTCCACAGCAAGGGTCCTGTATCCTGGTGTCTTCCCGTCTGAGCCCTGGCCACAGGCAGACCCTCTGAGATGAGTACAGCCAGGGAAAGGTGTACTGTGAGTACTCTTCCTGGAGTGCTTTCCTGAGCCCTCTCAATCTTCGTCCTGAAGGGGGTAGCAGGTGATTCATGCCAGAATGATGTGAGCAAACTGCAGTGATGGTTCTACAAGAACTGGAAACTGTGAGCTGAGCAGGGCAAAGGAGAAGCAGTTGTTTACACTAACTCCCTTTATTTAAAGTGAGGTTGACATGTATGTTTCCAATGGACTGATCCAGTTGAAGATTAATGGTGTCCAAGCCCCAAGAGATGTTCCATACACATCTAATTCTGGTAAGAGAGTCATCTTTGTATTTTGTTTAATGTTTTCTCGTCTTTTGAAGAAGGAGAGGATGTGATCCTGCAAACACCTCTCAAGATAAAGATCATCCTAATTTGAGAAACAATCAGATCATTTTAACATAGCTCCATACAAGCTTTCATATGGGGTGGCAAGAAAAACGAGCAAAGAAAGAGATGCTGATCTTGTGCATTTTTGCACAAACCAAAACATGCAGGGCTGTGGTATGTTTTGCTGATCCTGGAGACCCACAGAACAAGTATGTAGATGTCCCTTGCCACAGCCACCCTTGTCAAAGGACTTCAGCTTGTTCCAGGGCAGAGAGCAGTAGTTTTTCTCATTCTCCCCGTCTATTTTAAGATACATTAGGGCCTGCATTATATCCCCAGGAACTTAACAAATTGTTCAGGTTGAACCCTAAAACAGTAACTTCATTTCAGAAGAAGTCTTGTTTTGTTTTTTTTTGTTTTTTTTTTGTTGCAGATGCAAGCATACTGGTCAGCAGTGAAGAGGAAGGACTGGCACTAAAAGCCCCAGATTACGGCATAGATAAACTATATTATGATGGGCATAGACTTGAGGTAATTTTTTTACTTATTTTCAGTGGCTTTATTTTTAGAAGAAAAACATTTATGTGCACTTTTATTTCCACAAAGATTCAGGTTGCTTTCTGGATGGCTGGAAAAACATGTGGCATTTGTGGAAAATATGATGCTGAGAAGAAAAGAGAATATCAAATGCCCAGTGGATATTTAGCTAAAGATGCAGTGAGTTTTGGTCAGTCTTGGATCATCTCAGAAGACCCTTGTGCTGGAGGTACTAAGATTCTCATACAGATTAATGGCATTGCCTTCAACAGTTAATTAGTCACATGAATAGGTGGTTTATATTAACTGTAACACAATCATCTCATTTTTTGCTATTTCTATGATTAGTGGCTCCAGATTAAAAAAAAAGGAAAAATTCTGTTTTTCCTGAGGTTAGTAGCTCACTGCAACTGCTGGTTTTGTTGTATTTTTTATCAACTTCTTATGCACTGTGTAGTAACCTTAAGTTTGTGTGTTCACCTTAAAACTTCCTAAGATGATCATTTAGAATGAAAATTAGGTAGTTTGAGTGTTGACAAAAGACATTTTATGTGATTCTTGATAGTTTCATTCTTTATTTTCATTCGGTTATTTCCAGTCTTTTAGTTTGCATAAAAACTTATTATCTAGCCCTGGCCATCAAACTAGAGGCCATTTGATGTGGGAAATACTCGTTTTAATTTCCTCAGCTGAAATTTCCTCAATCTGAAAACTTAAGCCTGGGAATGGCTGCTTGTTCTTACCATCCAGTCCTATATAAAAACAGTAACATGAATGTATTTGTAACATTAGGGTGAACTACACATATTCTGTGGAACACAACCCTCCAGGCATCTGTTGGCCTCTTTTGACACATATTTGTAGACTAAGGTCCCCTGGGGAGACTGGTCTAGGAAAGTGTGGATCATGGGCTTGAGGACTAAGCTACACAGGGCTAATGACTACTAAGACTACTAATGACTACACTACTGAGGCAGGTGTGATGCCACTCACCATGCAGAAGTCAATAAATGGATGTCTAAGAGCCACTACTGCCCCAAAACAGTGTTGTCATAGTCTGTGTAAGGTTGATCTGACCAAGGTTTTCACATGTACCTTATTGGATCTGGACATCCGTGTCCCACCTAGATCCCATTTGGCAAGCCTCTGTCCTTGTGACTGTGCTCCACAATGTCTCATTTTCTCACAGCCCAAACCTTTTGTAGAAAATCGACTCACTTCAATCAGATTAGCTTCATGTAGCTTGTGTCACTTTATTATCCACTGGTCTTAGCTGTTTCTTACTCTGCAAATTAAGGCCACAAAGTTATTTATCTAAACTCGGTAGGTGCTTTAAGAGAACTTATGTTTTGTAGCTTGCAAGCTGCAGCGCAGATTTGTCCAAATGGAGAAGCCGGCTGCGTTTGAGAAGACGGCAGCGAAATGCTTCTCTGTGGCGCCAGTCCTTCGCTGCGCGGAGGGCTGTTCAGCAACCGGGGCCGTGCCGGTCCCCGTGGGTTTCCACTGCGTGCCCGGGGGTGAGTGCCGGGCGGGCCCCGCCGCCGGCACACCGAGCGCCGCCGCGGCGAGCCCGGGGCTGCCGGGCTGCACGGCACAGCCCCGGCCCGGCACCCACCCTGCTGCCTCCCCTCTCGTTCCAGACTCTGCGCTCAGCCTGGAGGGGCCCTTTCGGCTGGGCCAGAAATCCGAGGACATCGTGAGCTCGGTGCCGGCCCACACGGCGTGTTCCTGCCCGCCGCAGCCCTGCCCTGCCCGCGGCCCCGCCTGAGGGCTCCGCTCTGCGCCGCCTCCTCCCGACAGCCCGAAGGCACCGCCCCTCCGCCCCTGACCTTGCAATAAACACTTGCTGTGTAAACGCGCTCTCCCCAGGCCGTGTTTCGCCGCCCGCGCCGCTCGCAGGGGGCGGGCCGGGCCTGCCCTCGGCCCCAGCCCCAGCCCCGGCCCCAGCCCCGGCCCCGGCCCCGCAGCAGGCGGCAGTGGCCATGGAGCGGCGGTGGGCCGGGTGGTGGGTGCTGCTCGGCCTGCTGCAGCTGCGGGGCGGCCCCGGCGCCGCCTGCCCCTGCCCCTGCCCGGACCCGCGGCACTGCCGGCCCGCCCCGCACGGACCCGGCCCCGGCCCCGGCCCCGGCCCCGAGGTGCGGGTGCGGGAGGCGCTGCGGGCTCAGGGTGGTGCCCGCCCCGGGGCCGGGCAGGCTCCCCACGGGCCGCGGAGAGGGGCAGGGCAGTGCGCCCAGGGCCCGGTGTGGCAGCGCGGGCACAGGGAGGGGGCACCCCGGGAGCCGCTTCCTTGAGGGTCCCGGCGGGTGCCCCTGGGAGAGGCACGGGTGGAGGACTCGCCCTGCTGGCAGTGTTTGGGACTAACGAGGGTGCTTCTTACCCCTTTTCCAGGTCTTTGTGTTTGATGTGGGGAAGGACACCTGGAAATTCTATGACTGGTCAAAAATCACAACTGTGGCAGCTTTTGGAAAGTACGATCCTGAGCTCATGTGTTACGCCCACTCTAAAGGCTCCAGGATAGTACTGAAAGGTTGGTCACACTGGGAAACTGGATACTTATATATATGAATAAGAACATAATGCACACAGGGCTATAATACCTTGACGTTTCAGGTTCAGTTGTATGTGGACTATTAAAATCAATAAGAGGATTAATAAGTAAGGTTATAATGCACACAGGGCTATAATACCTTGACGTTTCAGGTTCAGTTGTATGTGGACTATTAAAATCAATAAGAGGATTAATAAGTAAGGTTATAATGCACACAGGGCTATAATATCTTGGCATTTTGCATGTACTGGCATGCAGGGCATTAAAACCAGCGGTGGCTTCTGCCACAGTAGTAATGAAACCATCCCAGTGACATCTGAATAAAAGTTCTCTGACAGGGAACATCACAGCTGTGGAGGAAGAGTGAGGAAAGGAAAAGCCTGTAGAAAATATATGGCTCTGTATTCTGGAGGTTGTATGGAGTACCCAAAATGGTAAAGGAAAAGATTTTAAGTAATTTTTAGTATTTTGCACTTAAATCAATCCCTCTGTATTAGGAAGTGATTGAGTTTTAAAACGTGAGTACACAGAAATTCTGTGCAGGTGCAAATGCTGATTAAAAAGACAAAGTCCATTACAGCTTACATGATGTAAGCTGCTTTTGGCTCTGTTGAGGCAAATGCAGAATCCAAGACCACATTGTGGAAAGCAACAAAAGTTAAAAGTATTTAAACAGTCCCTCTGGCTTGGTGGAAATGCTAAAAGTACATTTATTTCAAGAAAGGTGGTGTACAGTGCTAAAAGAATATTAAGCAGAAGTATAGAGATTAAAATAACAGGAAAAAAGTCCAAAAGTAAAATCAAAAAGTAACTTAATATTAACACTGCTGTCTTAAAGAAAAATGGTAATTTCTTCTGAAGTGGCTCAAAATTATACCTGGGGAAAAAGCTAACTCCTTTGTATTTTACCAGTATGGATGTGAGCATTTTTTGTTTTGTGCTTATATTTGTTGGTTCTGTAAATACAAACCTTTCCTCCGTACTACTCCTGTGATGCAAATGCATGTTAACTCTTGAAGGCTTCTTGTCTAGGTGATGTACCTCTTAAGGAAATTGTTGATCCTGCTAAAAGAGCAGCATGGATATCCCAACAGGTGGACCTTGCAAAGAAACAGTACATGGATGGAATTAACATAGATATAGAGCAAGAAGTTAACGAAACCTCCCCTGAGTATTATGCATTGACAGACCTTGTTAAAGAAACTACAGATGCTTTTCACAGAGAAATACCAGGATCACAGGTAATAATAATGTACCCTATACAGACATTAACTTTATAAAATACAAGGAGTTTTGGCAATGCTGTTTAGTCTGTGAATATGAAGATGTTTGTGCCAATCTAAATATGATATTCTCATGAATGGCTAATTATGAATGTTAGCTGTGATATGCTCTTGTAAGAATGGCCCTTTTTGACCTGTGTGAATTTAAATGGAAGGTGGGCTTCACTGAGATCTATGGGTACAATGTTACTGCCTGGTGTGAGCTGGCACTTAGTATGCCTTAGTGAATCATTGGAAGTAGGGCAAATACAGCCTTGACAGTGGTTTTGGTAAACCTGTCACTAAAGTTTTAAGGATTTGCATCATGCTCCGTTTTTGGTGAGATGGTTTTCATATTATATTTTAATTTCTCAGATGCTAGGTATTCACTAGTGGGGCACTCGCTTTATAATCTAGTGTTTATCAGCTAAGCAACTTCTACAGTTCATGACTATCAAGTTGTATTAAACTGCAACATTTGGGAAATACTATCTTGAAAAATCACAGCTTTTTAAAAAAGAGGAAGCAAGAATGCCTATGGGCACATTATACTAAATTCTGCATTTTTTCTTCAGGTAACATTTGATGTGGCTTGGTCTCCAGCATGCATAGATAAAAGGTGCTACAACTACACTGGCATTGCAGATGCCTGTGACTTCTTGTTTGTGATGTCGTACGATGAACAGAGCCAGATCTGGACAGACTGTATAGCAAAAGCCAATGCTCCTTACCTGCAGACTTTAATTGGTGAGGACAAAAGGCTTCCCCAGGAGTCAGAATATTTCCATTTGTTCACATGAGTAGATAGGAGAGATTGCCATTTCCTAGACAGGTGTTTTTTGGGGTTTTTTTTAGTTGCATTGAAGCTTTTGAATGTGCTCAAATATGCATTGTCCTTATGTGAAAATAGTGTCTCTGATCCTTATGACACTACAGGCAGACAGACAGTTGTGTGTTGTTACTTGTAAAATGCTGTGTAGCCCCCACAAGTGTGAAGAACACTGTAGAATGGCACATGGCAGCCAGAGCAATGGTGCCTGCCTGGGCTTGCAAAGAATCTGAAACATCTCTCTCATCCTTGTGAACTTCTGCTGAGGGCAGATGGTTTTAAGTGTGAGCAACTAGAGCACTTACTAGGATCTCAGTAGAGCAGGCCTCTCTAAAGAGAGTGTGCAGGTAGAGCTGAAGGAGAGCTTGCACTTTAGACTCTGTCTGGGGATCATGCAAGGCCTGTATTGGCTCTGCATGTAGATTAATTATAAATAGCATAGGAAAAGGAAACAATGCATCTTAATTTTTATTTCCTTCAAATCTAGGATATGAAGAGTACATTGCCATGGGCATTGATCCTAAAAAGCTTGTGATGGGTATTCCCTGGTATGGCTATGACTATATCTGCCAAAACCTATCTACGGTAAGATGAAGATTTTTCATTTGCAATCATACTGTTAATTTTTAACTTGGAAAGATACAACTAGATTTTGGAAATACTGGTTTTGGATTAGGAAATATTGTGATCTGATGGATAAAAGTATAAAGCAGGTACACAAGACAGCCTCTTCTGCTTGGCTGATGTGTGTTACCAGACAAAGCATTTTATCTCCTTAGACAACCTGAACCCCACCATACCCGAGCACTGTGTTTGACTAAGGAGCTGTAAATGTTATCTGTATGAGAAGAGGTTATGTCCAAAGGTACTACAACACTTGTATGTACCTTCTCAACCCCATGACTACTAAGCTCACTGCTTAAAGACAAGTGCAGTAAACCGTAGCAAACCTATGACTGTTAAAGTGTAGCAAATTATGGAGTCTCAAACAACATTATACTTATGAAAAATGTAGAAGTGAATTAAAAAGGGAAAAGATAACTGTATAAGCTGAATGATAACCATCCAATCCTGTATTTCTGCAGAGTAAACAGAATTTAACTGTTTTAGTTTACTTTTCTCTACAAATAGTGTATCTGCCAGAGTTGCTTGAAGATTAGGGATTTGTGAGACCCTTTTGTGAATTTTCTTGGCTGTACTGCTATTTTGAAGTTGAGTTATATCTGTGTAACATGAAACTCATGCCTTCTCTTTTTTCAGGATCATATTTGTTCCCTTTCCAAAGTACCCTTCCGTGGGGCTCCTTGCAGTGATGCTGCAGGCAGACAGGTCCCCTATGGAATCATCATGAAGCAGGTGAACAGTTCTCTTTCAGGGGTGCTGTGGGATGAGGTACAGAAGTCTCCATTTTATGAATACAAGGTAAGCATCTCTTCCTAAGACACCATGTCGTGGAGTATCATGTTCATATAGATAAGTAGATATTGAAACTAGTGTTTAATTTTTTTTTAGGATTCTCTTGGTAATTTCCACCAAGTGTGGTTTGATGACCCTCGCAGCATATCTCTAAAGGCAGCGTATGTGAAGAGTCGAGGTTTAAGGGGCATTGGCATGTGGAATGGAAATAGTCTCGACTATTCCAGGGAAGCTGTAGCAGAACAACAAACTGAAGCAATGTGGCAAGCTCTGACACCATAAGAACTATGGGAACCCTTGATTTAGAATGATGAAAATTGGTAATTTTTAATTCTGGTTTATACTATCACAGATTTTGACCTTATATAAATATACCGTGATTACAAAAACTGTGGAAACTAGACAAATTAATCTTGTTGTTTTATACGCAAAGCTGTATTATAATTTTTCAGAAAGTTTCAATGTTGCTTTAAAAATGGGAGTTTTTTTAAGACTGCTTATCTTTTTTATTTTTCACAATTACCATAAGTTGGTTAAAGCTTGAACCCAGTGTGTATCTGGTAACAAGTAAAACCAATTGGTGGATTTACAGGGGCAGTCTCATCATGATCCTTTGCTATGGCTGGCTGGTGCAGGCAAGTGTTCATTCTGGGATCACAGGGTGCAGTCTCAGTCTTCTGACTTCCCAACCCAACCTATATTTCAGCTCAGTCACTCTAGAATCAGATTAAACAGGATACTGGAGAGACAGATTGTTGCTTACATGCGACTTGGTGAAACTTGTGTTTGTACTTGGTTAGTCTTCTAGAGATTAAAAGATTTTATAGACTGAAGGAATTACATAACATGAAGTAGTTCCCCTTGAGATTTTTATCAGACTTGTTGTTAGAAAGGAATATTCAATAAACCCCAGTTTCATCATGTTTATGTATCACAAAAATTCCTTAGTTTCAAAAGCCAAAAATCTTGGATCTTATCTTGAAAAGGTAGCATTAAGACATAGAGGACTTGGATCATGTTTCCTTCCATTCCAAACTATTTTACTTCCTGGAAAATAGACTTCAGAAGCTTATTTAATGAACTGTATATCTATTTTTCCACATACTCTTAAGATGCATTCCATAGCCTGTTGTTTGCTTTTATGAGGTGTTGCTCATGAGGTAATAGGATATGTCTTCTTTCTAGTTCATATTTTCATAAAATAATTTGCCTGGAGAAAATGTGTAACTTTTTAAAATATCTGTAGTGATGTAGTGATGAAAGATTGGCTGGTGTTTACAGGATTTTGTTGTTAAATAAAATGCTGTCTTCATTAAGGTTGGTAAATAGAATTACCTGTCTATGCTTTACTTGTTCTACAGCTTATAGCCCACACTGCTTGTCTGCTTCTCAGAACTGTTTCACAACCAGATTAAAGTGCAGCTGTGCCCTGCTTAAGTGACTCCATTAATTAAAAAAATTATTTAATTAGACAGATGTAGTCAGTTATGGGGGTTTTTGTGGGTTTTTTTGTTTGTTTTTTTGTGAGAGGGTTGTTTGTTGTTTTTTGGGGTTTTTTTGTTGGTTTCAAGGGAGGTTTTTTGTTTGTTTCTTTGGTTTGGTTTTGGTTTTCTTTGGCTGAATTGAGAGGTCTTCCAGAGTGAATATCTAACCTGCAAAATCCTAACTGTGGGCCAGATGACTTAACAATAAAACTCTTTCTTGTAGCAGTCAAGAATCATGAGTTGATATTACTATTTTTTTAATTTAGGTTCAGATTTTCCAGTAGCTAGTTGCCTGCTCCTCTATCTTAAATAAGACACCACTCTGAAATGGAGAATGTGGGATTTAGCCCTGAACTGAGAAAAAGTGGTTGCAGTTTTATTAATCAATTTAATATTTCAGCACTAAAATATTTCTTAAGCCCTGTCTTCAAGACCATAAATTACCTAATGGGTGGTTTGACTCAAGACATATATATGTTAGTCCATTTGAGAGCTCCATAATTTTCTTATCACGTAACTTATTTTCCATGAGTGTTTCACTTCCAGTAATAAATACACCTTGACAGCTTTTTAGCTGAGATCAATTCCTAGAATGTTACTGTTCTGCTTCATGTAATAACATCTGGTTTGCAAAGAGGGAAACAGAAGAGCTAGAAAAAAATTACTATGAAGAGGTTTCTGATTCCTCTTTCACAGAATTATTAATCTTAGCACATGCAGTGATAATTTATGGATAGGCATGCTTATAATAACAAAAATGTACTTTAGTAAATAGCTATAAAGGATTACTGTTGCTGTATTTCTACAGAACATGTATTTTAATAATTTTCCAAAGATGTAATATATGTGCCTAAAAATAAGAACAGGAGGTTATGGATTACAGGTTTATTTGCTTAGTAGCTATTTTGTTAATCAAAGAGCATCAGCGTACCTCTGTGATGTTACACAATTTGCTAATTTGCACTTTAAATATAGCAGCTTAGTTTTAGACATGTTACGAGGTTAAACTGTATGTTTAAATAGCTGACTGTTCTTACACTGAGAGATATAAAGTTAAGTGAGCTACAGTACATTGGTAGCCTGGTATACAAATTCCACAATATGTCTTTTTGATGTCTTTTTACAAGATAACTTCAAGAACATATAAACAAATGCTCTGAAATTCTCATCTTCTATACACATTAAAGAGCTTTTGTAGACTTCACAGATGTTAAAGTCATGTCATCTTCTTAAGTTCCTGATTTTCTGGACTGGAGAATTAAAGCTGAATGAATCTTCTTCTGCGTCAGTTCCGCTCTCAGTGCTTGTAAATCAGATGCTGCCTGCTTTCTCAGCTGCAGAAGAATCAGTAATTTACGGAATGGCAATTAAAGGACGTTTTTCGGAGTTGACATGCGTATAGGCTTATATAACTAAGACTGATTTTTATACAGGATGGCTGAATACAGTATACATCCTTCATCTTTAAAATTTTACATGTCTAGTTAGATAGCCTAGTTCTAGCACTGCTTTCTTCTGTATTTAGCCTTGATGGTTTTGAAATTAACTGCAAAATTAATTGTTCTTTCCACTCCTTGTTATAGAATTGAAAAGTCATACTGAGTACATCCATCCTAGAGTACCCAGTAAAGAGGGGTATGGGCAATCTCTGTGATGTAGAATACTCCTCTTTCAAGGTTTTAGGAGCTGAAAAGCTATCCAGTGTGAAGGTAAACACTATCATCTTCCTTCCAAAAAAGGGCCATAGGCATCGCTGCTATAGAGTAAAGCACATGAAGAGGACTGCCATCTGTTTGGACAGCCATTCTCTTTTTTGTTTGGTTTTTTTCTTTGTTTGTTTTTTTTTTTTTGTCTTTTCTTTTATGCTGGGTTTTTTGCCTTAGCCATGGTCTATTTATTAGTGATCAGTGTGTCACCACACCAAGCGTATTTCTTCAATTAGCTTTTGAATGAAATGGGAATTTTATGAAAAAATTGTGAACCTTAGTACCTTGAAAATCTAAGTTTTTTGAATGCCATACATTCAAAATCATCTCATAACCTGTTGTTCTGGACTAATTTTTTGCTCAAATGATAAAGTTACAACAACTAGCACAACAAAACTAACAGCATAAAACAAGAACTGTTCAGCAAATATTTACATTATCTAATAATCAGGAAGATCTAATTTTTTTATACATTGTTACATTTTGATTTTTAATAAAAAGCAGGGTACCTTAATTTCTGTTATGAGTTTCATTTTTGTATCATCTAGCTTCCTCCGCAGTTGATCCAGTTCATGCTGCACCGTAATAATCCGGATGATTGTGTAATTCTGTGTAAAACAATAACAGCAAAGCTTGAAGTGCAGCATTAACGCATCTCCTCATTCACTGGGTGCTACTTCACCACTCCAAAACAATCCTTCAAACTCCACACTTGTGCTTAGCCTAACAACTCATTAAATCCTGTCTGTCTTCCCTGGGTGCTGGCCAGTCCATACCTGCTGTATGCCTGTTAAGGTGTACATATCCTTCACATAACGCCTCTTTGTGCTTAGCCAAAGAGACCTAAAAAAAAACCCCGACATGCCCCCTGAAAGGAGCAACAACATATCTGAACATAGCTAGTAATGTAATGACCACCCTATTAATATTTTTGGTTTTTAGATACTTATTTCAAGATGGCTCAAATAATACACATTTGTATATCATATACACCCTCAGATTGTACATACACAAGAAAGGGACATTTATTTTTCCTAGGCTAGCTTCAGATTTGCCAACAGACTTGCTTCCATTAATGCATTTACCACTATTGGGAAGGATGTTTCCCCCTTTCATCTTTCCTGTTTTTCAATCCCTCTCTGAAATTCCTATGAAACTCACAATTGTGCAATAGTTCAGGTGCAACCACTTCAAAAGCCTCAGACATTTATAATTCTCCCATGTCATTACCTCTGTATATGAATTTTGGGATGATGGGAAAAATATAGAACTGAACACTTCATTAATCATTATTATTTATCATATATATCATTAATCATACTGAATAGAAGGTGATTTGTTATGAGAACATACAAACATGAAGCAGAAGGAATCAAATATTAATCAGACTCAAGCACTTCTGCAGTCTTTTTGCGACAAATGGGCTGAAGGAATTCTATACCACAGATCACTGAGGGGTATTTGGCTGCTAAAGCTAGTTTACAAGTCGTGGGTTGGTGATGAATTTGTTTCTTTAATTTATATTTTATACCAAAAAAAAAAACACCAAAAGAACCCCCAAGAAACCCCTAGGTGGCATGAAAAGAGATAATAAATAATACAAGCAAATACCTTAGAGTTTGTTGTAGTGTTTGGTCGTTTTTGGCTATCCCTGGCTTCCAATTGCAAGAGCAGTTTCTGGTGGTAAAGCTCGAAATCTTGTTGCAGTTTGCTTAAAGTGTCCTCCAGTGAAACCGTAACTTTCTTAGTTTCAAAGTACTTCTTTTTCCATTCCTCACGAACTGCACAGGAAAACAGTAATAAGTGTTTGTTCTTGTTCAACTGATCATAAGATCTGCTGAAGACAATCATGACCAGCTGATCTCACAGGATTCAGCTGGCCAATGCACACACTGAAACATGGCAGTAGGTTTCTTTTTCAAAAGCATTTAGAGAAAAATCTTCATTAAAATAATATTAATTGTAAATGCAACTGAATTTTCACATAGGCACCTGCAACAAAAGGCTCTAACTGTACACCAAGACAAAACACAAGGTCCAAACTCTAAGTTTCATTCAGCCTGGCTGTTCTCAGGTTTCAGCTGCACAGAAGTGCTCCAAGCCTGTGCAGGTTGGTATGCCCAGCACAGCTCGAAGTCCACAATTTGACTGTAGCAGAAAATGTAGCACTGTAGATTTACACAGAATTTGAGCTCTGCGTGGCTAGAATTTGAACAACTGAAACTTACCAAAAGAACTCAGCTGTTGGAGGACTATACACTATGTAACTGAGAGTGACTGTCAGCATGGCAATCTTAGGAGGATATTAAATATAGACTAGATCCCTGTTTCTGCAGAATGTGCTCTTTCCTTAATACCTTGTGAAGAAACATGCTTGCAAAACGCACTTACTTATGAAACTATATAGGTCTGGTAAAAATAATTCAAAGGTAGAGACGCTTCTTAAAGAACCTGCCGAAGCTGTTTGAATCCTTGTGAAATAACCTTTATTTTACCCAACTGGAAAAGGTAATTTAAGACAATGCAGGAGCCATTTAGGGCTTATCACAGCAATGTAAATGAGCTTGCCTTGCAGCTCCATGCCACTACAGAGTCACTGCTTCAAGTACTCAGGGTTGGGTATTTTACAGTGCAACTTCACCATGCCATGGAGTGCAGTGTAGCCAAGCCCTCAGAGAATAACTGAAAGAATTGGCTTGTTGTCTCCTTTCAACAAAACTACAAATATGAGCTGAGACTTAGCTGCATTTGAGGACAAAGAGAAAGCTCTCAAAACTTCAAAATGATTACACCTTATCTCTCTATAACTGGAATGTGACTTAGGGAGAATAGTTTTAAGTATAAACTTGAAAATAATTTCACAAAGAAAATTCATGTGGGATTTGAATAAGATTTGACCTTGTTAAGAACCAAGGTTTATCAAGCTTGTCACGACAGGCTAGTAACTTCCATGTCATATCATTAGATAGGAGGAACAAAAATTATTATACTGCAATTTACTTGAAGCCCTGTCAACACAGTACAAACCTCTGTAAGCACCAGCTAAAGACAGGATTAGAATACCTCAGCTGCCCTGGGCCTCAGAGTGAAGCGACCTGCAGTAGCTCTCTAGGCACTGCATGTAGATGAGACATGACTTACAGAATTTATAAAAGTTAGAATAATTTTAAATTATAATTTTAAATTTATAAGATTGCCGCAAAAAAGTGGAAGGAAATATTACAACCTTGAATTTTTCCAGCATTCTGTTATACAAACAAGTCTTCTTGGAGCTACTAGTCAGCAAATTGCTCTATATAATTAAGCTCACTGACAAGCAGACAAACATTTTCACATTGGTTTCAGTGTAATTTCTCAACATTCCAAATTTCAAAATAAATTAAAAGTGTACCTTTGTTTCTCCTCAGCTTATTTTGCTCCAGTAGCCCTTTAGCGTTTTTGATCAGTTCTTCTCTAGTTTTTTCCATGTGCCTTCTGTCTTTCTTCATTTGTTGCAATTGTTCTCCCATCTTGTTTTCTAAAGATAATAGAATTACATTTAGCAAGCATCTGAATACTCTAAGTAGGAAGGATCAACCAAGATTTTTGTAACACACTCATCACAAATCATGCCAAAAGCTCTGTCAGAACAAGCTGTAGAAATCCTTTAATTTTAATAAATTATCTCTAACTTTTCAAAATGGCTGGTGCTTTAAAATAAGGGAAAAACCCAGCATGCATCCAGACATTGATACAGATACACAAACATACTTTCATTTTTTAGACAATATATCACTAAAATTATATCATCAAGATATATATATACTCCATATACCTAAGACTTGCCACATGAAGACAAAAAAGCCTGAAAAAGACTATTTCCTGCTCAAAATACATTGCAATATAAAGTGAATATGTAGTAACATCTTGCCTTAAACTCCATCTGGTCCTATCTCAGACTTTCACTAGTCTGCAACAATAGGACAAATACTCATCTTCTCACTATCCTCTTCTTCCTCTACTGCAGGAGAGGATCCTCAGCAATTCTACTAAGATATTTTCTTTGCTACATTCTCACTTGAGCCTGCAGTATTTCACCTGATCTCTTTCCTTTTCTCCTTCCATCCACAACACCGCAAACTGGGTTTTCTAGCGCTGGGAACCGGCCATGATCTAGGACAGTTCATGCAATCCTAAATGCCTGGAATTTTCCAACCATAAATTAAAATTCATAACAATACTGTGACTGAATGTATGCACAAATTCTTTTGTAAAGTAGGTATTTGTGTCTTCATTGACTCTTCAGTCTTGATTAAATGTTCACTTCCCTGCAGTTTCTTGGAATTGTATACTCACTTGCCGCATGAATTACAGGAACTTGAGCTGGATTTCCAGAAAGTAAAGGTAGACTAGGAGATGAAATATATTCTTTTGGACAAGTAAGATGATTTTGCTTGTTTTCATCTGCCTGTAAAGTCAAAAGACACAACTATAAGTACATAACCATAATCTTGAATAGTTACTTTAGGCATGTGCTCTGAAAGTGATCGGAGTGAATGGGAGGGCTGAATTTGAATTCTGCACATAAGTTTTTATACCAGTACACAATATTACTAAATTACAAAGAGCTGGACCTCTGCAAATAAAATTAGAACACCGAACACTTACATCACAGAGAATATACAGAAAAATCATAGACTGTTGTTAATTGTTCTTGTCCATGTCCATAACCCCACAAGTTACTGACACTCCCATGCAAGACCAGGAATTAAGGGTTTTAAAACTGCCATCCAAAACCTGCCAATTATTAAACTAAATTTAGTAATCACAGATTTTCAATTTCAGTATTATTTTTGTACAACTCCACTACCATCACTTGTGCATGAGAGCTACAGCTACTAGTGATGGCTATTATGTTGTGTACTTGCAGGTGGGTGCTGAGTCTTCCTAAATGTGTTCTTATTCTGATACTATGACTAAATCATACCTGTGTTTTAAATGACTTCATAGTTTTTATCAGAAGTTTTGCTTGGCATGAGGGAAAACAAATCTATATGAAATTATAAAAACATCATGAATATAGCAAATAAAATATCACTGTCAAGAAATTGTGAAAAAACCCAGATAAATCATAATATTAGTAAGACTGAGATAGTCATTGCATATGAAGTTCCTGTTAAATTATAACCAGAGTTAAAACTTCTGATTGAATTGTTTAGAAATAAAGTTGATATTCATTAGCAAATCTGCTAAGTATCAGCGTATGATTTTTTTCTCAATTATTTTCAAGTCTACACTTGACTATTTCATATTTATAAGGAGTTACCTTAGAATTAGTCTGTTTCTAGGTGGAGGACTATATTTATTGCTTAAGATTATTAGGAATACATTACCTTGAAAAACATACCTGATTATCCAGTTTTGCACCAAGATCAGTTACACATTTTCTAGTACCATATTGCTGCAAGCTGAAGACAAAGTCAAAGAAGCAAGTGAAAATTCATGTGATGAAATGGGGTTTTTTTCCCATTTTCTTTCATTCATTTGAAGTCTGTAAAAGAAGTTTGTAGATGTCAATTAATATTATCCATTATTTTAGAAGATTCATTATTTACTAACCTTTGTTTTTTGTGTATGTGTTCTGTTGTTGTGCCTCCCATTATTTTAAGAATTTCAGCATCCTGTGTTCCATCTTTTCTTAATTTGGTACCTTTCTGCTGCTCATTACTTTCCATGTTTGTTAGTTCTGTGACGGGATAGTGATGACAAAAACATGTAGATTACACTCACAAAAATCAAGCTGTTTTGATGGCCAGTGCCTGGACTTTCCAACCTGTATCAGAAATTCAATGAACCAACGCAGCAAATAATCTTATCTCTAAGATAATGTTCCATGAATAACAGAAAGAAGAAATAAAGATTAAAAAACAGGTATTTTTGTTTTAAGAATTTATATCTGACTAATTCTGGTAACTAGTAGAAGAAATGTTGCCACATATAAAGACATCACTTCATTATTTCACTTTTCATAAATTAATTCTGTATGTAATAATTTCCGCCTTTCAGACACTGAAGTTCCCTTACAAACTGGAATCAAAGAAAGGGAGAGCAAAATGTTTTGAATTAAAATGCTACTGAATAAAGGTTATCTACCTTAAAAAATACTCAATATTTCAAAAGAAAACTCCTGACAGACCCTACCTTTACTATCACAGAATCCTACATCCTTCATAATTATAAATAAAGTTATGGAAAACTTTTCAGGTATATATTTATACATATATATTTGTATATTAAGTCTCCTACTTAATATCCATTAAAACAATGATTGAGGGACAAAGCTATTTTTGTCAAGTTACAATTGGAAACTGGAATTACTGAAAAGTCATCCAGGAAAGCCTTTCCCAACATATTCTCTCAATGGATAAAATGTACAAATTGTTGCTTTGTTACTTAAAAGTGCTGGATATCTAGAAAATCATTTTAACATTAAGGTGCCAGTACCTATGAACATTGAGTATTGTTTCATTTAATAAATACTCTTACAAATTTTTCATAGGTAAAGGTCATAATTTTTTACATTGAAAGATAAAATTATTTTAAAAAATAGAATATTGTTACGATAGTGATATTCCAACTCACGCCTTAATTACAGATTTCTTAAAACTTAGCTTTGCTCTGCTAACTTCCTAGAAGACTTGCTTTAGCAAAAAGGCAGCAATGAATATTTGTACCCTTTTGATATTTAATGTGATTTTGAGGTGTTTGGTTATCCTGGCCTTGTTCATCACTGTGGTTTACATGAGGAGTAAGGGCAGATCCTTTGGCTTTGTCATTCCACTTAGGAGTGTTACAGTCTTTCTGATCCTGGCTGAGGTGACTTTGCTCAGAGGTCTGTAATACCACGTCACACTTTCCAGACTCCCAATCTGCAGGATTTGAATGACTTGGTGTGAAGAGAGGTCCATCAGATCCATTCTGATCTGCATAATAATTGATATTATACAACAAAGACATTATTGTGTTGTAAATGTTAACCAAATATTTATTTTTCTTCTCCTTCATCATCCTCCTTCACTACACCGGTTAAGCTTACCTTTTTCTCTAAACTCTATCTGTTCCTTAGGAATCCTATTGTTATGGTCTTCTTTATGGTTAGTGTGCAAAATTGGAACAGGTTCTTTCTCAGCCCATTCCCCAGGACTGAGCACTTCCAGATTTTCTAGCTGACGCTTGTTTTGTGTGCTTTCTAGAAATGGTTTCCTTTTTTCAGGTTTTTGCTGGGGAAGACTGGGTAATCTTGATCCATGACCAAACCTATTAGCTTCTGCATTAAAGTGATGTCTTTGTTGAGTTGATGATGGTAATGGATAAATATCCTCAAAGTATTCCACTCCAGGTAATAAATATAATTCAGGATAAAGTGCCTAAAATAAATAGTATATTCATCAGACAGGACAAAAGAGAAAATGTACAATGTAAAATGTTTCTGAAAATGGTACCTTAAAAGCCATTCAATACATACATAAGGAGGAGCAAATGACTTCAGTTCCAGCTCTGTCTCTTGCTTTGCTTTTACCTTGGAAGGTAAAGAATGAAAGTGTAACAAAAGCAATAATTTTTTATCAATAATGTTGCATATCAATTCACATAATCTATTATCATCTTACATACTGCATATTTTCATAACCAGCATTATCATCTGTAGTGGCCTCATGGAAAAAAGGAAACTTTGACTACTATTGTGTTTGCTGACATAGTGCTGAAAATGTATTTTGTTTATTTTTCAAAGTCTTAATCAGACCCACTAGAATACATGAATGTACTGAATAGCCTTTTTTTATCCTTTGCGCTTTCTCTTAAGGTTCAAAGGACCTGATCCAACAGTCACAGAAAGAGAAAGTTTTCAACTTTATCAAAAGTTGGTTCAAGCTGAATCTGGATACAAATGCTCATTCTCACATCTATGCTCATTTTCTCTATTCGCTTGATACAATATTGCAAAATATTTAATGTATATGGAAAAAATCTATTATTATCCTATGTCTTCTTGTATTTATTGTTTATCTTCATATTTTTTCTGTGATATACACTTACACATTTCAACAGTTGTCCTAAAAACAAAGTCTAAAATAGTTGATGTATATTTGAAAGATGTGCTCCAACATAAGGAAGAAAGAAGAAATCTGAGCTTCCATTTAAATAATGATTTTGAATTAAACATGGGGCCAAATTCTATTCTTCACTGCCAGGCAATGGCATTGATTCACTGTTAGACACACAGGCTATATGTGAAAAAGGAAGAGCAAATGAACATTACTTTGGTTTATGTTTATTTTTTCATTTAAAGACCCTTACTTACAAGTAGGGCACAGCTCTTAGTTCTGCTTGCATTGTTAGTGTTGTGAAACAGAACACTGAGCAGGGGAGAACACTCAATAAATATTTGATCATGGATATGGAATTCATTGAGGTTACCATGACCCTAAACAACAAATAGACCAGTTGGTTTATTGCTTTACACTGTTATAAAGTTAAACATCAAGCAACAGTAAATATTCCAAAGTAAAATTATATCTTTGTCTCTGAAAATCTTCACATCTTCACCATTATCTTTAATTCTCTATTCACATAAAATATTCTGTTCATTTGCTGACATTCTAAAGGAGGATGGAAAATTTCTCCATTTCCCTCTGAACTACGTGGGGAAGAAAATATACTATCTTACTTATTATCATCCAGTTAAAAAAACCTGAATTCATTGAAAGCAATGCACATTTTCTAATTTAGATTGTATTACAGTCTTTAAGATTTTCTTCATGTTTTTCCACCTAGTTTTTGCATATTACTTAGTCTTTATTCTGGTCTCCTCTGAGAGCAATTTTAGTGATAATTCAACTAGAAATGAAATAAAGAATGGCACCAAATTTCCAGCTTGTAGTTAATTTCCAAATATGTGAGAAACAGGTGAAATGTGATGTGCAAAAAGTATTCTATACTTACATAAATTACTTTAGTCTGTGTATTTCAAGAGAAAACTTTCAATTGGACTAATTTTCAAGTTTATTTAATCTTCGGGTATAGTTTGTAAGACATAAAGATATATATAGAATCAATGTGAGGAATAGTTATGATTCAGAGATGTAAGGGGTTTATTACACACTGCATTATTTGACTAAACAGCAGAACATAAATGTACCTCCAGAGAAGTTTTCATTCAGAGACTGATCTCTTAAGTGCTTTTGGGAAGGTCACAGCAGGAACCATTAGAAGAACTCTGACTTTCTCTGTTTCTATTGCAAATTCTTCAACCACCATATTCCCAAGCATGTATGGGGAATAACTTCCTTATGGGTTTGGAGTCTTTTTTACGCAAGCAGATTTATCATATTTAATCCACTGACTTATGAAAACTTTTTTCACTGGATGGCAATTAATTACACCTGTTGCTTGAAAGGATAGTTTTAAAATACCTGTCCAGCTGTGCTTTTGCACATGGGGAAGTAGATGTGTTCTGACCAAAGCTAATGCTGCAGTATGTTTAAAAACAAATGCTAACAGTGCTCCAAAAGTTATGTCTACTTTATGTGATACTATCTAATCTGCAGGAATGAAATCTCTGGTTTACATTATAAAACAGAAGA
Organism: Anabacerthia variegaticeps; assembly: GCA_035583185.1. NCBI lineage: Eukaryota > Metazoa > Chordata > Aves > Passeriformes > Furnariidae > Anabacerthia > Anabacerthia variegaticeps. Next base: position 14,357,284 of record JAWWEW010000006.1, on the reverse strand, counting down.
GCACTAAAGAAAAAAAATATTAACTTACCACTGCTAGTTTTTTCCCAATGCATTTTAAAAACTGGAATTTATCTGGGACTGTAACTCCACCCAGGTACTCTCCAAGTTTCTCCCGTAGCACTCTTAATGTGATGTGAGGAGACACCCTAGAATGTTGTTATTCGTTAATACATCTGTAAGACCAAATAATGATGGCTAGTTAGTAAGAGAGGGAAGATAATGCTCTATATGTGCTGCTTTGCATGGACAGAATGACCAAAATTGGGAACTATGTCCTAGAACTGAACCCAATTTCATACAGGCCAGAGAGTCTTGGTGTGGCAGTCAGAACACTATTGTGTTCAGGTACACTGTATTACAAGGGCTGCCATAACATTAACTATCAATCTTCATATTTTATGAACCCCATACAATGGAAGAATATGGAAGTAGCTGAAATTTGAAAATTACTCCTTCAGAATGCTGTTACTCATCTGCAAATGAATAACAACACTGGAAACTACAGTCATGCCATTTCCATGTAAGTGACAAAGTTTCATGGGGCTGCTCCAAGACTGTAGAACATACCCCTTAAAGCACCCAGGGCCAGAGGAGAATTTATCACTGGTCACTTTCAGAAGCAGGCACATTCCTTTGCTTTTATCTTCTCCAACACAAATTTACAGTTGGGTGTGTGCATGCAAATGTATTTTAAATAAAAACCAAACACTGCAGTGTGAACATTTCCACCATGGTCTGAGGATGAGAATGCTGACACAAATATGAATTACATCATTTAAGGTACTACTTGAAAGCATGCAAATATTAATGAGCTTAGTATAAACATCACTACAGAATAAAAAGCAGCTTTGCACAATAAACCTAAATGTGCAAGAGGCACGCATAAGCTCTGCAGCACAACATAAGCAATTCTAATTGTTCCTATGCTGCCATATAAGATAAACCAGGGAACAAATTCAAGCCTGAAACTGTTTATCACCCATGCTGATTAAGTGTTACTATGACTTTGGGCCAGGCAGCTATCACTCTTCAAGCAATGCAGACGTAGCTTGGGGTATAGCACATGCCATTCTCAGTAAGCAGTACAGACAAGAACATGCTGTGTCTTCCATTTGGACAGGTCTTCAACATTAACCTATCAAGGTTTGTTTACATTTTCAAGCAGGCCTATAGGCCTTCATTCCACACCCTAAGTACGTAGCAAGAACATTAATTTTCATCTCATGAACAGAGTACTTCAGTGGGCTTCTCCCTTGTGTTATTCCAAACAACCTGGACTTAGAAGAGTCTCAAGATCATAAAACTGCCTTGGAGCAGAGGCATGCAGCAAAGGAGATCAAAGTCTGCAAAGTGGACACATCTAGGCCACACTACTTGGTTCCTGTACATTTGGCTCCTGCTTATTTCTTTCCCAGCTATTTTGTGCCACATTTGCTGCAGATATTAGTCTTAGCATCCTTTATTTCAAATGTATAAAGACATATGTGAAAGATGGATACATAATTCAATACACATCCTTCCAAGGTCTTATGCAACAACACAGATGATCTCTAATTCACATATCTCTCATGAGCTATAATTCCTTCAAGCTGATGTCTCAGAGAAGATGCCTCTTGAGTGGTCTTCCAAAACTGAATAAATGAAACAATTCATTTATTCATTGCTAGAGGCAATTCTAGCACTGCACACCCTTCACTGATAAGGCCTGTTCAAACCAGCACAGAAACCTAAACCTAACCAATTTATGAACAGCAGGGAAAATATCTAAGTAACTACAATGTATCATGGGAGAAAATTATCTAGATATACAGAACCTAAGAAACAGGGCAGAAATTTATCTCAAAATTATTTGCCAGTGCAGCTGCTAGGAACGTACTATAATATATTTGTTAGTTGCTGCCACTGGCTAGCAGAAGAGTCACATCAGAGTCATTTGCTTCTGGGTGTTCCTTTAAAAGTAATGCAAAATTAGAAATCATTGCAGCCATCTCATCTAGAAATAAGAAAAGTATGGCTTCTGTGGTGAGGAATGAGGAATAAATAAAAGATCACAGAGACCGAAAAATCAGGTTCATGGGAACAAGAATAGACAATTAGACAGTTAATAATTCCCTCTGATTTCATGGCTAATGGAATTGGTCTGTACTTTGACCTAGGAATCCTTTGTTAAGCTGACTCAGACAGTACTAGGAACTAGGATTGTCAAACTGATGGAACAACACAGCTATCAACAACGTCCAAGCGACATGAATACCAGCAAGGCTGCTGTTCCCTCTCCTGGATTATAAGAGAAGTTTTTGAAAATATTTTTTGTTTTTAAAGATAGTAAAACACTAACTGGGTGCTAGCTATTGCTAATGCACTGCAGCACTGCGGGGTACCCATTGATAATTAATTGATAATTATTTAGGACTCATAGCAAGCAACAATATCCAGGCAGGTATAAACCTACTAAAATCAGTGAGGATCCTAATTTAATTTCATGCCTCAGTGAAATAAATTTACACTAGAAAACAGAGAGCAGTGGCAGATGTCCATCATATGAAATGATTTGAATTTATCACTCTAGACCTGTATTTTGCTGCAGACTAGAACAGTACTTACTTTCTCTGGTTTTGAGCAGCCTTTCAACAAAAGCAGCTGCGAGAATTAATACATCCTGCCTTACATGTTCATACCTGACTACTGTCAACCTTTTCAGCTACAAAAAACATTCTCTTAAATGGATAATAGAAGCCTCAATTTAAATTAATTAAAACCCATATTCCCTGCAGTTTAAGCTGAACTGACAGGTTTTGCACAGGAGCAGACAAGGTGCCTGTAAAAGCTCTGTTTTAATATATATCTTTACATTACTTGATTTTTCTACAACTTCTTACCACGCTAGATACACGCAGATTTTGTGAGCAAAGTGTTTAAGAGTATAAATAAAACTTTCAAAATTATCAAAGATTAAAAGTGCTACTCTCTGTACCAGGTTTGAACCTAAGACTAGGAACCAGGGTATTCTTTCACTAAGTCCTTTAAACAGAGAGCACACATAGCACAATCTTTCAGAAATACTTCTGAAGAAGAAAGAAGATATGCTAGTGGTTCATGGACTATAATGCTTCCCCTTGAGAAACAAGGCTTCAGCTCTCTTTTTGGACTGAGAGAGCTCAGATCATCATATCCCTGTTCCTGGGAACTGACAGGCTACCCTGTCTTCATCAAGCCACTCTGTCTTGAAGGTGGCTCCTTGCCAGAAGAGTTCAAGATTTCGATACTTGGGCTCAAGGGTACAGAAAGAATATAAGACTATGATTTTACAACATAAATTATTCTGCAGAAATTCTATCACTGCTCTGGAAGTGCATTTCAATGGTCTGCACCAAGGACTGTAAGGGAGCTAAGCCTGATACAGTACAAATAAACATTAATGCTACTTACAGACACCACTTACCCTCCAGAAATTTAATTTGAGAACAAGTTTCTGCTTACGATGTAACTGTGCTCTGTAGAGCAACAGCTGGGCTAAATGACTGAAGGGCAGCATGAAGGACCTACCACATACATGAAACCTAAGACTACACTCACCTTATAAATCCAGCTGAGATGAATTTGCTAGTAAGAGCTACAGGAACTGTATTCAACTTGAAGTTCCACACTTCTGCTGGTACATAAAAAACATGGAGCTCCACAACCTAAAATAGAACAGATGATCATAATTGGAGATGTATTGCAATCCTCTTACACTTTGTTTTGTTTAGGTGGACTTCCAATTCTGTAGGCAGGAGTGCTTCCCACAGACTTGAACAGTGAGGTTCTATCTCACAATAATGACCAGATAGCAAGAACAATGATAAACAAAGCAATCTGTGACTGAATTCCAGCTGACAGCACCAAAATAAGTCACATTAGAACTAGCTCCACAATGAAAGTGAAAGAATAGAGAGCCTGTGCTACTGCTGTGTATCACTGTGACAGCAATGGACAGATATTACAAAAAAACAGTTGATACTCTGGAGAGTGTCATGATTACAAGAATCCCTCAGCTGAAACCCTACCTTTGTTCATCTCATAAAAAATGCAAAGCCCTGAAAGCTTGATCCAAACAGCACCACGACTTGACATTGTCAGAAAGAAAGAAAATTCAAAATATTTCTGACAGTTGTTATTAATATTAGCTACCTTGGAAACAGAGAAATTCTTCTGCTAATGTCTGCAAAAAGAATAATTAAGCTGGTTCTGATCAAGGTTCATTTAGAATGTGTTCAAACGTGGTAGTAGTGGCACTGTTAATGTCTAGTGCCAAAATAATGATATTTTTAGTGAAAATCAGACTGTATTGACAAGGATGACACACTTCCCTGTAACTACAAGCCATGCAAATAAGCTATATTAAATATTTCTGCAATTTTTGAATTAATATGAACTAGAAAGCTATACTTTCTATATATACTGTTAAAGGCACATTTTTTCCTCTCAGGTCTTCTAGAACCTTATTTTAATATGTCCTTATTTTTACTTGTGAAATCTAAAAAATCATTATGGAAAAGTACAAAAACTCTCACCTGTGATGTTTGAGGTCTCATTTGACTGAATGACATGTTGGTCCCTTTATTTGACCACAGCAAATGCCAGGTGGGCTTTCTAAACTTCCTTTTGATCAAAACATTCTTTAAGAATGAGTTTCATTATAATCTGTTATTAGAGAAGTTACTGTTCTTCATTCCATTTATGAAAATGGAAAAGTTGTTTCTGTGCTGAGGCAGAAAACTTCCAGCTGACTGCAAACAGACTCAACCACACCTTTTACACAAGTGAGTACCTAAGTAACTGAGGGAATTGCTAAATCACGGCCCTGCAGCTCTGAGAGAATTGCCCTGGAGCATTTCCTCATAACACTTTCTCCCTTTCATAAAAATACTTCAACTGTATATCATTTTCTACACAATTTTACTGTTTTCCTAGAAACACAGACCTAAATCCCCACAAAACAAGATTCTTGCAGTTGATAAAGTGACAATTATTGAGAACTGCAGCAAACAACACATTGTGCCAGGCAGTGTCCCGAGGAACCCTGACTGTGCTTGGCAACCATGCCAGAAGAGGACTTTCATAAATGATAAACCATGGTTCTACCCTCACCTCGTTACCAAACCACAAAATGGTCTGGGTTGGCAGGGACCTTTACAGGTCATCTAGTCCAGCCCCCTGCAGTGAGGGGGGACACCTTCCAATAGACCAATAGGTTGCCCAGAGCCTTTAATCGGACCTTTAATGTTTCCAGGGATGGGCCACCTCCCACCCCTCTGGGCAACCTGTTCCAGTGTTTAGCCACCTTCACCGCAAAAAAACTTCCTTATAGCTAATCTACGTTGACCCTTTTTTTAGTTTAAAATTACTAGCCCTGTCCTATTGCAACAGTCGCTGCTAAATGTTTCCATCTTTCTCTTTTCATTTTGACTTTAGTCGGCTCTTTCAGTCGCTCCGAGGCCACAAACCTCCTCGGGGCTCCCTGCCTGCACAGTGCCCTTGCTGTTCTCCTGGTCCCCTAACACTCTTCCCCGTACTCTGATACTTTAAATTCACCTGTTTTTAAGCACAGGCGCCGGGCCTTCCAGGTGACCTTCCAGGTCTCACCCTGGCATCCTGCAGTGGGATTAACATTTCTTCGTGCCCGTGGGAAGCACCTACTTAGCAGGGCCCGTGTTTTCCCTTTCCTCTGCACAATTACGCCGCAGGGAGCCCTCACGAACGGCCTCTCTAAACACCCCGTGTCAATGCAAGATGCTGCACTTTGTGGTACGCGGTGCTGGAGGCTCCACCGCCCCTCCCGGCACTTTCTGCAGGGAACCACGGCTAATAAACCAATCCTCCAGGCTGCAGCCAAACCCCACGGCGCTGCCAAGGGCAAAGTTAGGAACTTCATCCGCGGCACCTCAAAAGAAACCCCTCCGAACTCGGAACTATACTAGACGCTATCACCAAGATTTGCCACCCTGCTGTTGATGCCGCCTCCCCGTTCAGTCCCCCTAATGCCTGAACAGAGGACACGGGTTGTTTGTGCTCGCTCCCCGCGCTGAGGGCGCTCCCCCGGCCCTGCCCTGCCCGGCCCTCGCCCGGCCGGGCGAGGCGCGCAGGCGCGGCGGGGCCGGGGCCGGGGCCGGGGCAGGGCCGGGCAGGGCAGGGAGGCTGTGCTGGGTGTGCCCGATCCCGATCCCGCCGCCGATCCCGCCATGTCGGGCTCCTCCAACGTGGCTGCCATGAAGAAGGTGGTGCAGCAGCTGCGCCTGGAGGCGAGTGTGACCCGCGTGAAGGTGAGCGCGGACCCGCGACGGGCCGGGCCGGGGCGGGGGCGCCGCCATTTCAGCGCCTCCGGGGCCGGCGGCTCCGAGCCCGGCCTGCCCCGCCCCGCAGGCCCTGCCCGGGCTCGGGGCTCGGGCTTTGCCCCGGGGCTCCGGCGGGGCTGCCCGGCCGAGGCGGGCCCGGGACGGCTGCGCGGCCCCTCCCGTGTGCCCCGGCTCCCCGCACCCCCGGCCGAAGCGCTGCCCCCGCCCCGCTGTGCGGCCGCGGCCCGGGCCGTGGGGCCGGGGTGCACAGCGGGCTGGCCCGGCCCCAGCGCCGCAAAATGGAGACGTCGCCGCCAGGCACACAAAGTGCGCCCAACTCGTGCCTGCCGGGCTGAGACACGGCCCGGCACACCAGGGCGGCTCTGGGCAAGCTGCAGATGCGAGATACTAGGGGAAAAAAAGACTTTTTGAAACTTTGATCGGTCTGGTTTATGAGTTCAGAGTTAGAGCAAAGAAAAGCAAGACAAAGAGTTTTTTCACTGTTCTGCTTTTAGGAAGGTATGCCCTGCCAAAAACCCCATACGCTATTTCAGCATAAGGATGGCTTTCCAAGGGAGGATGAAATACCAGTTCGGTCGAGTAGAGCATCTGAAACTCTAGGCTGTATTTTAAAATTATTTATGCTAGAACAAGGATCTTCATCTGTTTAATAAAGCCATCTCCAAGATGTTGCTTATCTGTCACCTTTCATGCTTAGAAGTTTAACGTGGAAATTAAACACATAAATTGATTCTTACTTTTACATTCTTCAACTTCTTGCCTTTAAGAAACAAAGAACTACAACGAAATGGTTGCATAAAAATCTATATAAGAATTCCTTATACTTTTCAACGTAGTTACATCCTCGGTAAAGAGTGTTCAGTGAATTCTGTTCAGTGAATTCTAACACCAACTTTTATTATGACTAGGTTTCTCAGGCTGCAGCTGACTTGAAACAGTTCTGCCTGCAGAATGCGCAACATGATCCCCTACTGACAGGAGTATCATCAAGTACAAATCCTTTCAGACCCCAGAAAGTTTGTTCATTTTTGTAATTATATGAACTACTTCAGTATCTTTCGGCGGTAAGTTCTTGAATTACAATTCATACACTCTTTTGTCATTAAAAATAGCTGCTTTTAAATGAGACGGCCTTTATGAAAGGCACTCAGAAAAGACATCTGACTTTGGCAACTGGTATTGGTCTAGACCCCCATTTTGGGTGCCCCCCTCCCCTATTCTGGTCACAGCTCTGTACTGGACACATGCTGTTCATAAGTATTATGAGTAGCACTTGGCTGTTGCAGAGCTTCTCTCAGTTCCTGTTGCTGTAGCAAAGTAGTGGGGCCAGCTACTACTGAGCTGTTTTTTTGGACTAAGCTAGTTGTGTAGTAATTCTGCTGGCATCTTCCTCCATGTAAAGGTATTATTTCCCTTTTCTCACATGGGATTAATTGCCTGACAGCATATGTGGTGAATCCTGATTGTGGCAGATAAAGTAGACTTTAGTTCTTGAACTTTTAAAAGAACACTTCCAAAGACACATTGGTGGTCCCCAAGAAGAGCACAGACCCCTGTGGGGGGCAGGGAAGTGCCCTCCAAGCCAAAAGAAAAGAGTACGTAGTCCAAGGCCCATACGCCACTCAAAAATGCTACTACATGTGTAGCAGTTTAAATAACTAGAAACAGTTGAATACTCATTTGGATTTTCATTCAAAAACTTTCATAGGTTCATTAGCACTATTGCTGTCACCATGAAGACTACTCATCTGGCATTCCCTGAGAATTCTGGTGATTAGATTTTAGGCTAACCTCTTTAGAAAGGTGAGTTTTAGATCCACAGTAGTCTCACCAAAACTCTGAGAGTCACAATAACTTGATTATTTTCACCACAGTAGATGCATGATAATTTTACTGTGTTCCCTTTCCCATTGCCTCTTGACTTGGATCTGTTGGGAGTGAGAGCACAGATGTCATTTCAAAGCACCCAGTACACAGCTAACTGTAGTTCACAATCTTCAGAAATCTCATAGTAAATCTTAACCTTGAAAAATTCTGATTTTGTAGCTAACTCACATCACCTAAAGAACTGTAGTTTCCTAGATTTAAGTGTTATTAGGCAGCTTTATAGAAAGGTGACCACAGTCAGATTGAAGTGTTAACTATTCACCCCTCAAGCAGACTGTAGAAATCTTCCCGCAGGTTTGTACTAGCATGAATCACCTTGTTTAAAGACCAGAGTTGTAACAGTATAAAAGTTGATGCTTAACTATTTAACAAACGAAAACACTTCCCACATTGTTTCGAGCAGTGAATTACAGCAGGGTAACTGAAATGTGCTTTAGAGTTCTTGTAGCTTTTAAGGTTACTTCTATTGTGCATTTTGCCAACTACTCTAACTTAAAAAATACTTTTTGACACTGACTTGTGATCACACTACTGTAGCTTCAGCTGTAAGCAGTAATCCAAGGAAGAAATTAGATCATCTGTAAGCATTACAGACTGGTTACTTATAAAAAGCCAAATAAACTGTACTTAGTGACACATAGAGTTCCCCATCAAGGTTTGCTAAGATGTAGCAATTCCTCTGTGTGGATGTTAGGAAATAATGTTTCCTCTCACACACACACACATGTGTGCATACACAGAGCATAAAAGGCTTAATATTTTCTTTCTCAGTTACAGCCTTTGGAATGAAACAGTTGTTTCTAGTTTTGTTACACTACCTATATGTAAAATTTCTTTACTTTGCTGTATCTCTTGCAGGCACTTCCTGAAAAGAGATGGTTTCTTAGGTGTAATTTCTGGTGTTTTTTTGAGCCAGTAGAATTCATGTTTGCACAGTCAGCACCACTTCACTGATGAGGAAGTGTAATTTGTTAGTTACACAACAAACTCCCTGCTTTTCAAAGGCAAAGTAGATGCCTGGTGTTTTGGTGGGCACAAACTGACTGGGAACAATTTTTTCTATCCTTCCACTTAGTAATTTGGTGTCCAGAAGACAGTAAGCTTCAGTTCTTTTGCAACACCTTTATCTTATTGTACTTTTGGAGATAGCTTCATGGTTTTAAAAGTTTATTTTTTAAACTAATGTTTTATAAAAGAGCTGTGGAAAAAGAGGATTTTTTCTTTTCCTAAATAGCTGTCTGTGGCATACTCTGAAAATACGTGTTAGAACTGCTTCATTTAGCACTGATACCTTTCTAAGTAGATTTTGGTTTTGTTTTTCAGATCTTCTAGCATCTTTTCCTACTTGCTGATGTGTGTATGGGCAGAATGCCTCACAGAGTGGCCTGGTTTGAAGTCTGTACAAAAGCTTAGCTTTAACGTGCCAAATCTAACTCTACAAGTGCTACTGTTGTCAAACCTCTTACCATCTACCTCTCCAAATGAACTGTATGCTAGTTCCGTATTTCTGTTTCATAAGGGAATCAGTTTTATATGCCAAGCAAAAAATAAAAGTGTCTTTACTTAGTCTGGTCTTGAAATTACTGTAAGAACTTGATTAACTTTTGGATGTGGTGACATCCCACCAGTCACATTACTCTGCAGCAGCTGGAATGCAGATAGAACAGTGCCTAAATATTTTGTGCTGCTGCAAGTCTGCCTGGGGCTAATAGTTGTAGAGAACAATGAGGCTTCAGCAGTACTATACTTAGAAGCATAACAGAAATAGAACAGAAAAATTTTTTTGACTGTTATTTATAATTCAACTATACAGCTGTCCCATATCATAGGCATTGAATAAAGACAAAGAGTAAATTATTCTTAATGAGTACTTCTACCCTAGTAGATGACTTACTCTATGGGCCATCTTATTCATTAGGTAAATAAGAAAAAGCACTTAGAGCTGCTTATGAAAAGAAAGTAACTCAAAGAAAGCTTGGCTTTTTAGGTGCCTATGACTGTGCCAACTTAAGGCAAAACTAGCTTATTTGCAGGTAACAGCAACTCAAGTATAGCTATGAGGCTGAAGAAGCATTTTTAAGATTTTAATGGGGAAAACCCTGCTCAGAGACCTCACATGTTCACTGAGCAGCATTTTTAGATGGGATAGTTTTATATACTTCCTGTAAGGGAGTTTTACGAATTCTTTCCCATCTGTCTTTGTTTCTTTTCAACTGCTTTGGGTATAATACACCTCTTGGCAATATATTTACAGAAGAAATACCTGTAGGAGTCAAGCATATTGTTTTTGTTAACTTCAGCAACATGGCTATTTTATGCAAGATGTTAATGAAATAAAACACCATGGACTTCCTGGATTGCATACTGCCTTATCAATGTTCTCTAGGTAGGAGAACATTCTCAGAAAACTATCACCATACTGTCAGGGAACAGCATACTGTAAGTTAGAAAGAGGTTTAAAATATTTGTCTCTTACCTGTTAATTGAAGATGTCTGGATTAACAGAAAAAAATAAAACAGAACTGTAAAACTAGAAATACTTTATTCTGAGAATTTCTTTAACCAACATATTTGCTGTCTTTGACGTTGTGAAGCGTACTCTGTTTCTACAGCACAGCTGCAATCATGGCAAACCGGTGACAGCTAAATTACAGGCTGCTCAAATATTGCCATGTTTTTCCTGCTAAACTGGAAAAAGTCACTGTCCTTGTCATGTTGGCTGCAAACAGGAAGAAAGACGCGTCCTACTTGATCTGCCGCTGTAGAAGTTTTAATGTTTGCAGTTTGTCTTTTTGCAGACAGACACTGTGCAGTATCCTTATCATCAGACTTAGGAGTCTGAGATCATCCATAGTTGAAAACAGCTGTTATATTCCTGGTCATCAGCAATTGGCAGATTTCCCTTACAAGTGAAATTTTCTTCTACTTGTGTCCATTTCTCGACGCTGAAATGTAAAAGAAGTGTTGTTTACCAACAAATTCATGCAACAGGATACAAACAAGGATGACCTGACCACTCCAGCAGAGTGGGCAGTGAAATGTGTCAGTTACAGAGTAGTTGAGTTGCAAATAAGTAGCCATGGTATATTGACATTCATCATCCTTGCTATTTTTATTTTTGACCTGCAATACAGCAGAATGTTTCTGCTTTGCTTATTTTGACTAATATACCTCTAAATACTTCAGTTAAACACTTCTGTATTGTGAACTGCATTTATACTGCTTTTCTAGGCTAAGACTTATGGTTACATTTCATGTCTGATTTAATCTCCCCATGCAGGATGATTATTGTTACATAGACATACCTTATGAATCCACTCATATTCTCCAAATTTGGAATCAAAGGTTCCTTTTTGAAGCGACCTCAACTTTAATGTAAAACGTGGCCCAAGTTCTTGAATTCCCACTTTCTTTTCACTCTTGAATATATATCTTTGGGAACAAAAGAATTAAAATTAGGAATAAAGTTACAAGAGTATTCTGTCTTATTTGTAAACGAGTTTTGTGGAGAACATCACCTGTGGAATCTGAAGAAGATGTAATCTCGCTGGTTGTGAAATGTAGCTACTTGTCTTCCAATGAACTGAGGATCATGTGGGAAAAGAGAAGCAAACATTCGACCAACTGAATGGCCGAGTCGTGTTGTGAAATTATTCAGGATCACTTCAGGTACGTGTTCTGTGGGCTCTTTCCCTTTTCGCTGAGATGAATCAAGAATGAAAAGAACAGATCGAATGCAAAAGGATTTTAATATACTACCAACGCAGAGTTTGAAACAGAAGGAAGACAGGCCTGGTAACATGCCTTAATAATTTTTTCAAACGCAACCTAAGTTCGTAAACAAAGGATAAACAAAGCATACGGATCTTTGGTTCAACAATATAAATTAAATGAAAAAGCACAAACAATTTTACATTTTGTCTCTCCTGCACAAATTTTTACTCTTGGCAGGACTGGTTATAGCAAATAACACAGTCTACCTGTCACAGGAGTATTTCTTCTGTACTGATACCAACTAAGGGTATATGGGACTAAGAGCCTATGGGATTCTTTAATGAGAACTGATTAAGTTTAAAAATTACTTATTTCAAAGAAAAAAAATTCACTGCAAATTATTTAGGGCTAAGTAAGCAATACTTTCTGCAGAAGAGGTGACAGAGCTGTAAGAATAAGTAGGTTTTATTCAAGATTAGGAACTACATCTATTAAAACCTTTTATACTGCCTTATTGTGTGCATGCTATACATGGGGTATTCCTTATTGATGTAGCTTATCAGCTGCTATTTAATGGCATGATTATAAAAATACTTGGCAGACAGAGAAATTTAGCAAATAACATTAAAAATGAAAATACGCTGCTTATGGAAGTAGAATACGCTAGTCCTTAGTCCTGTTAGCTTATGAAAAAAAGCACTTCTAAAAAGATCAGCTGAATCACAAAAGTGCAGTTTTGACAGTTCAAGTAGATCGAATGTATTTATCATTAAGCAACAGACTGCCCATTTCTCAAATTTTGTTGGCGTCTCACCTTTATTTCTTTGCGCAAACGCACACTACTCATTCTGAAATGAGCAGTTGGACCATCAGGAAGATGACTTAAAACAAGTCCATCTGTGCACCAAGTTAAAAAAAAAGGATAAAATTCAACATGTAATTTACAAAGGAACATTTTATGCACAATGCAGTATTAGAGTATTTTACCCATAATCTATGCCAAATTTACAAAGTTTTGTTATATTTTCAAACATTCATTCCCAAGTAGTTAACTAGCCTTCTCAGTATGTCCATTAAATTTTGTTTCAATAGCTAACAAGAGTTATCTTCTATCACTTTCTCAATTATTAATTGGTAATGTTTTATTTGGTTAGCAAAATGGAATGGAACTTTCTGGTCAGAAAAACTTGTTAACTAATCAAACTGTTAAATTTACTAAAATAATAACAATGTTTATCCATGCATTACAAACTAAAATTAAAAAAAAGCCAACATATCTACACACTTTCTTTAATAAGTTCCATTAGCCATCAGATAGTCAAGTTGGCACCGTGATTTTTAAGTCTGTAGTCTGCACACTGAAGAGAAAGAAAACAGCATAAAGTGGATCTCAGATGCACACTGCAGAATTATTTTCTTTCCCTAATAAATACACAAAAGGATACTTGGTATTTTGCGATCTTCATTAATGACAATTAAATCCGTGAAGTCCCTTGCAATACACTGTGGAATAATTCTTTTCAAAGCCAGTCCTCTTCGATAGTAGACATGTGAGTTGGGTATAACAGTAGCCAGCTGTTCACAGAATCTCACTGTTCTCTGCAAAACAGGTGAGTTAAGTTGCAGATCGGTAAATTCAGTGCCATATTCAATTACTGGGGGAATGGAAGGTTGCTCATTTCAACTACCATCCTTGAGTACACATTACTTTCAGTGTCTCTATAAATGCTTGAAGGTAAGTTTTTTTAGATAAACTGTCTGAGGTGTACTTTTTCAAATTTTTAAAGCAATTTCTTTTTGTGGTTTTCACAAACGTCAGTTATTTCTCCAATTAAACATTGTAAATCATTTCAATACAAGAACATATGCATGAGGTTGTTGTTTGTTATGAAGGAAACAAAACAGTGCTAGAGAAGCCAAGAGATTACATGCATATACAAGGTTATTTATAATCACTAAATAAAAAAAATACAAGTGAATGCTATTATTTTCAGTTTTAATTTACCAATCACAGCATGAAAACCTTGCTATATCTTACAACCAGTTGATTGCTCATAACTTTCCAAGTAAAACATACATACCCCACGAGGCCTGTCCGATGTTGTAATAAGAATCTTGGGAACTGTCTGTCTGTTGAAATACGGTGCAAATTCATCAGTTGCTTCATCAAAAGCAACCTGGAAGAACCGAAGTCTTGTTAATCCACCATGTATGAAATAACTGAAGAACAACTGTTCAATCTGATCTCAATTTCAATTCACAAGATCTATTCTGTAATCATCCCAAGGCATGTAGTTTTTACATGTTTAAAAATCTAGTGTGATGAACATGGGTAGCTCTTTACAGCCGTAATGCAAAAGGCAATTATTTAACATAGATAATGAAAGAATGACATCACCTCTTAGTGAGCCCATCATGTGTAAAAAGTAATTCATCAGTACGTTAACAGGAGAGTGGTGAATGTTCAGTTTCATCTACTCAGTTTATGTCCTTTCTTAGGAAAAAAAAGTTAATAGCACATGCAGAAGTTAAAGCACTTACCTCTTCATCATTGGGATCTACAGTGGTTTCATCATACACTCGCTGATTTTCAATAGTCTTTGGTATGGCTTTTGGAGGTGCCTAAAATACATAAGTTTATTAACATAACACATTCATGTAATTATTAAGTGTATTGCAAATACCACATTCATACTACCATGCTATCATGTACGTTTCTACACAAAACTGAAGTAGTATTTATTTTATGCCACTTTGAAAAGAGAAGTTACAACATCACTTTGATTAAAAATAGGCAGATATTGGGAGATCAGACAGCTTCACATGGAGATGCATCACTAGAACAGTAGCACTGCTTAACTTCAGTCTAATTAAGAAACAAAGCTACGAAACCCCACAAAATAGAGGAACTTTGTATCCACATTTTTTCCATGGAAGAAAAGGGCTCTACTTTCAACACAACACATTTTAACCTTGACATCGACAATTTAATGACTAATGGCCTATAATGTTTACCCCATTAACTTACACTACACTTGTGAGACTACTGTAATACAGGAACTCATATCTGACTGTCTTCAACCAGTTCAGCAAAGGAAGCAAAAGCCTTGTTTGTGGCTAGGCTTGGAAACCAGCAGACAGCTGGTATGGGCATAGTTTGATCAGATCTGATTGTTTTAATTTATGCAGAAATTACTATTAGACTACAATCCCTAATAATATCAACACAAATGCCATAGCAATCACAATGGAGAGAGATGACTTTTCAGGAAGGGCCTTCATTTATGTCATTAGCTTAAAACTCACCCTGCCTGATTTCAGCATCATTTAACACAGTAGAAACAGTATTTCTAAGATGGTTGATACCTATGCTAGCAGCTCTGAAGGCTACCACAGCCAGCAAGCACAGAGAGCACAGATTTATTGAATGGTTTGGGTTGGAAAGGGCCTTTAAAAGACATTTAGTACCCGCCTGCAGTAAGCAAAGGCGGCTTCAACCAGGTCAGGTTGCTCTGAGCCCCATCCACCCTGGCCTGGAATGTTCCCAGACATGGGGCATCCAGCACCCCTGCGGGCAACCTGTTCAGTGTTTCCTCACCCTCACTGTAATCACCATCCCGCTCCCCGCCGGTCTGTGGATAACCCGGTCCCTGAGGAGCGGGGCAGCCCCGGCCCCATCCCCGGCCCCAGCCCCGACCCCATCCCCAATCCCGGCCGCATTCCCAATCCCGGCCCCATCCCACACCACGCCCGGCCCCGTCCGCGCCGGCCGGAGCCCTTACTTTATCACCGAGGGCCTCTCGCTCTTTCCTCCGCTTCTTCTTGGCGGCCAGCTTCTCCTGCGGGGAAGGGACAGCGCCGCGTTAGCTAGGCCCGCCATGCCCGAGCCTCCCCCGGCCCCGGCCCCGGCCCCGGCCCACCTTCCTCTGCTGCTGCTTCCAGCGGAGGAACATGAAGTGCCGCCGCTGCTTGTTCTTGATCTCGGACACGCTGAAGGTGGGCGGGAAGAGCACCCGCTCTGGGGCGGGCGGCCCGCCATTGCCGCTCTGTCCCGCAGTGCCGCCATCGCCGCCGTGCCCCGCCATGGCGCCGAGCCGGCTGACCCCTCACCCCTGCCCTCTGACCCGCGCATGCGCCGCGGGCGGGCCGGGCCGCAGGGGCGGGGGGGGCTCTGTCCGAGCACCTCCCGGACTGACGGGCCTTGATGCCTCGGTCGCTGCCCTGGGGAGGCTCTGCGGTGCTCAGCCGCCCTCGGGGTGAAAGACCGTGTCCTGATACGAGAAATAAAGACCACGTGTTTATTACAAGCAAATAGTTCATTAACTCAGGAGTCATTTTCTTTAGGCGCACCGTGGAAGTTGTGAAGTACCAGATCCTGTCTGGAACTGGTGCTAGGGACAATTTGCGTTGGGGAATAGGGAATTATGACAGTAGATAAAGGTGTGGCCGAAACAGGCCCCTGCCACGTGGCCGGTCCTTTGTGTGCAGAGCAAAGGGGTCATTCTGGCCAGGGGACCCCTCTCCCTGCACGGGGGGCACACCAAACCCAGCCGGGAGGAGAGGCCCAAGCTTCTCATGCTAACAAGGCGGGACTCTTGGGACACATAAAAAGCCTGAATTTTGGGGCGGGGGGGGGTGTGCTTTTCGGACCTTTGTGGCCTGAGCACGCAGCATGTACTGAGACAGAAACTTTCCTTTTCTGCTAAACTTCTTTATCTCAGGTATTTGTATCTTCTCAAAATTGAATGAAAGAGATTTTTCTCACACGGATACCTGGCCTAACCCTTCCTTGACACAGCTTCATGCCCTTCCCTCTGATCCTGCCATCAATGCCTGCCCCTCAGGAGCTGTAACCACAATGAGGGCTCTGCTCCATCTCTGCAGGCTGGACAGGCCAGCTGGCCACAGCCTCTGCTCATTTGTCTTCCCCACTGGGCCCTTCACCACCTTCGTAGCTCTCCTTTGGCCGCTCACTAAGGGCTTGATACCCTTATTATACGAGCTCCTGCCAGCGCTGGGGTGTGGGGTCTCGGTCCCTTCCATCAGGATGGGCAGAGTGGTACAGCAGCAAGCTCAGACCTCTGAAGGGACAGTTCTGGGGCAGGGAGGTGTTGGTTTAGTTTTTGGGTTAGTTTAGAATTCAGTTACTTAAAGACAGAAATCCATTGCTGCAATACCCACAACAAATCATGGAAGTCAGCAGCACTAAAGACTCCAAGGCTTGTAGCATCATTCACCTTCCTTCTCCCTCCTCCATCACTTGGCAGTGAGCAGGTCAGGCCTTCATCCCTTCCTGGTGGTTCTTCTTCCTGTTCAATTAAAGACAAGTGTAGTGGTCTTCCGTGGTAAGTCACGCGATGTTGTGGATTCCAGACATGCGAGATACAAGAACAATGAGAACTTTGCTAGCTGCCTGTGCAGGACTACTGAGAGCTGTCTAGGGCTGTGCTGACAGGGCATGGTGTCGGCAGGAGCTCTTGCCATACAGGGAGACCAGAGACGCCCTAACTCAGGGCACAAATCCGTGTTGCTCACAGTTCTGGCCAGCCACAGCACCAAAGCAGTTCGATGCAGGCAGCCTTAAGATGAGACAGCAGAGATCCAGACTAGATATTAGAAATATTGTTTTCGCTGTTGGGGTGATCAGACACTGGAACAGCTTGCCCAGGGAAGTGGTGGAGTCACCATCCCTGGAGGTTTTCTAGAGGTGTCTGATTCTGGCTCTGGGTGGTATGGTTTAGTGGTTTAGGGGTTACAGTGGCAATGCTGGGTGGATGGTTGGACTGGATGATCTTGAAGGTCTCTTCCAACCTTGATGATTCTGTGATTGTGTCACCCAGAACTGCTCACTGCGAGGCCACCCCAGTGCAGAGCAGAGCGGGACAATCCCCTCCCTCGACCAGCTGGCAATGCTTTTCCCAGTGTCCCCCAGGATGTGGTTGTCCCTCCTGGCTGCCAGGGCACACTGTGACTATTGCTCAGTGTGCTGGGGACATGGCTGGGCCCAGGGCTGGGGTGGCACAGCCTGCTGCACTGCAGGGACCTGCAGGGCCAGCCTCCTTGCTCAGCAGGCCGTGAACCTGGAGATGAGATCAAAGCATTTAATAAGGATTATTGTAGCAGTGTAAATTATAATCAGGGTTAGCTATCAGAATGAGAAGCTTTGAGCTAACATGACACACCGATGGGTTTGCATAAGTGACCGTAACATCAAGGCCCAGCAGGGTCTGACCATGTGCACGCATTTCACGTTCAGACTTTTGCTCACAGTGACTTAAGTTGTGGGGAGCATCTGCTTAGTAGGAACCATGGCGGTTTTGATGGTAATGTCCCCAAAAGTTATTTTTATTCCATTAAAGTCTATTAAAACTTGATGTTAAAATGAAACAAGAACTCCTGCAGCAAATTAGAGATTCAATTTACATAAAGCTAAAAATGAAATTTTCTGTTTCTGAGCTGATTGTCCTGCTTAGTGGTGTGCAAATGTTTCTGCGCAGTAAAGACCATACTCTGTCTTAGAGAAATTGAGTTCTTGGAGGTTTGGGGGGGCCTGGGCTAAATTAGAGGCATTTTTAAGCTCAGGCTGCAAAATTCTGAGCCTCAATGGGACGGATTAGTTCCATTTGTCCCAAGGATTTTTTCAAAGCTTGAAGTATGTCTACTAATTTTATATACAAATACTATTTTGCCTTACTATGTTTCTCTTACTAGAAAAGTGCAAAAGAAATCTGTTAACACACACATATGAAGATAATGGGAAAATATCAGAAATAACCAGAACTAGACAAGGCCTTAGACCTTGTTCTGTCCTATAAAAGAATATTCCTTCACTGAGATTACTTCTACTTAACACAGATGTAAATGGAAGATCCAAGCCTTCATTATGCATAATCCCATATTTTTCTGGCCTCACTCCCATTTTTGTCAAGAGGAAATATTTCAGTGATCTTAGTGCCTTAAGGATAAGTAGTTTCCATGGTAATTCAGGTTTGGAGGATTTTGTTCAGAATATGTTAACCGAGGACTTGCTGTAACTTTATCTCTAGCTAGTTCAGATGTCAGATTGCAAGGGTATCTCTCAAAGTCATTAGCACAGATTTTAATCACTGCTGTTAGCAGTTCATACAGGGAGCTCTGTGTTGTTTGTAGTTCCAATTTGCAATGGTGTTTTTGTTGGGATCACCGAGTGCTTACCTGTGGAAAAAACACATTATCTTTTCTCCCTCCCAGCAAGAGGGTTGACAACCTCCTAACATTATTCAAATACTTTTCTTCCAAGGACTCCCAGGAACAAAATAATGATATACAATAATACAAGAACTTCCTAAGGCAGGGGAGAGGCAATAGAAGACACCAGAAACACATTGTGGATTTGGTAGAGATCACTGACAAGGTGCAATTATAACTTCAATAGAAGGCCCAACTAATAAATGCATGCATAGTATTAGTTTAATTTTTTTCATGGAAATTCCAGGGTCTTTTGCTTGTTTTAGCTATGAACTCTGCTGTGTACAAATAACATTTTAATCAGGATACTTGTATTTTACAACTTATGTAGCATTGGCAAGAAACCATCTTTTGGAAGAAGCTGCTTGGTTAAACACAAAACAACCAACAAAAAAAACCCTCCCAGAACCAACCAACCAACCAACCAAAAACAAACAAAGAAATCCCCCACCAGTAGCTTTGATTGGTATAAACCAAGAAGTCAGTTTTGCAGTCAAATGGTGAGTGAAGCCATTCATTCCATGTCAGCACTAAGGAATTTGCAGAAGTCTTTCTGCAAATTGCCACTGATCCAGCTCCAGTAGTGAAGCATAATTCTGAATTGTATCAACAGAGCACTGTTTTTTTGTTTTCTGTTCTGTCATTTCAAACAATTGACAAAAGATTTTGTTATTAAGTTGAAATGACAAAAATTCATCTGGGGAAAGGAAATTAAGTTAGAAAATACAGAAAGAGGTGAGAAAAGGGGGTAAGGTGCCTCTGAATTCACTAATGTATTAGAGAGCTGTTTTGGTTTCTTTTTCCTGGAGGTTTCGGGTGTGGGTTTTTTTTAATATAATAACCAACATTTTGCTATTTTCCTGTTTTGTTTTTCTTAATTTCATTACCTGAAGGTTGAAAGGACTTACTACTTGTCTTCAAGATTCATTATAGTGAACAAAATGCCCCAGAAAATGCAGTGCTCATAACCAAACAAACCATTGTCTACGTTGGAAGATAGATAGGCCCTACATAGGATTCCTTATTTCTTTATACAGAATACTGATTTTTACTTGAAAAATGAAACAGAAAGCTGTTGTATATGTTTTTAAATGGAATAATTTTGACCTTAGTTACGTTGCCTTGTTAACAAGGCAAATGCAACTTCCCCTCAGAATCAGTGGGCCAGAAATCCTAGAGATAATTGTTAAAGCAGATAAACCACCAATTGGTAATAGTAATATGAAGATCACAAGATTCTGAGCACAGTTTCTGTGATGTTTCTGGTCTGAGGATTCTTGGTGTGTTAGTAGAGTAGAGCATGAGGGAGAAGTGACTGATTTTTTCTCTAGGACAAAATGCCCCACATTACACAGTTGGAATTAGGATTGTCATGGATCTACAATTGGTGAAGATAGGGGAAATACAAGGAACACGAAGTCACACCAAAACATCACTAAGAAGCAAGGCGGCTCAACGTTCCTTCAAGGGTTAGCTTTATTGGGGCACATTTATGGCCCTCAGAACCTTCAGTGGGATCTTTAGGCCCTCCCAACACTCCAGTAATGGGGAAGAACATACCTGAGCTGTTGAAGTCAGTGCTGGGTACTGGTGTCAGAGGGGCTCATACATTTAACAGCACAAGTCGATGTCGAGGGGGAACATAAGCTGGGTCTGGCAGTGCCACTGCAGCAGGGGGTCCCCATGCAGCTGCCTGGAGGGACAACTGGCAGGAGCAGAGCACTGACCTAAGGCAAAGCCACTCTTCTTATCCTTGCATTCAAAGCTAGTTCTCCTGTCCCTTCACAGTGCTGTGTAGATAATGAAGTGGTACCCCAAAGGTCTGGTTTTGTTATGCCTGTAAGCACCTCAGCAGTTAGTACAGCTTTGATCACATCTGAGCCTTACCAGGCCTCTCAATACAGACATTCTTGGTGCTCTTGCTCGCAGCTTCTCTCTGGTAGGTGTTCCCAGGGACTGCCTAACAGCATGAACTGTGCAGCAAAGTTAGTGAGAGTGGCTTTCCTTAGCTGGTAGTTCAAAAGTTAAAGCAGGATACAGAAGACAGGACTTTCCAGCCTCTGGAGATTATCATCTTACCTTTCAGTGGAACAGTCAAACCAGAAGCCTGCAGGTTTTTCTGAGGTGAGAACCGTCTTCATTCTTCCATTACCTTCCATTCTACCTGAAGCTATTGCTGTGTGCAGAATAAGGTACAGAAGATGCTGGACCAAATAGCTAGTGGCCAGGGCACTCTCTTTCTGAAAGGAAGGAATATTGAACTCCTGGCCAGGTCTCAATATTCTCCCTGTAGTTTACTTTAAAAAGTTACACAGCAAAGCAGAAAAAAAGCTATAGAGAACAGTTTATAATAAGGTTCAGCCTCTGTGTGTGTGTGTGTGTGTGTGCCCTCATCACTGGGCTGAAGACTCTGGTTCCTTCTACGCCCCTAGCCTGATGTTCTGTTAGGTTTGGTTTTTTTGCTCATTGAAGAAAGGATAATATGGTCTCACCAAGGTGCAATGGTCAGAGAGGTGGGACACACCCCATGTGGCAGGGGAATCTGTCTTTGAGCCCACATCTCTTTAGCTGAGGAAAGAGCTAGGCATGGGCCCACCACAGTATGCTGTTCTGTGAAAGATGGACATCTATACCATCACTTTCTCAGAGAAAGCCTGCAATTGTATTTTGTAGAGATCCTAGGCCTGTGATGCTTGCTATGTGTTACTGTACTAAGCCATCTGTTATCTCTGCTGTAGAAAGGCCTCTTGTTTACCCAGCTAGGCATAAGCAAAAAATAAATGCTAAACTGCTTAGCTCTTTCCAGACTGTTCCCAGACTTAGGCATACCCAGAGCTGTTTCTCCAGGGGCGCATTTCATAGGGGAGCAAAGTAAAATTACAAGGTGCCTACACAGGAACTGCGTGGGTAGTTTTCAGGATGATCTGTTTGAGACTTACAGGCTTGCATTCCTTGCAAGTGGATCTTGTTTACAGTCTTTTAATTTCAGTGTTTTCAGTCACCCAGGGCAATCTCTCTAATGGATAAAATGGGTAACATGCACAATAAAGTTGGGTATTATTTAACATTTCAGAATTAACACTAGATCTTACTGTGTGCTCCCAATGCCTGTCCTCATCCCATTAGTCAACCCAAAAACCCAATAATTTTCATATGCTTTTCTGGGTTACTCTTGTTTACAGTACCTGAGCTGTATACAAACATTAAGGTGTTTCTTGAAAGAAGGCATGATGTCCATTATACAGAGGAGAAAATTAAACAAGTTTGTCAAACAAGATTTATTAAACATATCTATGAATTTAGAATGCCCAGTGTAAGACACTCAGAGGTTATTTTGTGAATATTTAGACCATGCCTTTAAAACAGAACTATGTTCAGTTAAGTTCACAATTAATGTCACCATGCTCAGGATCATTCTAGATACCAGATTCCAGATAGTTCAAGTTTACCACCCAGCCAATGAGGAATACAGAATGAGGGTCTAAAAAATTTTGATTTACTGTGGCTGAATATGGAGACCAAATAAAATTTTCTTAGTTTTAAGTCTGTAATGCTCTGGCCTTTGAGAGTTTCTTTACAATCTTCATGCTTTTGTGTAAAAAGTCCTGGGTTTAAGAAACCAAACAATGGTAAAATAAAACAAAAACAAAAAAATCAACAAAGGCTGCTCTGAACAGCAGCTTTGTCTTCCAGAGTTTTGACATCCCTGTCTACAAAAGGTATCACACCTAAATGTGCTGAGTGCACTGTTCCCTTGGGAACAGGCCATTAAGAAGGACACTAAGAGTTTTGGTCCCTGTATGGGTCCCTGAAGAACATCAGTAGTAACTAGCCACCTTCTGATGTGGACTTAGCACTGCTGATCAACACCCATTTTACTGCACAGCCCAGCCAATTAGCAGTCCACCTTGTACATTTTTCCACTGCGTATTTCACCAATTTGACTTTAAGGACACTGTGGGAGTCCATGGTGAAGACCTTCCTAAAGTCAAGGTAAATAGCAAGCACTGCTCTTCCTCCTCTGTTGAGCCAGTCTTCCCATCCAGGGTTTGTCCTTGGTAAAGCCACATTACACCATCCGTTCTGAGTCACCTTGTGTATCTCAGGTGCTAGGAAATTTCTTCCAGGAGTATTTGTTGCAGAGTCATGCTGGGGACAGAGGTGAGGCTGGTAGACCTGCAGTTCCCTGGCTCTCTTATGCTGCCCTGTTTGAAGCCGCAACAGTTCAGCCTCGTGTACCCGCCTTGCTGTACCACGGAAAGAGCAACGATCAGTGATGCATTCAAATGTCTGTGTTGAACATCTCAGAATGTGTGTGTGTACGTGCATGTGAGAAAGAAAAAGAAGCAACGCTTTTGGAAGCCTGACAGAGCAAGACTTAAATAACCTAAGGAAGAATGAAGCAAAGGAGACCATTTTAGGAAGAAGGCATTTTATGTGGTATTCTTGCAAAACACCTGGTAAATGTATTATTTAAAAATTACAGAAATTTCATAGCCGGCTACATGTGAGTGTTTGAACTCATTAGAGTTTAAAGAAATGACTTCACAGTTGTTTTATGTATGGATGTCAACACAGTAGTAAGCATGTAGTTATAACAAACATTACAAGAATTTCTTCCCACAGGATTTATCAAAATGGCTCAACTGGCGATTATCTTAATCTGGACAGATCAGCCTGGCTAATACTGGGTGTTTGATTTACTACAGGTCTGTCAGCACTTTTGGTTAGTTAGTAGATTGTAACTACTAGATAATGCATTAATTGTATATTAGCTGGAGACAAAAAAAATGATAATGGGGATTGCTGGAGTTTCAAGTGCCTATTGCAGGAAACTTGAATACTTCCCTACGCAGAAATTCTGTGAACAACAAAATTGTAATTTGATACATTTAGACTTTTTGAGAAGTTTATCTAATAGCTACCCATGCAAAGTATTAAAGAAGCATCTACTGTTTCCAACCTGGTATTTTGCTGAATTCGTTGTGTTGCTTCTGGAGATCACTGTCCTTCTCTAAAGAATTATTCTGTAAAAGGGAAGGTAGGCAATGGCAACATTTCATCAACGTTGTGGGTATGCAGAAAAACTTGTGTTTCTTGAGGGGTGTGGTTCTCTTTGTAGAAAGTGATGCTTATATCTCTCTGCTGGTGGCAATTACAAATAGCTTGAGCTGCCTTAATAAAACATTCCTTCACGTAGGGAGAAAGAGAGGGTTTATCCAGCATTAGAGTATGACTCGTTTCTAGCCAGTAATTTTTCAGAATATGCTATCTTGTGTTTTCATTTTATTTATTATATTTTTGTCACTTTATATTAAGGCATATTTGTGCAGAAGTGAAATAATTTTGCTGAAATAAACAGAACTTGGTATAGCAAAGATTTTCGCTTCTTCTTCTGCATACACGTTGCCCCCAGATATACCCTAATTTTCTCCTTGTCCAAAATTATTGCAACATAATTTGTAGGTGCTACTATAGAAATAAGATAACTATTTTGTTACTAAGTAAAAGGTGTCAAGTGAAACTGTTGTTCCCCTTGCAGATCACTCTTAACTTCATGGTATCAGCACATACGTTATCAAGAATAAGCAAAATATATTGCTTAAATATTCAGTGTCTGACTATATTACACTTAGCTCTTAGTATATACTTTACATTTTAAATTGGGAAAAAATAGTTGGGTTCATTTTCTACTAGGCATTATTAATAAGTGAGAAGCATTTATAAATGGCTAGTGACAGCTTTAGTTATTTTACAAATTTGTATGATAATATTTGCATAAGAAACAGAACTTGGAAAGTCATCTATGATATGGAATTAGTCCACAGTACTACACGAATCTTTGGCAAGGTGAACTAACTTGAACAATGTGCATGTTAGTACAGCTAAGTGCAGGTTAATATTGCTAGGAAAGAAAAAGGTAGTTTATTTACTGGATGGGGGGCTGCCCTATGAAAAGTAGCGATAAAGCAAGCAATTAAGAGCTCACAGAAATGCTGTTTGTGTGGATATGTGTGGGCAGCACTGTAGCTATAGGGGTTTGGTTGGTGGGGCAGGATGTCTTGTCCTGATACTGAGACAAAAACCGAGAAACTGGTTAAGCAGAACTACACGGTTGCTTTGGGATCTAGAAACCCTTCTGACAGAAGAGACTTAAAAAGCCTAGTCTCTAGCCCGTCAATTAATCATGGAAGCATGAACTCATCTTGAATTACATGAACAAAGAGAATAATCATAGAAATCTTTGGTTTAGCTGACAAGTATTTAAAAAGATAGAGTGTTTGAAAGCTGAGCCATTTTTTTATTAAAAAACAAAACCAAAACATAGAGAAAACCCCTTGAACTAACTAAACCTTGGGGGCAAAAAGTTGGTAGATAAGCCTGGGAAGTATCCCTTGTCACCTAAAATCTTTCAATCAAGAAGGTGGTGGGTTTTTTTGTTGTTTTTTTCTTCTTTGTTGGTTTGGGTTTTTTTTGGTTTTTGTGGGTTTTTGTTTGTTGGGTTTTTTTGTTTGTTTGTTTTCCAAAGGAAGTGTTCTAGCTTCACCAGAAACCACTCAAACAGCACTTGGTCTAATTGTCACCTGTACCCTGCACAAAGTCAGGCTGGAGACTCCTGATGCTTGTTCCAGCCTGAAAACCTGTGATGCTATGAAACCTCAAAATGGAGGGAAAAATGCCCTTTCAAATGTTTTATAAGAATTTTAGAATAACTGCCATAACATTCATATGGTATGGGGTTGAACACTGCAACAAATGGACTTCTAAAATAATTTAACAGGCATTTTTAGCTACATTACAGGTTTGGTTTTTTCCTTGTTTGTTTGCATTGCTAGATTTGAAGTATGTCTTTTATTTAAGGCTACCCAGCCCCTTTCCCCATATAAGATTCTGTTTCTTTTTTGGCTTTTCAAATCTTTTAAGACTGATATTTCAATACTGGGTGTTCAGGATTACTTTCTGGAAAGCCTATTTCTGTATTTGGCAGTAATTATAAACAGCATCAAAAGCAAAATGACTAAAGAAAATAAAAACAAATGCTAATGCAAGAAGTAGTTCTATAATGTTAGACAGACTGGTGGGATAATTTAGAGATTTACCAGGAGATTTCTTTCTCTTTCATGTTATAAACTCTCAGTAACAGAGCTTTGTTTCTTATGTGTTGATAAAATATGAGCATGCTTTTGGACGTTTAAAAGCGCTAATCACAAAATAACAAAGATAACACACAATGGAAGACATTTAGCTGGTAACATATAATCCCAGTGTCAGATAAACTTTTTTTCCAGCATACATATTTAGCTCTTATTAATGAAACTCAAGCTGCACCTAATTAATAGGAACAGAAAAACACTGGCGTTTACCTCCCACGCATGGAGCCCCACCTTGCCCTCCAGGAAATCCAGAGAGCTTCCTAAGAATTATTCCTAGCTGTGGCCTAGATTTCAGTCTCTTTTGTATCATTTTACAGTAGAAGCTTGTCAGAGCCAATCCTGTCTGGAGCACAGGGTTTGACTGAACAAAGAAATTAAACTCATCATGAAATCTAGTCTTAAGTTAGAGTTTTGATCACAGGATCTCTTTTTTGGTCTGCATGGTTCAACAAGTGTGATGTTTTACCCAGCAGAGACTGATGCTGAAGACAATCATTGTTCCCTGGAGCAAGAAGCAGAGGACAGAATCAAAAGCACCATCTCAGTAAAAGTTATTCTACAAATTAACAAGGAAGAATTAGCTGAATTAATTAGCTAAAATAATATTTCCTTTGTCTGTATTTCCAAATGAATGGTACTGTCCTCGTGTTTGGGAAAATACTTCATTTTCTAAATTTGTGGGGGATTATTTATGAAAGAAAAACCATGGCATGTTTACCTGTGGCAGGAGAGAGTTAGGCTTCAAGCCCTGCTTTCTTATTGAACCAGGAGAGTTTTAAATACATCTGGAAAGAAATGACAGCATTCAATCCGAGGCTGGGATTGTATCCATCAGGTGACAATTCATCTGGCCATGGCCTCTGTAATTCAGCCTCCTATGGAAATGTGCAGGATTGTAGTGCCAGTATGGGATTCAGGAGATCTGTCCTGTCCTCGGTTTCTTTCTTCAGAAATAATTCATGGTAAACTCTGTTATGTGCCTTTGTGCCTTATTCTGCTACAAAATTAGAGTGAAAGCATTTTTGCTTTATGTGAATAAATAAGCAGACTGTATGTTCTAGAAAGAACAAGGGCCCAGCAAATCTCAGTGGGATCCTCTGCTGGGAAGCAAAGTCATTGAAAAGGAAATGGAGACTAATAGGCCACAATCACTACATCTCTGACATGGTGACTAGAATAGGGAAGCCAACTCTTGATTGCCTAAGCAAGTAAATATTGAGAAAGAATAGAAAGGTTTATACTTCATCTGTATTTGGCACCCATGCAAGGAAAAGGGGGATGTTGTAAATGGGGTTTGGGTCTTAAATTCAAATAAAGTGATGAAAAATTAGAAGAATTTCATAGAATAGAAATGAGACATGATTAAGGGGTACTCTCCAACTAAGGTGGGGCTCAAGGAGTTCCACCTATTTAGCTTATCAAAGAGAAAGTTAATGGGAGCCCTTAAATTACCATTTTATGTTGTAAATATCCATTTAAAGCTCTGGCAGACAAGGATCCAAGACCTGCAATCTTAATTTATAGTTACCCCCAGTTAACCATTGAGAGGGTTACCAAGGATTATGGTAACTTTTCTGTTGATATTTGTATCAAGATGTATGTTTCCCCCTGAAAATGATACAATCTAGTTCAGACAGGAATGAGTTCAGGAAAATCTGCTCTCCATTATACCGGAAGTCAGACTAGAAGATCACAAGCTTTCTAATCTGTTAATTAAATAGTTTGTATAAATTCAATTTAATTGGTTCTGTGTTTGTTAGTAAACAGTATTTTGATGTTTCATGTTTGACTGCAACCTCACCTAATCTCAATTATTTCTTACTGTATTTGTGTGGTAGAACCTTGTCATCCTACCAGCACCTCCACGTTCTTCTTTAAGGGTTGCATCATGAGCTTGTTACACAACCTGCAGGGTTGATATTATGGATATGATGCCAACCACAAAATCATTGAGAGATGGAGTGATGGCATTGCTGGTGATCCCAACAAAATTGCTCTAGATCCTGCACAGAAGTTATTTATCAAGACTAGATTCTGTTGTATGTTTTTTAAGCTTAAATAGAATATACTGCTCAGATGATTGTAGTCTCTTTGCAGGTCTCTGTTAAGGATTTTGAGGATGTCATTCCAGACTTCTTTTTTTTTTTTTTTTTTTTATTAACAACTAAATGTCTAATTTTATCCATGTTGAGGCTTATATTTAAAATTTTGTTCTCATTTGTTCTTTCAGCTGTATTTTGCTTGGTCGTCCTGGGAACAGACTGCCACCCTGACAAGGATGAGCCGCACCCACGAGGCAGGCGGTTGTTTCTCTGGGTGCTCCCCCAGCTTTGCACAGAGAGCAGCCTGTCCTTAGCCCCATCTCATCAGGAAACATTCCGTCCTTTGGGGGACACAATGATTTACCTTCCTTTGGGCTCAAAATCTTTCATTCTGTTAAGCCTGTTGGCAGAAAAAAAATCAGGTACCTCTGTTGTTTCAGGCAAGATGTCAGTCCAGTACCCTCATCTGCTGGCTGTTTTTCTAGGTATTATCTTGCCTTGGGAAGAAGCAGGCACTTCACAACTATGCAGTTCAAAATTCTTTGAAAAGTGATGTTCCCTTCATAAATTGTTTCCAATTTCCTCATTTCAAAAAGAGAGCTGCAGCAGATGACCCTCTTCACTCTTTATGTTGTCACACATTTTGGTGCCAATAAAACTCCTTTTCACTTCCTGAACCATCTGGCCTTTAAATATTTGTTATATTTCCAAGAATTTTTAACAGCCACTACCTAAAACTTCAATGCTACTGGATGTTCCAGTGTAGTCTCAAACCAAACTTCCACCTACTGTAATTTGGAAAAGACATAATATATGTATAGTACTAGCAGAGGACTGTGTGGCAGAAACCAAACTACATACTTAGGGTGAAAAGCATTTCACCAGGTTTCAAGAAAAGTCTTGCTACTAAGCCTAGGTAAAGGCTTAGCATAAAACCAGGATAATCTTGTGCCTAATAATAGACTAAACTCAGAAAAATTGTTCAGGAGCAGAACTGCTGTCATCCCTTCACCCATAGGCATTCATTTTATTTGTACCAGTTCTACATATCCTAGACCAAATGTGAGAGCCATCATACTTAGGGAGCTAAATATATCAAGCTCCTCTGACAAAATTAAGTTCTGGGATGGAGCTGGCTAATGAGTGATAAATAATACCAGAAGACCACACCCTTAATACGAAGGATCAAAAGCAGCAAACCCCATACACATCAACTAAGAAAGCTGTACATTTTATACAGAAAAGATGGTCCAGTTGCAAAGGATAGCCATACACAGGCCAAAGCAAAGCTGTACAGGCAAATGTAGTTCTATGCTTCCTCACTTTTGAATGCCTTATTTCACAGTACTAGAGCTCTTCAGGTGTAAATTTCTCTTCATATATAGTATGTGCATGCAGCTGTATGCAAGACTTATGGAATCCTTTTCAGTTTTTGAGCTATGTGAGACATGGCGCTATGGGAGTTTGAAGTACTCCTTCAGGGAGTATCCAAATCAGAAAATTCAAAGCATTAAAAGATACAAACCTGGATCAGCAGTGAAAGAAATAGCATGGATAGCTTTCTTTAAGAACAAAAGCATGTATTGTAATTGAGAACATTAGCTAACAGTGTCTATGTGTGAAACATTTTAAAGGCTTGTGCCTTGGAATGTATTAGGGTCCAATTTCCAAGGCTATTGAGAATGTGCCAACTGCATCATTTTCAGCTGCAATTATGAAAAATTACTGTCAGAAAAGTTGACGTTCCTTCTTGAAGCCAAATCCTGAGAAGATACTGAAAAACCAGAACTCACCCTCAGTATTTCTGATCACCCTCTTACAGTTTCTTCTGATGGAGTAATGCTGGTAACATAATAGCTTTGCTAGAGAGCTTTTGAGAACTGGTCTCTCAAGCTTAGAAAATCTGTGTGAATAAAGTAATAGTTATCATTCAAATTTGACGCCAAACTCTAATTATTACTTCAAACACAACAAGAACACAACAGGATTTTTTTAATCTCCTTGGTACACTGCAGTAGCCACACCTACATCCTTTTAGAGGAAACATATTTCTCTTCTGAATACTTTGCACAAATATGCATTAATTTGTACAGTGCATTCATAAATTTGTCTAAAGTTTAACTTATTGTCATGGTTTATGCAATACTACATTTAAATTAGGCTGGGCTTACTTCAAATGCTCTTAGACCTTTGAAACTTCCCTTGGGTAGAGAAGAAACTGTGCTTATAGTATGAGTGGTAAGGGCATGAAGCTGCTCAGTTTCACTTTGCCTTTACCACACTAGTTTAGCAAAGATAATCAAACCAGTTTTGCTCAATAGTGCTACATTCAAGAGTGCACTTGATCCCACAAAGCACGGGGCTTATATACCCAGAGAAGATGGGGACTGTGAAATACTGATTAGTTTCTTATCTGCAATACTGTGTTTCAGCTTTACTGCACTGTCTAGCTGACAGTCATTTCACTTGGACTACCAAGCTAAACCCACAAACCCAAATAACATTATTATATGATCTTCAAAGCAGCCAAACCACATGCTTCACTCTTAGACTGATTGTAAACGTGCTGACTGTTAACAATGAGGGCACTGGAATACAAAGGAATGTAGCATTAAAGAAATACTGCATTTTATTTTTAAAAAAACTTGAAATCTCAAGTTCTCTATACCTGCAAAATTCTGAGCAATGCTCACTCTCTCAAAACAACCCGGCTGCATATTTTGACATACAACACAGGTCTGACTTGAAAAGAGCACAGGTTTTGAAATTTCCCTATAGTTTTCCAGTAGAAGCACAGGCTTCCCTAACAAATTAAATGTATGGAAAATATTCATGAACTTGTACTTCATATTCACATTTGTGGCTTTATTAAAGGTTGTCCACTAACCTCTTTACACCCAGGGACTGAAAGTCATTGCTGTCATGTACACAGACATATTAGCATATATTAAACCTTGTTCTTTCAAAGGGGCTTTCCTGAAAGTGTTTGCCATTGCTTTCTTGATATGGCCTCCGGTGGTCTGGTAGTGCAGATGCCACGTGAAATATGTGAAGAAGCCTTAATTAGGGTACACACTCCCATGGAATGTTTTCCTGAAACATCTACCATTCTTTGGAATTTGGTTTACCTGAACAAGTCCGTGTTGTAAGACATTTTGTTGACCAATAAATAATGAAGGACAGAGCTAAAGTAGGACTATGAGGAGCAGATAAACTCACTGATCAAGAGTGTAACAACCTCTCCAGGTTGTATATCACACACATTATCATACAGTGACTTGATACCGTGTCTCGTTATGTGCTCCCTGGAATGGAAGGAGCATAAGGAGTCATCCAAAGGAAAGAGGGAAACTAACTCTTCTCTTTGGAGAAGAATGGTGCCTCTGCTCTTTTAATTGCTATTTTGATGTCTGGTGCTGGTACCAAAACAAGACCTGCAGAGGTGCTCAGGAACGAGTTCTCTCATCCTGGCTTTCCCACATTCACAGCATGTGGCAGGCAGTGTGCACCCAGAAGGTGTTCTTGGTCCTCAAGGGAGATCTTAAGTCTCCTTGGAGAAGAAAAAATTATTTATACCCACACCGCTCATCTTCCTCAGTTCTAACAACACAAAATAGGACTGAGGGGATATAGCTTTCAGACTTCATTCTGCCAGAGACAAGCCTTGAAAGAATATCTTAAGCTACTAAGATGTAAAAAATATACCTCTCAAGATGGGGTTATCACTTCTTCCTGACTTGGGCACTGAAAGTACAGCCATGAACAAAGAGATAGTGTTCACCAAGAGTTCATCCCTGCCTTTTTCTTGTGTAGTCCTGGCTCAGAGAAGTTCTTCTCTCAAAGAAGCTGCCTGTGCATGAGGCCTCTCTGAGGTCTGTCCTAACAGCCACCCTGGCAGTGCTGGGGACAAGGCTGTGGTCAGGTCAAGGATGTGCAACTCCTGCCGGGGACATTTTCATAATACTGGGACTACACGATCACCCTCTAAACACAGTTTGTGTCATAGACTATGGAAAGTTCAGATTTTACCCTTCAGGTTTTATGGGTGATTCCTGTGTCTTTGAAGTTCTGTTCCCACTGAAGATGAAGGCAAATTCCTGCTGATATTAGTGGGGTTAGGATGTGCCCCTCTCTCTGTTTTTGCTGTTATTTCCTTTGTTGCAGTAGAGCTATTCCTTTATTAAAGTTTTTGCCTGAGGGAAAAAGAAAAGCCACGTTGCTAAATAAATTATGAAATATTTACATGTGTGAAGCCAACCCCTTATGCCTAGCTCCTCCTCTGATATTAAGATGACACTTTTTATAGAGCTACAGCTTCTATACTGCCTTTATTCCTCTGTAGGATCCAGGACTGCAAGGTGACAAAACAGCCACCATGAGCCAAGTGACAGTAAGTAATACCTAAGAATACTTGCTGATTTTGACTCAGTGCAGTGAGAGACTACATTAGACCAGTGGTGGCTTGTTTAGTGCTGGAGAGCAAAGTAGGATCAGAGATGAAACTGAAGAAAACATAAAACTGGGGACCTCCTAAACAAAGCTGATTTTTAACCTGCAATAAAAGACCATATGTTGTTAATATGTCTGTAATAATAAATCCCAAAAGCAAAGTTAAAGGCATCAGTTTGCTTATCCCTATGTATGTTCTGCTTATTTTGTTTTGTATTTGTATTTACTTTTTTTGCCTGCAGTCCTCTCAGTGCTACAGAATGAATGAAGCTCACTTGAGCATGACCAGCTGTAATGAAATGATATGCAGTTACTCTTGTGAATGTTTTGCATCTCTTGTTTTTATTGTACTTTTGTATTGGCTTTAAACCTTAATGATAGCTTCCTTCTTGTAAAAAAAATGGTTTAGCATGCTGTTCAAATATGTATGGTTCAAACTGGTTAGCCTAGCTTATGAATTTCTTCCACCTACTTCTACCTATTTAATGCTTTTGACTTTGCCTTACCTCACCTCTTGCAGTTTTGATAACAGAGAGGCAGCGACTTTCTCCCAGGTGTTGGTTTGTTTTGTGTTTTTTTACCACTTGGCAAAGTCACTTCAGTTTATGCCTTTCATTTATATCTCTGCAGCATAGCCTGTGAAGACTGTCTCTGTAAAATGGATAAATGTTAAGTATCTATCATGGTAAATGAAGCGTCCTGTTAAGTGGATTTTGCACAGCTAACTCCTAATGTTTCTCTGTCACCACACTCATATTCAAGCTCTCTGAGTATTTGGTGGAACATCCTAATGTTCCTTCTGCTCTTCCCTTGCTCCCTGTCTCTTGCTCACCTTCAGTTGTCTTGTTCCCTCTTCTCCCTTTTTCCGGAAAACTCTCTTTGCTCCTGTTTCTCTGTTTCTTCCCATCTATGGCAGTAAGAGGAAGGCAGGTTGGTGAGCAGCTGGGAATGTAACTGCACAAATTGACCCTATTTGCTGGGCAGCATTTCTTCCATGGTCTTCCTTTGCAAAATATTCCATGTAACATTGCCAGTTTCTTTATTCTCACCTTGACCTTCCCGAAAGAAATATGTGGAGCAGTTAGAAAACAAGAGAGGAAAAGATGCAGATTTCCCTTACACAGCACCTAGGATTTGCAAGGTCAGGATGTGAACTGGAGCAGCTTTCAGAGCAGGGAAGGAAGGACAGGGTGCTGACCATACTCACGCCAGTCCAAAAGTACATTTGCAAACTGCACTATAGCAAGAGAAATATTGATGTTTGGCTGGCAGAACATTAGCCCAAAAAGGAACCCTGAAAAAAGGCAGACACAAAAGTGCCCTGGAGCTAAATACTCTCACACTCTAGAAACTCAGAAGGAACAAAAAGAAAACACTCGGTGACATGGGTTTTAGTGAGCTTTTGACAGGTTTTGGAATGTAATGGGGAAACCGTGTAATGCTTTAGTGTGATATCTGTAATTTGCGGGTATTAATACATGTGAAGACAGATTTTTGGATTATTGTATTATGATGCACAACTCTCTGGCTAATTTGCATGCAACATTTCTACGATTAATAAATTAGGCAATGCTAGAACTACTGTACTACAGTGAACCACTTGTAACAATTGCCATTACCCTAGCATGCACCATTAAATGCTCTGCTCCTGTAAGCCTTGAATATTTGAATATCAGTTTGCAGTTCCCAAGCTGCAAAGTGATCAAAGGAGGGGAACAATGTTCCTTACTTTTATCCCTCTTACAGAAGAATCCGAATAGTCACCAGACACCCTGTGTAGAAATGTCAAGCAAACGCAAATGAAAAAAATAAAATCAAAAGGACTTAATAAAATCACTTGAGCAAAAGTGTAACATAGCTATTAATAAAAAGCACAATATAATTTTCATATCTTAATGTTTGGTATTTAACAGTTTTAGTAAAATGAACATATCACATATGCATAGAATAGCATATTCTTAATACTGGGATAAATAATTTAAAACCCATAAAGATAAGCATACAATGGGCCTGCATAAAAAATCAGATTGTGCTGTCTGATGCCAAGATCTGAAAGTGCTACAACTGATTTCTGGGTTCATACACAATTTCTTTTACTGCATTCATGCCAGATCTGCAAGGATTATGAGAAAATTGTGCAGATTAGATCTCTGATCTAGTATCTCCAGTCTAAACAGAAAAGTGTCAGATATGGCTAAGCTACTCAGGGTATCAGGATATTTAGAAAACACTAATATTGCTATCCTAGCTTGGAATTTCAGATCAGGCTCTCTGCTTTGTCCTGTGAAGAATTTTTTCCCTACAAGGGTTTTTTTGACATTTAGCCTAACATAAATTTCTGTTCAATTTCATTTTTAAATTTCTGTCAAGAAATCTCTTGTTAAATTAAAGAGGTGCATCATGTTCTTGCATCACATTCTGAGCACAGTTAGGCTATGGCTTACTGAGCTCTCAGATGACATTGCCAGCACTACTCTGCCTCCCGAACGTTTCACCCCGGGCATAGGCAGCTTACATGTTCTGAAGCAATTACTATATTAAGTACCCAGTGAGGTATCTTCCCAGAAACTTAAAATAAAGGTATAAAAGAGATTCACACAATAATTTATGGGCGTTAACATATGAGTGTAAGTTTCTCCATGGATAATTATGTGACTATGCTAATAACGCCAAGGATGGTTTGATACATTACAAACATTTCTCACAATGATGCTATTGAGCATTTCATTACTGTCAGAAGTCAGGAGTGTGTCTATTTAAACAGAACAGAGGCATGAGAGGCCCAAATATTTTCACAAAAGTAACCCTCTCCCTTCATGCTGCAGGGAAGCTGAGGAAGCCCTGTTTAAAAAGGGGCTTATGTTAGATGTGTTTACTGGAAACTTCCCAGTTTGGGGTTGGTTTTGGTTGGGTGTTTCTTTTTTTTTTTTTTTTTTTTGAGAGCAGAAAACTGCACCAAATGTGCTGAGAAGGGAGCAATGTGTGTGGTTTGCAAGGATAGCTGGAACACTGGGCGTTACTGACAGCGAAAAGATCAGAACCTCCTGGGCTTTGCAGGATGGCTGTACTTTTGAAAGCGCCATCTAGCACACTTTGAAGCAGACCGTGCTCTGGTTCAGAAGAACACCTGTGGACCCCTGTGACAAGTCCAAGCACCAGGCTAAGTTAGCATGCCTCCGAGAAGGGAAAACTCAGAGAAATTTCTCCCAAAGCTTCTTTTGACTTGCTGGCAGGCAGCTGGCATGGAGCCCCAGCTGTCCCTGAGAAATTCTCCAATACATTGCTCATCACTCCCATAATGAGAGCTCACAGTATGTTCAGTCATTGTGGAGACATCAGAAGCAATTCCACCCCAAAGGCTGCCCTGTGAAGTGGGCTCAGGCTGCAATGCCTCTGCCTGTTTTCCAGTATTGTAATTGCCCAAATTGAATTAAACTTCACACAGTTTAAATTTTTAAGCCTTCACATATTTTTAATTTATTTTTAGCTTTTCTTCAATGTCAAATTCTTTGATGACTTGCATTAAATCTGTGTAAAATTGCACTGTTCCAACAGCAAACCACTGCCCTACTGACCCACAATTACTGGTGTTAGAGAAGCATCCTCAGGGATGCAGGGGTTTACAGAAAAGTCATAGGGGCTTTTTGAGCAGTGATAGGGAGGCAGAGTCCTGCCCTTGCTTTGGAGTGGTGATGGCAGGGCTGAGGGCAGGAGATGCAAGAGGCAGGCACGTATTTCAAGAGGCTGTATCTGCATTCCCTGCGCCCCGTGAGCGTGTCAGGCGTGCTGGGACTGAGCCTTGGCTTGTGGAAATGATTACAAGGCAATGTATACCAACGATCCCTACTGCTGTGTTTGTTACAAACTTGGTTGCAATAGAGTAATGTTTAGTGGATTAATAATGTTTGCTTTTGGCCTCACCTATTCCCTTGGCAAACAATTTTCATGTATAATGAATGTTCTCATTTCGTGTAACTAGAACAGAGCCCAAGGGTCAGAATAGCCATACCTGTGTTCTGAAGAGACTTCAAGTTTCCAGACAAGAGAGCAGCTTTCTTCCCTCTCTGTGCTGGGGTCCAGTGCTTGTGCCCTTCTGCAGGGTCAGTTTTGCTGGACACGTCCCCCTGATACTGCAGAGGGGCCACACCACATGTACCCTCCTGCAGGAACCAGTCTGTCCGTCAAAAGGGTCACAGAGGGCAGCAGAGGCAACACAGAATCACTGGAACAGGCAGATATTTCTTGAGTGTTTAGCATTTTAAAATAAAACAGTATATTTCAAATTTAAAACCTTCATAAAGATATATATAAAATAGGCAAAAAGTATTTCATAACTAATGATGGATCACAGTGCACACTGTGAGGGCATATGAGATTGAGTAAGTGGCTTATGGTCTTCCATTTGCACAGAAAGCCTTTTGAGTTACAAACCCTTTAAAAAGTAGTTTATTTTGTTGATTACCAGTCTCTTTTGGGAAACAAAGAGTCTGCCCATGTTTCATCATGTGTGTGTAGCAGAAATGCCATGATATGCAAATATAGAAGTTACACAACAATAGCAAAACTGAATTACAGCTGTTTACAGCTAAAACACGAGAGAACCAGATCTGCAGCCTTTTTATTGCTACACCACCGAAATGAGTGTGTGCACAGCCAGGCTACTGAGGTGCTTGGAATGCTGTATGGTACAGCTTTTTCTCTGCATCTTCCCACTCCTCTTTATACCTCCTCAGTTACAGCTAAAATGGAGGCAAACCAGCCCTGGCTATACTGAAAGAAGAATGCCTAAGTAGTCTTGTACAGCTTTATGAAAGCTATCAATTGATCAGATAATTAAGAACAGCAATCAGCACTTAAAGCCAAGTGAGGGACTGGTGACCCTTAGCCCAGGAAGCAGGGCTGTGGCAACGCTTCTGTGACAACCAGTGGGACACAGACACTTTGCTATCAAATTCTGTGAACACAAACTCTGTGCTGTGGCTGAGAATTTGAAAATACCATAATTACAGGCTGTGCCATAAGTCCAGGTGCTCTCTGCACCATGGGGAGCCTCACCAGCACTGTCTCCAGTGGAGGATTTCTCACAAACCAAGATGCAAGAGCTCAGACAGGCAGGTTAGATCAGTGTCTGCCACAAAAAGATGGACAAGAGAAATTAATTTCATCCTGGCTTATCTGAGTGATGCCCAGCCATCCCATGGCACAGTGTTCTCTGTCACTGGCAATTTTCACTGCCACAAAAGGTGTTGCTTGACCACAGCTAGCAAAACAACGAAAGGTATGTTAAACAGTTTGACAAGCATCAGAGAAAAAACATTATCAAGCAAATTATTTATCAAATGTTATCTGGTTGTAAGCAGAGAAAAGAAAAAAAAAACCATAAACATTTTGTGCAGGATATCTAAGCTATCTACACTATTTTCACCAAGCTATGAGACTTGGGTTTGCCTTTGACACAGACTGGCTAATTTTGAAATCTATTCCTGCACAGTTCCCTTTATTATGAAGGTTTGATATATTATTTCTACCTCTTCAAAAAGTATGCACAAATGTTTTTTGATATTAATTTGTTTGGTACTTCTTACACTTTGGTTGATTGTTCAGGGTGAAAAGGGAAGGGAATCTTTGACGACCTCTTGCAGTTGTGGGACATTTCTTTCTGTCTACTTCCTTTTAAGACACTTGTGGAGTATCAGTGATAGGAACTATGAACACAGCAAAACAGAAATATTAACGGGACAGCCAACTCTTCAGACTGGAGTTTGTATTAACAATCCAGGAAAAAAAATACAAGTGAGATAGAATCCTATAAATATATTTAGGAACATATTAAATACAGATACACTTTTGAAATCCAAACCCTATCAGGATTTTGCAAATTAGCTTTGTCTTTATAGCAAGTCCATGCAAACTTCAGGTCCTAACCCTGAAACTGGAGGGATTGAAAATTAACAGTCACATTTGTTGTAATGTGAAAATGTAGTTTAAATAACATCTTCCTTCAAATATTTTCTTCTCTTTTCATGTCTTCTTAATTGTCTTATTTTTCCTTTGGCAGCTATAAAACATTGTAACCAACCACAAAAACTGTACAGATGGAAGAGGGAAACCGTAAACAGACCATTTTTGCTCTTAATTTATTTTGTTGATTCATATTTTAGACATGTTTATTTGTTTAGAAGATTGCTGTATGTGAATAAAAGCACTAGAAATATTCCAAAGCTATTGGTTATAGATGACTTAAAGCTAATTTATTCTCTAAAAATGAATCATGTGAAAACAGAGCCTTCCTGTCCACAGATCTACTCATCTCCCTGTCTGGATTCAGTCAGCTCTTAAAGAGATTCAGCCCAAACTGAGCAGAAATGCTGTGATTCATCTCAACAGTGCCTGAAATACAGAGTAATTTTGAAGTATTTTGGGGTACTTGCCCCTTGCTAACTGGCCAGTCCTGACAACCCAGCTCAGGAGAGATGTTTCTGTTGTCCCTCCTGTCCCATGTACAGCCCCGCTCACAAGTTGCCCCAGGGATGCCTGTGCAGGGCACTCACAGTGCCTTTGGTGCAGCCTTTGGCATCCATCCCATCCCATCCCAGTGTGGATGGTCAGGAGCCAGGAGAGAGCAGAGCATGGCCCAGCACACCCAGAGCCTGTGGAACCCACACCAGAGAAAAACAGCCGTAATTTACCTGCACACCACCTGCTTTTATAGCTGAAAAGGTGATAGTCTAACACATCTGGCAACTCACAGGGCCATTTTTCAGAGAGGAAACAGAGTTTAAGGCAGACATTTCATACACTTTCTATGTAACAAGGGCTGTGCTGGTTGGGAGGAATGGTCTGTTATACCCCTGTGGAAGCATCAGTGCAGCTTTCATAGTGGATTATCAAATGCCTGAAGGCTTTGTAGATGTGTTCATTCTGTGTACAGATGAACCCACCACTTCTCCAAGCTTGCTCGGCAGCACGGTTTAAGTCCCCAATGCAGGCCCACTGATCTTTGTAGTTCTTTGAAACAGCCCATTTGGAGTGATCATTAATGGAATGAAAGGTGGAATTCAATGGCATCCCTATTAGGTTTATGTTGTAGACGTGGTAGTCGAGAGAGCAATTTGAGTAAAGTTTTTGGCCAGAACGCTGCCAGGATTCAGCCAACAAATCAGTCTTCAGTTCCTGAGCCATCCAGGCCACATAGATATCTGTGGAATAACACAGGGTGTGGGAAATTAGTCTTTCATGTTCCTTCCCAAAAAGCGTCATCTAAATTGTGCTCATTTCACTGCAATGCATAAAATCAGTCAGAGGAGATTTTTCCCCCTTCCCTTATTTTGGCTTTTGTTTCAGAAGTTCATTTCTACTTTTTTCTCCTTCTAGAAAACCTCTTACAAACTACCAGCAGGAAAAAAGGAAAGGACAAAAAAAATTGCAAGCCTTTCTCATAACAAAAAGACCCCAGATGATTCAAACCCCATATTTCTTCTTTCTTGTTACTGTTGAATAACAGGAAATAAATTTCCTGAAAATATAGTTGTTCAACACCTTAGGATGGACCAGACAGCCTTTTGCTTTGCAGGGCTGAGAGAATATTAAGATGGGACACGGTTCCTTGGCCTCTGTTACATTTATTTCTGAGGCTGAACTTCTTTTTCCCCCCCTCAAAGAAAATACTAATTGTCAAAGAATACATTAATTAATATAGTAAGAATTAATTGAGAATGTGTGATAGAGCAACAGGTTCTCTTACCATCTATGAACGAGTGTGACTTTGCAAAGTGGAGAAAGGTTTCCCCATGAGCTGACTGGAGCTTGGTGAGGTGTCGCAAGGGGACCACGGGTAGCCTGGACTTTCCACAGAGCTTCTGAAGATTTGGGAGATCAGCTTGGAAGATGTTAGGGATAGAACAGCTGTAGATTCCTGGATTATAGCTCAGCATCTGTTGGTCTGAGAAAAGCCCACAGAAGTGAACACATGCAGAATTAAAACGGGCTAAAGCAAAGCAATCAAGAGAGCAAAGTTGTGCCTTGGAAAGGAAACCTAAATCCTTCCTAATCTTCACAGCCTATCTCCTGGATGAGTGTAGTGTTAAAGTATCTTATTTTAGCAACCAAACGCACGTGTAATTGCTTTGTATTTTGATTGGTCCTGCAGCACATAGACTGGCTGGGAGAGTATGCTCCGGTTTTTCCACTTACACCTCATTATTAGCAGAACTGTTAACTGGTGGTCTTGGTTCACTGCTGCTTCCACTCCTGCTCATCTTCAAGTCTGTGCAGCCACACAGTCCTCAGACAGGATGTGTAAATCCCAACCTGTCTGTACTTACAAGAGTAGTTTCCAGCCAGTTACAGCTGCCAAGCCAAATGCAAACAGAAGAGCTGCCCAAGGGTCTGGTTTGGTTTTAGGGAGAACAGAACTTGACTTTCAGAGTCTGGATTGAATTTGCTAAAGAAATTCACTTTTCTGAACAGTGCACAGCTTAACTGTAGAAGTTCTTGCCATAACTATTATGAAGAGCAAGGGAACAAATGGGCTCATTAGATGAGCTCACAGAAGACCAGTCCATCAGGAACATTCCAGTCTTTCTGGCTCAGGAAATCCCTGAACCACAGATTACCAGAAGCTGGGAGGATGAGGCAGGACAAGTATTAGTGTATGCATCTCATTGTCTTGTCCTCTTTACCTAAACACATGCACAGATGAGTTTCCACAAACAGGAACCTGGTTTAGATTGCTCTAAGGTGTGGGCACCCTGGCAATTTGCATAACGTGTGTGTTTTATTAATATGATTTGAGGTTTGTAACTGAGAAAAGAGTGAAAAAACAGTGTGAAAAGAATTAAGGAGTATGCCAGTGTGACCTCTTGTAATGTCTTTTGACAGTCCTTTTCAGGATTCCAGTGCCAGTTATCACTGTCAGATAGTTCTGGATCTTACAGGGCTCTATTTTGTTGGGTATTTTGTTTTTTAATATATTTAGTATTGGTGATTTTCATGGAAAAAAATACCTGGGAAAATTCTGGGTGATATTTATTCTATACTTCATATTTCTGATGAGTCAAGGCTACTACCTCAGCTCAAGCAGTGGTTGCCTTACATTTTAAGAACTGCAGATGATTGTAGCTGAATGAGCTATTACTGTTAAAAATGATTAATCATCCTACTTTAAATTTCCAAAGATTTTGTGTGCACAGACTGAGTTTACCCTTGATATGCACTTATGATTATTATCTTAATAGTCCCCATGGGGAGATGGAAACAGAGTGGCAGAGCAAATTTCCCACATTCACACAGGAAATCATTGGATAAATATAACTGAAACCAAGAATGCTCTTTCCAGGCCCCACTTGGTTTCCCAACCTGGCAACGAATGTCAAGAACAAGGAATTTTTGAGGTGAAGCCTCTAGGAAAGCAATCAGAGAGGTGTGGTGGGGCAAAGGCTCTTTTAGGGGAAAGCTTTTCCTACCTATTTCTGTGAACTGGTCATATTTGAAGGTTATACAGATGGCTGTCTGTCCAAAGGACTCTCCAGTAGCTGGATACCCATAACCATCCTCAGGGATGGGAGGGAACAGGGGCACACTGTGAATCACCCAGAAGCCTTGTGATTTGTCCAAGAGCAGAAATCCTGTAAAAAAAATGTTACTGCAAATGAACGAAGGAGGAAAAAGCCCTGAGACAATAGAGCTGTGTCCTACTCTGGTTTTGCTGCTGCAGACACCACATTTCAACATGTTAATGTCTACAGTAAACTGGTTCTAAAGTAGATTAATAGATCATAGGAGACACTAATATTAAAATTGCATCAGTTCTTTCCTTCATAGACTAACTCAAACTGTCATCATGTTTCATTTGAAAAAATATCTTTTCAAAACCTCTCTTCCTCTGCTCAAAGTTTGTCTTCAAATTTTCCGATGATTTAGTGGCTGTGACCCTCTCTCCACTGCTCATTTTCCTTCCCTTCATATATTCACCAGATAAGGGAAAACAGATTCTGTCAACCCTGTGTCTTCTTTTCCAGACCAAATTCTCTGCCATGGGGAAGCAGTGGAGGGGCAGGCTATGCTTCCCCCTGCAGCAGGGAACTCCAGGGTGCAGCACGGCTCCTGAGCTGTCCCGTTGCTGCAGCCTGAAAACACAGCCCTCCAAAATGTGTTCATCCCCAGGTCAGGCTGGGCAAACGCCATCTGCTTCCTCAAGGGAACATTTAAACCTCCACAGAAGTTTATAAAGTCGTCCTTCTCTGTAACTGCATACTATGGTGCTTCCATGATCTTGGCAGCAGTTTCTTGCCTCAGAGAGTTTGGAGGGATTTATGTTGAGGGTGTCTTTTCCTTCACATCTTGCGCTGCTGTTGCCATCGAGCACAGGTTGATGTGGTTTGTATTCACTACAAGGATCTATATGAGTTTCAACTCTTGAAACAGAGAGTCCAAAAGCCCTAAGATCTGTCACATAGCACAGGCATAGCAAAACCAAAACAGAAGTTGCAGCATATGTAACTATATAACAAACCACAACATGCAAATAATTCTCTAGTTTTGCTTTAGGCAGGAATTTTAGATATGCAGACAGACAAACAGACAAGCAGATGCTATCCACAACTTTAGAAAAGAGAAAATAGTAGCTTGGGTCTCTTCCTGTACCTTTGGTGTGTCCACTTTTCCACCCTTTGGAGTCTGATTCAGGGATCTCATCGTTGTATATTGCATATGCAATGGTGTTCCTCTGCAGAGAAACACACATTTCTGAAACACAACATTCAGTAAAAGGAAGGCATTTAAGAGAACATCTGCTGGGAACAGAAGAAAGAATTCAGGATTCCTCTGTGTGAACATCACAAGCCTAATCCTGTTCCCAGTTTAGCTGACACTGTCTCTGCAGACGCTACAGTAAAATAAACCTGAAGACTCAGCTTTAGGGCCCCAGGTAACATGAAATGCAAGTTCTCTCAGTCCTTTCAGCAGCCCTTTCTCATGGGGTTGAATATGCTTGCTAAGACAGTTCACATGGGCAAAGCGAGCACTTGCTTGTGAAAAAAGTTGCCCTCTCTGTTTTTTGTGCCTCTCTCTGATTCAGCAATCAGATTTGGGGAAAATATTTGCTGAGTAAAAATAGACATGACAAGCATTCTTAAGAAGGGCGAGCAATTTAAAGCTTTTTTTGCAAAATATTTGCATATGGCCGCACCTTATTTCCCCTGAATAGAGAACTTCAAAGGAGTTGGGACATGCTTCCCCTCCCAATGTACTAAGAGTTTGTAAACAGCTTATTACAATTACAGTGGGACCTGTGACAGGACAGTTTCCTGGACTGTCAATATTTGACTGACTTCTGGGAATCTCTTTACATATGAATTAATGACAGCCTACCAGTAACCCACATAGATGCAAAGACACACCCAGATTCCCAACAATACCATGTAGATGGTAAAAAAAATAACTACAGGCAGATCTTGTGATATTTTATAATCACTTCACACAAATATATATGCGAGGTGTCCGACTGTGGGAGAGAAAAAAAGGCCAACAAGTAACATATCACTGCTGGAGCAGTCACAGTGATTTCAGGGAGAAGATCAAAATACAGACTTTATTTGAGACAGTGTGTGAAACACATGCACATAGGAAGTCTGAGGACAAGTGTCTGTAACAGTCACCACTGGCCCTGGTCTGAGTTCAAAGCCAGTTCACAGCATTGGATGTTGCTCAACATGAATTGCAGAGAAGCCAAAGAACGTATGTACCAACACTCCTTTTTGATGGGCAACACTTTAAGTGCATGAAAAACTTGACTAAAAGTTAGAAGTTTGAGGATAATTTCTCATTGTAGCCAAAACTGCAAGTAATCTGCCCAGCTGTCAAGGTGCTCCCCTAAATGTGCTTTAGTAGATCCAGTCAGTTAGGTATGGCCATACCTCTATGTGCTTAGTTTGGGTGGTTTCGTTTCATTTGCATGTAATATCAAGTAAACATACTAAAAATAATTAAGTATCACTTGCCTTAGATTCGTATGTCTCGTACAGCTGCTTCAGTGTTTGTCCCAG
This sequence comes from Anabacerthia variegaticeps, assembly GCA_035583185.1. Classification (NCBI taxonomy): domain Eukaryota; kingdom Metazoa; phylum Chordata; class Aves; order Passeriformes; family Furnariidae; genus Anabacerthia; species Anabacerthia variegaticeps. The sequence goes on along the minus strand of JAWWEW010000006.1, from coordinate 14,312,432 downwards.
AGCACCCTGTGTCATGTTGACGAGGTATTTACCAAGCTGCCACTGCGGAGCCAGGGCATCCATGTACATGTATTCCAGCCCCAGCATGGGAACCTCTCCTTTGGAATGTTTTGGCAACTTGTAAAGAGCAAACCTGCAACAGTGAAGAGCAATTACTTTTTTACCCACCACCCAGTTTGAATATCTAAATCAGTATCTCCTTCCCACCTGAGGAAGAGAAGGGTGACTCCAGGGATGTCTTGGCTGGAGGAGGAGCAGTTCCACCAGCATGCAGTGAGGACACCCCAGCTTGGAATGACCCAGCACAGGAACTAGCTGCAGTTTGGCACCACAATACCTGCTGCAGACAATTTTGTTCTGCTTCTTAGCAAACAAGGGAGGCTGATTCAGCACCAAACTCCTGTTGCTGAAGCCAGACTGCTGTTAGTACCCCTAAAGAATTTGAGGTAGCCCTTCTTTGGAGTCCACCAAATCCCTATTGCTCCTGGTTCTGGTAGAGAACCTCAGGTCCCAAACCCAGTTTAACATTCTCAGGGTCAAACAATTTATATACACATGGCGTTATAAGAAATAGATAAAATCAGGTATTAAAATTAAAAAGTGCATTATATTATGTTTATACATATTACAATCAAAAATAAGTATAAAGCAATGTGATAAAATGTTGCTTCAATCCTTCTCTTCACAAGAGACTTGGACTCTGTTGCAGGCTGGATGTTTGCACACCATTAGCCAGAAACACAAATATTTTCAAAATTGTAGAGTACTCAGCATTGTCAGTAAATGGTTCAGTTCATACTAAGGTCCATGATAAAGTAAACAGGTTTTCCCATTGCACAAGTCCATGGGATTAATTGCAATAGAATTAATTCAGCCACTTCCTTTGAATAATTTGTTATTTATGTCAATAGTAAGGACTGAGTAGCATTATTTTCAATCTATAGTATTTACCAAAAATGCAGCCTATGCTTAATCCTTCAAGTAGGAGGAAGCCTTGCCCAGTTGATTTACAGTCTCAAGGTGGTCACAAAAGGCATCTCCAAATGCAGGTAAGAAGTGGCAGGAAAGCATTCTGCTAGAGGAGAATACTTAATCTGTGGGAAATGTATATGTAGATGCAGAAGAGAAATACACACTACTGGCTGCCCTGGTAATCCACCTGCACTGCCACTGACTGAATGATGTTCCTTAAGTATCTGAGAAGAAGTAATTTCTGATAACAGATCGCAGAGAAGAAAGTGATTTATATTACAAGGCTGAGGAGAGCTGCCCATGCCTGTCCGTGCACCAGGAGTCACAACAATCCCTTTATTTGAAATGAAGATTTGGCAAGGAGGGGAATAACAGTAGTTACAGTAGCACAAGCTAAACTAGGAATTAGTAGATGAAGTCTTTCCAAACTGCTTTGAAATGTAGTGAAAGATTTATACTTTGGAGGTGTTGCATCTGACAAATCCTGCTTATGGAAACACTAGTCAGCGAGCTATCAGTAAATTGCTTGCCAATTCCCAGTGGATACATGTTTTGGCTCTTTCTAGAAAGCCAGCTGAATGTATTACCAATTAAAGTTGTATAAAATCTTTACTGCTATTTGTGCACAGGAAATTTCTCAAGAGCTTAGGCATTTGTGGGAGCAGAGTGGAAGTTATTTTTCATAGAAGCAAGGAAAAGCAAAGCTGCTTAGACATGATTAGCATTGTCACATTGTTTGTTTGTGACTGAACACCATCTTACAATAAATCATCACATCTTTACTTCTAAATCACTTCTTTATTTCTTCCCCTCCCTGCCACTGAAAAAACCAACCAACCAAACAATATGCATCCATGGCTTCAGTCCTCGACTCAACACTTCTCAGGAAGCACAGTTTTGCCTTTTATTTGCAGGGAAAACTTTCCACAGAGTACAGTGAGTTTGGATGAATAATGGAAAGACTCTCCACCCTCCTTAGAGAGCCAACCCTATGGCCATTTGCTCCAGTAGCCTCTGTGCGAGGGGCAGTGAAGGTGGTGGGATGCGCTCCCGAGTGGAAGGAAAGCACAGGGGAGACACTTGCCCACCCAGGCACTGCATGTGGGTAGAAGGTGCCGGCCCAGCTGGGAACACAGATGGGATCAGGTCAGATAAGGCAAGTGATTCCTTTGGTTTAGCGGCAAATGAAAGGGTATGTGAATACCGATAATGAGTCATTATGGAATACTGCAGGATGAAACCACTGGATAGTAGGAACTCACATGAAGCTCATGCTAACTGAAAATTAAACCTGCAGTGCTGTGTTTGCTCAAAAGGGCATTGACATATTTTGGTTAAAAGCAAGCTCTTTTCAGCAGTTTCAGTTCTGCTTTCCCTGTCAGCTTCACAGCAACCAAATCCGGAATCCAAAGGCTGACTCTTTTTTTCTCAGTAAACGAGGATGACCCTGGCAGACAGTCAAGTTTCTCTTTCGTTTGATCAGGGCACATTGAAAAGGAAATCTTTCCTGTCCTTCCTGCTAAATTTGTCAAAGAGAACATGTATTTACCCGTTCAGACCCCCAAGTTCCCAGCTAGAACAGGTCCCATGTCACTGGAATTCATACGAAGGCACAGGTGAATCACTTCTAGCCACAGCTAGGAATAATTTCTCAGAGAATTTGGATACAAAAGTTGTCTTCTTTTAAGAAATGGATGATAAAAGTGTTTTTATTTTGGTTTTTTGCTTGTTTAGATTAGGTCTGTTCCTTTCCCCAGCGAAGGGATGTGTCTGCTTCTTTATCACTTACATCCAAACTAACCATTGTTCCATGAGAAAAACACTTTTATTTTGAAATTGGTTGATATTTAGCTTCGGGAAGCGCCTGTGCTCCTTTTTTAAGAGCCCTCATTCAACTTTTTAAACCTGAGCTGGATATTACGCAATTGTACTTCGCGTCTTTCATCTTCAAAGCGCATTAATCCTATTAATCATTTAAGATCCGAAGTTGGGCTCGCTGCTGGCACTGGGGTGGCACCCAGTGCCGGCAGCCCCGGCGGCGGGGAGCGAGCTCTGCCCCCAGCTCAGGGCACGGCCGGCATCGCCCCCTTCTGCTGCCACCCCGTGCCCGTCCCGCACCCCCGGGGCGGCTCGGCCCCCGCGCCCCCACGGACGGCACCAAGGGCACGGGTCCCCCACGCCGTGCAAGCAGGCTACGAGGCAGAGATGCGTGTCCTTTGCCGCCCGGCTCGCCCTGCTGTGCCAGGAGAGCCCAGCGCTGCCGGAGCCCGCCCGCCGCCCCCGGCGCTGCCGCTGGCCAGCGCAGCCTTGGCACCCCGACACAGGCTGCGCTCCCTTTGATCTGGGGCAGGAACGCTGGGAAAACGGCGATTGTTTTGCAGTTAGTCATCATGCGGGCACGGTGGTTGCCTCCGTCAAATGAAATCACATTTCAATAACGTAAACTTGGTTTTCCCAATGCAAAATTCAGCCACTACTTACAGGCAAACCGGGCTGAACCAGCGAATGCCCTGCATTTGCTTCTCAGTGACCCACCCACTTCCCGCGGCTTAATCTCAAGTGTTTTTATTTACTCATCCAGAGTTTCTGCCCGGCACGGTATTTACTTACCAGTCGACTATCTCCCCATCTTCATTCCTGCAGGAAATCTCAGCTGCCCACAGGGGCACGGCGGACAGAAGCAAGAGCAGAGCAGGGTGGCACCATGCAGATCCTGCGGGCATTTTGGTTTCTCGGCGGCGCGGGACGAGCAGCGCGTAGGCTCTGAAAGGAGAAGTTGTGTTGCGTTAGCCGTCAGCTCCTGCCCACGGAGCTGCGAGCGCTGCCTGGGCCGGCGGGGCCAGCCTGGGGACTCGGGCTCCCACAGCAGGCACGGCCACCGACAGCGGGGCATGTTCCTGGAAACTGCTCTCGATTTCTTTGGGCAACAAAATGACAGCTGGCAAATTATGTTTTTGACAAAACTAGTATTTTGACTATTTAGAATATTCACAATATTCTGCTAAAAAAACCCCAACAAAAACGAAAAAAACAAACCCAAACTAACCTGCAGATACAGAAAACCTTTTTGTTTTCCTTTTCAGTGCTTCATGACTGATGTACCATTTTTTTACAACTACCTGAAAAAAAGCCTTGATGTTCAGACAAGCAAAACAAAATCATTTCCATCTCACTACTTCTCCACCCAGCCCTCGTAGTGGGCACGGCCCCTGTGCCGTGCCTGCAAAAGGCTTTCTGTGCCGTGCTGAGCCCTGCCTTGTCCTGGCTCTGGCAGTGGGGCCTTCATTCACCCCTGGGGATTGAGCCTGCAGGGACCGACAGTCAGAGAAATGCTCTGATCTCCAAGCCAAAGCAATTCACTTACAATTAGTTAATTTATTTATTTTTCATTATCTTTTAAGTGCATTAGCATTACTAATTTCTCTTAGGAACAGACATGTCTGAACTGAGTAATTTCACATCTTATAATCTTTTAGCAACTCACATATAAAAAGCTTCAATTTATATTTTGGTGTGTAAAATGTTCTTTCTCCCTCCTCATTATTCCTGTATTAAAAGGGGCTGATTTACATTAAAAGATGTTGATACCGAGTATGGGATATTTCAGCCTCAGGGCAAGTCTGGTGCAGTGAGCTCTGGTTATTTTAGTGTAACAGAAATCCTCAAAAACTGCAGTATTTTTTCACCTTGTGAGTATAGCTTCTCCAACACTGTAAGAGATGTGTAAACGGGGTGTGTTTGACAGAAGCAGAGTAAAATTAATAATAGGGCTTAACACAAACAAAACCAATGATCCCAGGAAGCCAGGATTTTGGAGGTGTGGATCAAGACCTGAATTTTGCTGCTCAGTTGAGTTCTGATCCTTTTTGTGGGAGATCAGAACTGCGACACAGTTGTAAGGAAATGCTTTCAACCAGCCCAGCTCAGCATCTTTTATCCCTGCTCTTGGAATTGCAACATGCACAGATGGATAATAAAACACACAACATGCCAAGAACATAGCAGCTGTTTCCATTTTCTGTTTGGGATTCCTGCCTGCTTACGAAGCAACCTTTCCACCGCTTGTGGAAGAACTGGTTTGATCCTCATCACTTCTACTTGGCCTCAGAGCAACAAGTCCCTACACCCTTTGCACGGGATGGCCCAGCCCTGGCATTGTGCAGTGCCTGCTGGGCTCTGCTGCTTACAGGGACTCTGCCATGCAGGACACTGACTGCATTTTGCCAGTTCCTACTGAAAACAGAGAGGGTTCAGTGCATCACACACACGGAGCCTGACAATGGTTGTGAGAGCTGGGAGCCAGAGGAGTAGGAGGTGACGAAAGTCTGTTCTCGCTGGCAGGAAAAATTGGGAGCTGTCTCTAGAGAGAGGCAGCCCAGCCTGGCAGGTGAGGTGCCTGCAGAGGGTGCAGGTGTGAATGCTGCCTGCCCTCTGCATGGCTGTACCTGCAGTGCCAGAGCGTGCTGGGACATGGGTTCAGAAAGAGGTGACGGAGGGGAGACTCAGTGAAAGTCCAAATAGTCAGGACTAATTCAAAGATGACAAATGAGAGACTAGTACACTGTTACTCCTGTTCTATAATCTAGCACCTAGAATATGTTAAAATTCTATCTCAGCTGCTACTAATGTAATAATAGTCTCCTAAAGCAATTTTTCTTCCCATCAGGCCTTTGCAATTTATAATGGAAATATTCTCATTCTCACAGGCAGCCACACAAATAAAGGCCATAAACGTTGTTTATGTTTCATTGACTGAGAATAACTCAGGCTTCCGCTGAGTTCCTTTACAACTGTGATGTATTTTCTCTGCAGATAAAGGATGTGGAAGTTCTCAACTGTGAATATGGCAAGAACACAATTAAGTTCCTTCGGCTGCATAAAGAGGGGAAGAAGCACTTTGTTAAAGAAGTGGAAGTGTGCACACATCTCCGGCTGACTTCTGCTCAGGAGTACCTGGAAGGAAACAACTCTGTTGTGATACCTACAGACACCATAAAGAATATTGTCCTTGTGTTGGCCAAAAAAAATGGGGTATTTTTTAATTTGTTTAAAAAATTGCTGTTTCTTATGACTTCATTTGGAAGTGTTTGTTACACTTTTTATTTCCAGTTGGCATGTCAGAGCAGTACTAAAGTCATCTTCAGTGATATAAGAGAGAAGTTTTCCTCCTCCACTACTTATCCTGCAGACTCCCCCTTAGTTTTCCAAAGCCTTTTTTTCCTCAGCACTATTTTTGTAATTTTGTCATATAAGATCCATATTTTAAAAAAAAAAAAATAATAGCACATAATACTGCATTATTCCTATATAGCATTTTTAAACAGGTCTCAAAGTATGTGAGACTCCTCTTCTGTGTTCTTGCCTTCATCAATTGCATCTAAAATAATGACAATCTGTAGCATTAATTGTCCGTCTCTGTAATGAAACCCCATCTTTACCCTGTAAAACTTAATCAGAAAAATCACTATTCACTATGTTGAAATGATTATTTCAGCATTATACCCTCGAACTGTAAAGCTCCTGTAGCAGTTTATCTCAGTCCAAGGACCGCAGCTCACTGGACCACAGAACAGGAGGTTTCTGACACACCTGTAGCTGCTATTTGCAGTGTATGCTGCAAGCTGGTCAAGTGACTGGGCACAATGCACCAGACCAGGAATAAGAGAAATCTCTGTTTTTAAAAACACCGATTCTTCTCAAATATTTACAGCAACCAGAAAAATCTACTTTTGTACATCAGGTAATTACTTCTTTCTAATAATGCTGTTTGCTGTCTTAGATCCCAACTTTAGAACAATTTGCTATAGATATCTGCAATCACTTCATGACAACATTTTGTCAAGTGGCCTACGTCAAAACCTACGTTCAAGAAGTACCATGGCAACGTCTGCATGAGGTATCTAAAATACTACTGCATTCTGTTTGTTTATGCTGCAGCCATTCCTCACTCTCTTAGCTCCCGCTTTCAAGTTAAGGTAGCATTTATGGCCCTCTTATTTACATGTGTGCTCTAAATTGCAGAATGGCGTTCCCCACATCCACTCATTCATATGCGTTCCTGATGGGATCCGCTTTTGTGAAGCTGAGCAGTGCCGGAATGGTGAGAAAAGAACTGGCAACTTCCCCTATGTCTCTGTAAATATTTCTGCCAATGAGAGATGAAGATGGCTTTAGAGATAGCTAGAGGTATTACAGGGCTTACGGCACAGCCAAACTGCTTCAGAGGTCTGAAACAAAGAATACTTTTATATTCTAATTTTGCAGTTCTTCGTCTCTGAGACATGGTTGAAGAACTAATGTAGCTCACATTTGTATGTATATTCCAAACACAGAGTGGTTACAACAGCACATCCAGCAGAACTGTTACATATTGCCACAGGATTTAATAACCTGCCAAGAACAGGTTACTTACTTTTTTTTACCTTATACTATATTCTACAGTTTCCTTATTATCATTACCCTATACCACAGTGCTGCAGGCCAATTGCCTAATTTGCAGTTATTTTCAAACCTCTGTCAACAGGCTCTAATTTTATTTCCAAGAAAGCTGCAATCCCATTGTTGCAAGCCAGGCTAGCTTGAACATCATAAGCATTCAGATTGACATGCAAGCAATTTTTCATGTGAAAATACTAGAGTGTGCCTACTATTTTTTCATGCCAGGGCACTATTTGGCTTAAACAAGAGTTTTGTGATACTTAAAAGACAGGCTTTCAAACTCAACTGTCTGTCCATAAATTTGCATTCCAGAGGACGTGTAAAAATTATCTCTACTTGCTATGGCTCACAATAAGAGTGTAAGTTCAGTCTCACTGTCATGGTGTTTCCTTTAACCCATCTCTCAGACTCCTGGGAACTGAGCTGAGATCACTGCATCACTTCACACAATGGGTTTAGAGGTTTTCGGCTGCAGTTCAGCACCTATCTAAACTGCACTAACAAAACTTAGGACTGTTTCCCATCCTACGACTTGCAGACAGGAGATATAAGTTTTGAAAGGCGCCTTTGAGCACTCTCCCTGCATTCTGAAGAGGGAGGGAAGGAAAGAGGGAAGAAGGGAAAAATAAAAGTCTCCAGTGCCTCTTGGCTTCGTCCTTTTTAATGGTACTAGTAACATGAACTACTGCTGTACTTTTGGCACCCTCAGTAGAATTGACTTTGATATCTGGAAAATATTAAGAAAGAAATCTAAACAAAAAAACAACCAAACAAAACCAACAACAACAAAAAAGTTTACGCTTTCTTAAAAAGCTGCTGCCCTTAATGTAGATTCAATTCCATTTTTCATCATCTCGAAAATTCAGCATGAAATTCTGCAACTTCAGGTTCTACACAAACAAAAAGCCTTTAAGGCTTACTGAAGAAACCACCTCTCCTTCTTAGAGTTCCCTTCATGAAGACTTTTAGCTGTTTCTTTAGGAGTCCCTGCTGAGGTGAACAATAACCAAAGAGAAGATTTTTGAATCACTTTTATTTTTCTTCTAAGAGAATGTTCTCTATATTTAGCATCCTCCTATGCACCTATCAGCCAGACACAGGAGTTCAACTCTCAGTTAATCCTATCTTTTAACACTTTTCTCATAATGAAAAAAAATCTAGTGAGGCTTAATAGGCTTATTTTTTGCCATTATATCAGCTGATAAAAGGCTTCTAGTGTTTTGGAAACTGAAAACATCATAAGTAACAGAGTGAACATTTGACAACTGAAGACAGCACAAGCACAAAACATACTGAAAGCACAGCATGGGCTGTTCAACTTGGAAACTCTGCCTAGGTGTTAGATCCATCACAGTGAGTTTCAGGCTGATGGCTGTACAGCCAGCCAGCCTTTCAGTCAATCTGAGCACTCTCATACAAGGCTATGTATTTGAATATAAAAAAAATATATCTCCATGTTCACTGATAGAATCTGCACTACATTAATACCTGTGTATCACAGTCTTACACCCAAGCAAGAAACTAATCAAACCAAAGAATATCCTGTCCAAGGACAGTCTCAATCTTGTCTTTAGATTTTTTTTAAAGGTTTAGTAAATAAGAGGGGGGGATATAGGCAAAATTATAGATACACCTCCATAGACTAATTCAAAACCAATAATGAATGTAAAGAAGAAAAGAAAGATAAAATAAATATAAGATGCAGTTTCAACAATATCCAGTGACAAAGCAGTTTAAAAAAACCCAAAACCTCTAAACAACCATGCAATTTAGAAATGTCTACCACAGTGGAATTATTTCCAGTATAAATTCCTGCAAAGACAAAAGCTGTCAGTCTTCCCAGTCCAAGGCAGGATTACTATGCACCAGAGGTATTCAAGGATTAATTTTGAACTAGCTAGTGGGAGCACCAAGAGCACCACAGAAACAGCAGCTTGGCTTCAGCCACTGACTGTCTGTGCAGGCTCTGAATGAACCTGCATGCCATGAAGCTTCAATTTTCTGAATCTGTTTTTTGGCACCTCTGGTCAGTGAAATTTTCAGTTATCAGCTTGGTGTGCTCTAAATGACTGACCACTTGTAATTGTTTAGCCACCATTCAAAAGGTGAGTCAGGAGAAAAAGTTCAGGACACAACTGTTTGATCTTTGGAAGATGAGAATCCACTCATGCAGCAGTGATCCACAACAGTACATGTTATAAATAGTGGCTAAGAGCAAAGTCACTGTCAGTTTGAATCTGTGGGTGGCATCTGTACCAGTGCCAGTTCCTGCTCATTAGCTGAGCTGCAGGGATGTGCTTTGGCTCCTCACCCTCTCTTCCTCAGGAATACAAAACTTCCAGCAGGATGGGTATGTAAAGCAAATTTCTGACTGAGGCTCCCACCTTTATACAGGTTGTTTTTACACTCGTTTATGTTGTGAGAAAAGGTGCACCACACCTCTCCTGCACACCACAGCACTAGCAGCCTATTTAATTTCCCTTTAGAGAAATCACTCATTCCTCAACTAACATCAGTGAGAGGCAACCCAATTTGTGTCCCAGGTCCAAGCAGGTGAGATAAAAAAGAGGGTGTCCTCAGCTCTCCTTAACTGCAGGTCTCTTGGTGGGATTCTCCATTTTCCAGATTGAGATCTGACTTCAGTAGTTTCTGTCTTGCTTCTTATCATTCTGCTAACATCAGTGTGCAGAAAATTATAATTAGCTTTCTGGCTCTCGAGCTGTCACTTCAAGTATGCACCCAGATGTTTTTTTCTCTCTGCCTGAAAAAGAGCTCATATTGTCCTGTAATTTTGGATCACAGGTCCTCTGATTGTCTTTGCCGGAATTAAAGACCTGAAACTTATGAAGACAACACAATCTGGATTTGAAGGCTTCTATAAGAATGAACACACCACACTTCCCGAAAGGCATGACAGGATTCTCTGCGGAGAGCTCTTCTGCAAATGGTCATATGGCGAATGCAGGGATTTTGACTTCGACTGCGTATGGTATATGTCATATCAAGCAATATTTATTCCCTAATCTACGGTCACAAAGTCTCCCTGTACAGTACAGCAGGTGTAAGGGCCAGATCTGCACCTGCTGTGCACCAGCCACTTGCAGGTCCCAGTGGCAGCACTAAGCTTGCTGCAAGGGGTGAGAGGCATGTCCTGGGGGTAACTCCTCTCTCTGATAGAGCACCAGTGGACAGGGTTTAAATGAACAGTTCCTTGTTTAGTACAGAACACTTCAGGAGAATAAATTATTTTTTTTCATACTTTTAGCAAAACTTATTTGGGAATTCTAGAGTTGGTGGAGGGGAGCTGGGAAGAATTTGGAGGTGACAGGACAAATAATTTGTTCTTCCACAAAATCCCATGTGCTGTATATTTGCAGAAAAAAAACCCCAAGAAGTACAAACACACCTCCCCCCCCCGCCCAGTAAAACATTTTGGATCTAAACAGAAACAGCTGATACAAGGTTTTGTAAGAACCTGTCTTACCTCTAGGAACAAAATCCGTGAATGTATCCTTGAAGCCTTTTCTGGACCACCTGACTGTGGACAATATTCACCTTCTTACCAGAAAACTGTCAACTGTATCCAGATGCTTGTCCTTTCCAAAGTGCCACAGGTATCTTCTTTCCTCCTTATGATGTTTTACTTAAACAATAGTGCATGTTAATTGGACCACTAAGACGACCAATATTATGAGACTATTATTTCCTCTGTCAGACTGAAAACTGGGGGTACAGCCAGATGGTCTGAAAAAATATGATCACACTGAGAAGTTCCTGTGCTGCTCCCCAGCTGTGAACACAATGGGGGAGAATACCACTCAGTGCTTGGCAGTGCTTGAGTAAAAGTGAAAGGCACACTACAGGACACATGTTCACTAGATTGCATTTGGTCAAATGTATGGGAGGGCTGCACTGTTCTTTTTTTACAGCTAGTAAAAAACGTGTCAGGCTCTTGGCTAAAGAGCTGCTCTAATTCATTGTCTCATCCCTTTTCATGGTTTCAGGTACAGGTCATAGAAGTGGTCTTGAACAACACTTTTTATAATGTCCTAGACATGAAGAATCTAGGCTTGACCAACGACAAAGAAGTAAGTAAATGCTTCAAACACAATTTGCCTGCACTTTTTACAAATACTCAGCCTTAAAGCATAGCAGCAGTTTTGCATAAAACAGAGCTAAAGGGAACAAACTTTCTCCCCCAGGCCCAGTAAAAGCTCCACTTTACCTCTAAGAGATTTAGATTGTTTACAAAAGGATAATTAACTGCCTTCTTGCATTGTTGATAAAAGCTAAAAGAGCACAGTGGAATGCTTTGGAGAACAAAAGGATCTGTAACAGAGACTCTCTCTAAAAAATAATTCTTGTTTCCTCCACTAAAATTTGACTTTCAGTTATAATGTCACTCTGTGCAGTTTTAAGCAAGCAGAATACCTTGTGGCATCCTTTTTCATAGCCACAAGGGGCTATGAAAATGTAAGGGATGAGACGTATTTGCTCCTCACTCCACAGCTGGTGTAGCTGCCAGCCAGGTCCAGCTGAAGGTCTGTTACGTTAACCTCCCATGAAAGAGAAACAGGGTTATTCCATTTTGCATCAATGCTCTATAGTCTGTTTATGTTCTAGTCTCCCTCCAAAGTTTTGTGACACTGCTGCCATCCTCTCCTATCTTTGCCCTCTTTCAGGTGGACATTATAGATCCACTTCTACTTGTGATAACATCAACATCTACTGTTGATATTCATAAGGGAAGGAGAGGGCCTGGGCATGATTTTATAAGGAGGTGAATAGCTGCAGTTTCTGCTGTGATGGTGCTGGCACATCTCAGTCTCAAAAATAACCCGTGTTTTTTTGCTCATTTCCCTCAGGTTTTGATTCCTGTGGAAGCTCCTTATGGCTCCTGTGCTTGCACACTTGGCAGGAAGAAGTTTTTTGAAGCACAAGGCCATATGATGAAAGATGAGAGGAAATGTCAGTTTGGAGTGGCAGCTGCCCAGGGAAACTAAATCTCTTGGTTATACTCACACCTTTCTGATAATCTTAACAGCATGGCTTTCCTATCAATGTTCACTCCTTATTGGCCTCTTCCATTGCTGACTACTTTTCCCTCTATGAACTCCTGAGGATGGGATTTATGAAGGACCCTCAGAAATTCAGAAATCAAAATCTGTTCCCTGAATTTCAGTCTGATTTGCAGATTGAAATCCCCTATGCTCTTTGGAAAATCCCAGCTGGAAACATTATAGTCAATTAAACCAGCTATTCCCAGATCTCTTAATGAAACAATTAACTTGATGTCTGTAATGTTTTTGACAGTAAAACTGGCAACTCTGTATATTCTATTTATTAATATTTCTTCAGTTAAATGAATATACAGGCACAAGACATGCTGTTTCATTGACACAACCCGTCATAACCTCTTGATGCCACACTGTTCTACAGAGCTGAGGTTCTGACCCAGTGACTGAACAGGGAATCAGTCAGACATGGATTTCTTTGCACAGGAAATGAAAAACAGAAAACAAAAAGTATCTCTCATATCTCCTTTGTGGTGTGAATAGTTACAGCCATTGACTACTTTTTCTGCTGCTACTCATCAGACCACAAAGTTACTATATAATTACTTTTATATTAATCACTGAGGTGTGTGAGGGTTTGGGCTATCTCTGTAGGCTTAATTAAATAGTTTTCTTTAGTCTAATAATTCTGTCATCACATCTGAGCAGGCAGGAGTCAACCTAAGTAACCCTATTACTTTTGGAAGGCACAGGGAGAAAGCCAGCCAGCCAGACAATGTATATCTTACTTTAGTTACCCCAGGCGATAGCTTTGAACGTACAGATAAAACTATACAGTCAACAATTCTCATATTGCAAACTGTGGCTACCACATTTGCAACAGGAATCTTGCCCAGCTTCTGACAGCTTCTAACCATTGCTCTCACTTTCTCCAAGCATCATTTTCACAGACTCCAGGTGACAGAGTGCAAGTCCAACGGGAAGTGCCCAAATTAACTTCTAAAAACTGCAATTCAGTTGCTTTTGTGCCTCCTGAATTCAGCAGACCTGCAGCATTCCTCTGGGTGAAATCATTAGGTTCATAGGCACCAAATATGAGAGAGATGTCCTGCACTGTGTGACATTTTGAGGTGCTTTGCAAAATAGAAACTTGCCTTGGTGAGCAGGACGTAACAGATATGAAGAGAAGACACTGTTCACAAGCCTGAGGTATCTCCTGAAAAACAACAGGATGAATGACACCACAGAGTGAAACTGTCCCAGACATGATGTTTTCTGGTCACTAGCCAATTCTGAAGGCTTTACTTACAACACTTCTAGCTTTTGCTGGGGACATTCTTGCTTACCTCGTTTGATTGTGTTGTATTGTACTTGCGGGCTTATGTCTTGCTACTTCTGCTATTTCTAGGTGCTTGTAATTTATTAATGTATCTTTTATGGGCAAATAAAGAGCAACATCAAAAAACAAACTAGTTTTTGACTACTAACCAAAAAGGAATTAAACCACTTACTACTTACATATAAATGTAAACATTGTAAGTAAAAGAAATGTTTTAGTTCAGCCAATTTTACCTCAAAAAGTGACCAATTGTTCCAAATGACAGTTCACTACCAACAGATGAAACAACAGACAAAAAATAATCTTACTGAACATTTCAGCATTTACCTCTTTTCAAAACAAGGCAGATCTTCACAACCCACTTCCTTTCTACCTCATAAGAAACTTACTGCTTTGGGCAGAAGGTTTCCTTCATTATGCTCTGTGCTTCATTTGTGGGTCAGGAAGGCAATGGTGGACTAACCTTCATGGCAGAATGAGGACACAAAGCAGCAAGCAGTTGTTTACCGACACTTTCCTGTGGCAACAAGCCCACGCATACACTCGTTCAGCGTGGTTTGTATAAACCCCCACAGACGTGCAGACATTCTGTAAGTCCTTAAAAGCATCTCGGCGCAGCTCCATCCAGCACTGCAAACCTGAGTCACTTACGTGGGCAGATTGATTCTAAAGAAAGTACTTAGGCAATCGGAAGCAGCCCAAATTTTCCATATGGCAATTAGATTCAGATAACTGTGACATAAATCATTCTTGAAAACGGGACTCAGGCAGACTTACTTGGGCCTGAAATTTTACCAAATTCCCTTCGGCTTAATTAGATTCAGTCTCCACAATGGACTTGCATTAATTTCATTCAGACAGATTTTTTTTCAGTTCCTGTCCTGAGGAGCTATTCAAGTTGCTTGCTGTGTTTTACTCAGAAGCAGCTGTGATGCTTTGCTGACGAAATCACACTTGATGAAAAAGAGCAGCAGCTAGCAGATTGTAAAATTGCTGCTTAAAATACAATTTCTTGCTGATAACATGAACCTTGCTGGTCCTGGGCTACATCCCAGGAGTTTATAGGGCCTAAGACTTCTACCAAGAAATGGTATTTCAGGTGCACCAACATATGATCATTTTAATGTCCGATTCTTTCACATCCTGTTTCTGTTCAATTCTGACAGCTGTCCAGGACAGTCCGACCACAGCCCTCCTCAGCTGCTGATCCTGCTCTGCACACAACCAAAGTCACACAGATAAAATGCACTAGGTAAACTCATCAGCCAGTACCTAAAACAGAGAGCAAATATCACTGTCAGGGTCAGCACAAGTGATCTGTCTTCCCTAAGTCTATATTACTCAATATGTATTCAGGCTATCCATTTTCCAACATACATTTAAACCTGTCAGTTTGTATTAACTATTCCAGCTACCTTTTTTTTTCTTCTTTAAAGCTGTCTTTTCCCTTTTTTAATTTAATCTTGCTTTTACCAGGAATACATGATCTTTGTTCTAAGTTGAACTGAACTCCTTAAAGTGACCAAAAAACTGCCTAGAACTCTCAATATAAATACTTCTGAGTTTAGAATTCCACGGTTTGTATATAAACAACAACCAATGATCTTCCTCCTGGGAAATGCACAGCTGTACCTATAAAGGAAACCTATTAAGGCTCCAGCTATAGGATCAAAAATGTCAACTCACATCTCAGCTATAACATAAACTCTTTTCTTATTCTGAGATTGAAACTTACTATTCACAGCAGACTGGGAAAGAAAAGACGTATATGTGCGAGTGCCTGCACACATACACATATTCATAAAATACATGCATAAATGACACTTACTAGATCAGCTGATGTATGACTGATCTATAGCAATCAAAAAATAAAACACAGGAGCTGGGGTCAGTTCTTACTAAAACAAAAGCCCAAACCAAACAGTACTGGAGGGACACAAATAAATAAGGGGGCAGAGAAACCTTTGGTGCAGAGGGAAATGTAACAACAGAAACCAGAGTGCCTGAGTACTGTGGGGAGCTTCTGCCACTTCTCAAAGGCGGCATTAGGCATGAATTCCCCCATTAGCATCGACGCCTGCCTGAAAAAGACAAGAGCTCAAGTTTAAATGGCATTGTATTCCCACAATGTTTTCAAATCTTTTAGACACACGCATTTCCAGGTAGGAAAGCCCAGGCAAACCAGCACGTGGTATTTATGCTGAAGGAAGGAAGGAGTTAAGAGTGTTGTTGTGAAACAGGGTTGCTAGAGCACATCCACTTCCACACTTCTCTCCCTATGGTTTTTCCACCAGCTTGGGAACAAACTCAGCTACAAGTTCCTTACTGTCTACTTCCTTCCTCCTGCTGCCATCCACCTGGACAAGACAAAGCAACATTACTCTTGAATCAGAGATTGGTGCAAATTCCCTGCCTCTTTTGATACAATTTAGCTGTTACAAAGTCAGAGGCATCCTCAGCACAGCAAGTATGGCAGAGTGTTTATAGAGGGGCAGCTGAATTACAGCAATCATCCAAAAAGGGGAAGAGAACATCTTGAGATGAGTGCAAGCCTGCCAAGACATTTGCTGTTGCCTTATCAGCAGATCAGCTGATGATACAGCAGTTCTAACAGCTGACTGCTCCTTTAACAAAGATGCTCATGAGTGCAGATATAAATAAAACAGTAGTCTCCAGTACTCACCAGAAGCCTCCAGCAGCAATGAAACTCTCACACAAAGACCAAGGACCACTTACATTCTTCAAGGTGCTCCTCTTGAGCTCTCCAGGTGTTTGAGGTTACAGCTGTATTCCCCAAATTTACAGTGACTACCAACCAATGTTAATCTGGGAGTTGAATATACATCTGGAATCCAAATGAACATCACTAAATCAATTCCCTAATTATAGGGGCAGCGCAAAAAATAATTTAATGCCCTTGCTACATATGTGTATTAAAAAGAAGACAGACTTTCCCAACAGGAACAAAAG
Source organism: Anabacerthia variegaticeps (assembly GCA_035583185.1). Taxonomy (NCBI): domain Eukaryota; kingdom Metazoa; phylum Chordata; class Aves; order Passeriformes; family Furnariidae; genus Anabacerthia; species Anabacerthia variegaticeps. The sequence goes on along the minus strand of JAWWEW010000006.1, from coordinate 14,295,698 downwards.
CTATTTATTAAATGAATCTGCCCATTTTTCCAATAGAGACTGCAGCTCCTCTGGGAAAGTTGCTGTAAAACTGAGCAACACAGAGGTGAAGGTGAATGAATGCTCAGGTGTGATGGAATGGGGCATGGATGAGCTCTCTTGGCTGACATCCCCAAGCATAAAGTCGTCTCATTAGATGAATCAGAAGCCAACCCACTGCCTGTGTAAATTTTCCCTGAAGTGAAGGAGAAGGTACAGGAGACCCTTCTCTATACAGCTCCACTCATCCTGCTGCTTCCTGAGGCACTGATAGTTACACTGTTCACATGCACAGTTAGTCATTTAATTTCCCACGTGACTTTTGGGCCAAAAGCCATTCTTGGAAGGAAAGGAACTACTGTTCTGACTTGGAAGTAAAGAACCAGAATGGAGACAAAGTGAGGTAATGTTTTTCTGATCCTATTCAGACTCAGCCTTCAAATTTCAGACAACATTGCCATTAAAAAAATGAGAAATAAATTTGTAGCTTCCTCCAGACTCACAGAAAGCAGGACCCTCTGATTTTAAATTAGCTGTGATTCTAGCTTAAGTGTGGCAGTAGAAAGAAGAGTGTTGAAGATAACAGAACAATTAAATGCTGATTTTTAAAAGAAGGAAGACTGAAGGAATTTGGTAGGATTTGAACATATAGGAAAAAGAAGTGAAAAGAGTTCATTTAGCAAGTAGTCACTGAGAATGAGGGCCTAATGAGACATTTTGCCTGGGCCATTTCTAACCAGGAGTGATGCACAGGTGGCTACTCACTTTGTTACAGCTGCCAAATCCTGTCTATAATTATAAGACCAAAGAATTTTCTACAAATTGATAAAGTGCAGCACATTAGAACAAACTGGGAACAATAACATGTAGGGATGGGAGATGTAGTCAGAACAATTTTCTCTGGGTTGAGAAAGTGGACAGGCACAGCCACAGACTCCGTGCTTTGCCACCAGCTGCCTTATATGTTCGCTATCTGTTGTACTTCACACCATGTTTTGATGCAAAGAGAATATACCATGCGTTGTGTATTTACAGCTTGAGAGGAGAATGACAAGAGCTGATAAGCAATACCAATATATATTTCAAAACCATTGTATCAGAAAAGGCATACTGCATTGTTTTCAAATAATTTTTCAAAGTGTATGAAAGATTCTGATAAGACATGCACTATTGGTATTATGCAAAGGGTAAAAAGCAGGACAGCAAGGAGGAGGACTGCAGCATGGCTCCATTTCTGTGCTGACCGGCAGCAGGGCAGGGGAGCCCACAGCTGCTTTGCTCCTTAAAGTTGCCTCTGGGAGAAGGAGGGCACTCCCCAAATCGTGGGGTGGTGTGAAAGCAAAGACTGTCGAGGCTCACACCCGGTATCAGCTCGGCGGTCAGACACTGGCAGCTTAACTATCACCCAAAGCACAGGGAGGGCTTTTAAGGAAGAGGGACTCAGCTACTTGCAGGCGCATTTAAGGGCATGTTGCAAATTGGATTCCTGCATAGCTCTGCGACTCAGAGCTGCAGTACTGACATGGTATCCAGTAATGCCTATCAGTCGCTTCCTCATCTCAACAGCAGCTGTGTTTTCTGAAAGAGGAATGCTAGCTAAAAATAATCTGGCTTTGACTTCCTCTTTCAAACCCTCCAGTCTCTTTTAAAAAGATGTTTTTTGTTCTTCCAGAAACAGCAAGGAGAATGGAAGAGACAAAACCAGAATGGTCACCTGCACAAAGGGAACAGCAGCATTAGAAAGCTTAGAAAACAGTAGGAAACTACAATACAGATCAGGAATAGTGAAAAAATTGTCACAGTTTTGAAAAACATCCTGCAAAATCTCTTTTGCAATTGCAGCAAGCTTTCTGTTAGACCTTTACTTGGATGACTCAGTGGTGCTGAGCAAAAGGGGAATGCAATCTTTGTACAATCTGGATGTTTCTGAATGCAATTCACTTGCTCGTTAAAACATATTAAAAGAAATAACTGTGCTCAGTAATCATCAAATGTGCTCTCATGTCTGCACAGCAGAGATTTTTACTCCCTCATAAGTATGTTTTACTTTTAATTCTGTGTCATCCACAGATCCACAAAATTTGCCAATCCTACACCAAACATGCAAATGGAGAAAAAGAGATTATTCAATTAATCAATCCTTCAGTAACACATCACTATGTATTCTCATCTAAAAATAAATCTACTGGTAGGCATGTCCAGACTGCTACACACAGCCTTCCATAATCCTTTTCATAAATATACCTAATTCTATATTAAAATATTTAGGAGTTTCATATATAAATTTTCCATTGCAGCCCAAAATTAAACGCATTCAGACTACACCTCAAAACTCCCCAAGGTAGTGATGATGATCAATATTTGAATCTAGTCTTCCAGAAGATCCCTACTCCCAAGAGGTACCTCTGGACACTACCAAACTATAAATAAAATCATAAGCAGAATTCAGACCATGACTTACAAACCTGCTGCTAACACACCAATACCTGAAGTATGCACAGCACAAGGGGCACAAAAAGAAATGGTGAACACATCTCTGTCCTATTGTCTCAAATTCCAAATAAATATATTGTATAATGTAAAGGTTAGAAAGCATACAAGAAGGCATGCTGCTGTATGTAGTTTATGTATGATAGCACATACCATGAGCTTTACCTGTGGCATAGCTATTAACATGGCTTTATCCCTTCTCAAATCTCAACACCAGAAACCATAAGCAACTCTCTGAGCACTGTAGCATGAGCAGCCAGCTCGCACTTGGCCAAGTCAGAGCAAAGACAGGGCCACTACCTAAGCAGGAGATTGCAGGAGCTTCTCCTTCCTCTCCCTGAATCCTTTCCCCACTTGGCAGAAAGCAGCACTCTTCTTCCTCCTCAGCTGCCCCCCTCACCATTTCCTCTTTCACCACACTCTCATGCTTATTTCCTACTTCCTGGCTCCTTTGCTCTGTCTCACTGATGCAACCCCACATCCCAGTTTCAGGGGTCACCACAAAGCTCCCTGGGCCAGAGACAATGGTGAGCCCAGACAGGGCTTAGCACCATCCACGGGCTGTGTCCCAGACGTTTTGGGGTAAATCAAATCACCCTGTGTACCAGGGCCAGCACAGCAGCTCTGCACCACTGACAGCTCCACACAGGGGTAAGGGAAGCAGAGGTGTTACCATGAACTGTGACCAGGGCTTCTCCTTCATCAGTATGTAGCACCAGATAAGAAAAATCAAAAATAATTAAATCTTGAAATATCATGGTAAGTGATGTTAAAAGTAATCACAAGAATATTAAGTAGGTTTCGGTACCTTTTTAATAGGAAAATGGAGAAAAACAGGAGCTCCAATATACCACAACATGGAAAGAGAGAAAGTAAAAGATCTGTAAAGTAAACTGAATCCAAACATAAGCAATGTTTTATTGGGATATAGCAAGCAACCTATCAAATAGGGAACTGGTACAAACAGATTGAACAAGACTCTCTTTTAACAGAGATGTATGGTGATGAGACAGCTTCTTTCAGTTCTTAAAACAAGTATTCAAACTGTTAAGTAAAGCATTAAAAAAACCCCAATCATTACAACACCAAAGACAGACAGTATTAAAAATGTGCAGAATTTTACTTTTTACAAATTTCTGCATAATGTTAGAAAACAATCATAAATTAAAAAAGAAATAAAATGAAGCTTTTTTGTTTGCAAAGCAACACAAACCTTTAAAAAACAACTATATTTTACATAGGACTACTATTAAAAACAGGTGAAAGCAAGCTGAAAATTTAAAGAACAGCAAAAAATACACAACCCAGTTTCACCTGTCAGCAACACCTTCTGCTATCGAAGGAGTTATGTTAGTTGTATGTACAGCTTTAAACATTGCAGCATACCACAAGTAAACCTTAATAAGGTCAAAATAGGACCCTCTGCAAAAAAGGGTGACTTGGCAAGTGTCAGTCCCATCCTAAAATTATAAGTAGTAATAATTTTAGCAGGTCTTCAGTGTAAACCAAAACCTACTTTAACTGGTTTCTCTCTCCTAAAGATGGATGTAAACTTTATTTGGGGTTTGTTTTGGTTTTTTTTGGTATTTTAATTAATGAAATCAAAAACATATCTGGCTCAAAAATGAGAATGACATACTTCCCTTTTGTTCTGGATACAGTGATGTAGCTATCTCAACATGCTCGTTGACACTTCCTAAAAGAGAAAATCATTATGTACTATGTAAAAAATACACACCACCTCTCTCAGTTCAGACTCGATATATAGGATATTGCCAACTCTATCCAATAGGATATATATTGTAATTTGGTTTAAACTCTTAATAGATATATTCTCTCTTTACAAAGTTCCATCACATGAAACCAAATTGCTTATTTTTCCTTTGAGGCACAACATGACCCCAATTAGACAATTGGCTACAAAGAGTTGTTCTTTAGATGTTGTGTCTGTAGAGGTTTTACGTGATATTCATAGATTTTCAGCGCAGGCCCCAGTTTTAATGAAAGTCCAGTCAGTACATCATTTCTTGTCATCAACAGTAATGATTTGCCATCAATTTCCTATAAGAAGAATTAAAGAGTTGATAAAGACAAATGTACAAATCTAACAGATGAGAACAGTCATGCAAAACAAGACTACTACAGAGGATCAGTGAAAAAAGAAATAGTAGCCTTTATTTTCCTGAAACCATGTTTGTAGCTGCTAAATTCTGCTGTCTGCTTTTCGAGTGCTCACCTGTGCTGACTAAGGCATAAATACTATTTAGTCAAGCACAAAATTCAAGTGAGCCTAATTTCAAAATTCCCTTCTTGCAAACCTCATAGGTACAACGGCAGATTGCCTAATCATCAGCCTTTTAAGGGAAGGATACCCTTAAGAAGGCAGCTTATGAAGTGCATTTCAGAATTATTATCGACAGCAACATGCAAATTTAGACTACTCAGTATCTGCTAATAACTTCAGGTGCCTTCTTTAAAAGGCCAACCTTCCCATGTGTCCTGAGGGGCCTAACTGGAGCTTGACACTCTGGGGGAACTTTTCTTCCTCCACTTACAACGGAGGAGGAGAAAAGCAGCAACTTGCCAGCTTACGTCTCAACAACCTCTACACTTTCCTGCTTAAATGCCCTTTGTAAGTCAGAGATATGGTGGGATTTTTTTTCTCTCAGACCTTGACTTTCTGACCTGTTTAGGTTAGAAATCCACTACAATTTGGGGGTTTTTCCATCTCAAAACCTTGTCATATATTTGAAAACTTCCTCTAAATTATTTTTCAAAGGCGAAAAAGGAAAAGAAGGAATCCACATCTCTCAACTCCCTCCTCCCTTTTAGACACATGACCATCCTTTTCATTACACATTCCTACAGTTCAATCACACTGCACTACTCCAGAACAGGAGCTACAGCTACGCAGCAATGCACTGATCTCTCAGCACAGCCAGACCTCCAAAGGGCATGACAGCTCAAAGCAGTATATATAGCCTTTTCTGGCATTCTCCAGCACTGGACTTCAATATGCTGTTGCATTTTCTTTTTCTTTTTTTCTCCCCCCCTCCCCACTTTTAATTAAAAATATCTCACTATTAACTGCTGAATTTGTTATCAATAGCCAACAATGAATTCAAATGCTGGCACACTGCTCCTGTCTGTCCTTTAATATATTGCCAAAATTTAGTATTTTTATAAGTATTATAAACACACACATGAATTTATCAAACTGTAGCATGTTCCTTAGGAATATTAAATGTTGTCTTGAAAATGTTAGAGATCCCATTCTTGATTACAACTCATTGTGAAAAAAGGAAGACTTACATTACAGTTCAGCATGAATTTGTCCAGAGTGATATCTCGTATGATTTGATAAAGTTCATAAATACAAAATACATGGAAAAACCACAATATAGTCAAAGATCAACTGAAAGTGGAATTTCTTTAAAACATTCTCAGAATACATAGGACTGTTAATCCCTCAGGAGCACAAAGTAACAGTATTTCTAAAAGAAAAAAAAGTTTCCAATAACTTTTTACCCAATTATAGCAGGTCTCTTTCCAATTACTGTTGAGAATGTTAATGGTTAAAACCAGTTTCTATCCTCTCTTTTCCATTCGTCACAATTCTTTCTGTGGGAATTTTGACACCAGAGAGTATTTTGCTCATTGCTATGACCGATCTGAAGTTGCCTTTTCTGCTGCTGTTCGACGATGCTATGGAGGAAGAACAGCCTCCAGCTTGGAAGGATCCCAATGAAGTAAATCCAGTACCTGGAACAGGAGAAACTCCAAGAATAGGAAAAAAGCATCTATTCCTTCCCCTTCTTCTTCCACAGGGTTCCCCATGGTTTCTAGAAATGCTGGTAACTACTGAGGCTTTCATTGAATAAAAGACTGATTCTTTAAACACATCTGTGTAGAAATGAGTGATTATGTAGTCAGAGTTCAAGTGTCTATTGTAAGCTTTACCTCTTCCATTTCCTTCAAATTTTCCACATAAACATGATCCTGTAGAATTGTTACAGTTACTCCATTTTTTGGCACCAGGTAAGATTTTGCATGCTTTGGTGACTTCTCTGAATTTCTTCTCTACTACTTCTCTGTTTTCTGGATTTTATTTTTTTTCAGGATGCAACTTCAATGCCAGCTTTCAGCATGCCTTTTTAATGCTATCTGCAGAGAGACCTCTCTGCACACCTAGAGCTAACAGTAATTCTCCACTGTGCCAGGATGACCTCAGCAGCAGTTGAGTATTGTCTTCAGTACATAACCAGAGGACTGGTTAGGCTTCAAGTCCTCCCACCACTCATTCTGCCCTTTCTTGAAGTGACTGAGAACTGCAAGGTTTTACAGTACAGCCAACACGCAAGCACAGCAGCCAGCACACTCATGTGCCATGGCTATGCTAGAAAGCAGCAGTGGACACAAGCTATTATCAAACCCTAGCTTTCATTCTGGTAAGGGACTGCAATGAGGCCAGCAAACTAACACTGGGTTACTTGGGCTTATCTGGCTATCACAATGCTACTGGTTAAGAAGCCACAAGGGCAATAACAAAGGTTATAGCACTAGTATGTCTTGAGACTTTGTAAACAGCTTCAGTCTTGGAGTGAGCCACAGCACCCTGTGCTTCCAGGGCTCCTAGAGAAAGCTCAGCCACATACTGGCAGGCAGCAGTTCTTTGAAGGTGTTCACACCCTCATCCTGCATCTGGCATTCCTCCCTCTTTAGGTATCCTGTGTCCCCAGCTTCTTGGCTTGTCTGATTTGCTTGCTGATGTTATGTTTATTATTGGGCAGTATCTTTCAGTTGAATCTGTTTTCATCAATGAGCTCTTTTGATTTGCTGACATCAGTGGGACTCCAAGAAGGAATAATGTATAACCATCATACAATCATCACTTCTTACCAGCACTTACAATACAGTTTTAATAAAACATTCTGCAGTCTTTAAAATGTCTTCTCATTTTCCTTAAAATATTGTAAGACAAATTCAGGTCTTAAAATTTGTTTTAGTCACTTGTTTTAGGCAAGTCCAGATGTATTCAGATTCATCAAAAGAAAGTGTGGACTCAGTTACTGTTGTGTAAAAGCTGAACATAATAGCAGAAGCCATGATTACATTCTGGGCTATGTATGTTTTGTAAGGGAACTATTGTGCTACCCCTACTGAAGCAGTTCAGTGGAAAATGATTTCCCAGTATCGTAGATGATGCTGAATACTTTCCTTTACCACTTACAACCTCATTCCTCTTCCAGTACATATTCAGGGCAGTAGCAGATCAAATGAAACTGGGTTTCTGGGGCCCACGCAAACTGCAAATGACAGAGGAAAAGAGAGATGGCCAGAACTTCAGCTGCATGACTGGTGCTCTATAGACAGAGGATGGCTGGGGTTCAAAGTGAACTTCTCTGCACTGCCATACCTGGAAGATCCTGACAACAGATACCATAAGAAGACAGAGCTAAAGTTAGTGGCTAGTAAATAGTGTAGAAGAAACCGAACACCACCACTGTAAGAGGTTAGGGACAGGGCTGTTTATGGGGCTGTTCCTGGTGCAGACAGGGAATAGGCTGGCAGAGCTGGCATGTAGAACCAGGCACTTGCTGCTCCTTGTGCTGCTAATGGAAAGGAGGGGCGAAGAAGTGCCAATGACTGCTGTGATTGTTCATCCCACAGCTTCTGTCCACAACCTGGTGGCAGCTGTCCACCTCTCTCTCCAAGGCTTTAGCATAAAGTGACATTGGCAGTGGAATCACAGCCACATTTCTGCATATGGTTATCCTAGCAGAGTCCTCAGTTACCCTACTGAAGCCACTTGCCCTCTGCAGAATACTAATCAAACCTTTACACTCTACTTCTACACTGCTTTCCATAAGGCTGTTGCAAACTGCTTTGCCAAAACTCATGAGTTTGCCTCACCTTGCTGCTGCGAGATCAGTAGTAATTATTGGAGTATTATTGACAAGCCAGCTGAGGTGCAGAGAGGTTAAAATTATTTGATGAAAGTCAGAGGTATCTGTCAGTATAACGAAAAACCTTCCAGAGGCCACAAGTACTTTGCCTGTGTGGTTTTTTTAAGCCACATTTCCAGGGCTGTTGAGGAGACATGGATGCTGGTATTAAGGAGTGGATATGCTTAAACATTTTCTTTTTCAGTCTGTTTACCCATCTTCAAATTATTAAAAATGAGTAGAACTGCAGAAAAAGCCTTCCTCTGCAACCTGCCAGAGAATCACCCAATAGCAGGCTTTTCAATCCCAAAAACCAAGAACTAAATTTAGATAATTCACTATAATCATCAATTACAATCAGACGGGGTTTCACAGACATGGTGCTGAAGGTCAGCAACGTTAACTGACCAACAATGTTATTTCACATTAGATGCACAGTGTCACTGCAAAGATGCCAATACCTTGCACTAGCCCACTGCCTTGAAAGGTCAAGCCATCTGTTTTGATAACTAAGCACAAATGTTCGTGACTAATTTGCTGGTAGTCACACTCAAACCTACAGACTTATCAGGGAAGGCACTGAACTGACAATCTGGAGATATAAGTTACTCCCCTATGGAACAGGTGGGCTGCAGGCCAATCAAGCCAACTCTTCTTTTCTGCCCCACTAACACACCTTTACCACTGTGCTGGCAGGTGAGTTACAAGGGATCTGACTGTTAAGTGCTTTGCTGATCAAATCTACCAAAAGAAGCCATCCATTACCATCAGCAGTTACAAGGCCCAGAAACAAAGACCCCTCCCCTTTCTCAGACTGAGTCCTACAAACACACTGCTCCCCTGCCAACTTACCCTTTCCCTGTTCACTTGTACTGCCAAGTTCAGTGTAACACAGCAGACCCTTTTTCACCTTAGGCCTTCAAACACAACTTGTTGCTTAGGAGCCCTAGGTTTTATAAATACTCACAAGTGCATTTGCACAACACAGTAAGAAAGGAGGGAATTACTATTCACTATTCAAGACAGTAACACTGAGTGGGTTGTATAGGGAGATTGAGTTCAAGTCGGAAAATTTGTTTAGATTTCTCACCTTTCTAATGACTGTTTTAAACTCCAACCCATTATTCACAGCCTGTAGAACAATATTACTACTCAGAGATCATAGTCCCACAGTTAGTCACCCAATAACAGACTCAAATTCCCCCATTAATGTGAGATTTTCACTCCTATTTTAGGGTACATAGCCAGGTCCATGGCAAAAATGTGCAGCGTGAGAAACTGGTGGCAGTCAGAAGACATTTGATAACAAATTTACCTGTTCTTGAAAAGCATTGGCTTGTTCTTCAAATCCAGCTGTTCTGAAATAATTCACAACATCGGTAACAGCCCAGTCAGCAGGATCCGGAGGTCTCCCGTTCTCTACTGAACTGCAAAGTGCAAATCCAGACAAGTAATCACTAAATGCATGCAGAACATCCTCTGCTCCTTTGCACACACCCCATGTACATCCCCTCCTTCCTTGTTTCTTCAGGAAAAGTATTCTGTGACAACACCCCCCACGCTGATAGAGAACTGTTGCTCCTGTTCTCTTCCATTTCAAAGACCTAATGCTGAAATAGATACCTCTCCCTTCCGAAAAGAAGAAAATATATGGATCTTCACATCAGTCAAAGGTAACCAGTCAGGATCTTCCTACAAGTGTGCTGCCTTTGCTGTTGGAGAATGAAGACTGCCATAACTGAGGTACCAAATTCCTGCCTTTCAAGCTTTTAGCTTGTTTTCAGCTACCAAGTACCTAAAGCACTGTATGTAAATTGTTCTTTTCCCAGATGAGTCTGTGTTTCCTTGTAATGTGGCTAGAGATTACTGGTAACCATCTTTACCTTGTAAAACAACAACAAGTAAAACACAAACAAACAAAAAACCAAACAAACCAAAACAAACAAAAAAAGAGGCACCAATGATTGCACTGATTCTCAATATAGAAAATTTCACAAAACTGTTTTTGGACTCATCTTTGGAAAAATCTATGGACTTTTAAAATAGCAATGAATTTGAGAAAACATCTGTTAGACACAATCAGAATTAATTCCTTCTGTGATTAACATCATGCAACTTTTTTCCACAGTAGCAAAACCAACCAAACATTCACATTACTATCCTTATAATTTTCCTCAACCTGTAATCACCATATCACAAAAATAACGCTTGTGGATCTGAAAATTGTTGGTAAAAAAGACAAAAAGTGAGCTTGATTGCCTTTCCTATTGAGATTTATGAGGAAGAAGAGCAAGATATCAAAGAGCTTCTTTAACATGTTTCTCCAACTAGAAGTCCTGAAGTTCATGCCAAATATTTTCCACTGCTCTGCATGCTTAACCATAACACTAATGAAGAAATAGCGAAAATGTACAGATCAGAGCAGATGTAAGAATCCTGTCCATTTCAGGTCTGAAGCTTAGAGGCAGGGCTTGGATTTCAACAGCACTAGCTGGAAAAGAAACACAGATTATACTCTGCTGATAAAATTTTTGTTCTGTCTTCCAAATTTTTCTTTCCCAACTGTCACCACCTCTGCCTTGTAAAGACTTGTATGTCTTTCAGCAAGATAGCTGGGTGAATCAAGGGCCAACCATTTTTCAAACCAGCAAAAAGGAATCACATCACTGTTTCTATAACATCCCAATTTCTACAACTATCTGAAGGAGGACTTGTGAAAACAATGTTTTTTGCGTCTCCCCTAACTCTTGAAATGTAACTGTCCATATGGCAACAATATCTGACCATAGGGACTCATCCACAACCTTTGCTGCACTTGGCCTTCTAAAAGCAGTTTCTTTCACTTACCTCACATCTCAGAGCAATGAGCAAAGGACCAGAGTTTCTTACTTTTGCTCATCACATAATTACTTACTTCATGAATTGCTTCACTGATTGTGATTACATAGAAAGCAACACTCAGCAAAATTGAAAATGGGACTATCTGGCCTTACCAGAACTGTACTTTTATCCTTTTTATTTTTTTTAAAATCAAAGAATGCCTTTCAAGTAAGGTTTTTTGGTGTTGTGCACCTTTTGAGGCCTAAGGAGTAAAATGTGAAAAGCACCACACAAAATCTACGTGTATTTATAAAAGCAGCATTTGAAGAATTACATTTAAATCTTTGCATTTTCCCTGAGATATAGACTATCCCTTCCAATAGCTCAACTTCTACTTAAAAATAAACAAAACCTCAACAACTCAGTATTAAAAAAAAAATCCTAAAATATACTGAATTTGAACCTTTTATTTGCTTTTTAGGAAGGATTAATCCGTAAAAATACGTCCTAACTGTAATTTGCTTACTTCTCCAAACACTTTAATTTCAAGTTAAATATGGTCTCAAACCCTCCTTCCCACAGTTTTGTGTCAGCCCAGGTGCATTAGGTTTTGTTGTAGCTCTTCTTTTATCACTAGGGAACTACAGCTTGGTCTAGCCCCATCCTGGGCTCGACTGCAATGACTTCAGGGGCTCTATGTCAGTCATTAACTAATTGCAGGAAGTAACTGCAAGTTCCTGCCTCCAGGAATAGCATCCTGCTGGACCTCAAGTAGAGCCAATTTCCACTGCTACAGCTGCAGAAGACTGGAAGGCATGTGGCAGACCGCTGGAGGCTGACTGGATTTTAACCCATCTACCCACACAGATGCTCATTTGGCTTCTAGACTTTAATAGTCTCCTCCTTGCCCTGCTGTTGACATGGCTCTACTGTTTAGACAAGAAAAGAGAAAACAGAACATCCATAGCTTGGCTGTACACTGCTTTATGCCTGACATGCTGGATGCTGTAAAATCTTAAGAGGACTGGCATTTCAGGCTTTGAAATGAGATACTAGATGCACTGACAATGAATAAAGATTGGGCTTGTCTGCTTTTCACCGGTGTCCCTGTGCCTTTATTGCCATCATGTGGCAGAAGCAGAAAGGTCTGAAAAGATATAGCTCAGAACAAACAGATTGTATCCTAGCTATTTATAATCACTTCAAGTGTCAAATACTTCCTTTGTAGATATGTACACAAACATACACCTAGAAACCACAGCTCCTGATCAGTTTAATTACAATTCCTATCCATTCTAAAAAGCCACCTCAGCAACCACTATTTGAGCCTTTATCACCCAAGCCTTGGGGAAAATGATTAAATGTGAACTGTCCTTGCTTTGACTGCCTCCCTTCTCCTCCCACCAGAATACTCATTGTAGAAGCCAGACTGTCAACCGAAGGTGGCTTCTGAGGGACATACACGATAATCCATTCATAGTCACTGAATAGGAAAATGCTCTTTATGTTGGTGTGGTGTAGCCAGCACCTCAAGTGAATGGGCAGGATGCTGATTTTAATGGCAGTCAGCAGATCTTTTGATGCTGTGTCATAATCAAGTGTTTTATCAGTATCCTGAAGTGACCATTATTCTTATTATTTTTATTACTCTAGTGCCTGGTAGCCTAAGCACTGCCACATCTTCTTGGACAGCTTATGTAAAAGGGATCTGAAGGAGAACGAGGTGCGGCTGCACAGAAATGTTGCAGTTTGAGAGGAAAGACTAAGAACTCACTCTAGCACCTTTCTTTGTGTTTTTTTTTTTTTTTAATATATATACATATGTGCACATCTATCTCAGCATGCTTTCTATAACCCTGAAGCAGCAAGGCCAGATTTTTCCACACAGACCTTCACTTCTCAGATCATGGCTTCATTCAGAATTGCTAGTCCTAATAGAAGAATTTCTGACCTTTAAGGATAAGTAAATGCCTACTAAAAAGTACCTATCCCTTAACCTGCAGTTTCCACACAAAAGACAGTAGAGCAGTGCACACCATATCTCTGCCTTATTCCCACCCTAGGTCTGAAGTAAAAATGGAGTAGTTTAGGCTTCTCAAATAAACAGCTTAAAATATCAGAAGAAAACTGACACTACTGCTGCTACTTCTCAGCCCTAGACAGGTGGGCTGTCAGCAGAGAAGGGCATTTGCCTGAATGAGACAGAAAGCAGATTTCCACACAGGACACTTCTCTCCATTAGGCACTGGTTCTGCAAAAGCCATTAGCAGACAGGTGAGCAGAGGTAGAATATTGGTTACAGTGCTACCACTTTAGTAGGTAGTTGAGAGGGAAAAAAAGTCATGGAGAAAGGTATACCCCTAACTTAAGTTACTATCTTCTACATCTCTCCATTGCTATATAGTCCTTTCACATACCACTTTTAAGCAAGTGAGAGCCCTAGACTCCTATTTCAAAGTTGAAACACAATAAAAATAATTGAGAACAAGGAAGGTTTGAAATGAGCAAAGACGGAGATGCCAACAATTGCCAAGCACATTAAGTCAAAGAAAAACTACACTCAAAATCCATGTGCTGTTTACATAAAATGAACACTCTGAATTCGCTTACTTTTTGACACCCAGAGAGCCATTTTCCTTGTTTTCCATGTCAACAATTAGCATGGGGAGGGTAGAGGCTTCTTTTACTTCAGCAACTGATCAAAAGGGAGGGAAAAAAAAGCAGTGTTTATTTACTGCTAGTATGACAAGAGCAACATAACGTAACAGAAACAAACATTCTACAGGGACACAAGCATGTTTCCACCTGAGAGAAACAGAGCTACCAAAGACTGATTTCCTCAGGAGCCTGGCAAAGCTGATCGGAGATAATCAACTAGAAAAAACTTGACCTGTGTTTCAAACACAAGAAAGACTTATTACCTGAAAAACAACGAAGGTAACATTACGTTTGATCCTTTTAAAAAAGTGCTAAAATTTTTAAACCTCCATACATTGACCTACAATATACAGTTGTGCATCAAGAGAGCCTAACAGGCCTTCAGACATCCTGCAATACAGAGGGTCTAAACAGATGCACAATCTTATCCTTAGAGAGGCTTGGAAATCCATAGCCTTGTTTTACCAACGGGGACTCTGGAATACAGATGAGCACAGTTACTTACGCCCATCTCACACATAAAAAGGGTAAGCAGAATGACCCGAGCACCAGACTCCTGAGGCCTAAATCAGTATCTTATCCATAAGACCATCCCTCCTGCACTAGCTTCTTCTACAGGTATAGTACAGCAAATTCCAGAAAAGAAAGGAGCACATGAAGGACACAGGAGAAAATCCAGTTTCTTTCCCTCCTCACAGTGTGCTGGACTACTGTCACCACACAGCTTTTTCCACAACTACACAGAACATGCAGAAAAGACCCAAGCCTTTCCTTTCTGTTCTTAAGTAAGCCATTTCTGTTTCAGAGAGCACCAGCGAACTGACCAAGGACTCAGGATGTTCCTGCTGTAGCATTAATGGATGCCCGTGAAATGTCACAAGCTCTGGGAAGTACCGAATAGAGAAATCATGCTCTTCAGCTAAAACTTTGCAAAAATGGAGAATAGCAATTAACACTGCTGTTGAAAAAAAAATAAAAAATAAAAAAGACCCATTACTAAACATCTATCAGCACGTAAAGCACCAAGGAAACAGTACAAAACTAATCGAAAAGATGCTTCTTCCTGCGGCGCTGACCCCACGACTACACGCATTCCCTCGAGTCACTTCTCGGTTCACCTGAGGTGACTGTGACTGCCGGCGACACCCGCACCGCGCTCACCTGCGGAGCGCCCCGCACCGCGCACCGCGCACCGCGCCCGCCGCACCGCGGCTGCCCTTCCCCTTCCCCTTCCCCTTCCCATCCCCTCCGGCACCGGGGCTGCCCTTCCCCTTCCCGTTCCCCATCCCCTCCGGCACCGGGGCTGCCCTTCCCCTTCGCCATCCCCTCCGGCACCGGCACCGCTCCTCCCCGCGCTCTCCGGGGCTCTTCCCCGCGTTCCGCACTCCGTGCCGGCTGTGGCCGGGCCGGGGTCGGCCGGACCTACCCCGGAGCATCCCCAGCAGCGCATGGCCCCGCTCCCGGAGCGGCGGCCCCGCGGCCCCGGCGGCTCCGGGCGCGCCGCGGCGGCTCCGGCGGCCCCGGGGGCGGGGGCGGCCCCGCCCGGGCCGTGACGCGCCCGCGGCCCGCCC
>JAWWEW010000006.1:14202660-14280096 GCA_035583185.1 Anabacerthia variegaticeps | reverse complement strand
ATAGAGGGATGGGGGGGATAGAAGGGGATGGACGGAGGGGAGGGATAGAGGGAGGGACGGAGGTATGGAGGGGAGGGATGGGGGGGATAGAGGGATGGGGGAGAGGGAGGGGAGGGATGGAGGGAGGCAGGCAGGCAGGCTGACCCGTACCACTGCCGCGGAAGCCGCCGCCCCCCCGCTCCCGCCCCGGCGAGGATGGCTCCATGCCGGCCCGCTCCCGGAAACCCGCGGGGCCCGGCCCCTCCCCGCCCCGTCCCTGTCCCCTCCCCGTCCCTGTCCCCTCCCCGCCCCGTCCCTCCCCGCCCCGCCGCGCCGGCGCACCCGCCCGGGCCGTGCTGGCGCTGCCCGTCCCGTCCCGTCCCGTCCCGTCCCGTCCGGGTGCGGGGCCGGCATGGGGGCGGCGTGGGCGCGGCGGGCGCTGCGGGCAGCCCTGGCCGTGGGGGTGGTGGCGCTGCTGCTGCAGGCGCTGCGGGGGTGGCTGGCGGCCAAGCGGTACGAGTTCAGCCCCGCCGAGATCGCACAGCTCGCCCGGCACCACGCGGGTAATCGGGGGGCGCGGGGGTGGGGTGGGGATGGGGTGGGGTGGGGATGGGGACTGGATGGGATGGGGACGGGGATGGGACGGGGATGGGGATGGGGGTGGTCATGGGGATGGGGACGGGCATGGGGATGGGCATGGGAATGGGGATGGGGGTGGGGTGGGCATGGGCATGGGATGGGGATGGGGACGGGGACGGGGACGGGCATGGGGATGGGCATGGGGATGGGCATGGGGATGGGCAGGCGGCGCCGCTTACCTGCGGGGCGCACCTGTCCGCGGGTCCCGGTTCGCGACCTGCGTGCCTCGGCACCTCCTTGGGGGGGACATTTCTACGCCCCCTGCCAAGGGAGGTGTGTGAAGTAAGGGAAAGGGAACAAACCCGCAGATATTTATTTATTCATTTAGTTTTAAGGATGCATCGCCCAGCTCAGGAAGTTTTACACGAGGTGGGGGATAGGAGCAGCCAGATTTCAGGAAAATGGATAAAGTTACAAAAATTCGTTTCTGGAATGAGGTCGTCGACAGGCACGTGAATAGCAGGCAGACACTGCTGCCTCTGGAACTCGCGCAGCTGCAGGGTCGGGGTGATGGGCAAGAGGAGTGACCAAGGACAGCACAGCCGAGCCACCACCACCAGCACCGAGGGAAGAGGAGGTGGACACCCTGATTCCCGGGGACATCCACATCCCTTAGTCCTCTAAGCTCCAGACTTTATTTCACAAGAAGACCATACCCACGGGATTTGCTGTACAGGAAGGTACAACTCAAAGTGCCTACAAATGACGAAGTCTGGCCCACTGGCAATAAAATCTCACCCACGGAATTTAATACAAAAGTTGTCAAGTTTCCCTGGCAACAGCACTTTTTATTTTTAATTATTATTACACTATTTTTTTAGTTTCTTCTTCAAATTTTCCCTTGATTCATAATGTTTTCTAATGCCATAGAAGTATTACAATAACACGCTGTCAGTGTTAGGGAAATTAAGCAAGGAATACCAACCAACACACCCTGCCTTTCCCACACATGGGCTTTGCAGCCAGGGCTGTGTCCCAACCACAACTCTCCCTAACAGCCTCGGTTACTTCAAATTGGTAGGATATTTTACTTGCAGAGTTTCTTTCTGAGTCAAACCACTCAACACCTTTGCTTTTTGCTACAAGGCAAGAGGGATGTTAGGAATTACCTGGAGATTCGTACAGAACCTACTGGTGTGTCCAGCCTGATTTCTGCAGAACTCTGTGACACGAGTGCCCCGGCTGGCACAGCCAGAGCCTCGTGGAAGCAGAGCAGGCACACGGGGCTGTCCTAGGCACTGTGCATGTGTCTCACCCCCAGACAAAGCTTACTGTACCCTGGCTGTGCTGAGATCCAGGTCACCTAACTCCGAACTGCACACAGTTACGAGCACTAAGATCACCAGAGAAGTGGACTTTGGTGCAAAGGACTGTAGACATGACTTCCCCAACCACTTCATTTTGTCTGTGTTACATGCTGT
Organism: Anabacerthia variegaticeps; assembly: GCA_035583185.1. Lineage (NCBI taxonomy): Eukaryota > Metazoa > Chordata > Aves > Passeriformes > Furnariidae > Anabacerthia > Anabacerthia variegaticeps. Next base: position 14,278,057 of record JAWWEW010000006.1, on the reverse strand, counting down.
CAAATAAATAACCAAAGCTTGTAAGAACTATGCAAATAACAGCACTTAAGTATTGACAGAAGTGTGGAGAACAGAGAGCAGTGACAGTCCTCACTGCTTTGGGATTTAAATAAATGCAGATAAACGAGATAAATGGAGTATTAAATGTACTGCGCCCTAAAGAAAACTCTTCACATTCCAAAGCATATTGTAAAAGTGGCATATTTCTGTTGGACAAGTAAGGCCAGCAAGGCAATTCTTTTCTCTCTCTCAAGAAATAAGCATTCAAAATGAGGCCATAATGAGTTTTCTGCATCAGCTGGTTTCTAACTTTGGTAATGAACTGACATTTGAGGATACAAATATAAACGAGTTATTTTACTCACACTCTCCCCTTCCTTCCATCATGTACTTCAATTAATCCTTTGAGTATTTAAAGTGCGGCTCACACAGTGCATGTGTTCCTTCTAGAGGACCTTGAACAGCAAAGAGAAGAATTTTAATAAAACGAGTTGTGGAAAAATTCAATGTGGAATATGATCTGTGGCTTGTATTTTCATTCATTTGGGTAAGGTAATTTAATTATAATGAAATTATGTCTGGAGGGAGAAAAAGCAGAAAAGTGAATTAAGTCTTCTGTTTGACTATTTACATCCCACTTGTAGCAAAAAATTGTTTCCAAGCAATGCAGGGAACAAGGTGAGACCAGGGCTGGTAGATCCTGGTTAAGGGGGCAACACAGAGGTCAGTGCAGGTATCAAACACCGCTTGACCCTGTTTTCTGCGTATTGGAAAGTAGAGGAAGACAAAATGCATTGTGCATGTGGCAAAGGAGAGCACAGCACTCTTGTTACCTCTGCAGTGGGTACTGAATTTCAGCTCCCCCAGAACTAAATAAGGCCCTTTAAACCTTCCTTATTCCAGCATCCTGGGTGAAAACACGGTTAAACATGAGGGAAAGCTGAACAAGGAAACAACGCAGGACTTGCATGGTTTCACATTGAGGGAAGCCCTTCTCAATAAGCTAGCTTTATGCAAAATAGAAGGGATTGTATCCCTGTACAAAACACATACTTCTTTGCCAAGAAGGACCGAGTGTTGCAGAGCTCGCCCGGGCCCACGGGGAGCACAGGTGCCCCCAGCAGGACAGGGCCCTTGGGCTGCCCTCACAGCCCACCATGGGGGCTGCCAGGAGCTGGAATAGGCTTGTGTCCTCCTCTGGCTTTTCAGGGAGACATTTGGTGCTGGCAGTGATCTGTTTTGGCTCCCACTGCTCACCACGTGGAAGAAAGCAATCCAGAGATAGCCAAAATGTGGAGATTTCACCCAAATGTGCTGGTGGCCAAAAAATGTCAGCTCCTCATAATCCACAGCACTGGCGGCAGGGGAATCAAATGGGGGCACAGGCTTTTTTAAGTAACTTGTCACAGGTGTGGAGGGGACATTGGGTGTAAGATGACAGCTTGTCCCCCAAATGATTTTAGACATCCTTGTCTAAAGTAAGTAACTAGTTACTTATTTAACTAAGTAACTTAGTGAACTAAGTAACTAGTAAGTAGTTACTAGGTAAGTAACTAAAGGTCTTTTCCACAGTCCCTAGCAATTACTGTATGCCCAGGAAAAGGCAAACTCACTGTTACTGATCCAGGTTCACCTTTCCTTTACTCTCAGAAAACTGTCTTTCTTCAGCTGAGACCTTTCCAACTCCTGCCCACAGTCTGTGTAGTTTGTTTGAATGGAGTTTTGCCACTTACCTTGCTGCACAGCATCAACAGCTTAATATCTGTTGTCCTGCTCTCCCTTCCCTAATTCAGCATTGCACAGAGAATGAGGGACAATTCCCATCAAGGTACTCTAGTCTGCAATGAAGTGCTTCTCTTCAATTCCTACCTTGGCCAGGAAGATCCTTCAAAAAACTTGCTATGTCTTCTTCACAGTCCCCCTTCTGACCTGCCAGGGTTTTCTGCATGGCTGAGCATTGTCATGTTGCTCTGAAGTTCTGCAAAAAGCCCAGACAAAAGGCTAAAGATAGCATTGATTTTAAACAAGTGTAGAGAGGAGGTAGAAAACCCATAGCCAGAATATTGCAGAGTGACTTGGTACAAGCCTGGCATTCATTTTCAAAACAATTAAGTGTGCAGTGCTATATCAGAGCACAACAGGCAGTCAGTCTCAACTTACATTCCATGCAGTTACCTGGGTACACTCTTATAAGGTGAAAAAACCCAAGATCTGGAGATTTGCAAAAACTTGCCAAAGCTCTGTGCGTCAGGATCAATGCCTGGGTTGAGAGCTCTGCAGGTGCACAGGCTGAATCAATGACACAGCTCTCAGCTGCAAGCATGGGGGAAACGAGCACAGCCCAGACTTACTGACAAAGCAGGGGGGCAAAGACCCTCAGTTTTTGCTGGAGAGTTGCTTAAATCTTTGCCTTAGTATACAAAGGTACTTTTTATACAATATGCATTATTCAACTTTTTTTTTGTAATCATATGAATCTCCAGTAAGATGACTAGTGTTGCACTCACTTCCTACCAGTCTAAAAATGAGCACATACAGCAGCTGACTGCTATGCAAGGCCAGCAATACCTTTCTGCTTTTGCTTCCTCTTGTTTCCAGGACTGAATTGCTTAAATAAATCTTCCTGCACGTGAATTATATCCACTTCACTGAGAATTTCCTGCCCTACTTATTTGGTTGTGCAACTTCTTATTGTGGTAGTCGCTCATATTTAATAAAGCTCCTGTCCAGACATAAACCCTTGTTATTTTAAAGCTTATATTTTATATTAAAAAACACAGCTCATTGTGCCCATATTAGCAGTAGTACCTGCCACATATTTGCTCAGCTTGTAATAATGTAGCAAGAAGCATATAAAAAATATTCATGTGACATACCAGCATTGCTAAACAGAATCCAGCCTAATAAAAATATTACATATAAACAGGGCTCAGACATCTCAGTGAAACAGCTGTTCCATCTAAGGTAAATCTAAAAGGTAGCACTTTGGTTGTATGAAGCAAGGCAAATGAAAAGCACAACATGAAGATGTACACAGGGATGGCAAAACACAGTTATAAACAACAAAAATGTAAATAAAACACAAGCAGAAATCTCAACTATATTTCAAACATTAAGAAATTAGTGCTAGTTTTTCCTCCACTTTGCTAGAAAGCTTTTCGCCCAGGGGTGAAGAACCTGCCTGTCAGAAACACACACATTTTTAAGATTTGCAAAGCAACCATGTCCCGGGCTAAATACTGGCATCGTCTTTCCATGTTATTATTTTGGTATAAGTGCCGAAACTGATGCCAGTTGTGCAAAACCAGAATACAGCATTTCATTCTTTGATCAGCCTTGGAGGATTCTGCTCCTCAGCGCTCTGAAAGCACCCTGGGTCCAGAGAAGGGCATTTTCTGGAGTTCTCAGTTACTGGTGCCATTATGGGCGCTCTGTCTGCTCACAAGCACTGGGCTGTGAGGAAAGCAAAAAAAACTGACCACTGAAAAACTTGCTCAGCTCCTGAACTGATGGATGAGGCTCTGATCAGAGGTCCTCTCTAGAGCACATTTGCTCTAACTTTATTTTCTCTCCAACTGCTCTGGTGGTCACATCATTCAGAAAAACATGAACAGTGATTTCATGAAATATGAACAATGGATACATCTAAATCTGATCAGCATCCAACTTAAAAAAAAAATCTATATCCCCTCTTAAATACTATTTATTTAATGAATCAGCTTAGGAACACTTTTCAATTTCTACTGGTGACAATCCTGGGTTAAAAGCAGAGTTATTTCTCAATTTTCAAGTGCACATAATACAGAAATCTGATTGTGCTCTATTAAAACAGACACCTCCCTCTGACTCTACCTTCTAATAAGAACGGGATTTATCAGTCAGGGATTTTTGGTGAAATTTTCAGTTTGTGCAAGAATACATATTATGAAAAAAAATGTTTTTGTTCAAATTAGTGTATAAACCTCCTTTTTTTGTTGATGCTGATACAAAAACCAGTAAAAAAAAAATATTGCAACTATTAAGTTTAAAAAGATTTAAAGGCAAAATCTACTAATACATAAAGAACAAATACTAACGGCTGGTATTGCATGTATTATCTGATAGGCACAGTCCAAATTTCTCATTTCCAAGTCTCTTCTTACTGTGCTCTGCAGCTGACATTTCTCACACAGTGTTCCACACCATGTAAATGTGACATCTACTGGCAAATGAATGTAACTAGAGCAGTTGGGTATAGGGAGCACTTAGTAAAATAGCAATCATAGAGTTCTTTGGATCAGAAGGGACCTTAAAGATAATCTAGTTTCATGACTTATTTTAGTTTCCAGGTTATGTAGTAACTTGGAACATTTAAAAAAAAGAAATTCAAGAAAAAGTCAGAGTTGAGTTTTGTTAGTTAATAAGTAATTGCAGAATTAAGACCAGTTTAATAACTTCAGACATAATATTAAGAATGTCCTGAAGCATAGCTTTGGGTTGTACAAATCCCAAGTGAGAAAGTATTTGCACTGATATTTCAAATTCCGTTGTGAGGCTTTGAAAAAGACCAACTAAGTTTATGAGACTTTAGGGAGATATTTTCTCCCTAGCATTCACTGCAATACTTCTCTTGGTGGGAAATGTCCCTTGCAGCAATTCCCATACTGATGTGAAATTCCTTTCCAGAATGCATGAGCTATGGATGCTTTGGCCATGGGAGGTGACTCTCTGATAAAGATATCCTCCTGGAGCCAAGTCCCTGGGTTATGTCCTAAAACACAGAGCCAGATACCTCCACAGAAGTAGAACCACTCTGGACACGAACTAATGTGCCGGCACTATCAAACTGTATCATGACATAAGCGTTCTATCACACGGCCTTTAGACTGACTCTGCTATCACAGTCCCTTTTCTGGTACAACATGATGTTTTTGCTAAGGCTGCCTGCTCAGTTCCTCTCTTAGTTTTTCCCATTGGTAAACAAGCCTGCCAGTTGTGTACTTCCTGACACATATGGTAAGAGAAAAAAGGGAAATAATGTATTAACTGGGGACATACATTTTCATTCTTTAGGGGGGGGCAGTTGAAAACAGATTATTTTATTAACATTGGGGATTTATAAAATAACCAAATATTGACTGCTGTGATATAGGGGAATCATGCTGTTTTACTTATCCAAGGCACTACCTATTGTTAACAGAGTCCTGACACCTAGACTGCTTCATGCAAACATCAAGTAGAAAGATGACAGTAAAGACAGAAGGAATTGAAAGGACATCCCAATCAAGCATTCATTTTGTTGAACTGTAACTTAGGTAAATACATATACATTCAAAGTAGCCATATAGATACACAGTAAAGAGCAATACTTCTGGTAGAAGGCAGTTCTTGTGATACTGTTATGTAGACCAAAGCATTAACACACCACTAAATCTAACTGAACTGGGATTTTTCTTTTTAATTGAATCAAATTATCTTCGTGGGGAAAGAAGTTCACAGTTAATCAAGCCTTCCAGCACTCCAGCTTTCTCTTTGTTGCCCTAATCACCAGTAATTTTTCATGGAATTGACTGGACACCCTTGGAATATACCACAGTCTGCCCAGCTGCTGAGACCTTGCTCCATTTGTGTCAACATACCTACAGCTGTGTCCTTTTTGATCTTCTGTAGCACCTTGCAAGCGAAGACAAAGGAAGAAGTTTCTGATAACTACTTCCCAGCAAAGGAAAACATGGTATTGCAGTTGCATAATATGGGAACAGATCCCTTCCCTCCCTCCTCAAACTCCTTCCAACTTCAACAACCATTTATCCTAAAGAGCTTTTGTGCTGCAACCTAGTACACATACTGCATTTATTTTGTCCTTGGCACAGATGCCTCACCTAGACAGACTGCTTCTAACACAGAGAGCAGCATTTGCAATCAGACTCTAGATTGCCACTGTGTGATCTATCAAAATCTAAACCTTATAAACTGAGCACCAGTAAGAAATGTGCAAGTTTGTCACTAGGTCTTTCATACATACTTCACTGACCATGAACTCATGCACATGAACTCCACAAGTATGTTGTTTTTAAACTTTAAAGCAAAGAGCTACATAAACACAATTCTTAAAAATAAATTTTTGCAAAGACATTTGTATTTGACCCTCTGAGGGAGGGAACAGGACAATGAGGCTGTAAGGATTCTAAAGGAAATTTTACTGACTTTGAAACATGCTGTTGTGCTCATCCCAAAGATTTCATGGAAACCTCGAGCTGCTGCTATCCCACTGAGGTAAGAACTTTTTGTAGTAGTCAGTTATAAGAATAGAACACATTTTCAATATATGAAGTTTCCTTCAGGCAAGCATCCCTTTTTGTAGTATAAAAACCCTCCCAAAATCCAAACCACAAAACAACAAGAAAGGTAAAAATGTGACTAGACCTCAGATTTAATTCATACTTTTACTCACCATCAAATTCAGAAGTGAGGGAAGATACCCTGAGATCCTATCTTGCCTCAAGATACTCATACTTCTTAGAAAATCCAACACTTCCCATAATCCCTATGTAAGATGACAAATATTTATAAGGCTTTTCAACATCCTTGTATAGGTCTAACCCTTTTACTGCGCAGCCTGACGCTAGATGCCCTTTATGTCAGGGGACTCAAATCAGTCGATTCCTCAAGCCTTCAACTAAAAACATTTTTAAAATGTGTGCAAGACCCACACTTGTAAAACTGTGGTGGTCAAGCCCTTTTCTTTTTTTTGGTCAAACATATCCAAATCAGCTATACACACTCCACTTGGAGAATGGAACTGTATTTTTACAATTTTCTTACAGAATGGTTCTCAAATTCTGATCTGGCTAAGTCCTCCTTTAACACAGCAAGTCAGAAGAACACATTTGAATGACACCTTCAAATCTGTGGCTCAACATGCCGTGTTTGCATTGAGCTGTACTAAAAGCAGAAGACAATATTTTTGCAGGTTTTTAGCTCAGCTTTAGAAAAAGTACAAAGGTCTTTAAAATGTAATGCAGCACTAGTACTAGGAAACCAAGAACACAAACCCACAGCCAGTAGGTGCACAGCAGCAGAAGCAGAGGCCAGAGCTCACCCAGACAGCAGGAGGAACTGCGTTACAGAGCAGGTACCAGGGCCTCTCCAAACACCACTTGCAGAAAAAGCCTCAAGACAGACAATGCCAAGACCATGAACAGTCTTTACTTCTATCAGTTGTTTCACAGCACAATGAGACACAGCACAAAGTTTGTACAGCGGGATCTGCAGACAGTTTAAAAACAGGCAATTATCTTTAATAAAAATCATTGAGTCTGAATGAAAATAATATGGAGACAAACAATACTGAAGCTGATGATCACCTTGCTTCCTTCTGATTGTCTAAGAAGTCTAAGACTTCTCTTAGTGCCTTTAATGTTCTCCACATCACCTTCTCCAAACACCCTAGTTAGTGTAAAGCTTAACTGTGCCCCAACTCAGACATGTGATAGGTTTCACAACCTTTTCCTCTTGCTCTCAAATCCTACTTGCAGTGTGTGGGGAGGTGCAACAACTCTCATCATACAACATTCTGATTCACAAAGAAGCAGCACAAGTGTTGTACATAATTTAATTTGCACTTCTGTATATAAATGTTTACTATATTGCACACTATTGCAGCACTTAAAAACATCTAATTATTTGCAAAAATTAGTAAAATACTTTAAAGGATTTAAAAATAAGGGTTTTAATGCAACTGACAAGATAATAAAAAAAGCAATTTACTTAATGAGATACAATCCTTTATGTTGGAAATGAAAGTTACATACAACTAGAGTACAATTAAAATATACCATATAGTTCAACACTTAATTCCTCAAATGTGTAAAATTAACAAGCTTCTACTGTCATAGATATACAATTTTTCCATATTGTGAAAAGGATTTTTCAAATTAAATACAGGTAACATAATATTCTGCAGTTATATTTCATGACTGTGTTTAAATGAGAGGGTTGTATAATACTCACATTGTCAAATGTACTCACTTATGCCTTGGAAATTGCACACTTCCCCTCCTTTTCCAAAATAGAATCTCATTTCCATACTGAAGTCTATTATGCCATATTGGAAAAGTGTTTAACTTGCTGACAGAATTTTCATAAAATTAAAAAACAGCATAATATCATGGCATTATGATGACTTTTCCACTTATGCCCATGTAGAATTTAATCTGGATATCAGACAGACACGTCAGAACCAATTTCCTAGACTTTTGTCTTATTGTACACGCAAGATGAATGATTACAGTATTTTACAAAACAGAAAAATCTCTGAACCTTTCTAGAATTATAAATGTAATGATTACAAATTAAAATCATAACAGAATCAAATTGTGATCTCCAACATTTATTAAAATCTTTAAAGTTCATAAACGACAACAAAGTTACTGTAGAATTTATCGCATACAGCTAGCATACAGCAGCATGTCCTTGGTCTAAATGAAATACAAAAGATTTTAACATTTTCATACAAAGGATTTCTTTAAATTTATTAATGTGACGATATATCTTTGTTACATAAAATTTGCTACAGCAAAGTATCTTATACTTTTCTTGCACGTATGTAAATATGGGTGGACAAAGACTGCATTCAGTGTCAGCCTCCTAATGACGTTGTGCAAAAATGCTCAACAACCTAAACATACAGAACGTCGGGTGGTACGTTTCATACTCTTCTGTAAAATGTCTACAAAGGCTTTTCTTTAGGGAGTGTCGTACAGATTAAAAGGAAGGAATGCCAGCCTTTTATCTGCACTGGCATTCAAACAAATACAATGGCTATGTACCAATATAGCTCAGTTTTTTAAAAAACAATTCATCCTTGTATGCATGTAAATTTATCATAAAACATGAGTCTAGTTTAAACTGTTTAGATGTGCTGTTTTAAGACAGGTCACTGAGACAGCCAGAACCAAGTGTACAAATAAAACTACTATGAATAAGTTTAAAAGCAACCCCCAAAAAAGTGCTGAGCCGCTGATTATTAACATTGAAATAAATGTGTAAAAGTGCCCAAAGCTAGCACATGGTAGCAGTATCTTTTAAGTCAGTTGGTGAGAGTATACAAAACATAATTAAACCCAAATACCTGTATCTGTGTGACCATACATTCTGGTTGATTGAAAGAAAGTAGGTTAGAAATGAAGACACAACGCAACTAAAATAAACTCAGCTGTTGCAGTTTTTAAACTTTATCTTTTTTCTTCATGAATGAAGTGCTGTAATTAAAAAGAAAATGATTGTAGCAGTACTCCATCCTCAGTTTACTAATATAGTATACCAGAATAAAAACTTGGCAATAACCTCTTATTCTTAACAGCTAACAAAAAATAACCGTGTTCATCCAGCGATGCATCTAGAACAATATTTTGCATTTGCTAAACCATTTGTTTTTCATAGCTAATGGCAGAGCGCATTTTACTTTTTGTGGCATGATGGTTTTTATTTTAATGGATACCTTTTTTAATCAAAAAAGGCTTGAATCAAGGAATACTCTGGGAGGCCAGACATTGGCTACTAAAAAATAAAACAAAATAAAAAAAAAAGGTGAATCAAAATGAATCATATTCTCTACAATACTGACCAAAACTTTCTTTAAGAGTTTAGGGTTCTTGTTCTTAAAAAAAGGCCATTTCATACCTGCCAACTGAAATGCTGGTAAGTTGACTTGATTTAATATGGTCCAAAATCCAGACCAGGTGGAATTACTCCCTCTCACAAGACTGTACGAGACGGTACAGTCTGCTTATGGCAACTTACCTACTGCCTAGGTGGGAAATACGAAGGAAGGAGGCAGTGACAAAAACTGCAGGGATGTAGAAAACCAAGGCACGGGGTCTAGCTACTGTCCCCTACTTAAGCCATCCAATTGATTCTACTGAATTTTGGTCAGCCTCCAGGAAGAAATGTTTTTAAGTTAATTTAGCAGACATTTATATGGCGATAAATACTACCTTCAAAAATGCTAAAAATGTTGGCTAGGTTTAGTCTGAGCTACTAAAAAATTATTATAAATTGTAGCATCAGACACAAGACAGACATGAATTATTGGCTGGCACAGACTAGAAGCAACATTTATCTTTCACTTCAGTCTAAATCACACTAGCCGCAACACCTTCCATTTCACTCACACAAATAATACATTATTCAAAATAAAATGGAGCATTCTTGGGTAAAAAACTACTTCATTTCAAAGGGGGAAAATGAACAATACACAGAAACAAAGAACGACAGAAACCAAAGTTAAGTAGGAAAGTGGTCTATTATTCTGTGTTACTGCACAAACAGTGCTTGCTTAATTGTGCCTAGTTAGAAGGGTTGGTGCAAACTGCACACATGGAAGATGGCAATAAAGACCTCAGTCAGCTTTGTGGAATGAAGTAACTAGGTAACTGTTTTGACATATGATGGTCTCAGCTCCACCTCATCTGTTAACAGAGTGCAAAGATCCCAATGTGAGCCCTGATGTCATCTTGTCCTCTTACTCCTACTAAAAATCAGCAAATTCTTTTGCACATTTTTCTGTTAGAGACGCACGAATATCTTCCTCTTCATAGTCATCGAAGTTGCTGGTATCTCCAGGACCTCTGCACTTTGGTATGAATGGAGCTTCTACCTGTATTGGTGGGAGACATAAAAAAGTGCATGAAACTTTATTGGCCTAATACCAATAGGTTTAGCACTGTGATAATGAGCACAGCAATACTCCCATTACTCCCCAAATCTTGCCACGAAATCAGGCATTACAGGCTAAAGTTATGGCATATAAGTAAAAACTGCCTAAGAAGGTACAGGCCTAGATGTGTGAATCTAAGTTGAAAACCACTAATATCTTGCTGACAAACTTCATTAAAAAATTACTTCCACTCCCAAACAAAGTTTAGTTCTCTCCTTGCAGAGGCTATCCTGCTCCCTTCAGCATATCAGCTCTGTGGTGCCGTTCCCAGCACAGTCATGGCAGAAGCAGAGCAGAGTGATTGCCATCAACACTACACAAAAATCCTAGGATAGTTTGGAACTCCCGTCCCTCCTACTTACCAACAATCCTCTATTTCCCAATAAGAACTAACCTAACACAAGTGTAAGAGAATTTGTTCTGCCTCTCCTCCAAAGTTCCTCCTAGGACCTACTTGTAAGTAAGAAGTGAAAGCCTTCTCAAAAGTAGGCCACAATGAGACACAATGATTGTAATCACTCAAAGACTGTACCTTGAGGTAAGCAAAATTATAGAGGTGATGCAAATTTAAACTTGGAAACACAAAGTAATCAGACAAATCTCTCTCTCCTGAACATCCCAAGGAGTAAGTGTGCCAGAGGCAGTACGGTGGGGACACAGCTAAGCAGGGCAGGCACAGCTCCACTCCAGCTGAGGCAGCAGATCCCATCACATCACACTGTGCAACCACGTAGATTACTGATGGTGAGGATGAGTCGTGTGTGTAGATCAGTAAATTAAAGAGGTACAGCACAGACTGATACAAATTATACACTTCTGACTGGGCAATAACACTACACACCCTAAGACATAACAGTAACTTTTCCCTTTGTGGGTGCAATTTCATGTATGTATCCTTTGTTCCTAAAAAAATATACAGGTTTCAGTGATTTATCCTGACCAAACACACAGCCTGTGTACACAGCCACCCATCTACCCTTATCTGAATTCTGTCTCTGTGTCTTCTTAAATTGATTTTCAGTTACTCTATTTCAACAAAACTCAAGAGCACAGAAAATATCTAATTTACTGCTGAAATTTTAGAATGCTGTCAAAAGAGATGCATCAGACCTCTTCCTATTATCTTCACTAAGGAAATTGCTAAAAAGAGACTGCAGGAGATAACACCAGTTTATAGTGGAAATACCTGTTTGACCCTAAGTACAAACATATTATCAGGCAGTATGTTAATAAAGAGCTATACAAACACACATAGAAAACAAGACTTAATTGCATCCAAAATATTAAGTAACTGACTGGTTCACTTATGACTGTAGCATTACTTCAACAAATAAAAAAAAAAATCATTCACATGACATGAGCTGCTAAGGAACACTACGTTTATTCATAAGAAAAGACGCTGTGGTAACAGCCCCTGTGAAAACCTAGTATAAGCCCAAAGTTTATTGCTGCATTTCTATGACTACTTAAATGATATTACTATCCATGCTGTTGTTTCATACCCTTAGTATTACAGGATTTATTCCTTATAATTAGAAGCTTCAAACTTACTCAGCATCAGTTTTCACAACTCTTTAGTAATAGCTATTCTGAATGTACTACTTGTTAACATTTTAAAATATTTCTTTTTTCTGCAAAAGTAATTCTCTACAGCAGTACTCTAGCAAAGCTAAGAATATTTAGCACAGGTTTAATATTATGGGGCCTGGGTGTCCCCAAACAGCCTAACAGCAAATGAAACTTGGTGCATATAAATCTGCCTCGCAAACAGCCATTAAGAAAGCAAAGAACAGATAATTACAAATCTACAATGGGGAATAGTTTCTTAAAAATATGTATACTTACTGCAAGGAATACAGGATGTGCTAATTGCACCATGTCTGCTAGTAATTAATACATTAGTGAATAATTCAACAACTGTACTGTCAGTTTGTGTAGACAAACAACCAGTTTCTTTTTATAAACTATTGTAAGTATTTAGGTTTGGCCTTTAAAATACTGCTGTTACAAGCAGCAAGTTCATGCCTCTTTTGTCAAGACTGTTCATGTTTCAAATTCTAACCTATTTTTTAAAATATTATCACTTATCTCTAGCCTTTTTTCCATTATGAAGACACAAAATTATTTCTCCACCTGAGTCTTCTGGGACAACACCAATGAAGTTCTTTTAATCTTCTATTGTTGTCTATTGAAAAACCATGAATTCAGAGGTTGCATTTAAGAGAACGAACAATTTCTTTGGAATCTGTTTCAAGTTAACTCACTAATCTACAAATATTTAACTTTGAGTCCACATTCAAAGGGAGAGGGAGCTTTAGAGCTACTGGAACCTAGCCTGAATTATCATTATCCTCATCCCTTTTGCCAGCTCTGCTTCATTCATCCTGGCAGCACAAATGTGTTCCCCTTTAACTTGATACATTAATGGCTGCACACGTTGAAAATACTCCCAATTGTCTCTGTTGATTTTGTTCTTATGCAGGTCCAAAGCCCAGTACAGACTGGGCATGGATTTTCTAAAAACCACAATACAAGTTGTGTTGGTCAGGCAACTAGAAAACCACTCTGAAAATGCCAGCACAAAAAAAAAAAAAAGGCGCTCAGCACTTTCTGTTGCCGCAGCTTATGGAGCTGCAGTCAGTTAGAACGCTGTGTCAGGAGACAAAAATTCCAAGGGAGAAGGAGGGAGCAAGCATGTCCCTTTAGGAAAAACCAGAAAAGCTCTAGCTTTGGCTGGAGCTTCTCCACACTGAAGCACAGTCTGACTGCTAAGAGCTGGCTGGAAAGGAAAACAGATTCCTCTCTGCTGTGGAGAAGTATTTATAGATGCCACCATGGCAGGGGTTAAATAAAAAGCGAGAGAGGCAGGAGATAGCTCATTCTGAGATAACCCAGAAATAGACTAAAGCACAACAGGTGTTAAAGAGAACATGAACATACACAGATGTCCAGGATAGAATACCAACAAGAAACAAACACAATTCAAACAATACATATCCTTTGGAATCTTAAAAGATTAAACTGCTTTTACCTTTCCTCAATTTAAAGTAAAAGATTTTGAAAGCCCCCCCCCCAAAAAAAAAGTAATTAAAGAATTTTACTTCAACCCCTTAAGGACATGTAATAGTTCTGATTTGGAAGGGTCTTACCTTTCTCTGATAAATGGCAATCCAATCTGTAGTTGCAAACCACTTGTGATTCTTTATGTCATTTACACCATTCTTGAGATTTCCATATCGTTTGGTCAAATCTACCTGGAGTAAATTTCTTAGAAGATCCTTTAGGTCTGAACTGAAGTGTGACGGGAACCTCACCTAAAATTATATACCCACAACATTAAAAAACATTGTACAAATTTGATTCTTCTCCCTATGAAATGAAGCAACTTCACTCAAAAGGAAACACTGGGCCCATTTTCTATCCTTCCTCTAAAACCAAATCAAGTAGGAATGTAGGAAGAGAGATTATTTTGCATGTGTTTCTGTTTCACAGAGCATTATCAACAGTGCTATGATGTCCATCTACCATTTCTTGAACTGAAAGTTTCTAGTGGGCAAAATATTAAATTTAATGTAAGAGTGATATAAAAGCCAAGTTTAACTTAGTGTCTCACCAACACATAATCATCTCCAGACATTCTCAACTATTTTCTAAGAATAAATTTTTAGATTATATTGTATCTATGCGCACATGGGAGATACGGTAAAATATAGCATATATACAACATATAAATATATAGACATGCTCTGAAATAACTCTATGTTCAGCAATCATATATGAAAGTCAGCCTAGAACTTTATGCTGTACTGCAGTCTGTCTGATAACTAAATGCACCAGCATCAAAAGTCTTATATAACTAACACAGCACTATACAAAGATCGCATGAGTGGCTTGCAATTCATTCAAACCTGGCTAAAGGATATCTGAAGATGATTCTTGGGATGTTAATTACAATGGGTTTTACTAGCAAATGATCTACTGACACCATTTGAGATGGTAGAGAGAAGGAAGGGAAAAAGAACAGGCAGAACGCTGGATCTGTCATCTCAGTCTCAGTGTTTGACATTCCCTATATTCTGCGGATCAGTTAGGACGTAAATACAGAACATGGGATTATTTAGCATAAAAACAAGCTGTGAAATCAAGAAGTCCAATTATCAAGGACACCGCTTCAGTTTACCTATCAATATTGCTCTACTGTACATTATGAGAAATTTAAGTAGAAAACTAAGAGAATGAGGTGGAATGAAAGACCTCAGATTATAAAGAACTACTAACTGCAGACTGAATGTTAAGAGTTTCCAGAGTTCATGTCCAGAGCTGTTTTTGCAGCCATCCATCCATGGACTCAGTGAAAAAGGCAGATGATTAACAGTACAGATGTCAAGCCAATTAGATAAAACTGCAAAAAATGCCCAACTTTTTTTCCTTTTTTTTTTTTTTTAGCTTGGAAGAAAAAGATTTCTTTAAAAATAGATCTTTGTAAATTAATTCCCATATATTCATGGAAACAGCTGAATGTTCACAGTATTAAAACCTTTTGAAGAGCAACCACCTTCTTGATTTAAGAAAGAATCAATCTTAGTGCAGTGCACTACTACCAAGATACTACCCTTGATTAGAATGAGAGAGGTACCTGGGATGCAGCACAGCACGTGTCTGTGTAGGGACAAGGAAGAAAATAACTGTAACAGATCAAGTGAGCACAAACACAGAGACAACACTGGCTAGCAGGAGAGACCAAAGAATGATTGTATTTTGGTGCTATTCGGCACCACAGATAGGAGATATTAATGAAAAACAAAAGGGAAACATTAGAAACGCTTTCCAAAAATTTTATATAACAATGAAAGCCAAACAGAACATTAGACATGTCTTGAACCACATGACTGCAGAAGTAGAGACCTACTAGGAATGATGGAAACTCCTCAGAGCTTCTCAAAAACTGCAAAAAAATTCTAGAAAATAGCTAGACAAATTAAGCATACAGCTAAGTAGTTGTTAATAGTGAGATATCTTCAATCCAAGCATGAAAGGCTATAATACCATAATATGTGTAAATTTAGTAATTTGAATTTTAAATTTGAAGGCAGGGAGCAGACTTTTAGAACTTTGATTTTCAAGTAACAATGTCTGTACTTAAGAAGTGGATATTACACACTTTTCCAAACTGCTGTCTAGTAGCCAGTAAATTCTGCATCTCCTCCACCAAAAAACAAGTTCTGCCAAGACAAACAACTGCGTTTGTGGGAACACACAAACTCACCTTGCCAGACACAATCTTCTCGTAAATTTGAATGGGCTGATCTGCAAAGAATGGAGGATATCCAGCTGCCATTTCATAGATTAACACTCCTAATGCCCACCAATCCACTGCCTTGTTGTAACCCTTGATAAAAACATACCACTGTTAGTACCATTTCTAACGCAGATCAATTTTCAATATATACATATGGAATACAAAGAAAGCAAATACATTGTTTGTTTAATACAGAATTCACAATCTAATTAAAACCGAACTTGCAGTCACAGATTCCAACAGCAATACACTTTAAACCTAATACAGTGATGACAGTGAAACAGTGATGGAAGTGAAACATTTTGCATACATTCATGTGATGAGTGTCATTGGTGTCTTTACACTGATGTGACAAGACTCCCTAAATAACAGAACTGGGCACAATTTATTTATTTAAAATCAAAACAATGTTGTTACAGAATGATTCAAAATGCTTCAAAGCTTAGGGCCATTTAATTAAATATATCAATACTTCCTGGACTGTATACTGCCATCATTTTGCTTGATTATCCACATTTCAGAACATTCATTTTCATATTCAGTGAACTAGCTACAAGAGCTTAGAAGTTTAGTTAATTAGCTGTTATAGCAATTTATGATATGGTTCTAAAAACCTGAACATTAAATCATTAGTAGGTCCTATTCAGTATTACAAAAGACAAAAACCACACTAAACACATCAATTTCATATATGTTCCCTGAGATCTTTTACAAAGCTCAGACTCAGTCTTTCCTGAAAAAGTTACTATGAAGAATTTGCAGCAGATGCGTTGCAATTTCTTCTGATGTTTTACCTGCAGTGGGGCAAAAACCAGTGCAAAGAACAAACATTTGTTTTCCCTCAAATAGAAGTACTTATTTTTGAAGACCTGCTAAGGGTATTTAATTAAACCACATACTAAATGCACAATTTAACATTATGCATTATGATTATTTATAGCAGAAGCAGCTCTATAAACTATATTTTCCCCTTGCAAAATATATAGGGCTACAGTAAACCAGCTATACAACATTCAAACACCGTGCAAGTACTAGACAAAGTAATCAACAGCATGCTTAGCCTGCATGTACTGTATGTGTAAAACCACTGGACTGGCATGTTTGATGTCATGCAAACTGCTTAAACCTGAAACACTCTGTAGCTAGTTAGGTAATGACTACTGATTGATCCCATACCAACTGATTCCTGTTATCTCTGGATTCCTGTTCTAGTCCGTTAACACTTCAGAATATAATCATTCAGATCTGTTGGTCTGATAATGATGTTAGTTAAATAACCTATCTAAAGAGTCTTTAAATCTTTTTCCCTCACAAGTCACATAGCAAGCATATGTAGAAAGTACTGTACAGCTATGTGAAAATTCCTGATTTTCCATAGATTTTACCACAACAAAAAAACATTTGCAATGCAATGATTGTATTTTATGTAACTCACAAAGAATTGACTAGTCAAGATTTGATTTTTGGAAGTATCAGCAATTGTTTATCCTTCAGAGTTGAATAATTAGGTGATAAGTTTTAACTGCATCAAATGTATGGCTGAGTAACAAGACAAAGTACCTTGCTGAGAATTATTTCAGGTGCCAGGTATTCTGGAGTCCCACATAACGTCCAAGTTCTTCCTTTTACTCTTTTTGCAAAGCCAAAGTCCGTGACCTGTCATCAGAAGAAATAAATTGACTCTAAATGCATTGCTACAAAGAAATTTAAAATTAACTACTTCTGAAATATTTTGGAAAATCATTTCATAGAGAGGAAAAATTTATTTCTCAGATCACACAGTATCATATAGTCAGATGTACCCCTAGTAGTCAGTCCTTGATAAAGACAAGGTTTCTCACTATATAACTAATAAAGAAGACAAAATAGGTATTATCACCTAACACAAGCTTCTATTTATAATTTAAAAAATCAGTGGGAACTATGGCTTACTAATCTTCCACATGCAGAGCAATTACATTATTCATTTTTCTTATTCTTTTCACATCGGACATTGTACTGCTTAAAGTTTAAAGAACATGAACAAGATATTTATATTTTCTTTTAGTTAACAAATAAATGAATCACAAAAAGGGTCAAGATATGCAACAGTCTTGTAAATTTAGAATTTTATTGCCTAAGCATAGAAAGGTTATATGAATATTAGTGTGGCAATAAGAAAACATAAAAGAGGTCTTCCAGTAAATTCTAATTCTGAGTATCTCTGAGAGCATCATCAGAGTCAAGCTTGTTTATTTGAGGCCTGGGGGGAAAATGCAGCAGTAATTGTATTCACAAATGGCAAACACTTGGCCATTATAAATTCTTCATTCCACTTGTCATGTTTTCTGCAGTAAGTTTTCAGAACTCTGTATGCAATATTATACTTCCTGTGATATTTCTTGGACTGTACTATGGAATCCAGGCAATTACATGTGAAATTCTGGAAAGTGTTTCAAGCTACCAAGTCTATGCTTGTTTGGGGATCCATATCTTTTGTTTCCTCCTTCTTGGTATCAATTTCAACCCACTCCCTGAGAAAACACACTGTACTACAGTGAGAATTGTTGCTGCTTATACAGTAAACCCTGTACACTAGTGTCACAATTAAAGAAGCCATACTACAAACTATCAAGGCAGCTTTTGCTTCATTTTTGGCAGAAACAACAGCATCAACAGCTGGAACTGAACAGAGTGGGTGATGTACTGACTCCACAGACCTACTTCAGTCATTTTTGTGTTTGGGAACGCACATCACTCTATGTAAGAAGAATATAAAGCAGACACAGGACAAATAGTAATGGCTTTAAAATGGAAAAAGAAAATGAAGTTGGAGCTGCAGCATCAACACATGAACACAAATATCCCTCTGCACACCACTACAAAAACATACTGCTTCATAGAGAAAGTTGCCAACTCTGGAGTAAGCCAGTCATAGCTTTACATTAATGATCTTCCAACTACATTAAAGGAACTTGTATTTACCTTCTCCCTACAGTATTATTTTAGTCTCCATGCAAAATTATTTTGCAGTTATAAAAAACTTAAGATATGACTCCTTTCTGCTTCTCTCAAACGTTTTTATTATGTATTTTCTTGTTAGATCCTGCTTTGGCAAAAGATAATACCATGTGGAATGAAGAATTTCCATAGTTTAAGGGCTGCCCAGCATTGCTGAGTGCTTGTTGCTGCACACTGCCTTCCCATTTGCAATTTCGGTTAAAAACATAAGAGTTAAGAGAAGGATGAGAAGATGCGGTGAGAGGCTGCTGTAAAACCAAAGTCGTCATTTGCAGCACTGCAGTTCTGATCTGCCCTCAACTCAGCTCTTACTCAGATGTGCTGAGAAGGCCAGGACTCTCCAAGGGTGGGATTCATCTGACAGACATTAAGCACTACACTGTCAGTGCTAACATCTAAGCTGGTTTTCCTAAACTACTTATACAGACAATGCAGAGAAACAGACATTTTAGGGCACCTTTCATCTTGTTCTAGGGCAGACGTATAAAATAGGTCAGATGAACAGAGCCATGTAATCACCTAATTCTCGCCACAGACCCCAAGGGAAATCTTGACAACTGGCTCAACTGTGGACAGCTCCACTGCGCATACTTAATTTTAGTCAGAGGAACTACAACCCAGTGGTTTTAACCATTACTAAGCAGTAGGGCATTTGAATGCTCCCCAAAAACAGGCTGATATGCCAAACAGCTTCAGACCAATTATTCTAAACACATTTTCTAAAATGACTTAAATCTACATGGTAAGAAAAGACTCCACTCCCTAAGTATATGAAGAATATCATACCTGGATGTATCCTTGCTGATCAATTAAAAGATTTTCAGGCTTTAGATCTCTGTAGATGAGGTCTAATGAATGGAGGTACTCAAATGTTAGCACTATCTGAGCTGCATAAAACCGTGCATGTGGTTCACTGTGAAGAATTAAAAGAATATTAAGTACCTCAATGCTATGCTAAGGTACTGAAACAACCACACAACTGCCAGGGATAGACAAATTAAGCATCTTTTAACCAGTTCTTTTACTGTGTAACACGAAAAAGCAAAAGCAAATGTTTTAGAATTGATACACGCATTCCATAAATTTAAGTGTTGCAGCTAAAAACGCATGCAAATCAAGATGAACCTATCTCACAATGCAGAGCTTAGACTTCAAATTTTACTTTTAGAAATTATTGTCAGTTTTGGTGACAATATGCACAGAAATTCCAAGATTCTATAATCCATAAATCGCAAATGCCTGTATTAACTAACTGAAAAATAGGAAATAATGACAAGTTCTTCATTGCCTGACTAATTTTAAGTCCACTGAAAAAGAGGTAGATCAAATGCACTCAATCCTTCAAACTTTCTTCTTCAATCCTAACAAATTTTCTAAACCCCTCTTCCCAAATACGCAACTTAAGCCTTTAAAGGAATAGTATCATTAATACCCTTACCTGAACCTTCCGATTCTTCTTAGATGTGAAAACATTTCACCACCAGGAACATACTCCATTACCATGTATAAATTAGAATTGTCCTAAGGAAACAAGTAAACATACACAAATACACGTTAGGCATGCTATAGTCTCTCTAATTCCTACATAGAGTGTATTTTATTAAAGAATAAAAATCAAAAAATGCAGCCATCCAATGACCTTGACAAATATAAAGCAACAAGAGTAGAAATTCTTGAAAAACTGCAGAAGAAACATCATATAGCTCAAGAAATCTATTTTAAAGTAAATCTGGATAAAGATAATTAGTGAGATTCCGACACAGAATGGTGCAGAAGGGACCGGAAGGGAGGGAAGATGTTTAGTGCAAGTTTAAACACACACTTCCCTGAAACCCAACAAGTACTTTCAAAATAATGATTACCTTAAAAGAATACTCCAGTTTAACAAGGAAAGGAAAGTTCACTGCTTGCAATATTCTCTTCTCATTCAGTGTGTGTTCTATCTGCTTCAGTTTGACGACCTAGAAGAGAAAAAAATACTCAGTTTATGTGTGCCACTTTATAGTTGTTGATAAATTTTTCAGTGTTGAACAATTAGTTGAGAGCAAGCTTGTAACTTTACAGATAATGAAAAACCTTACGGATCACTAGTACAATAACAGTACCACGAAAGGATTAAAAAGTCTAACAACATTTGAAAGAGTAACACTTGTGCAATACAGTTGGCAGACAACTCTACAAACAGTGTTTCTTCCTACTTGCTGAGTACAGAAGTCAGTAAGGAAAACATCTCTGCATTTTCTTAAGAATTGCTTATGCTTGTAAATGAAGATACTTCTGCAGCAGTTCAATCAAATCCATTTGATCTTTGGGCCCTTTGCATAGAAAGGCGGGATACTGTGACAGACATGTTTAATTATGAATTTTGTTACCTGTGAACAGGAGTAAACAGACTTGTTTTATACTGCTCACACACTAATGAGAAAACTAAGGAGAATATAAATTCAAAATCTCTGTTCTTATAAGCAATGGTTACTTCTTGGAATCCATTAACATGTTAAACTGCTAACAAGGCAGCAAGTAGCTGATTTCTGATCATGGTTCTTTCTCAGTAATTAATAATTGGTTTCCTTGTGTTAAACCCCAACATTGCATAATCAATTATTTCCATTTTACTTAATCCCTATTGCACAATTTATCTATATCTCATTTTGAGAATGGCATGATTTCCAAGTAAAATTACTTATTTTTTTTTCTCCTTTCTCCACAGGAAACAAAGAGAAAAATGTAGAAGTGTGATCAAACAAGTCTGTTTTTATGTTTGGAAATCAAATCTAACTGCTATAAATAACAGATAAGCAAGATATTCCAACCCTGACTGAAACCATATTTAAATTTGACTTTCAGGTGCAAAAGGTAGTACCTATAAAAAACCTCACTAACTGCTTTGAAATAAATGCCATGCAAAAGTAATAGTGACTTAAAAATATTAAATTTCTTTTGAGTCGCAGATCTTTAGGGACCAAATAAAAATTTTGCTCAAATCAGCTCATTTGTGGAAGGTGTCCCCTTCATCCCTGAAAAACTACAGTACTGGAATGTGCTTGCGCATCCAAGCCAGAAGGCTAAGGCTTTAGTCTGTGAGGTGTTCAGCTGCAAGGCCAGATGGGCCTTCACCCCCTTTCCTGCATCTCCAGTAGGTACTGGGGGGATGGCAGCAATACCACAGGCTGGAGCCGCTGTTTAACACTGCAGAATATCAGACTGGGGTCTCACACAACTCGGCTTTGCTCACGCTTGAGCTCAGGCTCAGGGTGTGTCCAATGACAGCTCCCTGGGCACCAAATGATCTGGTAATGGCAGGTTCTCCAACAGCTTCTTTGTGTCCAAGCTCTTGTTCACAATATTTTCTTTCCAAAAACAATTACATAAGGAAAAAACCAGCCAAGCAATTGTATGTTATGGCCTTCCTAACACAAGGCAGACAAAGGAATAATATCCCCACACACAAACTATGGCTACACCAATATTTTTTTTCCAAACCTGATGAACCAAGCATAAGATTGGATAACAAAGGCATATGCTATATGCTTTCTCTTATTTCAAGTAAAATGGAAATGAAAAATTATAGGCAGCCTGCCCATTGTCTAATTTCAGACATCTGTGTGTTTTCTAAAATAAACAAAGTGATAGAAATGCTTTCTCCCTAAACCATCTCCTATTTTTCCATCAATTAATGGAAGCTACTAATATATTTCTAATAGAACACAAATGTATAATTATATATGGTAACTAAATTGAGTTGAAAAAGCAGGTATTTCATAAAGGAACACATCAAGACTTTTGATTACAGACAAAACCATCTCATTTACTAAGAGAAAACTGATGTCTGGATGCAAACATTGTTTAACCCTGCAAATCACTCATTGCAAGTCCACTGCAATTGCTAAAACTTTCTGGTTTTGCCAGATAATTTTATAACTATAGCTTTCCAATTTTGAGAGGTAGTAATGAATTTAATTAACTTTTTTTCTTAAATCCTTGAGTATTTTTATGGCAGCCTTCTGAATTAAGATGTAATTTCTTAAACTGCTCCAGTGACTACAACTCGGTCCTTCATAAACAATGAAACAGTTAAAATGTGAAATTTGGTGAAGGGCTCTCTGTGCAGCAGTGAGATGTTACAGCAGCTCCCCTGCAGGATGCCACCACCCATCCTGAGGTAACAATGAGGTGCATTTCCACACTGATGGAAATGGTCTGAGCTGTCTTTCAGTTGTACTATGATAGAATGCCATTTTAAATTTAACTGGATTTTTAAAAAAATCCAAGTTAGAAACTATTGTTAGAGAAGAATGCTCTAGTTGCAAAAAATGGAGCTTTTCCAAGTAAAAGAAATAATGCCAGATTTGACACTAAAAGAAAAGTTTACTTTAGTTTCTCCTTATCTGATCATTATAAAGTAATCCTTAACTAAATGAACCATTTTTCAAGGTCCAGGACCCCAAACCACATATAAAGAATACTGGAACTGCAACTCAGGCAAAACAGTTTGATTATGCCACTGCCATAGTTCCATTACATAAAATTACTCAGAAATCTAATAATGCCTAAGTGCAAGAGCCGACACTGAGGCAACCACTAACTTTGATTTTGTTAGTTGCTGATTATTAAGTTCTCTTTGCCAGATTAATACTTTCTTAATACGATTTTTGTTATACAGCAGCAAAGTTATGTATAGGGTCTTACAAAGTAAGAAGAGCTCTTACATTGAGGACCTTTGAATTTACTAATCTAAATAATGCACTTCCAAAAAACTTGTTAAAACCATTAAAACCTACTTGTATTGATAAATTCCCATAAAATACTTATTTGCATTCTGGAATTCCATTTAAATTTTACTTGCATTTAATTAACCTATTTATGTAATTATTTACATAATTTAATCTATTTAATTCTATTTAAAAGTTAAAATTTACCAAACAACACTGCTTACTTAATCTAAGAGTGTAGTCTTGTTAAAAAAAAAAAAAAAAAAAAAAAAAAAAAAAAAAAAAAAAAAATCAGTCTGGAGCAGCAATACAGGTCCAGACTACAGCGTTGAAGTTTTCAACACAGAAAACATCCATTATGTGACAGCTGCTTTGAGAAGGAGACTACTGTTCTATCTATGTAGTTGCCACAGATCCAACAGCATCATTACATAATTATACATACAAAATGTAGTACCTCATGGGATCAAGAATAGAAAAGAAATTATTTGTGCAAACAACTTCAATTATGGTTCACAAATGAAAATTTTGAGAATTTCTGATCCAAAGAGTCTTCCAGAGGTTTGAGTTACCCTGCAGAAGTTTCTTTATTTGTTTATTTAAACTACAGCACTACATTTTGCTTCTGCCAAAGAATATATAGGCCACCTTATATAAGCAAAGCAAAGAATTTACCTGATAACATTTTATTAATGCCTTGGATACTACTTAGAGCATCTTCGGCCTGCTGTCAACATTACTGGACATTGTATGAACTCTACACAATCCCAACAACTCAATCTACTGGCTAAAAATGAAACTCAGGTGTTTAAATTATCACTGGCATCCAAGCATGGTAAGAGAAAGCACAGTGTGTGCAACACAGTTCAGCCACAGCTACCAGATCTTTGTCTGCATCAAACTCTTGTACCACAAAGCTCACTATAAATTACACCAACCTTCTGTTTGTCCAGTATCTTCATAGCATAATACTGTTCTGTAGATTTATGTTTCACCATCATTACTCTCCCAAATGATCCTGTTCCAAGGGTTTTTTGCCTCTCAAAATCATCTAGGCCAGCAGTATTCTACATGTACAAGGATATAATGACATTATTTACAACCTCATATCCAAAGACAACTTTATGCGTATTAATTAATTTATGAAAAAAGGTGAGAAAAATTCTATTTATCAAAGACAATTACAGCAAACTATATTGTTGTTACAATTTCATGCCTGTCAAATTTTAGTAAGAGATTTTACATTGCACTCATTAAAACAGAAGAAGACTTAACTGAATTTTATCAACATTTCTGTAATTTGTCCATACAGATGACACATGCTTAGTAAGAAACATCTAGCAGTAAACAGATCATGAATTCAACATGCAGATAAATAACCCCCTCATACTTCACAAACAAGAACATTAGAACAAGCAAAAAAACCCCAAGTTTTAGACACAGTTCTACATGGAGAGAATATCACTGAGTCCATTTTCTCAGATATTCATTGCCATAGCATTTCAAATGCTGCTTTAAAACAAAAAAACGACCCTTCCCCAAACCCACATGTTAAAATTTTACAAGAATTTTCTCTAACAAGCTCCTTAACCTGCCCCCAAGCCCTATGCAGTAGTCTTAGTACCTTTAATTCCCCTTACTACCACAGGGGGAATTATTAGCATGGTAAATTACAGATGTGCCAATGCTTCTTGTTATAAAAAAAGCCAACTCAAACATGCCAATAAATTTTGAGTCTTGTCATGTTGATTGTGAACAACGTTCTCATAAGAGAAACCTTTTGTTTAGTAGGAACATTTCATCACCTCAAATCCAGAGAAGACCTGAGAGTCTTTGCTGATGAACTTCAGTGACAAAGCCAACATGAAAAATGGAAACTCCTTTATAAACTGCACTACAATTATTTCTGTTTTCTGCACTGGTCATTACAGACTGATAACATTATCAGAAAACGCAATACAGAAAATTATTGAATGCTTTAATGAGCGATACCTGAGGGGGGCTTTCCCATTTTCTTAAAAAGTCTTCTTTGGCTTTGGCTAGGAACTCTTTCACTGAAAACACAAAAAAAGAGTACATTTTAATTAATATAATTCATCATGGATGCAACAGAGATGCTTTGTTAACAAAATATGTAAACTTCATTATCAACTTCTTTCTTGAACTCATAATATGCTATTTTCACCACATATGAAAGCAAGCATCAATGCCTCTAGAACTTCTACCATATCACAACGTGATATCTAAGCTTTCTGGAGTAACTACATCATTCTACACAAATTACTTAAACTTTGCCAGCTCTAATAACTGACAATACTCTATAGGCAAGCAGGCTTTAAGGTGATGTTAGACATTCTTAATTCAACTGGGAAAAAACCAAACACCTGATTTTATAAATAGCCATTCCACAAAGATTGACTTTTTATCTACTTGTGTTACATAAACATTGCATTTTCTTTCAGCTGCTTGAGAGTAATGTCAATCTCATTGCTTTTTCCCCTCATCACCTTTATTTAAAAGCTGTTTGCAAGCTCAAGTACCAAATGGACAGCATACTGCAAGCAAAGATAAAGCACAGGGCTACAACAACACTGCAAATTAAGCATGCCCACAGTCAGAGAATATGCAGTTTTAATACTGATTTTCCATTGAAACTGAAGAAATGTATAATGGCAAAATTCTGGATGACTGTTTAAAATGTGCACCAACATATTTTGTTCAGATCATCTCTCAGCTGTTCTCCTTTTTTTTGAGTATCAATGCTCAGCCAGATCAGTGCATATTACTTCATGGAGTCACAAAAGGGAGGTGTTTCAGGCATTGCTGTGGTTCTGAAAGTCACAGAACGAAGAAGAAAATATCATACTGGTCTTGTGTTCTCTGAATCATATCACATAATACAATGTTAATAACAGTGGATTTTCTCTACTGTGACATTCTGCCACAAGCAATTGCTAAAAACACACAGCAATATGCCTAATTATTCTGGTCAGTATGTAGAAATATGCATTTCAGCAACTGTATTTTGCATTGTGACAGTCACAAAAATTAGGTTTATAACACGTTGTAAACAATCATCTGATGAATCAGACCTTCTTTGTACTTTTCAATGAATACTAATGTTAACAAAGAAAAAAAAAATCTCTTCTTATACCAGTAAAGTTCCAACAGCGGTAAAATCAAGAGCAGCCCTGCAGATGGCTGGTCAGGAATTATTATTTCCTTTTTTCTTTTTCCCCCTTCTTGGGTGTGCTAGACTTGATTATCACAAAACACTTTAGGAGGGCTTATGGCTCCCACCATCACTGGCTCTGATGGAGCAGCAAATACAATGGAAATTTCAGAAAAGTTGTCAAAGGTTCTGGCAGACCTCAACATGAGAAAAGTGTTTAAAGCATGATATTATCATTAATATTATTTTAAGAGCAATATCAGAGAAGGAACATACTCAGTATCCTAAACTTAGGGTTAAGTAGAGCAATAAAAACACAGTTCCTATGAAAGGAACTATTTTAAAATGGTATTAAAACTCGCAGAGAGTTAAAAATATTTTAGCGGCTAATCAGTGAAAAATTTTGACATATTTATCCTGTGTATGGAAAATATTTCCTTTGTTTTTAAATTATAGAGGCTATTCATGTAATGACTTTTAATGATCCTAATTTGAGAAAAGGACAGGATTTCCTGTGGCGTGAAATAATTTCTCAATACAAAAAAGGGAAACTAGCAATGTCCAAATTCATGTTTGATGATCCTTCTTCCATTAGGAGAACAGAGATTATGTGATCTAGTGATGACTACTGATAAAGTTTTTCAAACATCAATTTATGTCAAAGTAGCACAAGTATTATTTTCTCTTAATGACAAGAAAACATCTAGGAAGATCTAGATTACCAAAAAGCTGAGCCTTCAAACTTAAGTGGCTGTAGCTTAGAAGTGAACATTAACACTATTTAGCACAACCAAAACGTGAAGTAGCTGGTCTTATTTTTTTCACATTATTATGGTACATATGTCTTAAATATCCTGCATGCTATCTCCATTGTTCATATAAAGAAGTATTTTAAGTTTCCATGTATTTTGCCCTGAAATATGAGTACTCAGTATTTATAAAAATATACAATTTATGACATTTATACAGTCATTTTTGTCTCTGTTCTACTTATGGAATAAAGAGTGCTGTTTATGAAATAAATGCAATCCAGCTGGAAATATTAAATTTGTGAATGTGGGAGAAAAAAAAATATCTCATTTCTAGAATATCACTAAGCCACAAGGTCTCCTGCAAGAAAACTTCTATATTATTCTACTTTACTTTGGCTCTCTTTTCTTAGAAATCAGTTTTGAACATGTATTTTAAAAATAAAACTACCCAATGGTACTCATTTATCTTAAAATCACTATCTTTAAAAAAACATTTCATATTTTGTGATATGTTTTATTAGAATTACAATTTCTTCCCTCATGAGAGAGTGGGTCAAATTGTGCCTGATTCTCACTTTCAGAGGTCACCTGGGCTCCTACACCTCAACACAATTCAGCAGGTGCTCTCTTACAGAACTTAAGCAACTTAAGTGCAAATACCTCAGTCATTTCTCAAAACAGGAGTTGGAACTTAAAACAGGGTAGGTACTTTTGAAAATTATATCTCAATCACAAAACAGTAGCTCTTGCTACAGGAGAACACATTCCATTTCTACTTTTCAAGCGCAGAACCAAAATTTACACCAACTGGGTAGCAGTGGCCATTGGCATTGTTGTGATGATGCAAACAAATTGGTATATTAGATGATGACTTAGAAGTTTTCCTCAAGTGCACATTTTTAGCCACCTTACATTGTGATGATGTGGCTCTTGTTTGCTTTTCTGTCTGAACTGTACCTAGCATCTGTGACTTTGGGCACTAATGAAGGAATGAGCATACCAAACGTCTCTATAGGTTCCCCAAGGGTTTGCAGGAACATTCACCCACACAGATGAGATGATGAAGAGAGGAAAGAAAGAGAAGAAGAAAAAAAAGTTTTATGCATTTCCACAACAAACACATAGAAAACACAAATACATTCCACCCTTTCCCCTCCCCGCTCAAGAACGGACCCTGTAATAAACCAGCCCTTTCCCACATAGACGGAATGACTCATGCTAAATCACAGAATGTTTGAGCAAAGGAAGAAAAAAAAAACACAACACCAAAGGCAGCTAAATTCAGTATGTAAAAAGATGATGCATCACAGAAATAAGCACAGCTTACAAAACTTCAGGAGTTCAAATTGGCATCTTTAATAATTAATCTATTCCAAGACACACACATTCAAGGAACTGTTGCTAACAAAAGTGTATCTATCTTCATCATAGCATGCTGGATCACAATAAAACCTGTAATTGGGTGATCTTCCCACTACTTAGCACTTTGTTCCAGAAGACAGCATGTGTGAATTGCACGGCATGTGGTGGATAGCACAGAAATGGAAAGCAGTCTCAAAAAAAAAAAAAAAAATTCACAATCGAATTTCAGTCCTATTACCCAACAACAGCAGCTTGAAAACTCTGAACTGCACAACTGAAGCTGCTGTATGCAGACTGGAATGCATACAGGGATCTGGTACAGTCACCATACAAGCATGATTCAGTCTTGTAAGACTGTCAAAAAAAAGAACCCAGGAAAGATATGTAGACATACAGGGTCCCATAAACATGGAAGAGCAAGGATCACTTATATATGGCTGAATAAAAATAAGGGTGGTGCAAGGAGTGTATGCACAAACAAGCAACAGACCCTACTCAGACTGGGTTCACTGGTACAGCAGAAGCTGGAGCGAAGGAGGCTGAAAACAAAGGAGGAAAAGCTGTTGCTCAGGCAAGGAAGGTACTGGAATGATACAACAAAGCACAGGTAACAGAATTGGCACAAGGACCACAGCAGGGGTGAACAACAGCTGGAAATGGAGACGATACACCAGCAGTCCAGAGATTAGGCAAGCACAAACACACAGCACAAACCCAGCTCTCTGTGACCAGCCAGAGCGAGCACTGGCAGGAGAGGCAGGTTTTATGCAATGCAACATCTAAAGGAGGAAATCTGGTGAGATTCAGAAGAAGGTAGTAAGAAATGGAATAATGGCCAAGCAGCCACAACTGAAAGACTTGAAAAAGTTTTATAACTTCTGCCTCCCTAAGTTCAAACTCTGGTCAGAAGCAACGCTACAAGTGCACACACAAGATCTCAGCAGTCCCCCTCGCATATCACAGGTGGGCTGCAGAGAGCTGTAGTCAACCAAGGCAACATGATGATAAGCAGGAAAGTCTGCTGAACAGAGTTTTAAGGGAAGAGGAACCCAAGATCCAGAGGTTCCTAGGTAATGCCAGCATTGGAGGAGGTAGTAAAAACATACAAGCAAAGAAACCAACAAAACCCAAACAAAAGAAAAAACTCTACCAAACAAAAAAAAAAAAATCAAAACACCCCTGAACCCACACCCAAAGAGCAGGAGATTGCTCTCTCTCAGTACATTCACGCAGTTCACAATACTTTTGATGGTTTTATCGATTAACTTTTGTATGGAAAGTTAGCAGGCTTATTAAAAAAAACGTTAACAAAGTGTATGAGTACCATAATGACTACTTTGCCCTAAAACACAGTTTAAGAGCAAGTGAATCAGAGGAACATTCTTGAAAAAAATTAAAGGGGTGAGGATTTCTCAGTTGCAGGGTTGCAATGACAGCAGAGGGAAAGGGGTCACAGATGGAGCAGTCCTGAGAGTTACCATGAGTTACTCTGCCTTTATCCCACCTCCCACAAGCACTGTATTTGTTATTCTCAATCACATCTCCCCCCAGAGCCAGCAAGCCAGAAATCTTATTTTTTGTAAGGGGGGGGGGGGGGGAAGAAGAAAAAAAAAACGTATTTGGCTAGGATTCACAGCAAGAAAGCAAGAACTAAACTGATTAAGACTAAACACTGGGCAACACTACAAACCCCCATCTGCTGTGCTAAATGCCAATCTATGCCTGGTATTTAAAATGCCCTTTATCAAAATACAATTCAAATTTTGTTCCAAAACTGTAATATAATCATTTGAAGTCTGGAGTTAAATTGGCTATTTAATTAAATAATTTAATTGAAAAATGAATATGTATGAAGAGATTCTGGTAAACGTATATGCATATTTCATTTTTATAAACACAATATTTATAGTCTTAAACCTTATCAATATGTATATGGATGCCTCAGTGAATCCTGTGGTTATGGTACCACATTTTAGAAGAGAGTGAGAAGCTGCTGATTCCATTTCTAAGTCCATTAGACCATTAACTTGCTGTCCTAATTTTTTTTACTTTCCCTTTTGATTAACAGGAATGATATCACAAGGCTGAAAATAAGATTTCTCCATCCTGGCAAGTGTTTCAAAATGAACACAGCTAAGTGTTAAGTATTATTATACACTCAGAGGAAGCAGTGTGAGCATCAGTTAACATTCAACGGCTGGAAAACACTTCCAAGTATGAACGAAAATGGTATCACTGAAACAGACTGTCAACAAAACCAAAACGCTTTGTTTCTCACAATATTAAAATGGTGGGGAAAAAAGGTCTAATGTGATATAAGCCTGGTTGAGGGCAAGTTCATCTTGTCTGAACACTGCGGCGAGGAACACTCACTGGTCCTCCCATGAAGAGCTTGAGGAGGAGTCTGTCTTCTTTCTGCTAAGGCTAGATTAATGAACTGCATCAATTTAATATCCCACTTATCAAGTTTTTGACTTTTAGAGCAAAGTTTTAATATTTATGTTTAAACACTAATTATGATAAAAATAGAGCAAACTAACTTACCAGCTGCAATGGATAAGAACCTTCCTTCAGTCAAAAATTGAATGAAACACCAAACCCCGAAACTCCCCAAAACCAAAAAGCCAAACCCATGGAATAGTCCTGAAAGAGCCCCTTTGCTGAAACACGAAACTTACAAGTTCTTAGTAAATGCATAATCATATAAGAATTATTAACTGCATACAAGTTTGCTATTTAAATGGAAGCGCTAATTATTGGACTGCACACTAAACACATCTACGGAATGCTGCAAAGGACTGCTAAAAAGCGGAAAAGAGACTGGCATAACAAAAACATGGAGAAAAAGGGAGAGGAACAGGATAAATTGCAAATTAAGATCAGTTACAACTGTAGTGCCTAACGACTAGAAGAGAACACTAGAAACTGATCTTCAAAGAACCACATTTGGGACTTAATTTAAAATGTGCAGCAATTGTAAAATACAAACTGCCCTTACCCATTACAACTCCATTTTGGAACACAGGCAAAATCCTATTTTAATCCTGTCCAGAATTTTGAATTCTTGAGCTAAACAGTATTTTGCCAATTTTTAAAAAGCAAATTTGCAGCAGTTAAGAGCTCTGTAAAGAGCCCAGCTGCTGCCTTTTTTTTTTTTTTTTTTTAAACCCGGTTTAGTTTTCAGTGCTACAGAACATAATTTTAAGCTGCCAATTGAAGCTGAAGTCTTACTTAATGTTCACCTCTTTACTTGGCTGGCTATACAGCAACAGCCTGCACAAGAGATGTGACAGATTCAGACATACCAGAACAGGAGCCAGGTTTTCAGCTACCAGAGATAACACCGATCTTTATTGAATTCTCTGCTGCACACAACTGCCATAGTCAGACAGACTTCCTTCTACTTTTATTAGAGAGAACAGAATTAATTTTATTTCCACATCCAATGTGCAGTCTTTCTCCTTTGTTCTTAAATACCAAAGCACTGGTTCAGAGGTGGTGAATCCTGCTAATGCCAAAAATACAATATCATAGAGGCCACTCTGGGGAGACAGGACCAAATCCAAGTAACAGTCACTTAGAATATGAGTCCCTGAAATTGTTTTTAAAAACCTCCAAATGTAACATCAATCAGTAAAGTTCCTCAGTCACAAACGCAATCAAGTCTTGTGCTACCACTGCTCAGCAGAGTTGTGTTACGTCCCAATTCAGCCATTTTCCACCAAAAAAATACAGATGAGATAAAAACTGCTTTCTTAATCTAAAAGAGAATCCAGACCCAATGTTCATCAAAATTTATAAACAAACATACTTAAAGGAGTGACTTCTCTCTCTCTCTCAGATAAATGGCAAAAAAACCCCACAGCAGCCAACCAAAACTTAGGATCTAACCTGGGATCTATTATTCAAATCCTAAATTACTGATTATATGCAAGACTTCCTCAATGCTGACAGGCAGAATATCTTCATCTGAACTTCCAAGCATAGGACGTGACCCAAAGTCTTCCACAGATTCCTGGTGGGCGAGAGCTCTCCCACCCCACCTTCAGCTATTTTGGTCCCTCAGGCTGGCATCTCTCTTTATTAATTACAAACTTCCTTTGCAAAATTACAGTGCTATTATCAAACTTTTGCTGATTGATTTGTTTTTTTGTTTTGTTTCAATTCTCTAAATGGATCAGTTAGCACTGGCATTTAATTAGTTCTGGAATATGTTAAAACTAGGCTTTGGTCTAAGGAAAGGAGTCTCTTTACCTTCTTCCTACCCTTGAAGTGTTCATTGAAGGAAACAACACATTTGCAAATTTGCTTCCCCTCTTGCAACAATCCATGTCATTTGAGGCTTAGAAGTCCAAGAAACAGTGGTTTGGTTTGTTAGGCTACAGGTCAGTGTTCAGTATGGGCTGAGAAAGAAACCCCAGTCCTGTCCTCCCAGTCACCCATTCCTGCCTGTCATGACCTTCCTTGAAAGAGAAAAGCATCTTTGTGTTTGACTGCCAATCCAGGTCAGGGAATCAGCCCAGAATAAAAAGCAATGGACAGAAAGCAGAGGATGATCAGGGAAGCACCTCCCACTTCTTTTCATCCCATGAATGCTTCTCTTGGGGTGAGGGAAGGAAGAAATAGGGTGGAAACAGGCAAAATGGGGGGCAGAACTGCTCCTTTTCTGAAAGAGTGCCAGTTTGTACTAGTGTGACAAGAGGATGAACGCGCAGCACTGAACTGCTGAAAAGGCTTCTGAGAAATAATTCTAATTTTAACTTACTGATTTTCAATTATCGTATTGAATAATTCTATTAACTTAAATTTAAAATATATTGTATGTTTAATACAATTACTTTCAAATGCAGTACATAACTCCCTACATATAAAATGCAGAAAAGGCTAGGTGAACAATCTTAATGTGTAATGTCCTCAATTATCATACATTGATGTGCTTTGTGAGAAATTAGGAATTAAACTTCAGCTGTGCAGTACCACCCTCTATAGTTCTTGCTGAACTTTATCTAGCAAGTAATCTGAAGTGTTGCAACTACCACAAGACCTATAGTTTAAAAGACCACCTGCCTGTGTGAAATATAACTGATATTAGCAATATAAGGAAAAGTGAAAACTGGGTGAAAATTGTGAAAATTCAAAATCTTTTGTTTCTGCAGTGCATATATTTCCATGGTTACCATGTGGGGGAAAAAAAAAGAATACAATTCAAGAATGAGTTCTAAGAATAACATCATCTAGGCCACTACTATAAGGTATCTTGTAAATGCATCACATTTTTGAGCAAAGGTTTTTAGCAAATTCTAGCAGTCAGTACAAATAGACAAATTAATCGAGATTTTCCTCCCACAGTCAAAACCACTTACTTACCAAGCAAAACGTTAACAGCACCTGCTGCAGTTTCCCTCTAGTTAAGCCCTCTGTACCATTAGGATCCTGGCTAACACCAACTCGCCTCTCCCTATTACTGTCCCACATTCCCTCTTTGTTAAAATTCAGTGACTAAAAAGGAAAACATACTACAAGGCAGCTATCACTAAGACTAAGCTTTATGGCTAGATTATTAGCAACACTCATGCAAAAATACCCTTTCCTTTTAAACTTTAGAAGTTTTACTAAAGTAATTTCTCCCTTCTGCTCCAAACTAAACAACTGCAGGGGCTATTCACTGTATGGATGCATTTAACAAATTACTTGAGAAGAACAACTCTTGTGTTGTTTCTTCTTTCTTTCTGTCAGGTATTTCATACAAGGCATCAAAATAATAGTAGATACACCAGTCTTGGTCTATGTGCACTCATGTCTAAGTGCACTTCCCACAAAGCTGCCATGTCCCAGCCCCTGCATTAACAAAAGTTCACAAATTCTCATGGAGATGCTCTGGGATCGGCAAGACATGTCTTTGCAGCTGTCAGGGTAAATCAGCAAAATAGCTCTTCATTTCTTCACAAGATCTGAGCTTCTGACACATCTCTGCACTGACAGATCTCCTGCAGAACATGCTTTCAATATTTACAGGAAAGGGTTGCCTGCAGTAACTAGCCAAGCAGGAGAAGTTCATTTATACCCTTAAATAGCAGAGACCGACTTCCTGAATAAGGAAGTCTTATGTAAATAAACACATTTCACAATTCAACACATCAACTGAATAACAAATTTTTGTTTGCCTCAGGATTAAGGCAGGCAAAAAGTAGGTAAGAGTTTTTACCATCCATTCTGATAGAGAATGGGACTTTGGAGAGAAACTGGTTAAAGTCAGCACTTATTTGTCTAAAAAGACAGACATAAAATTGGCACAGAAGTGAACTGTAAAACATGCAAAAAAAAATTAAGGAACTAAATCAAGTGAATTTTTAAGGGGCTGCAGCATCTGTCAACAAGTAAGAATGAATAAAGAAAAATACCAAAAAACACTATGCAAGTTACAAAGCTGCTGGTAAGAACCTCAATAATTAAAGCTGGGAAACTCCCATTGTGAACTTTGGCCTGCAATAGCAGGACCAGCTGCAACTCTTAGAGGAACCAGCAACAAATACATAAACAATATGAGATATAAATGAAAAACCAAGGAAAGAAAAAAAAAAATCTTTCTTGTAACAACATATACGTAAGTAATGTAATGGGGACTAGAGTAAGTCACAGTTCAAGATTACAACACAACAAATAACCTTTTCTTTGGAAGAAATGTCAATTTTATTGAACAATTTTTGCTTCTATCCCAAACCAAGCACCCTGAGGGACTCTTCACAGTGTGGATGCATTTTAAGAACTACGTCAATGCAGCAACTCTTGTGTTGCCTTTTTAAAATATTTTGTACAAGAAGCAGAACAAAACATGAACCTAAGTTAGCAGCCAAGAGCCCTAATTCACTGTCAGAGGCTAATGGGTAACACTGGGGAGGTTTTGAAAAGAAGAAAGCAGTAGTCCCATGAGATACATATAGGAAGATGTATAGTTCTGGCACCTGGAAATTCCACGGGATCATTCCATTTTCTATAGTCTTTTCAGCAGTGGGAATAATCAGTGGCTACTTGTTGTCCCTTGCCCTTAAAAATGTTCCCAGTGCACATAGCTAAGATATTTACACTACCTCCCTTCACTCTTCACTCCTTAAACATTCCTATTCTCCAGTGTGCACAAAACTGGACAATAATTCAGCAGTCTATCAGTGTAGCTCAAGCCTTTTCCACATACTGCTCCATCTGTCTCCACACACATCTGGTAAGTACTATCTCATGAGTGCAAATTTCGCTATCAGCCATCACCTCTAATGGCAGTATTGGAAAGGAGTAGCCCAATCATGTACTTGGTGATACTTGGAAGTATTAAGCCTATCCTTAGTGAAACAGAAGATTTAGCAGAGTAACACCTTTCATCCCTGGGAGCTGGGGCTACTGAAGTTACTTGGTCTTCCAATTTTATCTGTTCAAGGATGTTCTGCTGTTCAAAACAAAAGCCCAAGTGCAAAGAAATAGAAAAACAGCTTTTTCTTTGAGTTCTTCAAGAGAAAAAAATATCTAATCATATAATCGGAGCTTTTCTTGGAAAGGAAAAAGAAAAAAAGAAAAAAATTAGCTAATTGTACTTCCAATTGAAGACAATATACCACTTTTTTGAGGTTTCACTTGCCTCTTGGCCATCTTTCACAAGGGAAGCATCTGATTTTATCCGCTGACAGGGTGTAATGTAACACTGCTGCAGTGAAGACAGCCACAAAAGTGCATTGAAAAGCGCAAGTGGTTTAAATACGGAAATGTTTACAGCAAAGGCTTAATCTCGATGGAGAAGAAGATAGACACCTTTTCCTTGTCAAAAGTAAGACTTGTTTATAGACAATTTTGGTTGGGAACTGACACCTGGTAAAAGTCGTACCTATTTATTTCTATTTTTAATGGAATTGGGAGCCTGGACATCAAGATGAATGAATTCTACAGAAGCAAATTGCAGAATAAACCCCCAAGGAAAATGAAAAAACTCCAACCCTAAATCAACCACCACCACCCCAAAAAACCACACCCTCAAACAAACAAAAAACCAACACTACTGTTGACGTTACAGGCAACTGTAACCTCTTTTTCACCCAACTTGTATGAAATTAATTCCTTATGACTCAATCATAAGAGAATATCCAAACCAAAATCACACAAAATTCAGAATTTATAGAGCTGATTTCCACAAACCTTAATTCCCAAGAAAGCTACAAACTAACTGTAAGACAAACGGAGGAAAATGGGATGGAAAATACAGGCTGTTAACTGGTGAAAAGCAGAGACCTTCTGGCCCAAGGAGAGACCTCTCCATCAACAGATGACGGTGCCTGCGTGACACAAAGGAAGTGCACGGAGGCTCTTGGTTCGCCCCTGCTCTCCACAGGGGCTGAGCAGCGGCAGGTGGTGCCAGGGATGTTGGGATGCCACCAGTGTCCCTGCGGGGCAAGTGCAGGCCAGCTGTGGACCTGCGTGACCACACCAGCTCCCCACCAGCTCCTTGCCTGGCTCCCACCTGTCAGCATCCCTGCAGGGATGTGGGGAGCACGCACCGAAGCCTGGGACACCACTTTCAGGGACAGCCTGCATTTAGGTTTACAGAAACAGCCATGAATGATGCTGTACCACAAATTTCCATCATGTACGTACAAAGTACTGAAACACTGTCTTAATAACTGCACCGGTTTTGACATTTGTATTTCGTACTTTGTACACCAAGGAAATGACAGCCACACTTTCCATTCTGGGGAAGATGACCTCAACACATTTGTATGAGATAAGTATAGACAAGCTGATATTAGATAAGGCAGTAGGATAACTCCTCCCACTCTTTATGTCATGCCATGTACACAAGTGAAACCTTTGTAAAAATGCTCCTTTAAATTTGTAGGATAAAGCAAAACCACACAGACAAAACCCCATACATATGATTAACTGTTCTTTCTTTTCAAGAAATCCCTGCCTCAAGTCATTTTCCAAAGCTCCAGACTATCTGTTTGAAACACAAAGGCATCATTTTGAAAACTAACATATTTGGGCTTTTTGCAAACAATTTTCAAAGGTTATCTTTTTCTAAGGAAAGAAATGAACAGAGTTCATCTATTTAAAACCAACTTTCAGTATATTCAAAGTAAAAATATAGCACTTCATTATTCCATTATATTCAAAGTACCTTATAATAAGTAGTCACAGTGGTTTTGGAAAGTAAATACCTGCCTGATAAGTTTACTAGATCTATTATAGTATCTCATTTCAAATGAGACTCCCCTCCCCTACTTCCATGAATGACCTCAACTATTCTGCTATTCCAGCATTTAGAAGACTGAAATTCATAGAAGAAAAAGATGGTTCAGATGAAAAACAACAAAAGCCTATTTAGAATTTTTAGGTAAGGATTACAATAATTTCAGAAGGCCTCTCTGATTTGTATAAATTCACAGAAAATAATTTATTATGAGTGGCACAGAAAATTAAGTGACCCGACATGTATATCTTCAATTATAAAATTTTCCAAATCAGATTCTGTGCCTTAATGATTTGTAAGTTATTTCTAAAAGCGAGCTTTAAAATAAAATTTAAAATACTAAATACCTGTTATGCAAAGCAAACAGCTTAATAAAAAACTGTAAATCTTTAAGACTAGCAATTTTAAATAGAAACCCACAGTGAGTCGATTACAAAAACAAAGAAATCAGCAGTCGATGCAGCTATGCAGACAAGAAAGGGAAACCTGGTAGATTTTTCCTGATTGTGAAGACAGAACAAAAAATAGTGTCAAAGGGAATAGAAAAGACTTACCATTCATGCTGAAGAGCTAGTTGTCAGAAACATATTGCTCCTAATATTAATCCAACAGTTGATGAAGTATGTTAATCTCTACCAAATCAGTGCTTCAATCTCTTCTACACTTATACACTAACTAGAAAGAGAGAGCACACAGAATCCAGAGAGCTGCTCTTCCTTATGAGCTCCTTGTGATGCAGAAAAACTACGAAGCACAAGATACCAGTAGAATATCAAAATCAATATTCAGGACACGGGTATTTGGTTTTGCTCATTAACTACTACTGTTCTGACCAACGCTACCTATTCATGTCTAAAGCAACTCAAAATGGCAGGGGAAAAAAAGCATGCAAACACCAGGAGGGTTTAAGATGTTCTCAATTATATCAAGCACTGGTTGTTTCCATGGCAACCTTAGACCAGAATTATCTGTTGACTTGTACCCAACTAGTAGTTATTCTAAAGCTTTAAGCAATTCATACTGTACATTATTTCATATTTCACATGCATTTTTCTGTCTACACACACACATATATAGTAATTATTCAGCTAAATCTCTATAAATCATTCCGCAGTATTTGGAAGTATACTGGTATTACCTTGAATCAGTTAGAGACTAAATAATACTCGACTGTTCATCAGCACCGATTTTCAATTTAGAGACTATGAAGATGACAGATACACTAGTGGTGACTCTCCTGACCATTTCAGTTATCCAAGTTGTTAATATGTTCTCTTATGCAGATTTGGAAAATACTTGTATCCATTCAAAAGTAAAAGATTCACATTGATCTTACTGGCTCTATGTTCAAAACCAAGCAGACTCATTTTCCTTTCCCATTTCAATCATTCAAAGAGCAACAAGCAACCAAGAAAACAAAAACAAAAATCAAAATGTATGTTCCATATAATTGCAAGTGGTCACAGTCACGACTACACAGAGAATGAAATGCATCATTCTGATGGCTACTACCATCATGGCCCAGTCACCCTTGGGCTGTGCAGCACAACTGACCTGGTTACCAGGACAGGCTGTACAATCACACTTGTGCTCAGTCAGCTTTTTAAAACAGATTGCAAGGCCCGTGGTGCCCTGAGTCACCTCTGCCCTACTGGACTGAGGATTTTGCAAAACACATTTATTTCATGCATTAACCAAGAATCCAAGGCACACTGGAGAAACTGTATGCTTTATATATCAAAATAACAAAGCAATGATGGTACATTTCAAAATCAACCACTGAAAAACCCCTAAGGCCATAGGCCACGAGGCAATCTACTCAAACCCACACCACTAGACAACCGACAACACAGAGTCCACCCAACAAGCAGCAGCTCCTTCCCCTTTAGCAAACCCAAAGCTTCAGCAGACACTGATTGTAAAAGAACATACATGGAAACAGACTTGTTATTGTATTTTACTACAGCATAAGGTATATTAACTTTATTGTCAAATGGATTCTACCTGAAGCCTAAAATAATAATTTTGAGGAGACACTTCCCAAACTTTTTTCAGGAATTAAGAGTGCTTTTGCCTTAACTTCAACAGTAATTCATGCTGTCTGCCATGTAGGTTCTAAAACTTCACACTAACGTTTCTAAGTTGCAGTGATATGGGCAGAATAGTTGAGACTATTCAAATGCCCTCACAAGACAAACACCAGCATGTTTCTAACACACTGCTTATTCATTCAACTTTCTGTGAAATTAATATACAACCTGAATTCAGCGACACTAAGCAATTCTATGACACTGAGCTCCCATGTAAAAAAACCCCAAACGAAAACCCAAACCAAATCAAACAAAAAAATCCCCAATACCTTGTTTCTCTTTCATGTTTCCCAAAGAATTTTCACAGATGATGTATTTTTCTGAAGACCTAATTAAGAGTCAAGAGTAGACAGAAATACTCCCTTCCCTCTACTCCTTATCTTCTCTATCACTCCAGATAAATGTGGACTTAATTAATGACTACCTACAGTAATTTATTATTTTTTTAAGATAATCTAGAAACTGAAAGTTTCAGGATAAAGATTCAGAATTTCACCCCAAACCCAAAGCTACACAGACACCCACCATTCAGCTACCAGCTCAGCAACTTGAGCTCAGAAAACTGCATGCAACCACTCTGCTTAATTATGACTTAAAATAGCATGCACAGAACAGCCATTTTCACGTTTATCAAGAGACACGACAGTCCATTTCCTCATCAAACATGTCACATGAGGAAGCCTGCCTTAAACAGAGGGGAAAAAAGTAGAGACTTGTACACAAACAGGTCACAATTTGTAAGTGTCAGTAGGTCAATACCATTTTTTTCTTCATGTTATATAAACAAAAATGCTTCAGTGCTATTTTTTCAAACAGCTATTTACATAAAAAAGAGCTTCTACATAAACACAAGTATGTGCCTATTTTTACCAAGCTGAAAATATTTTGGAGAAGTGGAAGCTCAGAATTTATGCACTTTCATCATTTATCTTTCCAACAAAACGAATCAATTCTTTCCCATCTCATTTGGGAGACCTAGATTTAATCTATTTTAGGTCAATGCACTGACACCTTTTTGTTTCCATGTTTACTGCTTATCCTCTGAGAATATATTCACTCCCTACTCATATAATATTTTAAGTTGCAAGCAAGATGTATAAACACTGATTTTCTTCATGGCAACACTGTTATGTTAAGCATTTCCAACACAGCCTATCTTCAACTGGAATAATTGTGCTATCTCAAATCCATCAATGAATCTGAAATTTGGAACAAAATTATCATAAATTACCATATTGTAACATTTTAAAATGAGTATTTAACCAGCGACAAGAATTGCTTTGCAAAATACCGCACAGCTTTAAAATAAAAAAAAAACAAACCACAACACAAAACAAAAAAAACAAAAACCCGAAAAAAGAACACAACAAAAACTGAAATGCCAATTTATTTATCTTGTGATTTTTTTAATCTCGTTTATTACCCAAAAGATAATCAAGAAAACTTTTAAGCCACACAAACACTGTAAATTGTTCACTAATTAAGAAATTAAATCTAATGATAACCAGCATTCTCACACTAAATTAATGATTAAGTTAAAATCAAACACGATTTTATGCTGTTTACCACTATATAGAACATTTTTAATGTATATATCCCTTAAAATAAAACCGTGAATGATGAAAAACCCTATAATTAGAAGTTTAGTCTGTGCAGCAATGTCTACCTATTCCAAAGTTTAAAAGTTACAGCCTTTAGTTACAGTTTTCTATTTCTGCTAAACTCGCTGATTTAATTTGAAAATAAAGGAAGTACTTTAGAAGTAAGAGCTGGGGTGGGGGCCTGCCAAAACAAGTCAACTATGGTTTGAAAGAAAAGAAAAAACAAGGGATAAATTCTCTTCCCAAGCACTAGCCCATGAACCAGCCTCCATGTTCCCCTATCTGATGCAATGTGCTGTTCTTCACATTAATACCTTTAGGTAAGGAGCTGTAACATTGCCCCAGAACGTATCATACATCAGTATTCATACCTGGCTACAAA
This sequence comes from Anabacerthia variegaticeps, assembly GCA_035583185.1. NCBI lineage: Eukaryota > Metazoa > Chordata > Aves > Passeriformes > Furnariidae > Anabacerthia > Anabacerthia variegaticeps. Next base: position 14,235,759 of record JAWWEW010000006.1, on the reverse strand, counting down.
CATGCCAGTTCTTCACTTATGAGGCACACTGAACTGCAAGTATCCGTAAACCAAACAAAACCCCCACTACTTACTCGATTCATCCCACTGGGCAGTGTATTCAGAGCAATGTTGGCCCTCATTTTCCTGAGTTGCCTTCTGCTCATGTGAACCATTCCTGGAGTGCCTATGGAAGAGGCGATTAGCAAAACCTTCCAGTCTCTGCAAAGCTGTGGCTGTTCCCGTGCACTGATTACAAGGCACCGCCTTGTGCGCTGCCATCTACACACACCAGTGACTTTTACAAAAGCAAAAGAGAAAACATCTACAGGGAGCTGGACAACCCAGCACCACTAAGAGCTGTGCATGTGTCAAGCTTCCTGCTGGCAGCATTTGCTAACCACTACTCTCTTCCACTTCCTGTTAAGAGAAACTCTATGTTATACTGGTTTATACTGTGAAAAGTCTCCTTTCATGTAAATTTAAGTGTTTTGTGTTTTAAAAAGCAAACAAAAAAGCACTAATTTCTCTAGCATATGTTCTCACAACTTTTTAATGCATTAAAATTTATATTTGAATATAAAATGCATGTTAGAATATAAACAACTTGTTCAGAAGGTATGTATATATTTTTTTAATTTAGCACAATCAGGTGTGGGAAAAAAAAAAAGTGACTTATTCTTCACTTCCTCCCTTGTTATTAAGACAGAGTACTACATCACCATAGCAAACATAATCAGCTAGAATCTAATAATTAGTAATCTCATGCTTTCAACAAATACACTTTCGAAGTACGGGAGTTACTTGCAACTACTATTGAATAAGCTTATTTTATTATTGGGGGAAAAAAATGAATTATTTTTTTCCTTTGAGGAAAATCAGTCAGAAGAAGTTAAATTCTATTGTAGATATAAACACAACTGCATTATACTTTCTCAAAATTGGTTCTAGTTACTCCAAGAATGAACCAAATGCATTTAACTATTTGCAGAATAAGATTTCACTCTTTCACAAGAAAGAGTATTTTTAATACTTCCTTCAATATTTTAAGAATTTTTCAGTATTTTCAACCGTGGAGTAAGTCCAGAAAGCACAATTTTTAATGGCGCAAAACAGAAAGAGAATAAATTGAAAGCTGTATTTAACATTAGTTTGCAAATTATGTAATTTTGCATGCTTACAATGGGTAGTACTAAATATTGCTTTTTGTGAAAATAGAAACAAATACATTAGACAGGTTTTCCAGTATATCCTCTTCATATCTACGATGTGGCTTCGTAAAAATTTAGGCTATTCTTAAGAAAGATTGAAATAACTTTTCCACAATCTGTCTCCTGCCTTACAGTCAACACGTGTTAAAGACATACCTCTCATTTTTCACCACCATACTTCTCACTGCATAGTTTTCAAATGTCAGCAGATACCCACCCTTGGACATTATATAACCATTTCATAACAGCCCTGTGCCTCAGAAAAAACTCATGATGACAAACTGCCCATGACAATGATAAAACAATTAAAATGTCGACAGACAGACTTCACAGATTTGGCCACGTTCTTCATAATGGGCACGGCTGCGCTTCTGATTGGCCTTGGCCAACACCACAGGTTACGTTTCCAGACTCTGTGCAAGGCACAGGAATGTACTTTGCTTTTAGGCTCCAGATACTCTGGAAATGTAACTCTTTTCTCTATCACCTGTTCAGAATTTGGAACCAACTGTCTAAATGCTTACATTTTATGCAGCCATTTGCAAATCCGGGCAGCAGAACTCTTAGTGACAAGGTTGGTCTCCTGTGAGGGTCTAGTGGTGCAAACCTCCCTAGATGCCAGCTCATTACACGTGTCTCCTTATGCCTTCCAGCCATTCACCTGCTTCGTTCCAAGGTCAATTATGACATCCATAACATCCCATCACTTCAAGGCTTTGCTGCCATAAACAAGAGCTAGTGAAGCACATGAGGATCTGCTTGCCTTATTAGGGGTCACAAATAGGCGGAGGGGATATATTATATGCTTTATAGAACCAAACACTTTATGACAGAGTAATGTTATACACCTTCCATACAGCAATATAAACAGTGCTTAGACAACATCAAGATACTTATTTCCCTGCCTGGTGAACTTTGCAGGGCTGAAGAGCCCCTTTGGAACTATACAGCTCTGCTCTTCCTTGTAGCTCACTGTCAATCTTTTGGCATTAAGGGAATCCTTCCAAGAGACTAATATTCTTTCTAACCTTGTCTATCTTCTCCAATAAACAGAGCCACCTAGTATGTTGGCGTGCTTATCTTGTCCCTCTCCTCTCCCATGGTTCTGAGGCTTCACACTACTGTTATCTTAACTTTTGTACGGGTCTTTAACTAAAACCTTTTGTTTCCCTGATCTAAAAGGGAGTAAATTTACAAAATTCACATTGCTTCCCATTACATAAGTTAGAGCCTGTCAGCCATCTAGAATCCATGGAGAGATGTGGAAACTGCCACACAGCAAATGTGACCAGCAAAATTCAGACCTCTGAGTGGACCCAAATGACTAACCTGGACAGTTGAATTAGGTGCCCAAAAGAGGAATCAGAAATACGCATCTTCTGAGATTACAGAAGTGAACTGGTTTAAGTGAAAGCATGTTATGAAAATGAAATTGTTAGAAGAGATCCTAAGAGAAAGCCTGAATTTGTCAGAATTTTACAAAGTGCTGCCAGCAAACACAGTTACAGGAATTGTACATGTGTAAAACTTGAAAAGAAAGTGCTGGTCATACTCTCACAGATAGTAATACACTTCCTTAACCTAGGAAATTGCCCAATGACAATACAAAATACTACCACACTGATTTTATGTGAAACCCACATCCTACATGGTCTTAATGTCTTAAAAATCATGGACTTCTTTTGAAAGGTGGAACTTCCTATTTTCTTAATCTTTCATCTCACTGACACACTGATGTTCCAATTAATTTAGTCAGAGTAAGTATTTTATATTCTATATGTGAAGAATGGAATCCAAAATAGAATCTAAAATTTCTGTTCTACAAGAGGTAACGAAGTTCCGACTCCCTGCAGCCAAAGTAAACACTGGAATGTTTAGAATTTCCTTTAGACAGAAATTTATTTTTGTTAAATTCTAGACACTGAATCTTGGTAGTATTTAAAAACACATTAAAAAATTCAGAGCAATGGGTAAGAGATCCAACTATGAATTCGAATGTTGCATGTGCAAGTTCCAGTGTTCTGATAAACATTATTTCAGTAAAAACTTCTAAGATACTCTCCCAAAGTTTAATAAAAAGCAACATAATGATAACAGCCATAGACAAGGGCTAACATTGTGGTCCTCTAAGCTGATAAAGGCAACAAAGCTATTTATGTTCTTCCTGAGAGCCAACCCACAACCTCATGCACATTTCCCGGGGGCCGATGTCCTGTAACAGGTGACACACAGCACTATAACCCAGCCACAGACCTTTCACCTCCTTGCTGAAAAAGAATCAGGAATCCTATAGCTATGTGGACAATTTATTTTTAATAACCCCCTGCTAAAACAGCATTTCTCAAATTCTAGGAAGCAATTCTGCCCTACCAGTCAAGCCTTAAAAGCGAAGGATTAAGAAAGCGAGCACCCTCCTTTCCTCAAAGGACCCAGATGGTTGAGTAACAGCATGTTACCATATGTCCCAATTTTACTTGGAAAACATTTGAAATATTTTTAAATGATAATGTGTGCATTTTTCTATATTCAATCAAAACAGGACTGTGCAAATAAGGCCATTCTCTAGTATTTAATGAAGGTTAATACCTTGAGTATCTTGCAGTTAAGAACAGGAGTTTTAAAACAATTAACTGTATTCCTTTATAGAACCTTCAAAAATGGATTTATGATGAAAAAAAATTTCAGATCACCTATAGCTAACTAAAATTTAGGTTTTAATTCCAAATCTTGAAACTTAGTATTTTCCTGGTTCCATGTTTTATTTCTCTAAATAAAAGTATTATTTTCTACCTTCTTATTTTAAATATTAAACATATTAAAATTAAGTATTTCTTTTTTTCACAGGAGATCTTTATCTGCATTAAAAAAGACATCCTCTGACATTTTCTGCATATTTTTTTGTTTGTAATCTATGGAAAAAATAGCTTAAAGAAACCTTATAAATGAACAATAAAGAACTTTTTTTTTCCTAGAGGTTAAAGAAAGTTTATTTATTTAAAATTTGAAAATTTTAAAAATTGATGGCTTGATGAAACACATCTTTTCCTTTATGCATCAGTTATTTCAAGAAGGAAAGATGAAAATACAACTTTAGTATTTATTATTTATTACAAAAGGACTGAGCAATTACTTGATAGAAAGTGTTAGTGAGGGATCATCCATTTTTAAGAGCTTGGGGATCTTGTTGAACTTTTCAGGTGTCTGATCGACCAATAAAATATTTTTAAGTTGAAATATGCAGCCAGCACATTTCATAAAAAGAAAACAATTTATCTAATTTTGAATTAGAAAATACAGAAGTTTTTAAGCATTTAATGACTTTCAAATTTGTTCCACAATATGTACTAAAGAACCTAGAGTGTCTTTGCTATAAGCCTGAGGCAATATGTGTGGTATTTTTCTAGTTGTTATATAAACCTTGAGAGAAAAGGATGTAAAACAAAGTATACAGATAGCCATTTTGTAACATAACCCCCCCAACATTTTCATCAGAAATTATGTAATTGAACACAATCCCATTTTGAGTCTTGCCAGGCATGCATTTTTTCTACGGAATTATGGGTAGAAACAAAGGCAGAAAAAGGCTCTTGAAAAAGCAGATGTTTGGATTCTCACTATACATCCAGCACTATGCCACTGGGTTGCATTTCCCCTTAAACACACGGAAGGAGGAGCAGTACTTGATCAGAGCTCACAGATTTAATGGCTCTCCATTTTGAAATAAAGATTTTTCCAAATGAATGTAAAGAAAATAAACACCACCGGCGACCTCATTGTCTAATAAAAGACAAGAAAGCAAGCCCATAGAGCCTCGGTGTACCTTTACGCCTACGTTTTTCCTAACAAGGTTAACCCTTCCTAGAGAGTCCCTCCGAGAGCTGCACCGAGGCTGGCTCTGCAGCACTGCTATAAATAGGACTGCCAGGAGGAAGCTGTTGCTATGGGAACGCTGGTCATATTTCTATTTTGACTCAGTAGGGCTCTGCTGGCATCTGCTGTACACCCGGTTAACTGCAGCACACCCCCCGAACCTCCGGATCCCATCAGGACACAGACATTTCAGCTTGCATGGCCCAACAGCATCATTTGCTTGTTAACCTCGATGATACAACATGGATTAAAAAATAAGTGAGAAGTTGGGGAAAAAAGAACAAAAAGTCAAATTCAGCATCTGATTTTTCATATGCAAGCTAGGAGCTCTCACTCCTCTCGACAGTTTTCTTGTCAAAATGTGACAAATCGTCATCATCTAAGATGATGCTATTTTCCATGTACACAAACCATGGCAGAACAAATTTCCTCATTTCTATCAAAGTATTGTCTGTGTTTTTTGAAATCAAATACCTTGTGGTCATAGTCCCAAATCTAGTGCAGACAACAAGGGGACAGAGAAGCCTCTCATTACAAAAGCCAAACCTTCTGGAAAACTGTCGAACTTGCCAAAGAGAGCTGGATTTCTCTCCCAACATGTCACCTTCCCCCGTGCTTTTCTCACAGCTTCCATCAAGGTGCTGTGCTCAGTGGGGATCGCCACTACAGCAGTTCAGACTACAACATAGATGTTTTCAGAAGGTGAATAAAAATTACACAGTTGCTCCATACTAAAACAAAGGTTAGCCAAGAACCATCTTTGAAACAGCTGCTTTCACGTAAATACAAGGAATCAAATACTTTTGAAATTTCCTTGGTCCATGATCTTTTGACATGACAATCTATTCAAATAACACTCCATAGTTACTTTTTTGCATAATTTAAGGTAGTTTGACACACAAACAGAGTTTTGTACAAAACTTGTTACTTTTTGGCAAAACAGAAAGTACCTATGTGAGTTTCGTTATATAAAATAGTTGTGTGCCAAGAGTAAGAAAGATATTTTTGCTTTTGGACCAATGAGGCCTAGGAGAAACATGTAACTGTATGGACTTACTTACTTTAAAATCGAAAGTTAAATTTTGAAGCAATTTAGCATATGACCTCAGTAGCTCCATCTCTCTGAAAAACCTAACAGCAGACAAAGGTTTTGGTCCACTTAATTTAGATAAAACCAATTCCTAATGTTGATTAACAATGAGCATTAACAGATTATTGATCCAAACTGAGTAAGATAAAATTCCTGAATTCGAAGAACCACACGGACATTTTGCCCAATATCTGACTGAGTCCAAGGAGAAGCTACCTGCTTCAATTCTGGCTGTTCTCCCAGCACAACAACGCTGCTGAAGAGCTGGCTCTCACAGAAACCGTGAAGACTCCTGCAGGTGAGCAGCTCCTGTGGAGAAGATCTTGGCTACAGGAAGCCTTGGGTAGAGGAGCTCTACTTTTTCTAGAATCTGGAGGTTTGGCCTATCATTCCTTGGTTTAGCCACTTAGCTAGTAAAAGGAACTGCCCAATAGGAGGCACATGTGCGTTTGAAAACCTCCCGTAACAAACTATTACTGACTCTGAGAGATCTGCCGTCATGTTTAGAGATAAGTTTTGATATGAGATAGTGGGAGGAAGTAAGAGAAGGGACAGCATTAAAATGTTCACCTAAACTAAAATCTTGTAGGCAAAAATTATTCACTATATTGGCATCTATACTCTACTATCAGATTTGTACTATTGAGTAAAAGACCAGAATGCTAAATATTGGAGTAAGTAGAGCCATTTTAATACCTCTTTCAGGAAGACTTATCTGCATTTTAAATCACCAGCACATTTCTTACAGAAAAAAATGAACAAAACACCTGACTCCACCTTGAGCTAAGTATTTTAGATTCATACTTTTGTTTTCCTCCAAAACTGGAGTGTTCCTTGATTATATGACACTTAGGTTCAATTAGAAAAATATCTAAATAAAAAAGAAAGTAAACCCAAAGTAACTCCATTGTAAGGGATAGTGCTTTTTCATAGAATGCAAGAGTATAGAGTACAAATCAGAATACAGGAGTGGCTTTCATAAAGTATGGTCTGAAGGACAAAACATTTGGCCATGTGCTGTAGAGATGAGCACACCACTAGACAGTCGCTGTATTCCAGTGCCTTACCTGTAGATTACAGGCTGCCCTAGGGAGCATCCCAGTCTCTCCACTCCTACCAGCCTTCTCACCTTCAGATATTCTACAAAACAGTGGAACCACTGAAGCACTGTCCCCCACAGCAGCTAGAGTAGAAAACTGGCATTAAATCCCTGAGAAGTAGAGAGGACGCTGCTGGGCATAAGACAAGAGGCCGTAGAATGTCTAAGAGAGTATTTCAAAGTTTGCTATATGCTCCTAATACACATTGGGCTAAGTAAGCAGTATCTCAATTACAGGAACTTGCAGGAATGCAGAGCCATCAGAAGTACAGCTCAGACAACAGGATTTCTCTATATGCAGAAGTTAATTACACTGTGCTTACAAAATTTATGTTAGTCTGCACTTAAATGGAATAACAAATGTCACCTGCTTGTTCAAGATCAAACAAAGTGTGAGGTACAAAAACTGTAATACTGAACAGTAAATTTTAAGAGTACTCACATTCAAATGTAATGTATTGTATAAACACAACTAAATATATCGGATTTTTTAGAGGGGAAATAATTCACACACCAACATCCCAATTACTGGCTACTTCTCGCAGTGAGGCAGCAGCAAAGCACACAGATCTTACAAATCCTCCTATGTGTGACGGGGTTTAATTTATAAATTATCATTTATATCCAGTTTGTTTCACATAAGGTGAATTTATTTGCTAGCAGTCTGAATATATTCTTAAATAGTATTTACATGAGGATATAACAAATAATTTAACAAGTTTAAAAAAAAATACTTAAAACATTTCCCTTTTGCTATTTATGAAATGTGTTCTCCAGCTATCAGTAAGCAACAGGCCTTTACTCCACAGTCCACAATGTCACTTGACATTCTCAAGTGTTTACTTTACAATAAGGGCCAAAACAACTAAAGCCTGGATGGGAAGAATGGTCAGAAGATCTATCTTACACTCTTACACTTACTAAGAATGAGAGAAATATGTGACTACAAATACATTTAATTTATTTTTATATTTGTTTAAAAACACAGGAAAGCAGAAAGCATTTTCCAGGATAGAAATCCTACAAGATGAAATGAAATACAAGATGAATAGTGTTTCCTCTCTTCTTTTCTATGGATAAAATACACCATTACTTGTAATTCTCTGAACAAATTCAAACAATTCACATGGCATGTCAGCTCTGCATGCAGTATGAATGTCAGCAAAGATTGAAATCCTTAATACTGTATCCTCAAGCAGCCTCAACCTTTCAATTCTATTTTCACTTTCAAAGCAAAATTATGAAAGATATTTTTTTTCAGCAAGATCAAAAGAAACTAGTGTTTCCTTCTTCAGCTTACAGAGAACAAGTTACAAGCTGTGCTGAACATAAAATTTTTACTTATTTTCAGTGCAAAAATCAGTGCTTGGTAATATATAACTTAATTTCAAGAAGTTTGTCAATTTTACATTTTGTTTAAAAATCAAATATTTTCTTTCTAATAAGCAGGTTTTCATTATGCTGACTAGCTGTAATTGAGTCCACTTTATTAGATTTCACAAAAAGTAAACTTTACTTAAATATTGTTGATCTGTGGAAAAGAAATAATTTTAAATCAAATGTATTATAAACTTTTAACTGACAGGTAAACCACACTAAATATTCTTTAAGTTATTTTTAATTAGATACAAGAACATCCATTAGTTGTAATTGTATTTACCTTTAATTATCTATAAAGAGAAATAAGAGGAAAGAGTAATTAAAAATGTATTGTGAAAATCACTGTATTTCATACTGTGAGTTGTCACTAAAAGCAGCTTCTCACAGTAGTCCCCTCAAAGCACTGACAATCAGCCCCATACCGTCCTGAACAGGGATACTGTGAGACTTTTCCATGCCACTGTGTGCTTCAGCACACACCTCCACTACAAACTGCACACAGGGAAACCAGATAATTTGCCTACACAGGCTTGAACATTCAGGTTCCTGCCAATAACTGGCAATGTTGTCCTTAATCTTGCAGTGGTCACATCATAGCACAGGCCATCCTAATCATGATTACTCCAAAATAAAGAAAAAGTTTTGAATATTCCTATTTTGAATAAGTGAAGTCTATCTCATGATAGCAGCATGCAGGCCATTTTAATTTCTAATTTAATTTCTAATCTAGCAGAGCTGGAAGACATGTTATCTCTTGAGTTTATTATCTTAGTTTACTCGAACCATTTTGAGAAAAATGTTTAAAAGTTTGTAACTAGGCAGAGGCTTCATTTCTTCCTCCTGGAAGAACAAACATGTTTCACTTTGAGCCAGTCTCAAATGCTCATAACTCTTCCTAACAAGCTCAATACAGAGCTGTTATTTCTGGGAGTCACATGGCATGTGGGAAGGTTCTGGTTTTCTTCCAATTCCTCTCGAGTTAAACTCTACCCAAGAAAACTGCCAAAATGAGGTACCAGTTGCAATACATTGGGCAGTTTTTTCTAAACTTATTTCCACTATAAGATCCATCTTCCTCCACTCTTGGGGGGGTGGGTGGAAGGAAACACATGGCATCCCATTTAAGTGAAATACCAAAATAATGAACTTAGTAATTGCAGTAACTGAGCCCTGTCCTCATCTTTCTTATTAAAAAAAAAAATAGTCCAATACTTCAATTACACAGAAATAAAAGCCTAAATGAAGTGAAAAATACTGCTTATGTATTATTAGGCAACCTACTTTGACATTTCCATTCCTTTGCCTCTGTAAAGTCAATACTTACAAGAGAAAATATAAACTGATTTATCAGCCAAAAAAGGCAAATAAAGGATGCTTGTAATTTTTGAAAACGCTGCCAATATCTAATGTTTCTGAAAAGTTGTGCAAGCTAATATTCTGTGTAATGCGATTGCCTGGTTCCTGGAGGGCTTGTTGGGCATTCTGGATGTCAGACATGGCCAGATTCTGAAGGTGAAGGATTCTGGGACTCTGTGTTGAATATGATTCTAAGTTCTACTCAGACTGAAATCTACACTTGAATTACCTTTGCAGGCACACCTTAAATCTATGCAAGCCCTACTACAGTCACTAAAGTAAAATACTATTTAGGTACACTGAATACAGTGTCTTACAGAATTTTCAGAGGGTAGAACGGATAGATCCTGGATAACACTCCAAAATATTACTTTTTAGTCCTTAAGGATCCAGTTTGGAACCTATGAAGGTGTTTACAACATCATAGGGCTAAAACGTATATACAGAAAGGAAGAAATAGGCAGAAGGTGATTATGAAGGAAATTATTTAACTCAAATTTTGCTGCTCTTTCATTAGCTAAAGCAAAAGCAGCACTAGAAGATTTTATAACCTGCTCACTTTCTGTCCTTTTTGAAGATTCACTTGTCACAATTACTGGATTACCTACATTTCCGTACCCTTATTATCTTTAGGTATATGTTCATTAAAACCTCTGCCCATGAGGTAATTAAGAGCAGATTAAATACAACAGTAATCCATACTCCATTAGTGATGACTGCTTCAGTAACTCTGTATTACGTTCACCAGCAACTGGAGTAGTCTGTGTGCAGCATCAGCCTCTGGAGAGACGGAGAACAGCATTCTAAACCCAGTGAAAATATACCATATGGGTATCAAGCTCTGAAGGTATCCTATCTCCTTGCTTTTTGTAGGATAACCCAACTCAAGAACTCCAGGAACAGAGCAGCATATTCTCGTAATGGAAAAGCTACACCACTAGTTCAGATTCAAGAACAGTCTTTACTAAAAGCACATCATTAATGTTCATCAGCACTCCCCACCAAGATTGCAGCATTTAAGATTGTATATAGTTCCTCAATGTATTATTTCATAGAACTAACAACAAAGACTTAGCAAATTTTCCAAAAGCAAATACAGGATCCCAAATGAGTTTATGCCTCTTATATTTCCATCATATGAATTCACTTGGATGCAGCTTATTGAGCTCCTTCCTAACATTTTACACAGCCTACACAGAAAAGATTTATAAATCTAATATGAAATCAGTTTCTCTTACTACTTAATCACAACAACTCCAGTTAGAAAATTAAAGCTTTATGCATTGCTGGAAGATTTGCAGCCTCATAGCCATTCATGTTGAAACACAAAGTTTGTCTTCCTTCCTCGCTCTAAGGAAAGTACACACTCACTCTAAGAAAGGCTGATATCCTGGGTACAAATTTTGCTCTACTTAAAGCAACCAGCTCAAGCAATAGAGATAAGAAAAGAATACTTTCAGTATAACCCCAAACAAAACCATAACTAACAACCCTGATAATAAAATGCTGGCAGTCGCCTAGAATAGATATGAAAATAACAGGGCAACAAACTTAGTATGAACCTTTAACTCTACTCCTTTTCTACAAAGATATTCTTCTCAATACTACTAAAAAATGCAATTCATGTCTCTTGGTAAATATTTTAATTCCAAACATCATACAAGAGAACATCCTTAGATGAACATATATGTTATGCAGTGCTTGGAAAAGCAGAATCTCTCTCCTCCTTCCATCATTTGGTCAGTTTTTATTGAAATTATTTGTTTCACACCCTTAAAGGAGTGAATTCCTATGTAGAATACAGTTATAGAGACACACGACTGGACACAGCCACCTGGGAGACAAGAGGCCACCTACTCACATTCTGTACGGTGTGCAGAGAGGGCCGAGCTCAGATGTTCTCTCTGCCTTTCTTCAAAGCATCCTTTTGCACCCCTGGTTTTGCAAATACCTCTTTGATAAAATTTTGTCCCACATATTATACATTGAAGTATTTTTCAGTTTAGCCTGACTGCTCAATATGCCAAAATTTCTAATCATACATTCCATCTGTTCTCAATTTATGTAGTCTAAAAATAATCAGTAGCCTGAAATTTAATAGAAAACTAAGCCATACACATTGAAACAATTTCAAATAAAATTGACCGGTTTTTGTTTAAATTAAAAATAAGACTTATTTTGGTGTTTCATATGCTTAAATTGGCATCCTCAAGTTCAAACATTGTTGTTAAATTTTTTTTGCATCAGACAAGAAGATGGATTAACATCAGACTTCTGACAGTAAACAATTTAAATTGGTTGACATATTACAGATTAAGAGAAAGAGAAGTACAAAGAATAAAAGGACACATTTAGTAAGGTCTGATTTTTGTCCTAAATCGAATAAACCCCAAATCAGACCCTTCTAAGAAAATATGATGAGTGAAATAGATATTTTAAAGATATGATAGTAATATTTACACCAGCAACTCTGAGATTAATCATTGATACAACAGGCTGAAGTATGAATGCTAAAGGAAACTAGGCTCACTTCTTTGCTTACAAGTAATTAGCGAGCTGTTAAAACACAATATTAAAATATTTTCCTGTTCTCTGTCATTAAGTGTCCACTTCAGATACAACTATGACACAAACATGGAGAACATAATATTAGAATACACCAGAGTGTCACTCAATCAAAAATTAAAATTTCGCAGTGGAATTGGGGAGGAGGAAAGGAAAAACAAAAAGCAGAGGAAGGGCTAGTAGGCAAGGAACCGGGTCCTGACGCAAGACTGCACCAGGGAGCTGACACCAGGCAGAGGTAAAACTGAACCAAGGAGCTAAGGAAGGACAGGATGAGGGCTCTGCACTGGAGGAGGCAAAACCCGAGTTTGAGGGTAAGTTATAGAGCAGGAAAAGATGCCTTCACCAGTATTGTCTCAAACAATTAGAATAGTTTTATTCTCTCATATTACTAAAATATATAAATACGTTGTACAATGCAAGCCCACAAGAGCGTAGCACGGGCAAAAGTTTTCCAGAAAATGAGGTCTGGCCTATTACTGTTGATGGAGAAGAAAATAGCCTAACCCCTCACTGCCCTGATTCTTCAGCCATTTAAAATAGACAATACTCCATGTCCATATACAATTCCACCCTTAAATCCATTTCAGACATTAATTTTAGAAGGTCAAAGGCCAAAAACTTATTTAACACAATCTCATTATCTCAACTTTTTTCATTTCAGTTCTCAACCTGAATGAAAACTTAATTTAGTTACTGGCTGCCAACTGGGCATAAATGAAAGACAAAACACCCACTTCTTTAATATTCTTCTATATTTTAGCAACTTCTGACTTGGCAATAGCTAACTCAAATATGAATACCAAATGACAGATATACTTTAGGCATGCTGAGAAAATGAACTCCTCCAACACTAACGTTTGCTAAATCTGTTTTGCTATACTTCTTCATTTATACCTGGTATCGCTACAGATACTGATGAAGACGTTCAAGCTGTAAAAACTGATGGATGCAACACCACTCATATGTTAATGTCTTCTTATGAAATAAAGAAAATAAAAAAAATCTGATCTTGGCATTCTGTCTCTTCAGCCAGAGCTAACAATGCAGCATGAAGTGACTTCAGAAAACCCACTACTACTACTGCTACTTGGCTTATAGGCTAATCAAAGAAAACATCCAGAGTCTATTGTGGATTGCATTTGTCAGTGTTTGTCACATAAGGGTACTCCCTCGGATCCCAAATTATGAGGCAGTTGAGACTGCAAAAATGATTACTATTCCTCTACGATCTTTTGTTAAATACTGGTATCTCCATGATGCTGCTTGTCATTGGTATTTTTGTCTTTGTAACTCTCAGACTGAGTTACTACAAGCAACAATTACACATATTAATGCTCAAAAACCAAACTACAGTCAACATATGACATCACTGTATGCTCTGATGGAACCATGGAATTAACCAGTTTAGTAGCATTTCATCTGCTCTCCTTAGATTTATCTGTTCTATCTTACAGCAGCCTCCATCACAGAAAATAACAAAATTCTTCACTGCCTTGGCAACTCTCTCTTACTTGATCCATTTTCATGACTATGACAGTTTGGTGATGTGAAATCCTGATAGAGAAGTCCTAACATTTAACTTGGACCACATGCAGTGGGGATAAAGAGATCCCAAGTGACCATTACAAAACAATATTAACTTATCCACAACTTTTAAGCCATGACTCCATCATTGCAGAGCAAGAAAGGTGAAGACTGTCTTCCAATAGTTGATACATTTTTAAGAAGAGACACTAAGTTTTGAAAAACTTGTAACTTAACACACGGGAAAACAGTAATTATTTCTTTGGTGTTGAACGTAAGTTCACAGAGAAAACATTTATAAAACAAAATGCCATTAATATGATTCTGAGCTCATGAATTCCAGCATGCATCTCAATTTCCTTTGCAACATCTGAACATTTTGAGGACTGAAATTAAGTAGGTGAAGTGTTCCTAGCTTACTCATTTTGAAAAAGGATTTACACAATTCACCTGAGTTTTATTTCATTTTTTTTTATTAGCATACATAAAAGCTTGAAACATGTCCAGAAAGACCAATGGATACTACAGGACCCCATTAGGAAAGCACTTTACTCAGGAACACATAGGAAACCTGCTCTGCAATAGATGCCAAAAGTTTGCAAAGTACTTTCCCAGAGTCCATTTAGATTTAAAAATAGATAAGTAGTATTATGATACAGCAGTCACATGTGGTACATTTGATCTATTTTGAGCTAAAATTAATAAGCACTTTGAGAACGTGAAGTAAATTGATATACTAATTGCCATAAAATACGGTACAGTTTTCTCTCTGTAACAGACTTGCCGATTTGAATGCATGACTAGCAAAAAATGAAGATACACATTATTTTAAGTTACTAGAAGTGTTACTACAAGCCTGTGCCAATTATAAGAAATTACTTTACTGTATTGCTGTATCCCTGGGTCTTCTGAAGAGTTAATTGTTTAATAAATATTTGCAGTTACTTGCCAGTTTTCAGATGAAAGGTGCTTAATAGAGCCAACTAATTTTAAAAGCTAATTGTTTTTCCAGAAGCTACACGTCCCCTAACAGAAATTCAGAAATAGTTAAAAGCCATAGGACTGTTAAGCCTGATTGAATTGCCTCTGCCTTGTTTTTCTGGAACATTGCGAATGAGAAGTAAGGATTTAGACAATCATATGACTCCCAAGTTTAACAGCCCAGATTTTCAGTGCATCAAGCCTAAGTAGGAAGGTCAACAAATACTGTGGTTTGACCTCGGATAAGAGTCAAATAGCATCTACAAGCAATTCTCATACTGTGATACCATAGCCTGACATATTTCTGTTGCTCTTACAAAACACAGACGGGTGGGTTTTAATGGGGGTTTTAGGAGTACTTCTGAGTTTAGAAAAAATAAATTAAGAGTTTCAGCGAGCAAAGGCTTATCTCCAATACTTACTCCCTTATCCTGATCCCAAACTGTCTTTGTTAAACTTGATGTAATATCTATACAAAATTGAAGTCTTCTCAAAATTGTTAATAAAATTCTTCTAACTGGAACATAAAAACATAGAAGCTATAAGCTTTGCCACTGAAAAAGCTACTGTATTACGTCTTAGCTTTAATGCACATTCTAAAAATAACCAGAAATTCAACTGACCCTGGATAAAGTGAACTAAACTGCTACTGACCTACTGTCATACTAATTATGAATACTCATTAATAAAAACAATAACTGACTAGTAAAAGTTATTGCCTTTTCATAGGAAGACATTCACAAATCAAACTGTATAAACAAGTACTTGTCTACATAAACAGAAAACTATGTTTTTAAGACATCATTTATATTTCAGATTTTGGTATTCAAAGGCATTAAAAAAGCCATAATTAGCATCCTTTTAATAACCTCTGCATGATACTCTTTTACATGTGTTTTGTAACAGATAGTCATGTATTTACTATTCCATGGACTGGTACCTCAGGCAGAACAGTGTACTGAACTACTCTGGCATCATTCAAGACTAGGCAGCGAAGGAAATGTATCTGTTGAGCTCCTTGTGTAGGATGGAAAGATCTACACAACTCTAGGAGCAGGATGAAGTAGCCTCGAGCAGCACCAGGACATGCTGCTGCTGAAGGCTACTGAGTACCATCCTTGAGGAGTAGACACTATCCTTGCTCTGTGACAAGTGACTTAAACCACACTATTTTCAGCCGCAGGTACTGCCGCTTTTTTATCCCCACAATGATCAAATGGTATTTGGATGCCTATTTCATAAAGAAGAAATAAAGTTATTAGAACAGTAAGAAAATAAGCATGGAGGAAAGTAAGGTTTTATTTTATTATCCACCCACTGCACTGCTAAACTTTTGGTAAGCAATCCATTAACTTTCACACAGAACTCCAATAGAAAATAGTTTGAAGTAATGTGTGTACATACATTACTGTACAAACTCCAATTCGAACAAAACCAGAATGGAGACATAAAACTAACCTGTCCAAAACGGACCTACACAGAAAGACAGCTTGGAAAAAAGGTGCAATAAACAGAGGGTGTGTGCATGTGTCTGTATGCTAATTACATTTGAAAGAAGTTCAAGAGGAATCGTAAGCAGTACACATAAGAATAAGAGAAGTTCAGTTCCTTAAGAAAACCCTTCCCTGTCCCCCTCATGAGACTGACTTTAATTTGCCCATGCAAGGAATCCATCAGTTGTTATCAGAGCTACACAACCACAAAAAATAATTTTTTAAGCTGACTCTTTTTTATGGACAATAAAGGTCTGACAGAATTGTAAAAGTTGAATCAGCATTTTTTTAAAGCTTATAAATTTATATAAGAATTATAAACTTTCTTAGGAGCAAGAAAGCATCAGTTTAGCAAAAATAAACTGATACACTTTATATCTAGTGGCCTGTGATCACAAACTCTGAGAAGTTGTTTCTATAGAGGAAGTATACACTGGTATTTAACTACCCAGGAAAGGACCATGACGTATCAGTTGAAAATTCACATCTCAGCCTGTTGACAGAAATAATAAACCATAACATGAACACAAAGAAACATAACTATGTAATACAGCTGAAAAAAAAAAATATCTTTGGGACAGTACATATCCTTACAGCTCTGTCAGTCAAGAAAAAAAGAAAAAAACCCCATGCTCCTCACATAAATCCACACTGCCACCTATTTGACCTGAGGTGTTACTTGTTTCCATCATCCACTCATCATTTGAACAGAAATAGGTGAGATACTGCTCTCTGCAGATCATCTTGATTCCATCCTGGGTATTTACAAAGAATGTAAAACATTCTACCTCTACAAAGAAATAAACATGAAGAGTCCATAAGAAGATTTCTTTAGCCATGCTCTGTCAAAAAATACCTTGCTGTTTTTCATGGGCTGTGTTCCACTGTTTGCTCCAATTCTCTCTGAGGCTTTCTTGCTGTGTCTTTGATTCCACTCCGAAACGTGTACACACACATCTTTACCAAATGATACACGGCTACACAAGGGCCATAGTTATCTTTCCTGAGACATTTCACCAGAGTGCTGCCCGTTTGTTTTTTACTTCGAAAACATTAATTTGACTTGTTTGAATTTTCACAATTTTTTTGTTTGATTTGTCAAGAACAGCAAAGTTGCATTTCTGTCCTTCACTCTCACTAAAAATTTATCCCACCCATAATGTCACAAATGTGATAGTAAGAACAGGCAGTATAAAAATGGTTTGAATAATCCTACTCTCACCAATTAAGATACTGAAAACCACATTGAAATAATGTAATCTAAGCAAAGGAAATTTTAACTACTATCTAGTAGTTAAAAATATTAAAATGCATAGTTTTTAACCTGCAATAAACATCAGTGTTTACTATTAAAAGCAACATTATTTTCATGAAATATGAGACAAAAATATCTTCTTGAAATACAAAGTGTTAAAAAGCACCCCATTACACCTTGTTTCAAGATGTACATGTCCATTTTCTTTCTTAGAAATATCTTCCTGATTACCTGAACAAGTACAGGATTTGAGGGGTAAAGTTCAATAAGAATGACAATCTTGGCAGCCCATGGTACTTTCTATTCTAGACTTTAGAAGACAAAAGTCAAAACAGGAGACAGACACATGGTGTGTAAACACCTGCTGGCAAGAAAGACACAACCCAAATTCAAAGTATTTTCTTTTTGTGAGGATCCTAATAGTGCTTGTCATTAAAATCACTCAGTGTAAAGAATGTAAGAGAAAATACTCTTCAACAAAGAAGATATTCATATCTTTTATGTTGCTACAAGTACTAAAATAGAAACACTGAATTAAGACAAACTGTGTCAATCCTCATAAACTAATTTGTTCCTAAGATACACTCTTTGTTAATAAATGGCCAAGTAATACTGCAATACAGAGCTCGAATTAATGAAATTGCTGTACTTTTACTGTGTAACAGAAGACCAGAATATCAGATTTCACTGTAAAAAGATTTTCAGTTTCTTAACGTCAGAGTCTTCTTAAAAGTGCTTAAAATTCCTTGAGGTAAGAAAAAAGTTAGTGGCACCATACTGGCATGAGTAAGTACCAACAGAACAGAAGAAAAGCAGATCCCTTGCTTATTAATGATATAATTTAGGAAATTCAACTTTGACCATAAATGTCCAAATTTTTCTACCCTTAACCAGACAACCAAATTCAAAATTTAAGTACCACACCAGCACTATCAGACTGCAAATGATTTATGGCCTATTCGAAAGAAGGTTATATACATATAATTATCTTTAGATCACAATTACTGCTTTTGGAATAGTAATATGGCCCACACATTCTGAGAATAAAAAAATTCTCCAAGAGGATAAATATTTCAAATACACTTTATTTCCTTTTATATAAATAAGTCAAATGCACCTAAAAAAAAAAAAGAAATAACAAACAAAACCAAACCACAATATATTAAAAGATCTTCCTTTGAAACAGGCTTCTTATTTTGGCTGCTTTACCAAAATCTGTGATAAGATGGGAATGGAATAAGAACTGACCATCCTCTCCACTCTTTTGTGCATTTAGCTGTAAAAAGAGAAACTGATGTCCAGTTTCTTATACCTCACACAGCTCTACAGAATATTCACGTATATTACAGAATTTTAAATTACTAATATATGAATGCTTTAAAATTCAACTCTTGATATATTAACTACCATTTCTTCCCATTTTTCTAACTTCAGCTCCACTGTATCACTCAACAATATAGTATTTGTCAAAATACAATAAAATGTTTACAAACAATGATATTGCCTAGAGCATAACTGTATTTGTTGTAATAAACCCATTATCCTTCTCCTCATTTTCTCTAACCTGAAAAATCATGAAGTGGTAGCGGTGGTAAAATCTCCTCTTCCCCGTGTTCAGAGCTTCTCTTTCAGTTAAGCGAATTCCATCTATACATACTGTATATGCATATTTCAGTATAAAAAAGTTATAAATATTATGCTACTGTTAGGACTACATTTTTTTCCTTCTTAAATTGTTAACAACTTGAGGGACTCGATTTATATCTGCTTGTAGGTCATCTTTCAAAACTGTTCTAATTTCGTTGTCCCTTCTTACATACTGTCACTGGTGAATAAGTACTTGAGCAGAACAATTAGCTGGAAGTACTTTTTTAAACAGCAACAATGTCTAATTCTAAGTGCAGTATTTTAGTACTTCACATAGCAGTCCTCTAAGTTCAGTTCTAAATTATCCAATGCTGTGACAATTAAGCCATGTTTAGACAACAAAACCACCCTGGTAAGTACAGACACCTATAAAAATTGAATACTGTTTTTGTTGTGGTTACATATTGTCTCCTATCAGAGGATACTGCAAAGTTGCTGCTGCAGTAGAAGAGTAATTCTGATTCAGGTAACCCTCCTTCAAATACACAAAGAAACAAGAACCTCCCAAACAATAACAGATGTCAGCAGCATCAGCAATTTAATCTTTCATGAGAGAATATTCTCTGTCGTGTGATGAAATGCCAGAAAAAACTTCAATGCTACCTTTCATTCAATGGTTCTTAATGTAACCACAAATAGGGAGATTCAGTGTTTCACCATATCTTGGGAGTATAAGTAAAGGTCCAATGGGCTCATCAGCAAGGAAGTGAATGTCTCAAAGAATAAGAGACATGTCAATGATTTTTTATTTTTAAATGCATAACACTAGTACACTTGTGTATTCTGTAAGAGGAAAAATACACCTCATGCTATAATGCTTCTGCAGCCGAAGCACACATTTTCCCCCAATCCTTCTCTTTTTCATTATTAGATGTACCTTCAACAAGAAATCAAAACTGCTTTTCATACAGTTCTTGCCCTCTTGACACTATCCAACTACAACCACACCATTTGAGTTGATTCAAATTTTCACTATGCTTTTATTTCTTAAAAATGTACCTGATCTTTACTTATTCTGTCCTCCCCAACTTGCAGTCACTTTTTATAAATCCCTCTCTAATGCTGCACAAGTACCAAACAATCCCAGGTTCAACAGACTTGCCCTACTCCGCTTCCCCACAACACATCACAGAATCATAGAACACCAGGCTGGAAGGCACCTCAAGGACCACTTGGTCCAACCTTTCTTGAAAAAAGCATGCTCTAGACAAGATGGCCCAGCACCAGTTGAACCTCAAAAGTGTTCTACTGTTGGAGAGTCCCCCACTTCCCCCAGGAGATTATTCAAATGCATGACAGTTCTCACTGTGAAAAATTGTCTTCATGTCCAAGTCCAAAAGGTCTGCATGTGAAAGGCTTGCACTTATATGCTTTCCATACTGAACATCTACCACTCTGTTTCCTCAGCCACTGTGTTTTGGGCTAGTCCTCTTAACAACAAGACTGGCAGCAGAACAAGTAAGTTTGTACGTATTAGTGGAAATGAATGAGTCAATTTAGTTGGTGGAGAAAATTACAGTGTTCTGAAAAGAACTGTGGAAAACCAGCCAACTACTATTTTCCATTTGGAATTATTTTCACACAAAGAAAGACATAACTGCCACATGTTATCTTTTGAAAGAAGGGACAGTAAGGCTATGAACTTTACTTTAAGTGAAAAATACATCTTGCAGAAAATCAGTATCTTCATCATTAAGTGGAATATTCAGTTTAACTACAGAAAAGGTAAACGCAAGAGATGTCTTATCAAAGATCATACTAAATTTGCAGTGCTTATACCTCTAGCTTTACTGCATTATTTAGGCTAACTTCAGCATTGGATTCTTTCACAACCCATCATGCTGCTGCACAGCTCTGTACATCTCCTCTTCCTCCTGTTACTCCCTACTCACATGCTGTATCTAAAATGAGTGTGTATGTATTAGTCATCTTCCACTTTTATTTGTCCTAACAAATACTTGAGTACATTCTGGAGCAATTAAAAATATGAAAAGGAAGGCTAGTGATCTTTGTCAAACTTTGTCAAAATAAATTGTGCTCTGACAACCACGAGGTTAATCACATTTAACAGAACTAAAATGATAGAAATACTATTTTAGTCTGAGTTGCAAGCAGAAATGGGACAACTTTGGCTGATAGTATTTGAGAATGGCATAGTGATGCATATCATTACAAAGTCACTCAGCAGCACCTCCGCTTCAAGAGAAGGCTTCAAAGAGTTCTTCAAATTAAAAACCATCTCATGTTAACAAAGCTGAACACTAACATCTATGCCATGCAACACTAGTACTTTCTCCTTCCCTTCAGTGAAATACTTGAGTGTGTTTTCTTCAATGGTAAAATTCACTGGCAAGAGCATTTCAATCTTGTTTCCCTCCTTTTTATCAGCCCAGCACAAGGTGGGGCAATGTTTTAAGAAAGGTCCATGAAATTAAAGGGTTAAAGCAACAGGGTGAGGTAGGGGCAAGGGATCTTCACCATTTTGGTGACACTTCAGAGCAGTCCTTGAACAGCTGTATCAGCACAGGAGGAGCAGCAAATTGCAGCTATGAGCAGAGCAGCAGGGGTGATAAGGGCAGGGATTTTTCAAGTCAGCTTTACTGCCAAAGAAAATTGGTCATGTAAGTACTTCGCAAGCAGCAAGTGGAAGAATGTTTCATAATTATAGCCTCAAACCTCAAGCTGGAGACAGTAGAAACATGTTTTGGGCTTTTTTGAAAAAACATCATACCAGCAAAAATCAGGTTCTACTCTGAAAACTCTTGCCCACCAAAAACTATAAAGTTGGTTCTAAAAGAGGCCCTGAAAAAAACACTCTAAGCAACAGTAACAAGGAACTGGGGCTCTAACCGAGGTAGGAATTCAACCAAATCATCATACAACACTTTCCTACGGTTGAAAAGCACAACAGTTATTTGGCCAAATTATGTTCTATATTTCTATTACTTAGCATACATTTTCCTTTAATACACAGCACAGTTTGAAACACTTGCTTACAAAGAGAAAACACCACACAAACCCCAAAAACCATCACCACCAAAAAATCCCAACTCTTCTGAAGGGAACAATTTCAATAATACCACTTCAGATCCTGAAAACAGCAAGCTTCTAAAGAGATTCCATCCATTAAACAAAAACAAAACAAAAAACCCAAACAAACAAACAACTCCCTCTCCTCAAACAAAACCAGAAAACACCAACCCAAAAAAACCCCACAACTGGCTGAAACTAGAGCACATGCCAAATATACCTGGCACCTGTGGCAGGACAAAAATACAGAACATAGCTTTGGACATCTGGCATGAAGTTGGTCACCAGTGCCCTGACCTGCAACGCCACCTCTGCAGCAACAGTGTAACTCCTGACTACAAGACTGGGGGAAGTGTAATACCAGCAGAAGATTGTTGTCCTGTGAGGTACACATGCCTTCTCCATGCAGTATTTCCGTAGGCTTCATGGCATCCAGTTCATCTTCACACCTCGTCTTGGAAAATTCCACTATGCCCTCATACTTCACTTCTCACCATTTGCCCTGCCTAGACAGCAGGGGACGGGACCTCCTACCATCAGGAGAAGCACGATGCCAGGTGCACCAGCTTGTACTCTGGGCTAAATCCAGAGCTCAGCCAGGAAAAATACTTTAAAGATATGAGCACACCCACCATGATGTTCCTGTGGTCCTGAGGGTTAGTTCTCTCTCAGATAAGGTGGAATACACATGTGTCATGACCCAAGTACACCAAATGGCAACCCATACTCCAGTTTCTCCAAAACTTAAGAGGCTCTTGGCTCACCGTTTTTTTTTTTTTTTTTTAATACATTTACCCTCTAAGGCTCTATGTAATGCAAGATGTCTTCATCAACTCCACTGCTCTGACCAAGCTGCAGCTAGGTGGAAGAAGCTTTCCAGGATGTCCTGATACCTGTGGTATGTAGTTTGACCTCCTCAGGCAGAGCATCTCTGGCCAGTGGTCATCAGCTGCCCCTTCTGGGATGGGAGAACAGGGACAAGACCCAGACCATACTCCACTTAGTGCTCCCTTTGCCTCCCTGATTTTCCATTTCTTGACCCATACTCCATTTACCAGCTATTGCCTGGATTTTCTCCATCCTCTTTTCCTGTAGTTTCTCATTCTCAAGAAGGGCTCTGATGTTTTATTGGGAATAAACTGGTATCTGTTCCTAAGGAAAAAGCCAACAGAAACAGTGACTCAAAGCAGCTGCTCAGCAAATGCAAGAAGAAAGCAAGCACTGGACACTTCTCACTTCCCATGTCTCACAGTTTTACAGATCATGTGGTCTAACTATTCTAGGTAAGAGATGCCACTTATGTACCAATTACATAATAATCCTTCACATGGACATCATTCCGTCCTTGCCAATGTTTTCCTGAGTGTTCACCTGAGATGCAAGGTGTTTGACGTTTGTCACCAATAAATGGTAATACACGTTGCTTAACAAATAAAACAGGAGGAAAAAAACCCCAAACTCTGAACACATTCACTTAAAGTTTAAGAATGTGCTACCTTAGAGTTCAATATAAAAAAAGTTAATATGCAAATGAAATAAATTCTGCATTTGAATATTAAATGAGCAGTTGCAAAATTATGTAGATAGACTCAAAAGAGCAACCTTTTCACAGACAGCATATCATAACAATCGACCAAATTTAGATATAAATGGAACTTTCTTAGGTATTAGCACAATCTGTGTGAAAAACTGAGGCTAATTTTGTGTTGTGTCAATTTTGCATCTGATCATTAGTCCTCAGGAAATTCAGAAAGGAAAAAGAAATTTATTAATATGCAAAAGAACGAGGAGACACCCTAAGAACCACTACAAAGCACTACACACCTTCAAGCTCCCAGGCGATTCCTCATCCCATGAAGCTGCTGCAAACTTAAACAAATTGCAAAACTTACTTGTTTTGCAATTTGATATTCATACAGGCTATTAAATTAAGCTAAATGATCTAGCACATCATTTCACTCTGAAGTTTGGTTCACATAAACACTTACTACTAAAATGCAGTTTTCAGCCAATGGAGAGAATCCAGCTCGACCACTGGATGCACCGTTGCAGTCTACTGCTTTAGAGTGCTTAGCCCATCGTTCCCCAAGCAGAGGCCCAGGGCTGGAATCTGCAGTGCACGCACAGCCCTAGATTTCAGTGAGACCCCCGCTTTTCACTAAACAAGTTTTCACAAGGAACAAATACACAAGCTGAAGCATTGAATTTTTAAAAAACTGCCCAATATAAAACAGTCCTCAACAAGTCAACAAAAACATATCTCCTTTCATCATGATGACACCTGTTAGAGGAAAATACCATGATCTTTCAAATGGGCTTGGCATGATTTTAGCTATGTAATGCTTTTTCTCTCTCACCACCTACCCTGTTTTTCAATGACAAACCCTGATTAAAACCTCCATCCTCCACATTAATCTATGGATCAGTTAATAAAATGCTTGAATATGGGTAATTTGCATGAAAAACTTCATCTTAATGATAGACTTCGGTGCTGTTAAGTCACATTTTCACCCTGTGCAAAGTCAGGCTAGATTATCATATGCTTAACAACCAGAATTTACATATACAATAAACCTGTTACTGCTACCTACTATAAGACAAAGAATTTCAAACTGCCTAATGTTATAGTAATCAAAACTAGCCTTAATTACTACCACAATGCACTGCTGATGCACTGGAGTACATACACCCTCAATTATGTCATTTCATGAGAGGGAAAAGCAAACAGATTTTGAGCATAGGCATAGTAACAATCTTGTCTATCTTTCAAGTTTCCATCTTTGTGCCAGAAATGTACTTTCCTTTGTTTTAATTTCCTGAGCCACACAGCACCTGTGGATGTCTGTGGGTTTACAAACAAGTGCAAGCAGCAAGTGCAGTAGGCTAATGAATGCATACTTCCTGGAAGCAGCTTAACCTGAATGAAATAAAATATACAAAAAGTTCCTGATATCCTCTGTTTAAATATTAGAGTGTTGAACAAAAGGATACAAGTTAACAAGAGGCAGAGGACTAACAGAACGAATGCTTACCTTTCCAAATCACCCAACAAATTAGATATTCTTTCATCTAGCAATGTGTTGTAAGAGGGATTTTCTGTGTCTCTTGTTTCAGTATCACAGGCAAGATACCTTGCTATTCAGTGATAGTCTACCAAAGAGATACCGTATCTCTCTGAAGAAACGGTCACTGCAAGGTAGAACAGCACCTCTCTGCCCTTACTAAGGGGAGAATTTGTCTCAAAACCGCTCATCACGTTTTCTCTGGTAGAGAACAATTATGTCACAGAAAAAACCTACGCTTTCCCAGAATCTGGACGCCCATTTGGCTCTAACATGCAGAGTGTATTTATACACCTACCTAGTTTTCTGAAAAAATTTTCTAAACTATTGCTCAGAACTACAAACACATGATATCCGATGTAAGGAACTGGTTGCTTATTCTGAAGACACAAAAACTGTGTCTTTGAATAAAACCCTGCAAAACAAATGGCAAAACCCAAAATAACAAGGTGTTCCACCCCTTTACTGCATGGCAAAATGTTAAGCAGTTAGCCTAACCCTTACTACATGTATACCACGGAATATGTACCAGAACTCATTCTATCAGGAACCATCAAGCCCTTTTTCCTTCTGGGCAGGTAAAAGCAGAAAATGGTTTAATCGAAGAAATAAAAACTTTGGTACTTAGCTTGAATATTAAATTGGCAAAAAAAAAAAAAAAAAAGGAAGCTAAATACAAAATAAAAAACCTTTTCTAAACCATTATTGTCTTAAAAATCTGATAATTATAGAGACAGAGAAAACCAGAGCAAAACGTTGCTTGTTTCTATCTTCATATAGCTCTAAATGTCCAACTGCTAGGTACTAACACCCCTCACTGAAAACTTGAAGTCTTGAAGCAATTCATTATATGAACAAGGGCAGAGGGGAAAGTGGTAGTCTGGAGTAATCATTTTTCCAAGAAGTTAGCAGGGTGAAGTCTTAAAGAGCCCAGCGCTAAGAAAATAGACTCCTTTTCCTTGCCACCCGACCATTTCATTGCCAACAGTGCTTTCAGTGCTTCCCTTGAATCTGTCTCTTGCCATCTGACACCTCAGTGAATTGATTTGGCGTGCAAAATAATTAAGGATAACCCAAAGAGATAAAACCCACATAGTTTTCTGTCTATGTAAAACAGCTTAACAACGGATCGGAAAAACACGTGAATTGTGACCCATGAAGGGTCTAGGAATAAAAATGGATTTTTCAACAGTGCAAGTCACCAGACGGGCTCAGCTGTTTTGTGAAACCTTACTCTTAGCGGACGTTATTCTGCTGAGATGCTGAAGAAACAGCAAGTGAGGTGCCAAAGAGAAAAGCTAAAACAAGCACTGAAGAGACTCTTGTTTACCACTGCTGACTGCGAACACCACAGGCAGAGCTACCCCAGTATCTTCCTTTTAGCTCCCTTGAATAGCATACCCTCCAAGCTGCTGTATTCCAATTCTCCTGCTACACAAACTAAGAGTCTCTCTTTCATCTTGTATTTCCCATCTGGCTGTATTCACCTTATTTTCCACAACAGAACACGTGGATTTCAAGGAACAAACTGTATTGCATTTGTACAAACAAAATGGGGTCCTAACTCACAAACACCAGGATAATGCAAATAAATAAAACTAGAGAAATGTGTGTGATCCTTTCTCAACCATAGCAGGGGGAAAAAAACCCCAACAAAGTAATTTTACCTTCTAGTTTTGCAACTCTAAAACAACACATTCCTCACTTCACTTACCTTCACACAGCTCCACTGCTACTTTGTTCTCTTTCCCGTTCCTCAGGAAGCACTTCTACCTCACAGGGCAGAAACAGCGCATAGTAGGAAAATACTTGCAGCACAGCCTGACACCACAGCACCACAGCTCTCCTTCTGGCAACAGCAGTAGATCAGGCAGCCCCTACTCAGTGCTTGCAACTCAGTCCCTCCCCTGTGCTATAACCCAGCTCCACTGCTACAACTGTTTGTGTAGCTGCAGTGAACTGGATCAGGAAGCCGATCCAGGTTAACTGCTTTCCCTTTTCTGCAGGGTTATTTTTAACATAGATCAATCTCAAATTCAGTTCACCTTGTTTTAAATAGTTGCTCCAGCACACTTGAGGGCACAGAGGCAAGAAAACAAGTGGCAGGAGATAAAAAAGCAGAACCGCAACTGCAAGAAAATTCTGCGAAATAGCACCTTGCACCTGTAACAAAGACAAAGCTTGAGAGCAGCACTCCAAGGTAGACTTTTTACCAAGTTCGAGCCCTAAATTTCCAAAGTTTATAATGAAAATCCCCACTGACTCAAGGTTTCCAACACTGAAAACTCTGCAAGCTTAAATGCCAGAAGCACTGATAAAAAAAAGTACAGTCCACTCATATCTGATCTAGAACTCACCCGCTGCATAACAAAAACAATATCCTTTATTAAACCAACTGCTGTAGCTTAGGAAAAAAAACTTCTGGACAAGTCCTTCACGATGTTTAGTAAGGATGCAGGCAAAACACAAAATCTGACAGCCATCCAAGAGCCTTTTCACAGCTCTGTCCAAAGGAGAGATGTGGCAGTTCCAGAAGAACTTCGCTGACTGGAGGAGGTTCCTTGACAGCCTGACGTGGTGTGGGGCACAGCCCTCTGCTACAGCAGGGCAGCCCTCACCACATTACAACCTGTAGTGTTGCACCCTTACAGCCTGCTCTGTGCACATGCTGCTCCCTGTACCAGTGAGATGGCTTATTTTTGCAGCATTGCCTTAATTAGGCTCAGGAACAAAGTGACTGTTGCCAAAAATGGGAGAAATCTGAGTATTTTTCAGGATACTACTTTTGATTATGTCATTTCTACAAATGTGGATATATGGTTAAAGGAACAAACACTAAAGAAACCCAGCAACAAGGGAATGTCAAGTTAATTTAAAATAGTCTGTCTTTAAAGGAGTCTGAGCCTGTAATAAAGGCCTAACCACAACAGCTAAACACAAACTAATTCATCACTTGGAGGTTCTGACCTTTTGTTATGCTACCATGTGGTTATCATTTACTGAGTGATAACCTCTCTCTTCGCTAGTTCAAGCTGCAAGTATTTTGTTTTTAACCAAAGCAGAACTCTCAGATAATGCACACTGGTAGTCTTACATTGATGATTACAGAAAAGGAATTTTCAGATATTTCTTCAGCAAGTAATTGCAGCTATTTCTGATATTCAGATGATGGAGTTCCTTATTGCTGAAACCTACCTGACCAATAGTAAGATGATACAAGCCTAAAAATACTGTGAAAGAAGCTTTAAAAACACGGTGTAGTCATGCAGACCATTCCAAAATCACTGGAATATATATTCCAGTTAATTACCCTTCATATAACACATACTATAGCTGATGTTCTAAAATGTGTAAACAAGGTTCCAAAAGCTATCAATTTCAAAACCTGAGAGAATAAACACAATGAGCAAAAGACAGGTTCTGTTGAACAAAACTACACTCTGATCAAAAACTCTGAAACAAGGGTCTCTGGAAAAGCAACAGAGAATCAGCGATGTTGGGATAGGATACAGAGCTTTTCACCTCTGCTTCCCCAATTTTAATCTAATCAAGGTCAGCAGTAACAGAACCTTGCCTCATCCAGCCTTTACAGGAAACAAACGTGTGCTGTCTTTTAGTCCTCAATGAGTAAACACAGCAGAATGATCCAGCACTGAATGCACATGAAAAATAAGAAAAAATAACTCCGTTCTTAAGAAATATACCCTGAGGAGGTTAAAATCTACTGGGAAAAGAAAAAGAAGAAGGCTGCATCTTCCTGTCAAACACACTTCAAAGGAGCACTACTTCCAGAATAATTATAAGAGTTAAAAATGAAAGAATTGACTATAATAGGAACTCTGTCATACTGAAGATACTGTAGTGGGAACAGTTTGAGGAGGAGGAGGAGTGAATGAACATAAAACTTACATGCAGAATACACATCACACACACTGTACTTGGCTATTTAAAGACCACAGAAGTCAAAGTTAGTAAAATCATGTTGGATTAATAAACTCCCCATGCACTGGAAGCTGGAGATCCGGCTACCAGGTAAGAAGACACATATAAAGAATTATGCGTTGAAAATCATGTATAGTTTACTTTTTAAAATACATTTTAAGAGCAATTTGCTACCATATATTGCTACAGAAAAAGTAGCAAGGGCCATCTGAATCCCGCCAAACAGAACTCAGAAGTCAAGCCCGTACGTTTTCAAGATCTGTTGGAAGAAGAGAAAGTATGTAAGTCACTAAAGAGTGTATTCTAATCACCTGGTCTCTAATCCAGTTTGGTGATTACAAAGAAACAGACAATATCACAATTAAGTACTCTTGAAATGCGGAGGGGGATGGGGGCAAGTCAGGGGCAGAGAACAAAAAAAGAAGAAAACCAAAAAACCACAAACAAACAAGTGGGATCACTATCAATTTATAGCTAAACTTTTTGCTGTCATGTATGACATTATCTTGCATATATAAAGGGGGAAATAATTTAGGGCCATACATCATAATTTCTTTAAAAATCTGTATCACTAAGTTATCTGAAAAAAAACCACATGCAAAACTTTCTACAAACTATACAATTTGCAGGGCGGACATTCATTCTAGCTTAGAAAGTAGCTCTAGTAAAGTTTAAACACTTCTGTTCCATGTAAAATCAATAATGATCTTAAAAGAAAGATTCATTTACTGAATTAAAAAGTTACTACATGACCATTTTTAAACCTCAGACGTGCTGCAGTTATGTTCCATGTTACTCGAACAAATTACTCCAAAATAATTAATAATAAAGCTAACATTTTCCTACATTAACCGCAACAAGGTAGGCTCCCTGTGGCCTTTTTTAAAAAATGTAATTTGCTACATGTTGACATTTTTAACTTCTAGGTTGCAAAAGAAATTCTCAACAACTGTAAATTGAACAGATGAAAAAACCCCAACAAATTATGAAGTGAATAATTAAAGGAATATTAGGATGAGGAATCAAACTTAGACTAACTTATATGGCAACTGATACTTGTGTCTTCAGATTTCAGAAGACAGATACTTATATTACTATTCTAAAAGACTCTCAGAATTTGTAGGCTGGAAAACCATGAAGCTGTTTAAAATGGGTACAGAATGCCTAAGCTTCTCATTACTAAAGGATAAGTTTCAATTTTGGTCCTCCAAATCAAAATTCCATGCATATTAGGAGAACCTGGAACAGAAGGGCACTGAAAGAAAGCCCTAACAGATTACACTGAAGCTTTCTGTCTTCTCTATACACACAGGTCTCCTGCCCTCCTGGCTACACAAGTCCGATTCACTCTCTTGGTGGCTAAGCTTGAGAAACTTCACCAGCATTCAGATTTCATTCACCTGCAAATTCTGCCCAGAAATACTCCAAAATATCTGCTCCAGTCTAATACTAGCGTTCACATACAACTGGTTTTATTCCACTTCATGGCCTGAGTGAAGAAACAAGTATTAAAGATGTCTGAATATACGTGGAAGGCTATAAGAAACAAGAAGAATATAAGGGCCATGCTTAGGTGAACAGCATTAACTGAGCTGACCACAGACAGTGAAAGAGGTCTCAAATTACACTTTAGGAACTAGTAAGTATAGTTATCAGTGGAAGCTGTGTTACCCTTCATTGTTCTTTCAGGGACCTTAGCATGTCCTTGATCCACACAATACCATAAGCTTCATGCATGGATTAAGGGCATAACATCACCTTTACAATTCAAACCTAGATATTTTTCTGTTACCACTTCTAACAACTTCATTTTCAGTGTCCTGAAGTTTGGAATATATTCTACTACAGAGATTTAACATGCAAAAACAGAACTGGCTCAACAATGCAAATATATATCAGAAATACTAAAGCTCCACAGATTTTATATTTCTTTAGTTTTTAGCTGCCATATATCATTGCATAGATTACAATCAACAGTCACTGACAGTAAACCAAACATTGCATCTAATAATTTATTATGTGTATAGTCTTCATATATTATTGATCTTCCAAAGTAAGTGAATCCTGGTCTTTCCCAGCGGTATGTCACTGATGACCAATTTTTTCTTCTAGTTACAGAAGCTGTATCATTTTGGAGCTTTTTCTGCTAAATATACTGAGTAATTGAACATCTGAGATTGATGTCTCTTAATAGTTTTTAATTTTTAAAATTGTTACAACAAAGGGTGAGAGAGAATGGAATTCTGAAAGAAACTCCTGCAACTTAAAATCACTGTATTAGGTGGCATGAGCAAAGAATTTAAATGGAAGTAAACACTGTGCATTACAGTGTTATTTAACTGCACAAACTCATAGCAGTGCAGTTATTGTGAAGTACAAAATGCAGAGTTTTGTCACCTGAAGTACTTCAAACAATTCACCCTCTCTCTCCACTCCTATCTTTATAGTTAGGCTAAAATAGTTCCTATCAAAAATTAATGCACTCAGCTAAATAAATTAAAAAAATAATGGATAATAATGGACAAATACTCATAACATATTTGAATTGTGAAATCTAAAATAGTGAGATAAGACACAAGAACTAAAAGGCAAAACCACGCATCAGACGTGGGTCGGCCAAGCAGTGCCCCGGCCCCACAGCTGGAGGCACCCATGCGGATCCCTGGGAAGCCAGAGGAATGCTGTGTGGGCAGGCACTGGCCTATGCAAATCGGGCTACCCGGTTCCTCCCAGACCTCAACAGTAAACACAAAAAAAAAAAGAAAGAAAGTAAACAAATTAAAAAAAAAAAGTAACTCCAATGTTTAAAGTTCTTTTCCATTTTAATGCCCAAGGAATTTCCAGTAACAAGGGGTATTGTTGTCAGAACACTGAGCTTGCACAACTGCCTGCTCTCAGTCTTGTCTTTTCTCTTATACATCACACACATACCCAAAGTTTTCCACCAGAAGTGAAGTAAGGAAGTTAACTTGCTAAAAATAAAATCCAGATATTTTTTTCCAACAACTGAATCGGCTTTATATAATTTAAAGTTATGTTGAGTTACTTAGACGGCGAAAAAAAATAAGCAAACCCCAAACAAAGCAAGCAAACGAACAGAAACACCAGTAAAAAGCTCCCTGCCATGGCGAGTTCAGATCAATGCTTTTGTCTTCCATTTTACCCCGGGCTGAGGAGAGCAGCGCCGTGCCGAGCGCTCTCCCGAGCGATGTAAACACGCCCGGGGCTGTGGCGGCGCCGCGGGGCGCGGGCAGGGCCGCGGGGTCAGCGGGGCCGCACGGCCCGGCCGGCACGGGAGTTTCTGACCTACATTCCCCGCAGCGAGATGAAAACCCTCCCGCGGCAGACGGAGCGCGGCGGGCGCGAGGCCTCCCCCGCCGGCAGGGTGTGTTCGGGGGTGGGGAAAGCGAGCGGGCCGGGGCGAGGATGCGGGGCTGGCGGAGGCGCCGACACCTGCCCGCCAACACCGCGGGCTCCTCCTCCGCCGGGGCCGGACACCTGCTGCGGGACAGCCGCGCACGGCCCGGCCCGGCCCGGCCCCGGCGGGCGGGCTCGTCCCGCCGGCCCCCCCAGAGCCCGCGGCGCGGCCGGGGCCGGTCGGGCTCTCCGCGG